>CAMZMU010000020.1:102408985-103008985 GCA_947311845.1 Poa pratensis
TAAAAGTGTGCAATTAGTGTCAGTTCTTAAAGGAATTGTACATTCTCAAAAATATGGAAGTAGTATCCGAGTTGCGAGATGAGTTTGGTTCTCAATAAAAGTGCCACCCAACCAGTTTTCTAGAATTTAAATATGGAACAAACAACCGATTTTCATACAAGTTTTTTTATTTAGAAATGTGCAATTAGCAACTAATATTCAACATAATTTGCAATTTTCAAAAAATAAATGAGAACTTGAACCGGTTTTCAATATGATTTGCACTTGTTTCTAAAAATTGTTCCCGCAACTGATTTTTCATACGAGTTGTACTTTTATGAATAATGTGCAACTAGAAACGTTATTGGACATCAGTTTCACACTTTCACTTTATGTGCAACTTGAACGGTATCTCACGGGCTGCACTTTTTCTCAAAAATGTGCAACTAGCAACGTTTTCCTGTGGGTTTGAATTTCTTAAGAAATAGGCAACTAGCAACCGGTATTCTACACAATTACACTTTTATTAGAAATATGAAACTCTCATCCACACGAATTGCACAACGACATAAGCTAAAAAATTGAGCACAAAGATATATAACAAGTGATAAAAGATATATAATTTCAACCTCGAAAGCTATCACGTGGAAATAAACTTAGGTATAGAGATAACCGAGACAAACGGAGACGAAAATGTATCCCAACTGTTCATTCTCATGAGAAGCTATTAACTGATGAAAAGTCTCAGGTTCACTAGTAGGGAAACCCTATATAGGTAGGTTGGCACTCTGTGGCGACCCTTAATTGCTGCGCCACAGAATTATTTTTTGTGGCGCATGTGGTTTTAGTGCGCCACAGAAATGTGACTTTCTATAAATGCACAGAAAGGTGACATTCTGTGGGCACCAAGCTTGGTGCGCCACAGATTTTTTTTTTTTCAAATCCCACCCCCCCCGTGGATCGCCTTTTAGTCTTGCAGGAATTAAAGGAAAATCATAAAAATTTCAATAAACTAAAATCCTTTGACATGTAGTAGGTTTTGAGTGTCTAGTTGGTATAGAAATTTTGAAATATGATTTTTGACCTTTTCTGCAACAAGGAAAAAAAACTTGTAAACGGCCATAACTTTTGCATACGACGTCGAAATAAGCAAATAATATGTCAAAAAAATCGTGAGAAAATCCGAGTTCGAATTCACCAGGGTCTTCCCGGTCAGCATTCACAGATTCCTCAAATCCAAAACAAAAAAAAGTTATTTCATACAGACGATTTTTCGCTGCAAAATCAAAAAATTCAAAAAATTTCATCCGGACATAAAATTCCAAAAAAGACATAGAAATGTATAACAAAGAAGATTGTTGGACTTTTCTTGACTTTTTTTATTTTTTTGGATTTTTTTAGATTTTTTAGATTTTTTTTGAATTTTTTGGATTTTTTGAATTTTTTGAATTTTTTTGGATCTTTTGAAACTTTTGGAATCTCATTTTGAAAGTTTAGAAGTTTTTGAAAAATTGAAATTAAAACACCGTTTATAAACATAATACATAACATATACACATGGAAGCTTAAGAGGATCATATGATATATATATCAATAAGAACTTGAGTAGCACAAGGGTAGGTGAAGTGGGTGGAACTTAGAAGTTAAGCGTGCTAGGGTTGGAGCACTTTGAGGATTGGTGACCTAGCGGGAAGGTATCAGTTCAAAAAATTCAAAAAATATGAAAATAATTTCAATAATTAGGATTTTTCATATTTTTCATATTCTGATTTTTCTGATTTTTTTGAAACTTTTTATATTTTTTGCATTTTTGAATTTTGAGAATTCTGTGGCGCACCAGGCCAGGTTCTGTGGCGCACCAAGCCTGGTGCGCCACAGAAATAATTTTTGTGGCGAGAATTCTGTGGCGCACCCAGTATTTTGGGGGTGCGCCACAGAATACCAAAAGTGCGCCACTAATAGCCTTTTCTGTACTAGTGGTTACCACAAAGGAACACCCAAACTGTACAAAATCTCACTGTCTATTGCGTGCTCCTCCATGAAGTGGGTATCTTTACCTTAGTATGGCTAGATTTTTCACCAACCTGAGAGATGAAAAGCTACCCAACCACTTCAGAATACTCCACCAAGGAGAAATTCGAGCCTCTTCACAATCTTCAACGAAAAGTTCACTGTGTCGCAACACCAAGCCATCTTGGTGGACACCCTCCAAGAGTAACAAGCTCACGGACTCCACTCAAAAGAATCAAATGCGGTGACCTCAATTCGGATGCAAGGAATGCAAAGCAAGAGCAGCAAGAAGTGATCAAACCCTTTTGTATCAAATGTCGTCAAAGCAACAGGCGCTAGGGAGGAATAGGAGCGGAAGAACTATGGAGATTTCAATCACTGAATTCAAGTAGAGATCCAAAGGGTTTCCTCCACTTAGAAAAAGCTTTGATTGTGGAGACTAGATCTATATCTCCTCTCTTTTATCGCAAAAACATGCAAGATCATTGAGGGATGAGAAGAGAGAAAGCTTGTGTATCAATGGAGGGGAAAGAGATAGAAAATTCTTTGAAAACCATTAGGAAAGAAGACATATTTTTACACGGCAAGAAAATCTTCCCTTACACAACCTCAATGTCGTCCTGTATGAAATCTTGATTTTGGACAAATCCAGGAGCTGTTGGGCTCCCTGTGATTGACCAGAAATCTCGCCTTAATTCATTACGGGTAGTATAGAAAAGGAAAATTATTGGTTTTACTATACACGGCTTAGAGAAAACATGGGCAAAGATTTTTTTTTTAAAGATCATAAAAACATTACCAAAAAAAACCAGGATATACACTTTGCATACTAACCCTTTTGTCTATTGACTTTGGGTTTTGGAAATCCCAAGTATCAACAAGAGATAAAATACCCAGGATGGATAGGTGTGAATCTCCCTATCCCGAGAAATGGAGAAAGTCCAAAACCGAAACGCAATAGAAGATGCATGCAAATCCCGTTTTGATGAACTTAGACTTGTTGGAAAGCTAGCAACAGCTCAAGATCCTCATGCAAACACAAAAAATTAACAAAGGAGGATATATCCATAAGTAGAAAGGTTTGACCTCTTAGATGAATAACTGGCAAAATCTTACCTCACCAAAAACTCAAGAGCCCCTTGAGTACGACCTACCAGCTGTGATAGTTAGGGTGACACGGTCCTTGTCGCATCATTAGTTCTTTCAGTGATAGTCTTCGCCGGTGCTTCCATCGCGTCGTTGAGGTAACCATGCGGTTTTGCGCCGGCTATAAGTTGAATAGAGTTAGTGCGCACCACAACATGAAGTTGCTACTATCGAGGTGCGCATGGATGATATGACCCATGGAGGCAGCGATGGTAGCGGATGGAGAGTAAATGTGGGTGCCGGATATTTGAAGCGTCGACGATGTCATGGTGATGGCAGCATAGAGCGATGGAGGCTCCGATACCAAATTAAGACCTGGTGTTTAAGGTTGCGTAATCTCATGCCTCTTTAAATTTCCAATGTAGGTAAATATCTATTTAAATATTTCAATCATATAGCGGTCATTTTTTCCGAGAATACGTCGAAAACCCTGCGTCTGAACTCTCAATGCATAGATAGAAAACAAGACAGTTTTATACAGCTTTTAAAAGACCACACCGGATACAACACACGTACTCACCACTGCGACCTAGTATGATCTACCATGACGAGTGCCAGCAGTCAACATTTTACAAATTTATTAACTGAACGGTGTCCACAAAAAAATAATTATCTTTACTAATATTTTTTAACCGGAGCAACTTTTAGCAATAACTTTGGGTTACCTTAAAGTTTGACAGAAAATTAACCGATTGATTGATTCGTCGTTTGACACGTTGTGAACCTACCTAACCCCTGCCAGGTACTTGGTCGTATTTGATGACGTTTGGAGTATATCGCATGGAAGGCCATCAATTGTGGCCTGCCAGCGAATGGTACTGGAAGCAGATCGTTGCAACACCGCAGCTACGCTGTGGCGAAATCATGCTCCAACTATCCGGACAATGATGTTATCTATGTGATGAACCCTCTTGACGAATCTGACTCCAAGAGACTGTTCCACAGCAGGTTATTTGGTCCGAAGAAGAGAAGTACGTGTCGAGAAGAATGCAGCCAAGTTCACATGAGCGTACTGAAATATGTGAGGGTCTGCCTTGGGCCATACTTGTTTTAGCCAGCCTTTTAGCGAAGAATGTGTCGAGCCGGGCAGATGGAAAATGGTCGACTGGTCTAGTACTCTTGCAAAACTGGAGCAAGATCCCCCGTTACAACGGATGAGGAGGTATTGCAATAGTTATGAGATCTGCCTCCCAATGAAGTTCCTGCCTATTGTACTTTAGTGTTTTCCAAAGAATTGTACCATCAACAAGGATCGTCTCATTTGGAGAGGGTGGCCGAAGGATTTTCCCCAGCAAAGGAGAAGAGACACACTGGAAACGGGAAGGAGCTATTTCAATGAGCTGGTCAACAGGAGTTTGATACAGCCCGTGCTTGCGGATGACGGCGACGGTGAACCAACGGCTGTACGGTGCATGCCGCAGTCATGATTTCGTTGTATCTTTGTCCAGTGAAGAGAACTTTGTCACGTTGGATGAGTCGATGCAACGCGATGTGATTCGTCGTTTATCCCTCAACTATGCCAAACAAGATGACGGTCCCATTGGCATCCGACTTGGGCAATGTCAAGATCAACCTATCACAGGCGAGATCCCTTTCTGTTTTTGGTTCTGCTCAACGCATGCCTCATCTTGCGAATTTCCTGTTGCTGCGGGTGCTAGATCTGTAGGATGCCGAGAAGCTGGAAAGCAAAAACATAGAAGAATAGGGAGGCTGTTCAACCTTAGGTATCTGGGGCTCGGAGGGAGCAGCTGATAGAGCTCCCAGAATTAATAGGAGAACTGCAGTTTCTGGAGACCTTAGAGGTAAGGCGGACCAACGTAAGAAGGCTGCCTCCAGCTGCATCCCGTTACGAAGATTAGCCCGCGTGCTAACCAAGCTTCTGGATGACATACCGGACGACATAGAAAAAGATGCAGGACTTGCAGGAATTGTCAATGCTAAACGTCAACAGTCGCCGTATGCTTGATCTTATGCGGAGCTGGTGAAGCTAAGGCAGCTGAGGGCTCTCGGTCTGAAATGGTGTTTCTGTGATGAGCTGCATGGTGAGATCGATACCTACAGGAGTGGCTTCGTCTCCTCTCTCAACAAACTTACAAGCTCCAGTCT
This sequence comes from Poa pratensis, assembly GCA_947311845.1. Classification (NCBI taxonomy): domain Eukaryota; kingdom Viridiplantae; phylum Streptophyta; class Magnoliopsida; order Poales; family Poaceae; genus Poa; species Poa pratensis. The sequence continues at coordinate 102,414,227 of CAMZMU010000020.1, forward strand.
TGAGTCTTTGTTTTTTACTCCGGCGATGCTTTTCCCTGATTTTCTTAGCGGATTGCTTGGGTCCCTCCTCGCATGCTCCAAAAAGTAGTGGTGAAAAGCTTATTACTATTTCCCAGCAACTCCAGTACACCTTGCCTCCTGCACCAACCTCACCTACCTGAGATTGCCATCAATCTGAGCAGCTATTTCCCAGCCCGTCTGCATCAGACATGGATTCCCGTGTCTCAAGGTGTTCTGGTTCCATTGTCGTGGCTCTGGTCTCGAGTTGGTGTTCGAAGAAGCAGCTATGCCACAGCTCGAAAGCTTCACGTCTCCTTCAAATTGTTAGGCCATCCCCAGCCAGCCGTTCGGCCCCCCGGGCCAAAAAAAGGCGCCTTTTTTGACGGCCTGGGGGAACGCCGGTGCAATTTGGCGTCCTGGGTTCGGCGTTTTTCCAGTCGCCGAACCCAGCCCGTCCCCAGCCGGCCAATTTCGGCCAAATTTTCAACATACAAATCAACACATCAACTTTCGGCCAAGTTTCGGCCAAACTTTCGGCATACAAATCAACACACAAATAATTCAACATACAAATCCACACACAAATAGTTCAACATACAAATCCATAGACAAATAGTTCAACAATGCAAGCAAATAGAACAAACTAGGCACGGCATGGCCATTGCCTTGTTGTTTTATGATGTTCCAAATTCCGCGGTAGTACCGCTGGGTTAAGCGGTACTACCGCTCGGGAGCTGCCGCCACCGCTACCGCCGTCGCTACCGCCAGAATGGCTTCTGACGCGCTTGTCCGGTTCCAACTGGTACCGCTGGTGGTACCGCCGCGGTACCGCTGAGGTGGGAAGAGACGAACCAGCCCACCCCAGCGGTAGTACCGCTGGGTTAAGCGGTACTACCGCCGAGGTGGGATTGATTCCGGGTTGGACTGCAGCCGACCTAGGGTTTGATGCTTTATTATTCCTCATGTAAGCCGCCGTTTTGGGGTAAGCCACACATTGTAAACCACGGCGTTTGTAACCTCACCCCATATAGTGAAGTATTGCTGGCTGGCGCCCGTGGTTTTTTCCTCTCCTTTGTTTGGAGGTTTTCCACGTTAAATCTCGTGTCCCCTTTGCTTTGATCGTTCCGCTCTTTCGTTTCTTTGCTATCGATTTTGCAACAAGTGGTATCAGAGCCCTGTTTTCAGATCTGTTTTCAGATTAGGGTTTTTTGGATGGCATCGATGAAGTTCGATCTACCGGCGCTGGATACAGACGAGATTTTCGCTGTGGCAGGTCAAGATGCGTGCGATCCTCGCACAGTCCAATGATCTTGACGAGGCGCTGGAGAAATTCGGCGACAAGCATGCGGCGGCATGGACCGCCGATGAAAGCGGAAAGACCGTAAGGCTTTATTGCTTATTCAACTTCATCTATCTAATGATTCTGCAAGAAGTACTCCAGGAGAAAACCGCAGCGGCACTGTGGGCTAAGCTGGAGTCGATTGCATGTCCAAGATCTCACCAGCAAGATGCATGTGAAGATGAAGTTGTTCACGCACAAGTTGCAAGAAGGTGGTTCGGTAATGAATCACTTATCGATCTTTAAAGAGATCGTTTCTGACCTAGTGTCGATGGAGGTAAAGTACGATGATGAAGATCTAGCACTTTTACTTCTATGCTCGCTGCCAAATTCCTTTGCAAATTTTCGTGATACCATACTGTTAAGCCGTGATGAATTAACCACTGCGGAAGTATGAGGCCCTGCTTGCCAGGGAAAAGATGAAAGGTATGGTACAGAAAGAGGAGACGTCGTCCTCCAAGGGCGATGCTTTGCAGGTCCGAGGGAGGCCTGAGCAGCGAGATAACCACTACCACAACAACAACAGAGATAAGAGCAAGGGTGACAAAAGTCGCTCAAAGTCCAAAGGACGAGACAAGTTCTGCAGGTATTGTAAGAAATCTAATCATGTCATTGATGATTGTTGGAAGTTGCAGAACAAGGAGAAAAGAAAAGGTACTTACCAACCGAAAAATAATGAAGGTAATGATACCGGTGAGGCCTCTGTTGTTGATGGTAGTTCTGATGGCGATTGCCTAGCTGTTTTAGCTGCATGTGTTTCTCGTCAGGATGAATGGATTCTAGATACTGCATGTTCTTTTCATATTTGCTGTAACAAAGATTGGTTCAGTTCTTATGAGTTAGTGCAGACTGGAGATTTCGTGCGTGTGGGGAACGACCAGCAATGCAACATTGTTGGCGTTGGTTCCGTTCAGGTCAAGACACACGACGGTATGACACGCACGTTGACGGGAGTGAAACACATACCAACCATGGCAAGAATTTGATCTCGCTCAGTACCCTTGACTGTGACGGGTACAAGTACAAAGGAGGAAATAAACTCGTAAAGGTATCAAAAGGTCTCTCATAGTTATGGTTGGTGATATGAATTTGCTAAATTATTATGTTCTTAGAGTAGCACTTTATCTGGTACTGTTGCTGCTGTTTCTCATGATGACGCTAGTAAAACTAACCTTTGGCATAAGCGTATTGGACAATGAGTGAACTTGGTATGGCAGAATTGATCAGAGAGACTTGCTGCAAGGATGCAGTTTGGGTAAGATGCAGTTCTGTGTGAACACTGCATTTTCGGTAAGCACACAAGAGTTAAGTTTAATGCTTCTGTTCACACCACCAAAGGTACACTTGATTTGTACATGCTGATGTTTGGGGCCATCTCGTAAGCCCTCTTATGGTGGTGCTTGTTATATGCTTACCATTATTGATGATTACTCTAGAAGAGTTTGGCCTTATTCATGAAAAATAAGGATGATACGTTTGCTGCTTTTAAAGAGTGGAAAGCTATGATTGAAAGGCAAACAGAAAGGAAGGTGAAATTACTTTGTACTGACAATGGTGGCGAATTTGTTCGAATGCCTTTAATGATTATTGCAGGAAAGAAGGCATTGTCAGGCACCTCACCATCCCGTACACGCCTCAGCAGAATGGTGTAGCGGAGCGGTATGAACAGGACCATCATCTCCAAGGCTCGCTGCATGATCTCCAACGCTTGCATGAGTAAGCGTTTTTGGGCTGAGGCGGCTGCCACCGCCTGCTACTTGATAAACAGGTCACCATCTATTCCCCTCGACAAGAAAACTCCCATCGAGGTATGGTCAGGTACTCCCTGCTGATTATTCACAACTTAAAGTTTTCGGCTGCACTGCTTATGCTCATGTTGATAATGAAAGTTAGAGCCGAGAGCTATTAAGTGTGTGTTTTTGGTTATGGTTCGGGTGTAAAAGGATACAAGTTGTGGAATCCCGAAACTAAAAAGGCTTTTATGAGCAGGAGTGTTGTTTTCAATGAATCTGTTATGTACTTTGATAAGTTGTCCTCAGATATTTTGCCAGATTTTTCTGAGGAGCAGGTTCGTGTCGAGGTGGAGCACTCTGTTGAAAAGGAAAATGTCACAGTTGACAATGATGGTGCTGCTACTTCAGATGATTCTGATCCTGATTCTGCTGGTTCTGATGATTCTGTTTCTTCTGATTCTGATAATGATAATGTTCAGAACTCAACCCCTGTTTTGTAGCACAACAGTCTATTGCTGCTCGTAGGAACAGGAGGAATTGTGGTCCTCGACCATGTTTAATTGAAGAGTGTAACATTGTTGATTATGCTCTGAGTTGTGCAGAACAGGTGGAGCACGGACATGAGCCGTCCACCTATACTGAAGCTATTGGTTCCGGTGACCGCGAGAAGTGGCTTGCTGCTATGCAAGAAGAAATGCAGTCACTCGATAAGAATGGCACATGGGAAGTTGTGCGCTTGCCTAAGAAAAAGAGGCAGTCCGCTGTAAGTGGATCTTCAAGAGAAAGGAGGGTTTATCTCCTAGCGAGACTCTGAGATTTAAGGCAAGGTTAGTTGCAAAAGGCTTCAGTCAAATACCAGGTGTTGATTATAATGATGGTTTCTCTCCAGTTGTTAAGCATAGTTCAATTCGTACATTCTTTGGTATTGTTGCTATGCGTGATCTTGAGCTTGAGCAGTTAGATGTAAAGACTGCGTTTCTGCATGGAGAGTTGGAGGAGGAGATATACATGGGACCAGCCAGAAGGGTTCATAGTGCCTGGTAAGGAGGATCTTGTGTGTAAGTTGAAAAGGTCCTTATACGGTTTGAAACAATCTCCTCGTCAGTGGTATAAAAGGTTTGATTCTTTTATGTTGTCACATGGCTTTTAGAGGTCTGAATTTGATAGCTGTGTGTACATTAAGTTTGTTAATGGATCACCTATATACCTGTTATTATATGTTGATGATATGTTGATTGCTGCCAAGAGCAAGAAAGATATCGCTGCTCTCAAGTCACAGTTGAGTAGCGAGTTTGAGATGAAGGATCTTGGTGCTGCTAAGAAAATTCTAGGTATGGAGATTACCCGTGACAGAAATTCTGGTTTGTTGTTTCTTAGTCAGCAAAATTACATTAAGAAAGTTCTTCATCGTTTTAACATGCATGATGCAAAGTCTGTTAGTACTCCTATTGCTCCTCACTTTAAATTGTCAGCTGAACAATGTCCTAGTACGGATGAGGATTTTGAGTACATGTCTAGAGTTCCATATTCTAGTGCTGTTGGTTCTTTAATGTATGTCATGGTTGCTCACGTCCAGATTTATCATATGCTATGAGTTTGGTTAGTAGATATATGGCTAATCCTGGTAAAGAACATTGGAAGGCTGTTCAGTGGATTTTCAGGTACCTTCGTGGCACATCCAATGCTTGCCTCAAGTTCGGCAAGACTGATGAGGGACTCGTAGGCTATGTGGATTCAGATTTTGCTGCCGATTTGGATAAGAGGAGATCCCTCACAGGTTATGTGTTCACGCTTGGTGGTTGTGCCGTGAGTTGGAGGGCAACGTTGCAATCCGTTGTTGCCCAGTCTACCACTGAAGCAGAGTACATGCTATTGCTGAAGCATGTAAAGAATCGGTTTGGCTGAAAGGTTTGTTTGCTGAGCTTTGTGGAGATGATACTTGCATTAACCTGTTTTGTGATAGTCAGAGTGCGATTTACCTTACCAAGGATCAGATGTTCCATGAGAGAACAAAGCACATTGACGTCAAATACCATTATGTGCGTGATGTTGTTGCAAAAGGTAAACTGAAGGTATGCAAGATAAGTACTCATGATAATCCTACTGATATGATGACAAAGCCAGTTCCTGTTACTAAGTTCGAGCTTGCTCGGGCTTAGTTAGTATCACTGCCTAGCCCAAGAGGCTATTTGGCGCCGAAGGTGTTTCTTTGTTGTTTTCAGGGTGAAGGTTCTCATTCATGCTACAAGATAGAATTTGTCTCAAGGTGGAGTGTTGTTTTATGATGTTCCAAATTCCAGCGGTAGTACCGTTGGGTTAAGCGGTACTACCGCTCGGGAGCTGCCGCCACCGCTACCGCCAGAATGGCCTTCTGACGCGCTTGTCCGGTTCCAACTGGTACTGCTAGCGGTACCACCGGCGGTACCACTGAGGTGGGAAGAGACGAACCAGCCCACCCCAGCGGTAGTACCGCTGGGTTAAGCGGTACTACCGCCGAGATGGATTGATTCCGGGTTGGACTGCAGCCGACCTAGGGTTTGATGCTTCTATTTATTCCTCTTGTAAGCCGCCGTTTTGGGGTAAGCCACACATTGTAAACCCACGGCGTTTGTAACCTCACCCGATATAGTGAAGTATTGCTGGCTGGCGCCCGTGGTTTTTTCCTCTCCTTTGTTTGGAGAGGTTTTTCACGTTAAATCTCGTGTCCCCTTTGGTTTGATCGTTCCGCTCTTCTTCGTTTCTTTGATATCGTTTATAACAGCCTTTGCGCCTCCACAGGTGTTCCACCAGATCATTCTGCAGCTGTATGCACCGTCGAGTCTCGAATCTCCTGACGCATAGTCATGAAGTTTGCCCATGTTGCCGGCAACTGGTGATCAATATCTGCAAGAGGACCCTGCCTGTAGTACTCAGTGTCAGCCACCGGATCATCCCGCTCGCTCTCAATGATCATGTTGTGCAAGATCACACAACAGTTCATCACCTCAGACATGTTGGCCTTGGACCAAGTTTGAGCTGGGTACCGGACAACAGCGAATCGAGACTGCAGCGCACCAAATGCCCGCTCAACATCCTTCCTGCAAGCCTCCTGGCACTTGGAAAACCAAGACTTGGCGCTTCCTGGCATTGGGCTAGGTATAGTCTTCACAAATGTCGACCACTTTAGGTAGATGCCATCTGCAAGATAGTAGCCCTTGGTGTACTGGTGCCCATTGATCTCATAGTTCACCGGGGGAGCATGACCCTCAACAAGGCTGCTAAACACAGTTTAGCACTGCAGAACTGATAACCCCACAGTATAGGGGATCGCAACAGTCTTCGAGGGAAGTAAAACCCAAATTTATTGATTCGACACAAGGGGAGACAAAGAATACTTATAAGCCTTAGCAGCGGAGTTGTCAATTCCACCACACCTGAGAAAGCACTAGTAACAAACGTGATGTGAAAGCAGCAGTAATATGAGAGCAGTAGTAGCAGTAACACAGAGACAAAGGCACTAGAAAACAGTTGCTTGTGTGGAGTTGACGGGAAAACAATGATGATGACAGATGTACCGGGGTTCCCAGCTATCTACACTAGTGGTAACTCTCCAATAACAAGTGTTGGGTGAACAAATTACAGTTGGGCAATTGACAGAATATTGAGCGCATGACAATGCATATATATGACATGATGACTACTATGATATTTAATTGGCATTACGACAAAATACATAGACCGTTATCCAACAGCGTCTACGACTAATAATCCACCGCCGGGTTGTCATCCGAGTTCCCCGTTGGTATTAAGTTGCAAGCAACGGATAATTGCATTAAGTAAAGTGCGTAATGTAAACAAATACATATGACCGTGGACATAGCATTGTTAGGTTATCCCTAGTGGCAACAGCACATCCGCAACCTTAGAAGTTGCCGGCACTCTCCCAGATTACCGGAGGCATGAACCCACTATCTAGCATAAATACTCCCTCTTGGAGATACAGGCAACTACTTGATCAAGGTAACCACAAGTACCGGAGAGCATGCATGATCTTAAATAACATAGGGCATAGATTGATAATCAACTTGACATAATATTCAATATTCATCGGATCCCAGCAAACACAACACCGATTACATCATGTGGATCTCAATCATGTAAGGCAGCTCATGAGATCATTGTATTGAAGTACATGGGAGAGAGAGTACCAACTAGCTACGGCTAGAACACGTAGTCCATGGGGGAACTACTCACGGAGCATGATGGAGGCGGTGGCGTCGATGGAGAAGGCTCCGGGGTCAATCCCCGTCCCGGCAGGGTGCCAGAACAGGACCTTCTGACCCCCGAAACTTGGTTTCGATGGCGGCCGCGCTCTGGAAATTTTCTGGGGAAATCGTCTATTCTCTCGTGAGTTTTAGGTCAGGGCATATATAGTCCAAAGGGCGTCGCGAGGCGGTGCACGAGGAGGCGACACTACCCCAGGGCGCAGGAAGATTCCCTGCCGCGCCGAGCCCATGTGTGGGGCCCTCGTGGCTCCACTTCGTCTCTCCTTCGAACTCCAGATATCTTCTGATAAAATAGGGCCTCCGTAAATTTTCGTCCAATTCCGAGAATATTTCCAGACTAGCTTTTCTGGAATACAAAAACAGCAGAAAACAGGAACTGGCACTTCGGCATCTTGTTAATAGGTTAGTCCCAGAAAATGTATAAAAATGGTATAAAGTGTATATAAAACATGTAGCAATTGATATAAAACATGCATGGAACATCAAAAATTATAGATACGTTTGAGACGTATCAGCATCCCCAAGCTTAGTTCCTACTCGTCCTCGAGTAGGTAAACGATAAAACAATAATTTTTGAAGTGACATGCTACCAACATAATCTTGATCTAATAATGATGTAATGGTAAGTGAGCTGAGATCAAATCATTCAAAGCAAATGTCTATAATTGATATTAAATAAGAGATAATAAAGCAAGGTAGTTAAACAAGCTAAAAGTTTTCATGAATGACGGCCTTTAAGACATGAAACCGTACAAGGTTCATTATAGATGTTTTAAGTATCCAGTGTAGGAGTTCTATCCTTCAATTCCAAGCATCAAGCAATTTTTCACAACATAGAGAACGGATCCAGTCAAGTAAAGTAAACATGAACGCCATGAATCCACTGTTTCGAGGTCTACTCAACCGGTGAGCGTAAGCATTTAGTATTGGCACCAGGATGTTATGGCAAAGAGAACGTTAATGGGGGCTTAGAAGGCCAATGGAAGAAAGTCTCACAAAGCTATAATTGATCATTAGACAAGAGGAAGTCTTATAATCGAAGCTATGCAAGGAGTAGTGATTGCCATGCAACGGATGCACATAGAGCTATATGTATATGAAAGCTCTCCAATGAAACTAGTGGGGGTGCATCCAACTCGGTTGCTCACGAAGATCTAGAGCACTTTTGAGGAAGCTCATCATTGGAATATACAACCCAAGTTCTATAACGTAATATTCCCCACATAGTTATACTAGTAAAACATGAAAGCTCTCTCAAATGGAGCATAGGTGCTAAACATGAGCACAAATATGATAACTATGAAACTGCAGGTGCTAAACATGAGCACAACTTTGATAAAGGATAGTAGTGCTGCCCCTTTTTCTTTATTCTTTTTTCTTTTTTTTCTTTTTTCCTATTTTTTTTCTTTTTCTGTTTCTCTTTTCAATGACCTCCATGGCTGTTTTCTAGCAGGGGCAAACACTCTACTATGATTACAACTTTTGGTACAAATAACTCATAATGAACAAAACATGATGTATAGAACTGTATGCCTCTGCCAGTGTAGCAGGATGTGCAATGATCCAGCGTAAACATGGGTGACATGGGTATGCCTATCGGGTACCCTACCATGAGGGTACCTGGTGCACGTATCGACTAGGCCCAACTATCAGAGCCTACATGAAGCCCATGAAGGGAGGCCCACGAAGATGGAGTATCCTCCAAGTTTGGCGAAACAATAGTCGGTTTAGAGTTTCCTTACTTGTAAATCGAGTCGGTTACGAACACCCGAGACCCAGCCTATTATTTAAGGACTGGGAGGGCCATCGAACCAGACACGTACTTTCAGAGCCACCAAACCCTAGCGAGATCGACATCTCGCCGGGACCTTGTAACCATCATATTCACAAAGCAATAACAGACAGGCAGGACGTAGGGGTGTTACCTCCACACGAGGGCCCTGAACCTGGGTAAAATCTTTGCCCTGCTTGTCAGCCGACGATACTTCCAGCTCTACCACGTTCTCTCCCCCATATTCATAACCTAGGGACCTTAACCATGGGTCTTGATGAGTCTACCCCTCGTCAAGTGGCGCCGTCTGTGGGAAAGAATAGCGCTGGACTCGAAGTTTCGCCGGTCCCAACAGCAAACGGCAAATCGCCGATCACACCAGCAAACGGCAACTCGCCGATCTCATCTGCAAACGGCAACTCGCCGGCCATGTCAGCAAACAGCAACTCGCCGATCCAGGCGACACACGGCGACTCGCCGATCCACTCGAAAAGCGGCAGCCTGCCCGCTTCACCTGCAAAAAGCGCATCTGCTCTTCCAATGAATTTCAATCCGCACTCGCCGAGCTTCAGGAGGCGTTTTCCGGCCTTGAATCAGGTTTGAGTTTGACTGTTGGAGCATTCAATTTTTTCGTAAACAATCTTGGCACGCAGGACTCGACAGATCCGCAACAACTGGCGCTGGGCGCACTCGAGGCTCCGTCGACTGCGCTCGCCCCGTCGTCGATTCCTGAAGCCTGCTCGCCCGCAACAACCATGTCGACCGGCGAGATCGACAGGTTCATGATGACGGAACTCCAAGGCGAGGAGGCAGAATCAGCATACCGCACAAGCAACGTCGACTTCAACCTACCACTCGACGAGAGTTTCGACTGCGGGATCTCCCTCGATGACTTCTACGAGCCCGCGATTCATAACGACAGCAACGTCGACTCGGAGATCTTCACCAACACCAACCTCGACTCAGAAATCCATAATGGCTTCGCCAACACCGAGATGAGCATAGGCGATGAGCACATCGACAACGAGATTCGCCTCGAAGATCTACTCGATGAACATACTGGCTCTGACATGAGCCTCGACGGCGACGTCGAGTCCATGACTGGAATCGACAGCACATACACCTGTCCACGGGTCACGCCCCATCAGGTCTACGTGGCCTTCTCCGCAGAATCATCCGCAGACGCAGCCGCTCGCAGGCCTGCACAATTCCCATGCACGGTAACCATGCCGGATGGGGTCACAACCTTGACAATCACGGAGGAGATGGCAGCAAAAGCAGATAAAGTCATAAAGGAGTGCACAATGATGCCACCAAATTCCACCCCAGAGGAGATGTTGACCTTCCAGTACTTCAACTGGCAGGAGTCAATTCGACTGCAAAACTACCGAGCGACGCTCGAAGAGCGCAAAAGGCAAGCCAGCCTCTCGAGTGCCCGAAGAAGGGAGCAATCCCTCGGGTCCACAATGCAACCAACCCCACGACCTAGGTCGCGGTTGGCAAGCCTTCCAGAACATGAAAGGGTAGCAATCACCCGTAACCTGTCGTTCATGACAGAGGACGCTAACGGAATCCCAGTGCCCAAAACTGCTGCGGGTGCATTATTCTCCGTAGGTGCTTACCTCAAGGCAATGCAACCTCCGGCGAATGACCCTAACGCAGCCCTGCATCGCCAACAACTCAAATCGCTAGCTCTAGCGGCACAGGCTATACAGCCAGAAGACAAAACTCCAGCAAGGAATCGCGATCGCGACATAGTCGACTCACGACACGCAGCACATCATCGCAGTGGTCGCAGCCACCACTCGGATGAAGGAAGGAGAAGCACGCGCCGGCACAGGTCCAGCAGAAGCAGATCTCGAAGATCCTATAGCAGCGATTCATACTCTGATCGAACCAGAGCCATGCGGAGCATTGTGCTTCACTCGACGCATCCGTGAGACGCGGATGCCCAAAGGTTCAAGTTGACAGGCGAACAACCCAAGTACAACGGTCGCCAAGAACCTTCCGGGTGGCTAGAAGATTACAGACTCGCCGTGGCATGCCAGCGTGGCACGAACACCACGGCGATGCAGTACATACGACTCATGCTCGAAGGAACTGCCCGCGACTGGCTCAAGCGCTCCCTCCATCATCATACGACTCGTGGGACGATTTCCGCAGAGACTTCATCAAAAACTTCGAGCCTCTATGTGAGCGCCCGAAGACATTCGAAGAATTAAGGCATGCACTCAACGATCAGACGAGTCGTTGAGATCATACATACGGCGGTGGACCGAAATACGCAATTCGGTTGGCAAAGTGTCAGAAGACAGGGCCATGGATGCCTTCATACAAGGTCTCGCCAGGAAGGACTTCAAAGAGGCACTGGTCGTGAAAAGCCAACCTCCCTGGCTGACCTCATCAAAGTTGCGACTGAGTGGGCAGATGGAGAGGATTCTGTACGCAGATCCCGTGCTTCCCCACCACGCGACAACTACGAAAGCGGCAGTCGAGGCCGCAGAGATTCATACAGAGAAGATCGCAGGCGCAAACGTTCCAAACGTCCTTACGACGATAACAGACCCGAGTTCATGGCGGCTGGATACACACAACCCGGGAGGACCAAGATAGAAGCAATCGACGCTCGGATGATCGACGGGACAGTCGAGATCGCGAGCAGCGGAGCGACAGCTACAAAAGGCAAGAATGGCGCAAACGCAGCGACGCAAAACCCGAGCGGTCATTCGAGGAAAAGATGGACGACTGGTGCAGATTCCACCTCTTCAAGGGGGACGACGGAAAACTACGCTCCAATCACACCCTAAGGAACTGCAGGGAATTCGACCAAATGGCGACTGACTACATGATACGACTCAAAAGGTACGGCCCAGCACCTGCTCAGCCCACGCCTGCACCCGCACCACAGCCGAACGCTGTGCCCGCTCTCATGGCGCCACAGCCGCCACCGCAACCACCACCACAGCCTGCTCCAGGCGCAAACCTCGCAGGTGCCATACAACCCGTACTACGGGCGGAAGATGATCAATATCCACAGCCCCACGGGCAGATGTACATGATACAAAAGGGTCGCCCCTCCAACAGGCAGCAAAAGCTAATCACTCGACAGGTGAACATGGCTGTCATGGCACCTCCTGCCATGCCCGAATTTCTGAAGGGATCGGAAACCATCATAAGCTTCAGTCGAGAGGATCATCCCCCAGCTGTAGTTCGACCAGGGCACGCGGCTCTGGTACTCGACGCGCAAATAGGAGGCTACGCCATGACCAAGGTCTTCATGGATGGAGGCAGCGGCATAAACATCATCTTCGCGGACACGCTCCGCAAAATGAACAGGTCAGTCGAAAACCTCCCAAAATCTTCAAATACCTTCCACGGTATTGTTCCTGGCAAAGCAATTAGCCCAGAAGGCACCATACAACTCGACGTTACGTTCGGGGACAAAAGCCACTTCAGGACAGAGTCGATTGAGTTCGAGGTCGTCGACTGGAAATCACAATACCATGCTATTCTTGGTCGCCCGACGTTTGCTCGATTCATGGCGGTGCCACACTACGCGTACCTCACGCTGAAGATGCCAGGACCAAAGGGAGTCATACTGTCCGTGGAAACTTTCAAAGGTCCGATGCTTGCGACCGCGAGTTCAGCAAAATCTCCGAGATGTTCGGGGTGGAAGAATCACTCGCCGACTGGCGATTTCCAACGACCGCACACTCCTTCCGGAGCATAAGAAGTTGGCAGTCGACAGATCCTTCAATGCTACAAATGACACAAGGTCGCATCAGGTGCACCCGACCGATCCGTCCAAGACAGTCAACATATCTTCGAGCCTGCCTATCGCATAGGAAGGCGCGCTCGTCGAATTCCTCCGTGAGAACTGGGAAATATTTGCGTGGTGTCCAGCCGACATGCCAGGTATTCCCAGGGAATTCGCCGAGCACTCTCTCCAATTGTTTCCAGATGCAAAGCCAGTCAAGCAAACGATGCGTCGAATCTCCGGCCCAAAGCGAACCGCAGTCGAATCTGAAGTCGACCGGTTACTCGCAGCAGGATTCATTAGGGAAATCAAGAAATCACAATGGGTGGCCAACCCCGTACTCGTAGAGAAGAAGCATACAGACATCCTTCGGATGTGCGTGGACTTCACAGCGCTGAACAAGTGCTGTCCAAAGGATCACTTCCCGCTACCCCGAATCGACCAGATCGTCGACTCCACCGCCGGATGCGCACGACTCTCCTTTCTGGATGCTTACTCAGGTTATCACCAGATAAGGATGAAGCAAGAAGACGAAGAAAAAACGGCGTTCATAACCCCACTCGGGGTCTACTGCTACACAACTATGCCCTTTGGGCTCAAAAACGCGGGTGCAACATACCAGCGCATGATGCAGGACTGCCTCAAAAAGCAAATCGGACGCAACGTCCAGGTCTACGTGGATGACATTGTCATTACCACAAGGGAAGAACACACACTACTCGACGATTTGAGGGAGACGTTCGCAAACCTCAAACGCTTCCATATCAAGCTCAATCCTAAGAAGTGCACGTTCGGCGTTCCAGCCGGGCAGCTCTAGGGTACCTAGTCTCTGCCCGTGGAATCGAAGCAGACCCGGAGAAAATACAGGCCATCCTCACAATGCAAAGGCCTTCAAAGCTTCACGATGTGCAGAAACTAGCAGGACGAGTAGCAGCGCTCAGTCGATTCATCAGCAAACTGGGTGAAAAGGCTCTACCATTCTATCGACTGATGAAGAAGGCGGACAAGTTCGAGTGGACGCCAGAAGCTGAAGCAGCCTTCACAGATCTCAAGCGGATCCTCACAAGCCCTCCGATCCTCGTCGCACCTAAGGAACGGGAACCACTCTACCTGTATGTCTCGGCTACAAACAGGGTGGTGAGCACCGTACTGGTAGTCGAACGCATGGAGGAGGGGCACATCCAAAGCATACAACGTCCAGTCTACTACCTGAGCGAGGTTCTCTCCATATCAAAACAGCGGTACCCGCACTATCAAAAGCTGGCATACGCTGTATTCATGTCCTCAAGGAAGTTGACACACTACTTCACCGAGCACCCGATCACCGTGGTAAGTAACTCAGCAATCGGTGATATCCTCACAAACCCCAATGCAACGGGTCGAGTCGCAAAATGGCTCATCGAGCTGGCTCCAAGAGACATCAAGTACGAGCACCCGAAGGCTATCAAAGCACAAGTCCTACCCGACTTCACAACCGAGTGGATAGAGGCCCAATTACCTGGAGCACCAGACGTGTCCAATTCCTGGACCATGTACTTCGATGGGTCCAAGAAACACGAAGGCGCAGGCGCAGGCGTCATCCTCATATCACCAAAAGGGGACAAGCTACGTTATGTTTTGCAGATGGGATTCAAACTACCCTCCAATAACGAGGCTGAATACGAGGCTCTGATCCATGGCATGCGGATGGCAAAAGCACTTGGGTGCACTCGATTGATGATCTACGGCGACTCCAATCTCGTGGTGCAGCAAACAATGAAGGCCTGCGACGCAATCGCGGACAACATGATCGCTTATCGCGACCTGTACAACACACTGGAGGGCAGCTTCGAGGGCTGTGAGTTGAGGCACATAGGAAGGGAAAGTAACGAAGAAGCAGACATGCTAGCCAATCTTGGCTCAACTGGCGCACAAATTCCACCTGGTGTCTTCCTCGAGCGCATCGAACACAGATCTATCAAGGAGAAACGAGAGCCTCCTCCGTCGACTACGCCAGCCAAAAGCAAAGCGCCAGCACAGAGGACCCCCCAGTCGAGGTACTCCTCATTGAGCCAACTTGGACTCAACCTTTTCTGGCTTACATACTCCGCGGCGAGCTACCAGATGACATAACCGAGTCCCGACGCGTGACTCGAAGATCAAAAGCATACACCGTTATCAACGGCGAGTTATACAAGCGCAGCATATCAGGTATGTTCCAAAGATGCATCGCATTCGAAGATGGCCAAGCCATACTTCGAGATATTCATGCAGGTACCTGTGGGCATCACGCCAGCAGTCGATCACTCGTAGCCAAAGCCTTTCGCGCAGGGTTTTACTGGCCTACAGCACTCAAAGACGCGGAGGACATAGTCAAAAGGTGCGTCGGCTGCCAGAAATTCGCAACAAGGCCGCACGCACCCGCATCGGCGTTGAAGACTATACCGCTGGCCTGGCCTTTCGCCCAATGGGGGCTCGATATGGTTGGGCCACTCAAAAAATCATCGCATGGCGGGCATACTCACCTACTGGTGGCAGTCGACAAGTTCACAAAGTGGATCGAGGCGGTCCCCATCACAAATTCGACTGCTACTACGGCAGTCAACTTCATAAAGAGCATCATCTACCGCTTCGGTGTCCCAAACAGTATCATCACTGATAACGGCACAAACTTCACGGCTGAGGAGTTCAAAACCTTCTGCAAAGAGCAGGACATTACGCTCAACTACGCATCCGTGGCACATCCACAATCCAATGGCCAAGTCGAAAAGGCCAATGGACTTGTGACGAGTGGGATCAAGAAGCGCCTCCTGGTGCCACTCAAAAGAGCTGCGGGTGCTTGGGTCGAAGAACTACCATCTGTGCTATGGAGCCTACGCACAACTCCCAACACTTCTACGCAGTTCACCCCATTCTTCATGGTCTATGGTGCAGAGGCAATTCTGCCATCAGATGTAAGGTTCAATGCGCCACGAGTTGAAGCATACAATGAAGAAGACGCGGAAGAAGCACTCGAAGACGCAGTCGACTTGCTCGATGAGGCGCGACACGGCCTTGGCCCGCACAGCTGTTTACCAGCAGGACCTCCGCAACTACCATAGCCGTCGACTGCGAACCAGGTCCTTCGTCGTTGGCGACCTGGTTCTTCGACTGAAGCAAAAGAAGGTGCACAAGCTCGCTTCCCCATGGGAGGTCCCTTCATCATCACGGAGGTCCTTGGTGGAGGCGCATATCGACTGAAGCACGCGAAGACAGGCGAACTCTCTCATAATCCTTGGAACGTTGCGCATCTGCGCCGTTTCTACGCATAAAGTGCTCACAGTCATACAATGTAATAGGCTATATGTCGGATGGCTGCAGGTTTCAGACGCGCTCTTTTCCTTACCAGGGTACCTAAGGGGACTGGAAGGTTTTTAATGAGGCGGCCTGCAGCCTAACATTCAAAAGAGGAATAAAATCAATGTTCCTTCGACTTCTTTGTGGTACTACCCGCATAATTCATACCTTAACCGCACCCGAAACCCTCGGGGGCTGTGTTATCGATCAAATGAGCTCTCGCTCTTGCAGAAACACAATGCCTTAGCCGCACCCGAATGCTCGGGGGCTGCGTAACAAGGATCCAAACAAAGAACACAAAAACTCTGCAGCCGCACTCGAATACTCGGGGGCTGCACAGTCATTGGTTCACAACCAACACATATTTCACAAACCCCGCTCGACTGACTCGGGGGCTCGACAAAAAATCAAAGTATACAAACTATACAATATACAAAGAGTCAAAAATTACACTCGG
Source organism: Poa pratensis (assembly GCA_947311845.1). Taxonomy (NCBI): domain Eukaryota; kingdom Viridiplantae; phylum Streptophyta; class Magnoliopsida; order Poales; family Poaceae; genus Poa; species Poa pratensis. Next base: position 102,430,864 of record CAMZMU010000020.1, read on the forward strand.
GGGCTGCCCCCTATACAAAAATTGCACTCGCAAACTATTCTAATCCTCAGGCTCGTCCTTTACGGGCAGCTCGGGACCGCAAAGCTGTTCGCGAGTGCACTCGATTAGTGTCTCCGCAGCTTGGATCGTGTCATCCAGGTCTTTTGTTCGAGAACCTCTCCGGCTGCAGGTGTCCGCAACACCAACCTTGGTTTTCGACTACGCATATACGCCATTGCAGCGTTGGCTCCAATCACAAGTCTCTGAGACAGCAACTCTCGAATGGGATTTGTTTGACGGAAGATGTTCAACAAAGCACGAATCCCTTGTGGTTGTGGCCCCGCAGGAAAAAGAGTCTCGTTCAGGCGAATAAACGCTGCCCGGCATAACTCCAGCAGTTCAGCACTTCGCCAGACGCGATCCTTCAGGGTGGCGAGTATGCGGGCATGGTACCTATCAAGCCAAAAGTGTTGACGCCCAGTCGTAGGGTCGTCAACCACGCTATCCAGACGCCCTTCCACGCGAATCTTTTCAGCCTGGAAGTTGTCGACAAAGCCTACAAACACGGGCGCACCAGTCAGATCAAAAGGACAATAGCTACGCAAAAAGCTTGTAAACAGAGCAAGACTCGAACTTACACTCGAGTTGCCTGTTCACAAGATCCATCTCCCCGAGCACATATTCCTCGCGTTGGGTGGCCAACGCGGGTCTCGCCCTCAATCGATTCAGCTCAGCCTGGGCGTCCTTCAGATCTTGCTCCATTCTCACAAATTTGGCCTTCATATACTCCATCACCTTGGCATCATTTACCACCTGACCCTGGGATCGGGTGGTGATTGGAGCCTGCGAGGAACTAGTCGCAGTAGCAGGTTCTCGTGACTGTTCAAAGAGCATAATCACAAACACAAAGTTTGTGTCAGAAGCTAAAACTCATGTCATAAGCATACAACTCTTCGAGTGAAAGACATTAGCAAAAGACTGTTTGCATAAACAAGGTAGCACAAACAAAGCGCAGACTCGCGCAGTTCAGAAGGTATCATTACAAGGCATAAAACAAAAGGGTACAGCTACCCTAAACCTAAGATTCGATTTCCTAAGCAGACGATTGGCAGTCTCGAGTGCCCGGCGCTCCATGGTGGTCATAAAAACCTCGGCCAGTCGCGCGGCGGCTCCGCTCACCCCCTTCAGAGAAATGGGCTTCCCATCTGGCTTCCGAGGGAACGCAGACAGTGCTGCCTCGTAGTCGCAATCTATCCCATGTCCCATAAGAAGCTTGATGGTGGACTCGGATCCGCGTACCGTGTTGGCGCGAGCGAAACCCGCCATGGTGGACGTCCCGGGGCCAAACACGTCGGCGAAGTCGTCCGCCGTCGACGGCACACGCCAGTCGGGAACACCACCCCGTATACAGCGCCAAGTGTGCTCGTCGATTTGGCGAGTGCGTCTTTCGCCTGGTTGCATATGGCGCCTAAGCCGCCCACAGCCTGTTCCAGCGAAAGATCGTCACTCGCCACGTCCGCAGAGGCCGGTGCGCCAACAGCTTCTGCACAATTCAAAAAGGCAAAAGTCATTTCATGACACTCGACAGTTATATCGTCATATCAAAAGGAGAAAAGATTACTCACCTCCCATGGCCTGCGCGAGTGCCGCGAGCTGGTCAGCATATCCTCGCTCGCGTGCAGCGGCTGAGTTGGTGGCGGCAGCCAGCTCTTTCTTCGACTCTTCGCGCTGCGCGGCGAGTGCATCTTCCAGCTCCTTCTTCTCGCCTGGCCCAGCAAAATCACGTGCATTCAATACTCGACAAAATCAAGCATTGCAAAAAGAAATTCAGCAAAACAAAAGCAAAAAGGAGAACTCACGACTGAGCCGCTCTAGCTCGGCGCGCATGGTGTCCCTCTCCTGCTCCACCTGGACATAAGCCTTGGCAGAATCTGCCAAGGTGTGGTAGAAGGGCTGCGAGCACACGAATTCAGCAAAAATTCAAACTCTCACAGACCTACAACTAAACGGGTCAAGCAAAAAGCTACTTACGTGGTTCATCCACGGCTCAGGAGCCGCGACTGATGTCCCGACATCTGGAGTTGCCGCCTTGGCTGTCTCAACGACAGCATCAGTGGCCATTGGCTGGGCAGCCTCGTTTCCAGTCGGTGCATAATTCGAGTGCTCCAGGGTTGGAACATTCTCGACTGGAGGAGTCCCAGGCTGATTGTTTTCAGCGCTGTGGGCAACACAACAAAGCAAAAAGACGGTCAGCACAAATATGTGACAGCACAAAATTCTCATATCATACTCAAAACACATACCTGTGTTCCTCATCTCCTCATCTTCGGAGTCGCCAAAAATTGGCCCCAAAGGCTGGGGTACCACTCGACTGAAGAGGAAGAGTTGAGCTGTTGAGCACGCACGCAAAGGAGCGGCTTGGAAAACAGGTGGTGAGCCTGATTCCTCGTCATCCTCCAAGCCCTGCCCCTCGCGGGTGAACTCACAGCAGAAGGCGCCTTCTTGGCCAGTCGACGCCGCTTCGGTGGCGCGGTATCGACTTCTTGGTCAGCGGTGGCCTTGTCTTCAGATTGGACCTCTTCTGCTGCTTCCTCCTCGACCTCCTCCACATGTGAAGTGGTGGCAGAAGGGATGGGCGACTGATCCCCTTTCGGGTCCACCACCTGTACCTGGTTTCTTCAGTCTCGCCATTTTCAGGCAGAGGAGGAAGGGAGGCAGCAGTCGAGTGACCCTGCATAGCATACATCACAAATTGCAAAGTCAGAATCAAAAATCGCATATCGCAGAAAATACGAGTGGCAAACTCTTCATTGCAAGCAGGCTATAACACATACATACCTCAAGCAAAGGGTTCTCCAACCCATATGGTTCAACAGGGCAGTCGACGTTGCAAGTGTCGCTGCCGTCAGTTGGTGATGTGCCGCACATGCGTCAGCAGCTCACTCCTTGACAGCTCCTCTGGGCTCATCGAGTGGAGTCACCCGCGCCCTCATACTCCCACATGGGGTGCGCTCGGGCACGGAGTGGCCACACCCGCCTCTTCACAAAGGTGGCGATCAAATGGATGCCTGTGACCTTGTCCAGCATGCCTCCGATCCGAGCCAGCAAAGGGCTTGCCTCCTCCATTTCTTCGGCTGAGAGTTGGTGATCCCACGCCTTGGTCCTGGTGAAAGCAGCAGTCGAGAAAGGGGCGGCTGCATCCTGCTCGACAGTCGCATAAAACCACCCCTTCCTCCAGCCTTGGGCGGAGTCGACGGTCTTCAGGCGGAAGTAGCGGGGGTAGGTGCGACCACCTCCTCTGTTCGGCCGCACCATGAAGATGGCTTTCCACAGCGCCCAGCTGGGTGCGACGCCGAGGAAGCACTCGCACAGCGTGATGAAACACGCGATATGCATAATGCCATTTGGGGTGAGATCATGGATCTGCACCCCGTAGGCAAAAAGAAGACCACGAACGAAGTCGTGGAGGGGAAGCGAAAAGCCCCTAGGCAAAAACTCCGCAAAACAAACACGCTCGTTGGCGCGTGGTTCGGGGAGTACCTCCTTGGGCGACGGCGCGCGGACGGCGAGCTGCTCCGCGGGTGGCAGATACCCCTGCTCGCGGAACTTGACCAAATGGGCGTCCTTGATGGTGGACTTCGCCCAGTCCCCGCTGCCCTTCTTCAGCGCGGCGGACGCAGATGTACCCGCCACGGTCTTCTTGCCCTTGGCCGCATCGGTCGCGGCGGCGGCGGCAGCACCACGCTTCGCACCTCCACCTTTCGCCATTGCTACAGTGGAGGGTGTGTGGGGCAAAGAACTTGGGCGCAGAGCAATGGAGGGCAGCGCGAGGAAGGAGACGAGGGGCGGCGCAGGGAGCAAATGGCAAGTAAAAAACTCTGCCAGGGCCGTCCCCACTATTTACCACAGATCGCAAAACGATCGCAACCGTCAAAACAAAGGCATACGCTCCGCGCGAAATCTAGCCATACACGTGGCGGCCGCGGAGGGCAACCGTCGCAGGCCACTCCGCCCACTACGCACGGGAAACTAGGAAACCATCATCACGCCCCGTGAAAACCGCGCCAGAGCGGTCAAATCAAGTCCAAACGGCGCCATCCTTGGTCAGCTCTGCAAAAATGGGCCCACACAGAAGTGTCACGTCCCATCAGTCTTACCAGGCACGCCACCGCTTGTCAGAGATGGCAGTCGCAAAATGCGTCATTGCTGACGTTATTCATATTGCACAACTGGCACAAAAGTCACTCGATGATTCATTCGAATGATGTCACCCATAAACTCGATGGGTTTTCCAGCAGAGGTCATAGATGCCAGTCGAAGGACTTTCGATTGCAACATCATACTCCCATCGGGAGCGTATCAAAAAATTTCTTTGACTAATGTATGCAGGATAAAAGATTTTGAGATTATCCTCCATTGCAAGCAATAAAGCACAATCTCGGGGGCTACTCCCATCGGGAGCGCTGTCGCGCACCCGATAAAATAATGGCAAAGTATCAGTCGACAATTTACTCGACTCAGTTCATAAGCAAAATCACACTCGAAATATTCCCGAGTTGATCTGACGATCCTTGGATGCTGCATGCATAGTGCAAAGGTAAGACCCACCGATCAGTCGAGTTGGGCTGAGGACCGCTCCGGCAGCGTTATCCTCAAATGTTCCGTGTCAGCAGACATGATGAAAATCCCCGACGGACGCGTTGGGTAGATCCAAAATTATGCTGCAGTTCGATTCTGTAAGACCTCAACGGCCGTTTCGAGTCTGTTCAGTTTGTTCCAGATTCGAGTCCGGGGACTCGAGTTTGATTGAAAGCTAGTATGGTTTTGCCACAAATGGTAGTTAACTGGCCCCGATCCGTCGTGTGTGACGGGCCTGCTAAGCTAATATCCCTTGACTATCATAAGCAAAAACTCATAGTCGATGAAACACTCGACATAGCCAACATGTGCTATTTCATAAGAATTCTAAATACAGATGCAAAAAATGTAACGTGCATGATGTATGAGTCCATGCCCGACTCTTCGAATCAGACAAGTACTCGGGGGCTACTGACATGGGTATGCCTATCGGGTACCCTACCATGAGGGTACCTGGTGCACGTATCGACTAGGCCCAACTATCAGAGCCTACATGAAGCCCATGAAGGGAGGCCCACGAAGATGGAGTATCCTCCAAGTTTGGCGAAACGATAGTCGGTTTAGAGTTTCCTTACTTGTAAATCGAGTCGGTTACGAACACCCGAGACCCAGCCTATTATTTAAGGACTGGGAGGGCCATCGAACCAGACCACGTACTTTCAGAGCCACCAAAACCCTAGCGAGATCGACATCTCGCCGGGACCCTTGTAACCATCATATTCACAAAGCAATAACAGACAGGCAGGACGTAGGGGTGTTACCTCCACACGAGGGCCCTGAACCTGGGTAAAATCTTTGCCCTGCTTGTCAGCCGACGATACTTCCAGCTCTACCACGTTCTCTCCCCCATATTCATAACCTAGGGACCTTGACTATGGGTCTTGATGAGTCTACCCCTCGTCAATGGGTAAACCACACATCAGCTATATAGAATCATGCAAAGCAATATATAAATGATAAATGACAACAAGTCATGTAATGTAAGATGGAAGTTGCATGGCAATATATCTCGGAACAGCTATGGAAATGCTGTGGTAGGTAGGTATGGTGGCTGTTTTGAGGAAGATGTATGAGCTTATGTGTAGGAGAACAAGAGGAAGTCCTCCCACGGGTTTTGGATGTACTGGCGAAGTTTGCACCAACTCTCATTGTGAGAAAAAGGCAATGCACAGCATCGAAGAGGCTAGCAAATTTGGATGGTGGAAGTGCCAAAACCGTAGCTTAACATTAGTCAAAAAGAACTCACAAGTTTATTGCAAACAACTAGCAGGTTCAACATTAAGCACATGGTTAACATTTACCCCAAGGAGGGCCGTTCACGGCGGCACAAGTACCCCGTTAGATCCCTCGACCTTCACACACAACCTAGTTATTACGAACCACTTTTCAGACATAGAAAGCTATCAAGTCCAACTACACCTTCAACAATTTTAGTAGAGTTTGTAATACGGTGCAAGCTTAAAGACAATAATCCACTAATGATTTTAACTTAATTAACCAGCAAGGTTTACCATCTATTACTTAATAACTCAAAACGTTTGCAAGGAATCAGGTTATCAAAGTTCAATGATCTACAAGATTATGCAAGTTTTTCATTATACCACTACCACACGCAACATTTCTGAACCAACATATTAACCAAGCAACTCTCCAAACAAATATAAGTGAAGCAAGAGAGTACTTTCTACAAAAGAACTAATAGCTCTGAATAAGAGATACATGAAAACAAGAGCTAAAAGCTGAACAGCGCTAGATATGAATACTCAACAAATATAAGTGAAGAATAGGAGTATTCTCATGAAAAAGCGGAGCGTGTCTCTCTCCCAGTCAAGAATGCTAGTGTCCCGTCAAGCTTTACTGAAAATAAAAGTGCAATGCTGAAAATAAAAGCACACAGACGCTCCAAGAAAAGCACATATGATGTGAAAAAATTAAAATATAGTTTCACAATAGATGACCTGATAATTTTGCCGATGAAGAAGGGGATGCCTTGGGCATCCCCAAGCTTAGACGCTTGAGTCTTCTTGAAATATGCTGGAGAGATCCATGGGAGCCTCCCCAAGCTTAAGCTCTTCACTCTTATTGATTCTATTATATCATCCTTCTCTCTTGACACTTGAAACTTCCGCCACACCAAACTCAACGTAATTCTCATTAGAGAGGTTAGTACTCAAAAACTTTAATCCACTGGTTCTGTTGTGACACATTGCAAGAACTCAATAAAACATTAGCTACAGCCCTCCATAGCGAACCTTGCTTAAAGCCCACAAGAGACATTGCAAAAAAACAGAGACAGAATCTGTCAAAACAGAACAGCCAATAAAGATGAATTTTTTCGACGCACTTACGGGACTCAAATCGAAAAACGTTGAACTAACAAAAGATGCATAAATATATCAGGATTACGCACAAAAAATTTCAGATTTAATTCACAATCTGCTAATTTTATGAATTTCGTACAGTGAATAGCAGAAATCTGTTCCTGCGCAGCAATCAAAATCTAGCATCATCTTATCATTAGAGACTACTCTTGGCACAACAATGCAAGAAAGTAAAGATACAAAGGAGTTGCTACAGAAGTAAACAAGCACCTTGACTCAATAAAAGAAAAATTGCAGAAAAATAAAATGGGTTGCCTCCCATAAGCGCTTTTATTTAATGCCTTTGAGCTAGGCTTGATAGTTTTAATGATGCTCACATAAATATAGAAAATGAAACAAAAGGAGCATCAAGAAGCAAATTCGAAACACATTTAAGTCTAACCCACTTTCTATGCATAGGAATCTTCTACACAAATAAATTCATAAAGAACGAAGTGACAAGCATAGGAAGATAAAACAAGAGCAACTTCAGCACTTTCAGCATATAGAGAGGTGTTTTAGTTCCATGAAAATTTCTACAACCATATTTTCCTCTCTCATAATAATTTTCAGTAGTATCATGAACAAACTTAACAATATAACTATCACATAAAGCATGCTTTTCATGATCTACAAACACATAATTCTTATCAAGATCAAAAATAGTGGGATTAAAACTTTCAAACCCACTTTTAACAATTTTATAACAAGATGATTGATCATTCTCAAGAGGTATGGGACTCCATCTAGATAAAGTCAAGACCTCTCCAATCCCATTTTCATTAGTAGTACAATTAATATTATCAACCAATATAGGACCATCATCTAGAGCTTTATCATAAACATTTTCAAAGCAAACTTTCTCATTACCATGCATTTCGAAATTAGGCACAAATAAAGGATTATCATAAGATTTATCAAAATAGCATGGATTATCATAAATATCAGTAGCATAATCATTTCTACAAGTTTTACTCATAGAGAATATTTCAAGAGAATCCACAGGAATATAACATTCATCCTCCTTTGGTAAGCATGGAGGGCAATCAAATAGTGTAAGAGATAAAGAGTTACTCTCATTAGAAGGTAGGCATGGGTAGCTAATCCATTCTTCCTCCTTTTGTTCATCACTCTCCTCCTCTTTTTCATCCAATAAGCTTTCAGCTTCAGCAACTTCTTCTTCCACAGGTTCCTGCAAATTGTGAGTGCATTCTTGTGCATTAATGAGTCTCTCTTTATAATCAATGATATAACCATTATTGCTGAAATTTTCTAGGCAATAATCAAGAATAAAAGAGACCGTTTCTTTAAGTTTATTACAAGCAACACAGGTTTCATAATTTTTAGCCATGAAGGAATCTATTTCAGCAGCTGCCACAAATGTAACAAATTGTTCTACTTGCTCAGCTCCGAAATGAATATAGTTATTCCAATGATAGTTCATAATTAAAACTTCTTAACTAAAGCCACATTGGAATTTAAGATGTTTAGTATCTGATAGCCCTCAAAGGCGTAGGTTGAGACCCCAATAGCAGAGTGTGTAGTACGGGCAAGACAATTTTCCCCACGAAGGTGACTCGAGGGTTTATATCGAACTCTCGGGGAATCAGTAGTGGAATCTTTACCTCCTTATCCTTCCCTTGGAAACCTGCAAACAAAGATAAATTGTTTTGTGCCCTCAACCTCACCAAGTGGTTGTCAAGCACAAGGTGTGAGTAAGTTATGAATACAAAACAATAAATAAAATATGCAATGATAATAAATAAATATGCAAGGATGATGGAAACAATGATAAATGATATTTTTGGGTTCTATATGATGAATGAAAGATGCAAAAGTATTTTTGTATTTTCGGATTTAATTATGGCTGAAAATAAAAGTGGGTGAAAGTTATTGGAAAGGTGTTTCTTTTGATTAAAAATGGACGGGGGTTCATGGTTTCATAAATGCACTCTCTCTTTAATGATGTGGTGGACAATGGAACACAAAAGTTAACATATGAGATTGCAACAAAGTTTCATGACAAGTTTTTAATCATATGGGCATCACGTCCTAACATAGAGATCTTTTGGTTATTAATCTCTCTTATACTCCACTAAGATGCGAACTAAATCATAACACCTTAGTATTAAGATAAATCAGAGCATAGCAATAAGTTTCATGACATGAAGTTGAAATAAGAACATGCTAGATCTAGTCATGGAGTAGTGGCATGGTCACACCCACATCTCCGGTAGCAAGGTATTTCTTTTTATCCCTAGTGAGGCAACAAAGTAAGGTAAAATACCCAAGTGGATCGCGGAACTTTCTCTCACGTTCACCGCACTAGCCACCCCCCGTTACTCCATCTAATGCACACGTTCCCCCTCACACGCTCTCATAAACATGCTTGATCATAACAAGTAAACAAGAACGGGGTACATAATATGCATCTACTTTCATAACTGAAGTAAAACAATTGCAATCTCACACATATATTAACTCATAAAGATCCACCACAAAGGTATTACATAGATGACCGTAATCATGTTCGGCAGCTCATACAGTGCTAATTAGTGAAGCACAAGAGAGAGAGATACATAAGTTACTTCCACAAACCCATAGTCCAGGGGTGGACTACTCCCTCTTCATCATGGAGTCGATGGAGATGTTGGAGGAGGTGGAGACCTCTCCGGCAGCGCCCCGCCGGAGTTTTCCCCCTCCAATCTGCAGCTCCTGATCTCTGTTTCGGTGTTTCTGTGTTTCTACGGCGCTCCCTTCTCGAAACGCCAGGGGACCTTTTTTATAGGCGTTTTTAGGTCAAGACGGAGTCGGTGGACGAAAGATCGACGGCAGCGGAGCCACGAGGGCCAAAAGAGTGGGCCCCACGCGGCCACAGTACCTGGCCGCGTGGGCCACCCCCTTTCTGCCTTCTGGGCTCCGTTTGCTTGCTTCCTTCGCTCCTAGGTCTTCCTCCTTCCAAAATACTGACGCCTGTATTTTTCCATAATTTTTGGACGTCGTTTGGGTCCCTGAAACATAAAAGGAAAGAAATAGGGTTTTCTGCCTGCGCAGGGTTAATTCCATAAAAATAGGGGAACTTTGTGAATTATTCCCAAAATCATTATAAATCAATAATATAACCCTTATATGATGCAAATATGATGGGAATATGAATAAAATAATGCAAAGTTCATGTATGCATTTTACATGCATCAGCATCCCCAAGCTTAACCCATGCTCGTCCTCGAGTATGAAGGTGATAAAACTAACATGGACTTTGCATTTCAATACTATCAATGGATATCAAAGATGATTACTATTGCTACATAGAGTCAAATGGTTCATTCTTAATAAGATGTAACAATATGCAAGATAGTTTATGAAGTGATATCAAATATTCAATGTAAGGATGTTCAATGATAATTCACAAAGTGTAACATAAATGAAAAAGTACTATGGATTTCAAGTATGCATAATGATAAGTAAGAACATCCTATAATGGTCATAGAGTGTAGATGGAAATCTGAATATAAAAGGTGGACACTTTGAAAAGATATATATGAGTAGAGGTAAACATGCAATAAGTTTCATCTAACTTATGAACTTCTCTACTTAAGTTAATGATTGTAATATGGTACTCCTTGGTGTCAAGCTCTCATTGCCCCTATCATAGCATATTGAATGATTAAGTTTAAAGTGAAAGCAAATATGAGTAATGTGCTTGACAAAGTATGGTTGAAAGTCTCATGCCCCTTGAATACGAGTACCTACACCATGTGCTACTCAACTCGGGAAACAAAACAAGTTTAATTTATATCATCGTGAGTAAAATAGTATCATCAAGAGCGTCAACTGGGGTACCTCTTGTCCCAGGATATGGAACAAGCCCATATCCAAACAACAAGACAAACAGACAATGAACAATCTCAGCACTCTTTTATTTACCACTTGTGTAGCTTTTTATTGTGATGTGCATCACTGAATGTTCACTATGGTACGCTGTAAATTTCCACCATGATCCTGCATGGCTTAGATTAGCGGCCCAGACGTCTCTCTAACCATTATACAAACTCATTTAAACCTACTCCATTTCCATTTTTATTTCGCCATGATAAGCATCCATAAACAAAAGTGCATGACATCAACTAGATATAATGAAGTGCAATGTTGAAAGCGTTCCATGTGATACACATTTCTGCTAACTCTCAACCAAAAACATTTGTCAAGCTCATAACATCATAATTTTAATCACAATGGGTCATGTTCATTAAGTGCAATAAAAGTAAAGTGTGCATCAAGTTCGTGAAATGATACAAAATAACATGGTAAACATACTCGGAATAGCATAAAGCTAATAGGTAGATATGGTGGACTCACTGGAAAAACTTTGGTTGAAGGTGTTGGAAGCAAGTTTTTTACTTGTTGGAATTTTTGGGCTAGCAAGAGGGAGAAAGTTGACCGTCTAAAAGCATGCATGAGTGTCCATAGAACTAACTAATTCATGTTAAACAAAGTAAAGTAACATTCAACATCAAAACATGAATAAAAGATAGCTCTTGATAAAATACTAACAAATTATTACTCATTAACAAGTTCATGAATCATGCAACTATATGTATCTTTTAAAATCAACTCAAACATCCCTTTTCCCAATCTTATAATGGCATCCAACATATTTCAACCCATATTTCCAGTAGCTCTCTCATATATAAATGATAATGTGGTGGTCTCAAAAATAAAAATCAAAACAAACAAAAAAAACAAAAGACGCTCCAAGTTTATACGATAAAGTGCATTGATCGAAAAACAGAAGTTAGACGTGCGCAAACCGGAGTGTGTTGGTCCAGTGGGTTGTCTTCACATCCCCAAGCTTATGGTTTTCACCATCCTTAGATGACTCTTGGTGCATCTCCTCTAATCCTGTGAAAAAACTTCAAAACACCGTTTCTCCCATTTCTTTTCTGTGGGGTGACATTAGTAGTGATAAACAAATAGGTTTCTTGCTGCATATAATCCTTAGACAAAATATTATATGAATGTACAGTAGTGTATCATGTTATATGCCTACTCATAAACTCATTGGATCTGAAAGATTCAAGTTAAAAGTTCTAAGCATGCATCAAACAAAATGGGACAGAATCTGTCCAGAAAAACAGCAGTAGCAAAACGTATTTTTCTACCCACTTAACTTTGTCAAAAAATTCTGAAAAAATTCATACATAAGAGGATGAAAAGTTGCTTCTACAGTTTAAATATCAGCTCATTCGGAGTTACAGAATAGGAATTAAAAATCAAACCGTGCACTGACTTGTGCTGGAATAATATCTCCGAATGCTATAAGCAACTTTTTCAAACCAAAATGGGTAAAACTTGGCACTTTATTAAAAATTCAAAACAAAACTATAAACAAAGTCTCTTGTTACAGCAAGAGGACACAAAGAAAATCAAAAATAAAAACAACCGGGTTGCCTCCCGTAAAGCGCTTTCTTTATAGCCATATAGCTAGGCTTCTTACTTGATAGTTATAGGGACGAAGCTCATGAGGGAGCTTGAAGTTTGGTGTGCCCCTCTTCCTTGGAAGTGTTCCATGCATTTCTTGTGTGGAAACTGAAACTTCACATTCCCTTCTTTTGAATCAATGATAGCACCTGTGGTACGAAGAAAAGGTCTTCCAAGAATAATTGGACTAGGTTTTATTCCCCATATCCATGATTAGAAAATCAACAGGCACAAAAGTCATATGTAACTCTACCATAACATCACTTACTCTTCCTATAGCATGTTTAATGGAATCATCAGCAAGTGCAAGTTCAATAGAGCATTTTTCAAGATTTTTAATTCAAGTACTTCATATAGTTCTTTAGATAAAACTGAGACACTAGATCCTAGATCTAATATAGCATGGTGTGTCTCTTTTCCAATGGTAACAAGTACTTTGGGAATCCAACATCCCCAAGCTTAGGTGGTATCATAGCTTCTTGTTGTACCTAGCAATCTTTTCTTTTAAGACATGATTAGCAATATAAGTACCAAAACCAGCTTGGTTATAGTCAATGGAAGGATCACTTGCAAATTTTTGTAAGATAGATATTAATTCATGCAAGCTACAATTTTCTAAGTCAAGCAATGGTTCCTTGACTTCACTCAGCATTTTAACTTCTTCAATTTTCTTTTCTTCCATTACCATAATAGTTTCCTTAGCAATTCTCTCTTGCTCATGAATATGTTCCCAAGATTTATTTATAACCTCTTGGCAATATTTAATTGTTTCCTCATGTTTTTGAGCTATAATGGTGTTCTTTAATGAGGAAACTTCCTTAGTGAGCTGATCTACCCTTTCAAACAAAGAGTTTTGTTTTTCAAACTTAGAGATAAATTCCTTGTTAAGCTCCTTTTGAGTAGATATAAATGATCTAATGGTGTTTTCCAAATCACTAGAAACATTACCACTAGTAGCATATTTATTTGGAACATATGGGGGTTTGTTATAAGCATTATAATTGTTATTACCATACCCATTATTACCATAGTTCCTAATGAAGTTGACATCAATATTTTCAGAATTATTACCAACTAGTTCTTGCAAAGGCACATTTTCCATATTTTGTTTATTAATGAAAGCAAGAATAGTGTCCATTTTAGATGACAAATCATTTGTTTCTTCTATGGAGTTTACTTTCTTAGATGAAGTAGGTGCTCTATCAGTGTGCCATTGGCTATAGTTTTGCAAAATGCTCTCCAATATGTTTTAGCTTCACCTACAGTTTTTCCCATAAACGCACCTCCAGCAGCAGAATCAAGAATATTTCTAGACATGTAGTTTAACCATTGTAGAAAGAGTGTATATGGTCCATTCATTAACCCCATGTGAAGGACATGTTCTAAGCATAAGTTTAATCCTATCCCAAGCCATGGCAACATGTTCATTTTCATTTTGCCTAAAAGAAAGATATTGTTTCTATTTTGCAAAATTTTAACAGGAGGATAGTATTTCTTAATGAAAGCTTCTTTTAGATCATTCCAAGTTTTAATGCTATCAATAGGTAATGAATGCAACCACTCTTTAGCTTTTCCTCTAAGTGAGAAAGGAAATAATTTCAGTTTTAGAACATCACTTTCCACATTTTTAAATTTTTGCATGTCACATATTTCAACAAAATCATGAAGATGCATAGAGGCATCCTCCATAGCACTACCGCCAAATTGTTCCCTAGTTATCAAGTTCACAAACTAGGACTTACTTCATAGCTATCAGCTTGTATCTCAGGTGTGGCAATGGGCCTAGCAATAAATTGATCATTTGGAGTGTTTGTGTAGTCACACAACTTAGTTCTGTTTCCCATTTTAGCAAGTTTTTATGTGTTTTTAATTTTTTATGCAAAACTGAAAATAAAATATGCAACACAAAATGCAAGACAATAACAAAACAAAATAAAATGGTTTGCAAGTAAAGATGGATAAGATGGTGCTCACGTAGGTGCAACCTCCCCAAGCTTAGGTGTTTGCACAACTTGGTGATGAAGTTGACTTGTTGTGAGATACCCTTGGATAAAACTTTCAGCAATGATTCCCCGGCAACGGCGCCAGAAAATATGTCTTGATAGCCCTCAAAGGCGTAGGTTGAGACCCCAATAGCAGAGTGTGTAGTACGGGCAAGACAATTTTCCCCACGAAGGTGACTCGAGGGTTTATATCGAACTCTCGGGGAATCAGTAGTGGAAGCTTTACCTCCTTATCCTTCCCTTGGAAACCTGCAAACAAAGATAAATTGTTTTGTGCCCTCAACCTCACCAAGTGGTTGTCAAGCACAAGGTGTGAGTAAGTTATGAATACAAAACAATAAATAAAATATGCAATGATAATAAATAAATATGCAAGGATGATGGAAACAATGATAAATGATATTTTTGGGTTTTATATGATGAATGAAAGATGCAAAAGTATTTTTGTATTTTCGGATTTAATTATGGCTGAAAATAAAAAGGGTGAAAGTTGTTGGAAAGGTGTTTCTTATGATTAAAAATGGACCGGGGTTCATGGTTTCACAAATGCACTCTCTCTTTAATGATGTGGTGGACAATGGAACACAAAAGTTAACATATGAGATTGCAACAAAGTTTCATGACAAGTTATAATCATATGGGCATCACGTCCTAACATAGAGATCTTTTGGTTATTAATCTCTCTTATACTCCACTAAGATGCGAACTAAATCATAACACCTTAGTATTAAGATAAATCAGAGCATAGCAATAAGTTTCATGACATGAAGTTGAAATAAGAACATGCTAGATCTAGTCATGGAGTAGTGGCATGGTCACACCCACATCTCCGGTAGCAAGGTATTTCTTTTTATCCCTAGTGAGGCAACAAAGTAAGGTAAAATACCCAAGTGGATCGCGGAACTTTCTCTCACGTTCACCGCACTAGCCACCCCCCGTTACTCCATCTAATGCACACGTTCCCCCTCACACGCTCTCATAAACATGCTTGATCATAACAAGTAAACAAGAACGGGGTACATAATATGCATCTACTTTCATAACTGAAGTAAAACAATTGCAATCTCACACATATATTAACTCATAAAGATCCACCACAAAGGTATTACATAGATGACCGTAATCATGTTCGGCAGCTCATACGGTGCTAATTAGTGAAGCACAAGAGAGAGAGATACATAAGTTACTTCCACAAACCCATAGTCCAGGGGTGGACTACTCCCTCTTCATCATGGAGTCGATGGAGATGTTGTTGGAGGAGGTGGAGACCTCTCCGGCAGTGCCCCGCCGGAGTTTTCCCCCTCCAATCTGCAGCTCCTGATCTCTGTTTCGGTGTTTCTGTGTTTCTGCGGCGCTCCCTTCTCGAAACGCCAGGGGACCTTTTTTATAGGCGTTTTTAGGTCAAGACGGAGTCGGTGGACGAAATATCGACGGCAGCGGAGCCACGAGGGCCAAAAGAGTGGGCCCCACGCGGCCACAGTACCTGGCCGCGTGGGCCACCCCCTTTCTGCCTTCTGGGCTCCGTTTGCTTGCTTCCTTCGCTCCTAGGTCTTCCTCCTTCCAAAATACTGACGCCTGTATTTTTCCATAATTTTTGGACGTCGTTTGGGTCCCTAAAACATAAAAGGAAAGAAATAGGGTTTTTTGCCTGCGCAGGGTTAATTCCATAAAAATAGGGGAACTTTGTGAATTATTCCCAAAATCATTATAAATCAATAATATAACCCTTATATGATGCAAATATTATAAAATAATGCAAAGTTCATGTATGCATTTTACATGCATCTGTATCCTGTTCAGAGCAACAATTTATATCATGGCGTTCCAGCAAAATTTCAGCAATTTGATTTAACTTTTTTAACATGACTCTCATGATTTTACCCTTTCTTGATTCTCTATACTTTATATATAATTCTTTACCTTCCATAAACATAGAGGTTCTAGCATGTTCTTCCATAGCAACAGTTTTTTTTAGATTTTCGGTTTTTAAATTTTTATGGATTTTCGGGTATATAAGAAAAATAAAACTAGACAAAAATAAACTAGACAAAAGTAAACTAAACAAAACACAACTAAACAGAAATAAAATAAGCAAAATAAAACTAGACAAAAGTAAACTAGACAAAACAAAATAAAATAAAAACAGAGAGAGAGGTAGAGTGTACTCCCCAGGTGAACTTATGAGTAGAGCTATGCTCCCCAGCAACGGCGCCAGAAAATAGTCTTGATAACCCACAAGTATAGGGGATCGCAACAGTCTTCGAGGGAAGTAAAACCCAAAATTATTGATTCGACACAAGGGGAGACAAAGAATACTTATAAGCCTTAGCAGCGGAGTTGTCAATTCCACCACACCTGAGAAAGCACTAGTAACAAACGTGATGTGAAAGCAGCAGTAATATGAGAGCAGTAGTAGCAGTAACACAGAGACAAAGGCACCAGAAAACAGTTGCTTGTGTGGAGTTGACGGGAAAACAATGATGATGACAGATGGACCGGGGTTCCCAGCTATCTACACTAGTGGTAACTCTCCAATAACAAGTGTTGGGTGAACAAATTACAGTTAGGCAATTGACAGAATATTGAGCGCATGACAATGCATATATATGACATGATGACTACTATGATATTTAATTGGGCATTACGACAAAATACATAGACCGTTATCCAACAGCGTCTATGACTAATAATCCACCGCCGGGTTGTCATCCGAGTTCCCCGTTGGTATTAAGTTGCAAGCAACGGATAATTGCATTAAGTAAAGTGCGTAATGTAAACAAATACATATGACCGTGGACATAGCATTGTTAGGTTATCCCTAGTGGCAACAGCACATCCGCAACCTTATAAGTTGCCGTCACTCTCCCAGATTACCGGAGGCATGAACCCACTATCTAGCATAAATACTCCCTCTTGGAGATACATGCAACTACTTGATCAACGTAACCACAAGTACCGGAGAGCATGCAAGATCTTAAATAACATAGGGCATAGATTGATAATCAACTTGACATAATATTCAATATTCATCGGATCCCAGCAAACACAACACCGATTAGATCATGTGGATCTCAATCATGTAAGGTGATGGCTACGTGTTGGTGAACCCCAAGAGGAAGGTTATGATGTAGACAGCAGAAGTTTTCCCTTGAGAAATCTACCCAAGGTTATCAATCCAGTAGGACTTGACGATCTATCGGAAGGTTGTTGATGTTGACTCCCCCTGCAACGGCGCCAGAAAACAGCTGGTGCCTGGTTGACGGGAGCTTGCACCAACGTGGAATCTGCACAGACACAAACCAGAACTTTGCCCAACACGAAACAGAGAGGTTGTCAATCTCTCCGGTCTTGCAGAAACAAAGAGTTAAACGTATGGTGTGGAAAACAGCAGGAAAAACAGCAAGTAACAGGAAACAGATGATTGCAGCAGGTTGTGTAAACAGTATGAGGAAATTGGACCAGGGTCCACAGTTCACTAGTGGTGTCTCTCTCAGAACAGATAACTAGCATGTTGGGTAAACAAATTACAGCTGGGCAATTTACAAATAGAGAGGGCATAACAATGCAATACATGCCAAGATGTCTACTATGAAATCTAGTTGGGCATTACAACAAAGTACATAGACCGTTATTCCAACAGCATCTATGCCTAAATAATCCACCTTCAAGGTAGCATCCGCATCCCATTCAGTATTAAGTTGCTAACAACAGATTATTGCATGAAGTAAAGTGTGTAATGTAATCAATACAAGTGCCCTTGGACACTGCACCAATGTTTTATCCCTAGTAGCAACAGCACATCTACCATCTTAGACCCTTCTGTCACTAATCCGGATATCTAGAGACTGAACCCACTATCGAGCATAAATACCCCCTCTTGGAGTCACAAGCATCTACTTGGCCAAAGCATCTACTAGCAACGGAGAGCATGCAAGATCAAGAGCACATAGATAAACAACTTGAATAAACATGGTATCAATATTCATCGGATCCCAGCAAACACAACATCTAGCATTACAATAAGATGATCTTGATCATGTTAGGCAGCTCACAAGATCTAAACATGGAGGCACAAGGTAGAGAGACAACCATCTAGCTACTGCTATGGACCCGTAGTCCAGGGGTGGACTACTCACGCATCACTCCGGAGGCAGACATGGTGATGTAGAGCCCTCCGGTGATGATCTCCCCTCCGGCAAGGTGCCGGGAAGAGGTTCAGAACTCCTCCGATCTGAGATTGACGATGATGGCTGTCGGGGGAATAATTATCCCGCGACTTATTCAAGCAAAGCGCGACTTATTCACAGTCGCACCACTATTGGACTTGCACAAATATGGGCCGACTCAAGATCATGAGGAAGGATCCAGAAGCTCGAAGATAACTTGACTTGGAAGACAAGACATATGATTAGTCTCCAAGTAGGACTCCGACTCATACTTTCCTTGGGAGAGAAGTTTCCTTGTAACCTTGCGAGCCACCGTCTTTATAAGGTGGACTCCAAGGACCTAGAACCCCAAGCAAAAAAGGCTCTCATACATCTAGAGAGAGAGGCGACTCGATACCTCGATCGCCAACCCCTTGTAACACCATATTCATATCAATATCAATCTAGGATAGTCAGGACGTAGGTCTTTACCTCGCATCGAGGGGCCGAACCTGGGTAAAAAACATTGTCTTCTCGTGCCCTTCGATCTTTAGCTCGGAGACGCTCGATCGCTTAATCCCCAACTCTACGAAGTCATCTCCATGACATCTGCGTGACAATCCCACGACAGTTGGCGCCCACCGTGGGGCTTGCGGTCAAGAGCGTCACGTTCCGCGCTGGATCTGTGCCAGGGACGGAGGATCTCGTCGTCGATTCAATCTCGGCGACTTCAACATCACGCCGGTCTAAACGATTCAGCGGTATCTACCTCTACATCAAGATCTACCTCAAGCTCGAGTAGAAAGCATGGGAAAATTCGACCGCGCGATTCGGGGCTCAACTTCGACAACGCCCCTCACGCGCGGGTTATAGGACAGCAGCAACGACCATATTGCGGACATCACCGGCGGCGGCTCAAAACTCATCTCGACGATCCCTTCGGTGGAAAGATGCGCAATCGAGTTTCCTAACAGCTGTCCAAAGCGCATCGGATTCCAACGGTTAGATCTCCGTGGGCGACTCAAACACTGAAGCCTTGTCGAAAGCTGACGGAATTCCGCGCGACTTTGGGAAAATAATTATCGAGATCGACTCGGACATCAATTAGAAGATCCCTCCGGTGGAACCCTGCGGAATACAATCCCGAAGACCTCCAAGAAATTTGAGACGATTCTAACGGTTAGATCTCCGTCGACGACTCAAGCACCACAGTAAGTTTTGTGTTCATGCGAGTTCGCGAATCCAAAAAAGGAAAGCATCAAATCGGCAAGACATAGTTCTAGTCCGAATCAAACTCAATGAGGAGTCCAAGCATGGCAGCGGCAGCCGTACTTTCCAAGAATCAAGAGTCAAGATACCCATGATCAAGACCCAAGTTGACACCTGGTGCGAGTTACTAGGAGAAAAAAGGAAAAGAAAAGAAGGAAGCTGCTCGCCGGCCGGATCAAACCAGCTGGAACCGTGTCCGATCAAAACTGTGGTTTCGGGCCATACTGGGAGTACGTTTGCACGACCAAGAAATAGAAGAGCATGATCGTTTCAAGTTCCAAGTATACTGATCGCAAAAGAAAAAAGATTAATTAAGTAGCTTACTTGGTGGTTAGCACGCCCATGACCCAAACAGAGCACGTACATACATACGGCAAGCCGACAGCCCAGCAGCGGGGATAGGGGGACCCAGACGCAACATTGGATGACAGCCGCGGCTCACACTTTTTCATCAACCTTCACGCGCGGCTTATCGAAATCAACAAACGGCTGCGACTCATCATCATGTCAGTCAGGCGACTGATTTTCAACGACGTCCGTGCATGGGTTAATTGGATCTACAAAGATAATACTATATATTTTTTCAGAGGAATCTCGGGAGCAGTATCTGGCGATCGGAATCACAAATCGGCGAGAAATTGCCATCAGTTCAGGATGTCCGACATGAGTGGGGATCCAAATCTCGGCGACTTACGCACCGACTCGATTGGCTTCAGCGCGCACGGCGTGGACAGATGCTGTGCAGAGCCAAGTTGATTCGTTTGCATAATCCAAGTTGCTGGCTTATTTTGCATGGATATCCACATGAAGGCCAGCCCCAACATTATATGGCCTTGATGACTCGCACTGGGATGAAAGAAAGAAATCATGAAAATAAATATAGAGTTGCTCGCTTGCTACTGCTATGGATTCTTCTGAGAAATCAAGTACTAGCTGTTCCAAAGGAAGGAAACCCATGCAGTACGGCACCGCGACGCAACCAATTCAAAGACCTGGATGCAGACGTGTGTACGACTCAACGCGGCTTCCGTCGAAGGATCCTCGGTTTACTCCACATCATAAGCATCGGAAGCATTAAAACAATCCAGCAGCCAGTTCACGGATCATATCGCGTCATCGCCAGGAGAATAAAACAAGATAAGTCACTTTCATGCTCAAACTTTTGCAGCCTTTTACTTTTATCAGTAAATTTCATCTTCGAGTTTATCTCGGGGGCTGCATTTCTAGGTTATTATGCCTTTTATTAAATGTCTTTGCGACTCATATTATATCATGTCGTAGACTTTAAATTCATATTAGCTTTTGTAGATTTAATTACATCTACTTCTCAATACATTCGTCAAATTAGAGTTCTTTATAACTCGCATTGCAAAGTCTAGCTATTTACAGCTTGCATTGAATATCAAGACCACCACTACATGTTCAAGCATTGATATTTGGCGATTCATTTGTCATTTTCTGACTTATCATTATATCAATTTATGACTGATCGTTATATAATTTCTTGATTTATCATCATATCATTTTATTAATCACCATCGACTTATTGTCATATCAATTTATGAGTCGCATAGCGATTTACCCCCATATCATTTTATGAGTCGCAAACAGCTCATCATTACATCAGTTTATGAGTCATTAATGAATCATTATCTTATCAGATATTTGAGTTAAAACAGGTGACTCGCCATACCACATCTACAGCTAATCAGAGCTGGTTATCATCAAAGCTAATTAGAGCTCGTCACGGCTATTGCTGCCGATAAAAGCAATAATCCTGGTTATTCTCGCCTTAAGTCAGAAGTATCTTTGCACTATGCGGCCAAAGTACTGGGGTGCGGTGTCAATCGAGTGTGATCGCCTATCATGGCCGCCAGCGACCCTGAACACGCATTTTTTACCTGGGAAATACTGAGCCACGCGAAGACCTACTTAACGGTAATAGAGATAATTCAGAAGGACTAAAGTACCCGCGTGTGGCGTCAATCGAGTCTGATGCCTATCATGGCTGCCTATCATGGCCGTTCTCGACCCTGAACACACATTAGATTTGGGAAATACTGAGTCAAGTACCATATGCTATCATGCATCGTACAATATGCTATCATGCATCTTACCAGTTGCTATCATGCAGCTAGTTGCTATTATGCAACCATTTGCTATCATGCAAAATACAATTTGCATCATGCAGCATATCATTTGCATCATGCAACATATCATTTGCATTGTGAGACATATCATTTGCGTCATGCAACATATCATTTGCTATCATGCAGATTATACTATGCTATCATGCAGGGTACCATATGCTATTATGCGGAGTACTAACTTTTTTATTACCAGCCGCCAAGGCTAACATATTATCATCAAATTATTGCTTCCTCGGGGGCTTTGCCTTCTGAATTTCAGGAACTTATAACTCAGCCATACGAGTTTGAATTGGCATGGCCAGATTTTTTATGATTGAGATAATTATCTCCTGATATCGGCTGATGAAGCCACCATTATTTATTTATTTTCAGCCACATCAAAGTGGGATTTATATCATTATTATCTTGCGGCAACAATATTTGTCAATCTGTTGCAGGATCAAATTGCAACGATATGCCATCAAGCAGGATAATGAAATCATGCCTGCTTAATGCCTGGGGGCTAGGACAATTAAATTTTTGTCTAACTTGAGATATTTTTGAGTCCCGAGCAGCATGATCAAGCATGCAACCCGGCCCTCGGGGGCTACACATCCACCATATTTGGCGGTCTTTATTATACTCATATATCATGTTTATATGCAGATTTCATTTTTTGCAGCACATGAGAATATATATATCTATTTGTGAGTCAAATAAGCGACTCGGAAATCTTTAAATACAGGTTGCGGCTATATACCCTTGAGCCGCCATGATTCAACATGCGTTCAGATGGCTCGTCATGATAACATGATAGATTATTACTCTAATGATTGACCAGCTTATTTATGTATATGACTCAGCACCTTATACACATTTGGCTGATATATCTTGATACTCATAAGTTATTATTCTTATGATTTCAGCTCAGTCTTACACCCAACAGGAAAAGGTGGTTTTCAACAAGTGCTTCGCGGAAAACTTACCGCAATTTTGCAGATTTAATGCGGCCAAGACAGAAGTGCTCAATTGGCAACGTAGTGGCTGAATAAAGCCGCAAAGATAGCAACTCATCGCTTTTACATCAGCGGCTCAGGAAGCCGCTACGTTCGCGACTCATCATCAGCGAGTCGTCAAGCTCAACATCGACAAGTCGGCAAGAACTACATATGCAAGCTCGCAAGATCATCATCAAGACAGAATCTTCCGCCTGATTCTACGAATCACCCGAAAGCTTGGGGGCTAATGTCGGGGGAATAATTATCCCGCGACTTATTCAAGCAAAGCGCAACTTATTCACAGTCGCACCACTATTGGGTTTGCACAAATATGGGCCGACTCAAGATCATGAGGAAGGATCCAGAAGCTCGAAGATAACTTGACTTGGAAGACAAGACATATGATTAGTCTCCAAGTAGGACTCCGACTCATACTTTCCTTGGGAGAGAAGTTTCTTTGTAACCTTGCGAGCCACCGTCTTTATAAGGTGGACTCCAAGGACCTAGAACCCCAAGCAAAAAAGGCTCTCATACATCTAGAGAGAGAGGCGACTCGATACCTCGATCGCCAACCCCTTGTAACACCATATTCATATCAATATCAATCTAGGATAGGCAGGACGTAGGTCTTTACCTCGCATCGAGGGGCCGAACCTGGGTAAAAAACATTGTCTTCTCGTGCCCTGCGATCTTTAGCTCGGAGACGCTCGATCGCTTAATCCCCAACTCTACGAAGTCATCTCCATGACATCTGCGTGACAATCCCACGACAGTTGGCGCCCACCGTGGGGCTTGCGGTCAAGAGCGTCACGTTCCGCGCTGGATCTGTGCCAGGGACGGAGGATCTCGTCGTCGATTCAATCTCGGCGACTTCAACATCACGCCGGTCTAAACGATTCGGCGGTATCTACATCTACATCAAGATCTACCTCAAGCTCGAGTAGAAAGCATGGGGAAATTCGACCGCGCGATTCAGGGCTCAACTTCGACAACGCCCCTCACGCGCGGGTTACAGGACAGCAGCAACGACCATATTGCGGACATCACCGGCGGCGGCTCGAAACTCATCTCGACGATCCCTTCGGTGGAAAGATGCGCAATCGAGTTTCCTAACAGCTGTCCAAAGCGCATCGGATTCCAACGGTTAGATCTCTGTGGGCGACTCAAACACTGAAGCCCTGTCGAAAGCTGACGGAATTCCGCGTGACTTTGGGAAAATAATTATCGAGATCGACTCGGACATCAATTCGAAGATCCCTCCGGTGGAACCCTGCGGAATACAATCCTGAAGACCTCCAAGAAATTTGAGACGATTCTAACGGTTAGATCTCCGTCGGCGACTCAAGCACCACAGTAAGTTTTGTGTTCATGCAAGTTCGCGAATCCAAAAAAGGAAAGCATCAAATCGGCAAGACATAGTTCTAGTCCGAATCAAACTCAATGAGGAGTCCAAGCATGGCAGCGGCAGCCGTACTTTCCAAGAATCAAGAGTCAAGATACCCATGATCAAGACCCAAGTTGACACCTGGTGCGAGTTACTAGGAGAAAAAAGGAAAAGAAAAGAAGGAAGCTGCTCGCCGGCCGGATCAAACCAGCTGGAACCGTGTCCGATCAAAACTGTGGTTTCGGGCCATACTGGGAGTACGTTTGCACGACCAAGAAATAGAAGAGCATGATCGTTTCAAGTTCCAAGGATACTGATCGCAAAAGAAAAAAGATTAATTAAGTAGCTTACTTGGTGGTTAGCACGCCCATGACCCAAACAGAGCACGTACATACATACGGCAAGCCGACAGCCCAGCAGCGGGGATAGGGGGACCCAGACGCAACATTGGATGACAGCCGCGGCTCACACTTTTTCATCAACCTTCACGCGCGGCTTATCGAAATCAACAAACGGCTGCGACTCATCATCATGTCAGTCAGGCGACTGATTTTCAACGACGTCCGTGCATGGGTTAATTGGATCTACAAAGATAATACTATATATTTTTTCAGAGGAATCTCGGGAACAGTATCTGGCAATCAGAATCACAAATCGGCGAGAAATTGCCATCAGTTCAGGATGTCCGACATGAGTGGGGATCCAAATCTCGGCGACTTACGCACCGACTCGATTGGCTTCAGCGCGCACGGCAACGGCCGCGACGGAACTTTTTGTGGAATATGATCGACCGTAATAGGGTTTTAGCGTCCTGGAGAATATATAGGCGAAGAGGCGGCGTCGGTGGCCGAGGGTGCCACCACGCCATAGGAGGGCGCGGGCCCACCCTGGGCCGCGCCCTAGTGTGGCGTGGCCCCCTGGTGGGTCTGCTCCTTCTCCCCTCTGGACTCTGTGATCTCCTCGAGATATTATTGACGATGTCTTTTGTTTCGTCCAATTCCGAGAATATTTCCTTAATAGATTTTCTGAAACCAAAAACAGCAGAAAACAGGGAACTGGCACTGTGGCATCTTGTTAATAGGTTAGTCCCAGAAAATGCATAAAAATGATATAAAGTGTAACCAAAACATGTAGCAATTGATATAATATCAGCATGGAACATCAAAAATTATAGATACGTTTGAGACGTATCAAGCATCCCAAGCTTAGTTCCTGCTCGTCCTCGAGTAGGTAAACGATAAAAACAGATAATTTTTGAAGTGACATGCTACCAACACAATCTTTGATCAAATAACAATGTAATGCACATGATCTGAATGAAGTGATCCAAGCCAATGGTCTATAGTTTGCAAGCAAGTAAATAAAGAGTAAACATAAGTGATCACACAAGTGCAAACTTTCATGAATAACACTATAAAACATTTAGAGATATAATAGTCTAACATAATAGTTAGTTTACAGCAGCAATAATTCTCAACATGAAAGTGTTTGTATCAACACAAAGGAAGATAATAGCTTCAGCATTTGCTTCAACTTTCAACATGTATATCATATAGATAATGTCAATGCAAAGAATATGATCAACCAAACACAAAGTTATGTAAAAACTGTTATACTGGAGTTGACAATGATGTTTGCTTAAGTAGACAGAAAGAAGTGGGAAAACTGACTCAACATAAAAATAAAAGAATGGCCCTTCGCAGAGGGAAGCAGGGATTAACATCATGTGCTAGAGCTGTAGTTCCCGAAGGCATATAGAGAGCATAAAATATTGTTTTGTAAGATAATGGTGTATACAGGTGTCAACAAATCAGCAAATAGGCAATACTCTACTTCACTAGTTGATCAAACTTTACAAGAGCGGCTCCCATGAAGTACGTTATTTCTACCAGCAAGGTAGATCATCCCTCTTCTCTTTTGTTTACACATGTATTTTAGTTTCTTTATAGATGACACTCCTCCCAACCTTTTGCTTACACAAGCCATGGCTAACCGAATCCTCGGGTGCCTTCCAACATTCACATACCATGGAGGAGTGTCTATTTGCAATTTAAGTTGCTTACTGATAAATCAGGGCAAAACATGTGAAGAGAATTATTAATGAAAGTTGTAATTAATTGGGGCTGGGCACCCCGTTGCCAGCTCTTTTTGCAAAATTATTGGATAAGCGGATGTATATGCCACTAGTCCAGGTGTGTAAAATTTGATCAAACAGGAAATAAAGACCACCTATCTACGTCCTTATGAGCTTTTCAAGTAGTGACACAAAAAGGAAATGTAACAGTTTTGAGTAGTTAGTAGATAGCACATGAAGAAATTTACTTGGAATGGTGAAAACACCACATAATAGGTAGGTATGGTGGACACAGGTGGCATGGATTTGGCTCAAGGTTTTGGATGTACAAGAAGCATTCCCTCTTAGTACAGAGTTTAGGCTAGCAAGGTTATTATAAGCAAACATCATTATCAACTGGAATAGCAAGAGTGTACATAAAACACAAGGTTTGACGAACCATAGACTCCCACTGTCTTCCTTGTTAACACATAGCCTTCATCCAAAAATTATCTAGACTACTATGGACTTCCAATTATGCAACAGATTATTATAGCAGAAAATCCTTATAGTAGTTCTTCATTAATAGCCATTACTTACATGATGCACAAGCTTAAACATTAATTACTTGATAGCTCAAAACAATTGGCAAGCATCAAATTACTCAAGACAACGATCTAAAAAGATTCATGTAAGCATTTTATACCACTACCACATGCATAGCATTTTTCTGGTCCAACCAGACACCAATCAACTTATTTGACAACTCTCCAAACAGATATAAGTGAAGCAAGAGAGTACTTTCTTCAAAAGAAACTGAAAGCTCTAACAAGAGATACATGAAAAACTGAGAGCTAACAGCAATCACAGCAGCTAGACAGGAATACTCAACAAGTATAAGTGAAGCACAAGAGTATTCTAATGAAAAAGTGGAGCGTGTCTCTCTCCCAACCATGAATACTAGGATCCAACAAGTATAGCATAGCAAACAAAACAAAACAAACTGAAAACAAAAACACACTGACGCTCCAAGGAAGAGTACACTAGTATGAAGCAATAAAAATATAGCACCATTAGAGATGACCTGATAATTTGTAGATGAAGAAGGGGATGCCTTGGGCATCCCCAAGCTTAGATGCTTGAGTCTTCTTGAAATATGCTGGGGAGGTAAGCCTCCCCAAGCTTAAGCTCTTCATTCTTCTTGATCATGTAATATCATTCTCCTCTATCAACACTTGAAAACTTGCTTCACACCAAAACTTAACAGCTTTTCTCGTTAGCAGGTTAGTGCACTAAAAGATAATACTTCAAAGTTCTAGTAAAGACAAAACTCACAAGCCAACTATTTTAAACATTAGCTACGGTTACTAGGCTCAAGTGGGCACTTTTACACGAAAAGAAACCACTTAAAAACTTGTAAAAGAGAGAATGCAAAATAAAAGACAGAATCTGTCAAACCAGAACAGTCTGTATTGACGAAAAATTTCGAGGCACTTACGATGCTCAGATGAAGAACTTTTGAAATAATGAAAGTTGCGTAACATCATCAGGAACATGCACAAAAAATTTCAGCATTTTTAGATTTTTTCTGATTTTCTACTGAATTAAACGGTGACGAACAGCAATCTGTCCCAATGCAGTCCCGAAAATAAAAACCAACTTTGCATTAGTAACTCTCCTTGGCACAACAAAACAGCAAATAAAAGATACAAAGGAGTTGCTACAGAGGTAAACAAGCATCCTTGACTCAAGAAAACAAAAATAAAACAGCAAATAAAAACATGGGTTATCTCCCAGAAGTGCTTTTCTTTAATGCCTTTGAGCTAGGCATGAAGAGATGCATCAAGTATTGTCAAGATCCAGATCATACAATGAAAGCTTAAAAGTCTTATCAACAATGCATTGTATGCTACTTATGCTAGTTTCAGAGTTCTCTTTTTCTTTTCTCTTAGGTACACTCTCTTCATCAAAAAGATTTTCAGGCACAATCCATCCAAAATTATTTTCTAAGGTGTCATGCAATGCCATCATTTTATAGGGGATTGGAATTTTCAGACCATTCTTAGCAAAAGGTTGATTAGAATATTTAGCTCTATTTTCCCTTCTTGTTCTAAGAATTTTCATAACATCAGTGTAGCAATCAAACATTTTATACTTAGCAAATATCATTCTAGCTTCCTTAGCAACATCTCCCAATTCTTCATGCAAAGTTTCTAACACAAAGTCTTTCTTTTCACCATTTTTCATATCATGAAGTGCTAAAAACATGTGTTGCATTATAGGATGCATATTAACAAACCTAGCTTCTAGCATTTGAACAAGGGAAGCTATGGCAGTTTCATAATTAGGAGCAAGTTCAGCTATAGATTTCTTTTTAAAGTCATCAGACTTTCTCACAAAGTTCAGAAATTGCTCAATGTTGTTTTCCCCTATGACAGAGCCACTACCTACTTGTATGTTTATCATAGAAAATTCAGGTTTCAAGATAGTTAAAGCTGTGAACTCGAATTTGTTAAAGTCAGACCACTCAGTATTATCAGGATTACTCATTTTAGCAAGACTAAAACAAGCAACAGGGCAACTCGAAATTAAAAACTAGATGCAGGAATTTAATTTTTTTGGATTTTTGATTTTTAACAGCAAGCAAAACAAAACTAAAACAAGACAAAAAACAAAGTAAAGAGATTGGAACTGAGAGACTCCCCTTTCCAATAGCCTCCAAGTCCCCGGCAACGGCGCCAGAAAACAGCTTGATGGCTACGTGTTGGTGAACCCCAAGAGGAAGGTTATGATGTAGACAGCAGAAGTTTTCCCTTGAATAATCTACCCAAGGTTATCAATCCAGTAGGACTTGACGATCTATCGGAAGGTTGTTGATGTTGACTCCCCCTGCAACGGCGCCCAGCTGGTGCTGGTTGACGGGAGTATTTGCACCAACGTGGAATCTGCACAGACACAAACCAGAACTTTGCCCAACACGAAACAGAGAGGTTGTCAATCTCTCCGGTCTTGCAGAAACAAAGAGTTAAACGTATGGTGTGGAAAACAGCAGGAAAAACAGCAAGTAACAGGAAACAGATGATTGCAGCAGGTTGTGTAAACAGTATGAAGAAATTGGACCAGGGTCCACAGTTCACTAGTGGTGTCTCTCTCAGAACAGATAACTAGCATGTTGGGTAAACAAATTACAGCTGGGCAATTGACAAATAGAGAGGGCATAACAATGCAATACATGCCAAGATGTCTACTATGAAATCTAGTTGGGCATTACAACAAAGTACATAGACCGTTATTCCAACAGCATCTATGCCTAAATAATCCACCTTCAAGGTAGCATCCGCATCCCATTCAGTATTAAGTTGCTAACAACAGATTATTGCATGAAGTAAAGTGTGTAATGTAATCAATACAAGTGCCCTTGGACACTGCACCAATGTTTTATCCCTAGTAGCAACAGCACATCTACCATCTTAGACCTTCTGTCACTGATCCAGATATCTAGAGACTGAACCCACTATCGAGCATAAATACCCCCTCTTGGAGTCACAAGCATCTACTTGGCCAAAGCATTTACTAGCAACGGAGAGCATGCAAGATCAAGAGCACATAGATAAACAACTTGAATAAACATGGTATCAATATTCATCGGATCCCAGCAAACACAACATCTAGCATTACAATAAGATGATCTTGATCATGTTAGGCAGCTCACAAGATCTAAACATGGAGGCACAAGGTAGAGAGACAACCATCTAGCTACTGCTATGGACCCGTAGTCCAGGGGTGGACTACTCACGCATCACTCCGGAGGCAGGCATGGTGATGTAGAGCCCTCCGGTGATGATCTCCCCTCCGGCAGGGTGCCGGGAAGAGCTTCAGAACTCCTCCGATCTGAGATTGACGATGACGGCCGCGACGGAACTTTTTGTGGAATATGATCGACCGTAATAGGGTTTTAGCGTCGCGGAGAATATATAGGCGAAGAGGCGGCGTCGGTGGCCGAGGGGGGCCACCACGCCATAGGAGGGCGCGGGCCCACCCTGGGCCGCGCCCTAGTGTGGCGTGGCCCCCTGGTGGGTCTGCTCCTTCTCCCCTCTGGACTCTGTGATCTCCTCGTGATATTATTGACGATGTCTTTTGTTTCGTCCAATTCCGAGAATATTTCCTTAATAGATTTTCTGAAACCAAAAACAGCAGAAAACAGGGAACTGGCACTGTGGCATCTTGTTAATAGGTTAGTCCCAGAAAATGCATAAAAATGATATAAAGTGTAACCAAAACATGTAGCAATTGATATAATATCAGCATGGAACATCAAAAATTATAGATACGTTTGAGACGTATCATAAGGCAGCTCATGAGATCATTGTATTGAAGTACATGGGAGAGAGAGTACCAACTGGCTACATCTAGAACCCGTAGTCCATGGGGGAACTACTCACGGAGCATGATGGAGGCGGTGACGTCGATGGAGAAGGCTCCGGGGGTCAATCCCCGTCCCGGCAGGGTGTCGGAACAGGACCTTCTGACCCCCGAAACTTGGTTTCGATGGCGGCGGCGCTCTGGAACTTTTCTGGGGAAATCGTCTATTCTCTCGTGAGTTTTAGGTCAGGAGCAATATATAGTCCAAAGGGCGTCGCGAGGGGGTGCACAAGGAGGCGACACCACCCCAGGGCGCTCGTGGCTCCACTTGTGGGGCCCTCGTGGCTCCACTTCATCTCTCCTTCGAACTCCAGGTGTCTTCTGATAAAATAGGGGCCTCCGTAAATTTTCGTCCAATTCCGAGAATATTTCCAGACTAGCTTTTTTGGAATACAAAAACAACAGAAAACAGGAACTGGCACTTCGGCATCTTCTTAATAGGTTAGTCCCAGAAAATGTATAAAAATGGTATAAAGTGTATATAAAACATGTAGCAATTGATATAAAACATGCATGGAACATCAAAAATTATAGATACGTTTGAGACGTATCAAGAACATTGATATCATTGTGTGTTCCTGGCATTCCAAAGAAGGCATGCACTCCATAGATCTTCTGTAGCCACAGCCTCAAGAATCACACTGCAATCTCCTTTGTGCCCCTTGTACATGCCCTGCCATTCAAATGGACAGTTCTTCCATTGCCAATGCATGCAGTCGATGCTTCCAAGCATCCCTGGGAAGCCTCTTGCTTCATTGGTGGCCAGGATCCGGGCAGTGTCATCCGCATTGGGTGATCGCAAGTATTTTGGCCCAAACACTGCCACCACTGCCCTGCAGTACCTGTTCAAGCATTCAATGGCGCAAGACTCGGACATGCGCAGATAGTCATCCTGAGCGTCAGCGGGAGCACCGTATGCAAGCAATCTCATCGCCACCGTGCACTTCTGAATTGAGGTAAAGCCTACCGTGCCGGTGCAATCCGTCTTCAGCTTGAAGTAGGTGTCGAACTCTCGGATGGCATGCATGATGTCGAGGAAGAGTTGCCGTTTCATCCTGAAACGGCGCCGGAACACAGCCTTGTCCTGCGTGGGGTGCTCGGCGAAGTAGTCGGAGTAGAGGATGCAGTAGCCTTTGTAGCGCTGCCTCGGCTTGCTCTTGCGGCGACCGGGCTTTGAGCCACCACGCCGCGGCTTCGCCTTGTCGAGCAGGCCGGCAAGGCAGGCGAGGACGAGCAGGTGCTCTTCATCGTCGATGTCGGCCTGGGCTTCCTCGTCGAGCAGTTCGGCGAGCAGATCCTCGTCGTCGGAGTCCATGGCTGGGCGGCCAAATCGCCGAACACCTAGTAGGCAAGGTGGGGACGAGCCTTCCCGAGAGTCTTCTTTGCGGCGAGATGACGGCGGGGGGAGGAGGGGCGTCCGGCGGCGGAGGATTGGGCGAGAAGGCGGCTTCCTAGCTAGTTGTATGCGGCGGAGGTGGGAGGGGTGGTGCCGGCGGCGACATCGCGGCGGCGCGAGGGATGGGAAAAAGTACGCGGCGCGGGGGTGGGATATGTGCTATCACGCCGACAGCGCTGGCCCACGCGCACTTTTACCCCCCCCCCCCCCCCCCCAGGCCGAACCCGGTGGGCTAGGTTTGGCCTGGGAGCGCCGGCGCTAATTTCCACCGATCCGGCGCTATTTGGGCTCCTGGTGGGTCCGAATGGGTGAAAAACGGTGCTCCCAGGCCAAAACAGCGCTAAAATCGGCCCTGGGGGGCGCTGGGGGGACGGCTGGAGATGCCCTTAGCCCAACAGCAGGTGCAGCATGGCTTTGATTTTGGTCTCAAGAACCTCTCTGCTCTCAAGCAAGTCCACGCCAATATCGATTGCGACGGTGCTAGCGCTTCGGAGGTGGGCTCGATGGAGTATGCTATCAGGGAAGGTGTATCTATGCACCGGAACAAACCAGCGTTGGAGTTGAGCAAAGATAACTACATCGAAACAACAGCGACGATATATGAATAGCTGCTGAACACAGTCGAGCAAGTGAGCAACTATAAGAAATGAGGTAACTATTAATTCTCGAGTTGATCTACGGCGCAAAATTTCTTCTATACATGTTTTTTTTAACTGCTTCTACACATTGATTGGCACTGTACGTCTTCCTTCGCTTGCTTATACTTCTAAGCACTAGTACTAATTCTAATTATCTTATTCCCTGCAGATCTAGCATGCCAAGACTTATGGCCGACATGATATACTTCAATTACGTATTCGGAGAGGGTCAACTAAAGCATATACGTCTCTACTTTAATGTTATATTTTCTGAGCCAACTATAATATACTCCCTCCTTTCCAAATTAACTGGCGCGGACTTAGTATAAAGTTATATCAAAAGTGCGTAAATTAGTTTGGAACGGAGGGAGTACAAATTTTTTGTATGATATACACACTTATTTAAGCGCATTGATACATTGTGTGTAAATGATATATTTGTACCTCCCAACGTATTGTGACAATAAATTGTTCCTCCATCATGAAAATATCGTCCACTATGGACTAGAAGGGAGCGAATAGGTGATATGTCCAACATGTTACAAAGTTTTGGATTGTTCGTCTGGATGCAATCGATCGACGGTCTGTCGATATATTTATACTAGCAGGAATCGGGGCTACAATGTGTCCGTACAGGACTCATACAAGGAATGTATAACCAACACGGTTTGGTAATCTGAACTGTACCTAGTCGTATCGCTAACACCCTCCCTTAATCTTAACTTTGCATATTGAGATTACAGTCTTCGTGGTAAGTATTTATTCGACACAAGCTTGGGAGATCGCAACAGTTTTCGAGGGAAGTATTTCCACCCAAATTTATGCATTCGACATAAGGTGAGCCAAACAATATTCATAAGTATTAGTAGTTGAGTTGTCAATTTAACCACACCTGAAAGTGATCTTACTTGACAAAATTTATTAGGAGCAACAACTATATAATGGTAATGGAAAATCAGTAGCAACAATATTAACAAAGTAATAATAACGAGAGTAATAGTGACTAATAACAACAGTGATAATAGTAAAAGATGGACCGGGATTTATAAGTTCACCAGAGGTATCTCTCCAAATAAAAAGAACAAATGTTGGGTAAACAAATTACAGTTGGTCAATTGACATAATTGAATAATACTATTGGTTAACAAATGTTGGGATTTATAGAGCATCGAGTTTATGAATCATACGTAGGCCTGCATTCATTTGCAATAATAATTCGTACACCATTTTTTTGTCATATCCTCATGTTTCAGCCGGGCCAATTAAGGAACTTAGGTACTCATTTTATAAAACATCAGAGCAAAGCATTAACACTTAATGAACACATGTAATTCTCAAGTTACAGTCTTCCCCTTTGATATCTCAATCATGTCACTTTGGGGTCTTCGGTTCCGGACAAGCAACAAGTGCATACAACTTGCAGATATGATCCAAAACAATCATTATATTTATGTAAACATAAGTTTTCTAATCTGAAATCAGGGCACTCATGAATTAGTGACAAGCATTAAGCATAACCAAGTCATAGCAACAACAATTCATGAACATAATGTATAATAGGCATTAAACCAAACTGATCATAATATAACAATTCATCATATCCCAACAAACACAACCTCCATTATATCAGATAAATCTCAATCATGTAAGGCAGCTCATGAGATCATTGCATTGAAGAACATGGGAGAGAGACTACCATCTAGATACTACAACGAACCCGTAGTCCATGGGGAACTACTCATACATCGTCACAAAGGCAGCGCGGTAGATGAAGATGGCTATGAAGGTGGATCCCCGTCCCGGCAGGGTGCCGGAACAGGGCCCTGGAAACCCCGAAATGGGGTGTCGCTCTATTTTGGTTATGGAAAAATCCTCTGGGATTCGAGCGTTTTAGGCCGAGGATGATTTTATAGGCGAAGGAAGTGGCCTCGGCGGTGCCCAGAGGGTGCCACGCGGTTGCTATAGGGCCCGCATCTGGCACCTATGTGGGGCCATCGTTCGCGTCACCCTTTGGTCTCGTGGTGTATTTCCTCCCATAAGAAATCTTCGTAAATTATCGTCCAATTCTGAGAATATTTCTTTACCGGCTTTTCTGAAATACAAAAACAAACAGGAACTGACACTAGGCATGTTGTTAATAAGTTAGTTCATAAAAATGCCACAGAGTGATATTAAATCATGATAGAAGTATGTAACAATAATATAAAAGTAGCATGAAGCAATAAAATATTATAAATATGTTTTGGACTTATCAAAATCCCCAAGCTTAATTCTTGCTCGTCCCTGAGCAGGTAAATGACAAACAAAATAATTTTTGAAGTTGAATTCTACCAAACATGATCTTGATCAAGTAATATAAGGTATATGAGCTGAGACAAAATGATTCAAAGCAATTTTTATAGTTGACATTAAACAAACAATAACTATAATATAAGGACAACAAAGTTAAAACCTTTTATGGGTCACAATGCTTTGAAGACTTAAAAACTATACTCTTAACTGAAAAATAAAATAAAATTATGTCTCAAATGTAAAAGCATCATTCCATTTACTAGGTATCAAGCAATATTATCATGTGAAAGTCCAGATTAAGCCAGGTGGATCTAACATCTATGGCACTTTTTTTATATCCTCACTGGTAGGGGCAACATCCTAATGAACAACAACACACTTTTTAGTACTCATAACTCAACACAATGATAATATCATAATGTGATGTAGAACTGCATGCCTCTGCCAGTGTAGTAGGATGTGCAATGATCTAGTGTAACATGGAATGAATAAACAATGGGTAAAGCCTCATAAACCGCCATGTCAGCTATATATGATCATGCAAAGCATATGAAAAAGTAATAACAACATTGACTCAAGTAGTGTCATGGAAAGTTGCATTGTAATACATCTCGGAATGGCTATGCAAATACCATAATAGGTATGTATGGTGGCTGTTTTGAGGAAGATGTTGGGCTTATGTGTAGGAGAATAAGAGAAAGTTGTCCCACGAGTTGGATGTACTGGCGAAAAAGGCACCGACTCAAGATGTGAGAAAGGGCCATGCACAACGCCGAAGAAGCTAGCAAGTATTTGGATGGTGTAAGTGCATTAGACCAAGAGCTCAATAACATATTCACATTGTTTTCATCTAATAGTTTTCTTTAGTTCGAGCATGATTCGAAACACCCCAAGAGGGACCGTGGCAGCGACATAAAGTCCCGCTGGCTTCCCCGACCTTCTCAAACTCTTTTTCACTTACAAGTACTCTCCACTTCGCAAACTTCATGATTCTTTTAGCATTTTTTAGCTTAGGTTGTTTAATGTGCAGTAGATTCCAAGCTTTAATAACATTTCTCCAGTAATTAGGTACAACAAGGTTAACCAACATGTTTATATTATTAGTTAAGTTAATTACTCAATTGCAAAGTATCAAGTTATCAAAGTTTAGCGATCTATAAAACCATGCAAGTTTTTTTATCATACCATTATCACACTTAGCATTTTTGTAGTTTCAACATAATTACCAAGCAACCAAATGAATTTCTATTCAAGTCTCTAAAAATATATAAGTGAAGCAAGAGAATTCTAATCCTTTCTTAAACATATGCAAACAAAGCTCTCAACAAGATATAAGTGAAGCACAAAGAGCTATAAATAACAGAGCAATTACTCAAATGACATAAGTGAAGCATTAAGAGCATTCTATAAATAAATGGAGTGTGTCTCTCTGCAAAACAAGAGTGCTTGGTACAATGATTGTAAATACCAGTAAACAAACACAAACAAAAAGTAAAACAAACACACAAAGATGTTCCAAGAACCGCACATAATATGTAAAGAAATAAAAATATAGTTTCAGAGAAGACGACCTGATAATTGTTGATAAAGAAGCGGATGCCTTGGGAATCCCAAGCTTGAGATTTATCCCTTCTTGATATTCTCCAATCATTTCTCTCGTAAAACTTTAAACTTCCTTCACACAATACTCTCACAAACTTATTATAGGGGTTAATATTCTTTAAAGCTAATCCACTTTTATACAGTAAATAATAATTGCAAATATGATATATGACATTAGCTACTGTATACTAGCTTCTTGTGACACTTACGTCAAAAAATATATCTCAAAGCATGCTTGTATATGAGCGAACACAAATAAAAAATTCAATCCAACAAAACTGAATAGTCTGTAAAGATAAAATTCAAATAAATACTTCCGTAACTCCAAACAGAGTGCTTGAGATAGAAAATGATAGATAAAAAATAGAGATTTCACCACAAAAAATATTTGAATCGTTTTGATTTTCTAAGAATAAACTACGAATGTTTTAGTGCATTCCAAAATTTCAGTTTCTGGACAACAAGCAAAGAAGCAATTTTCAAACCATACAGGCTTTTTTTGGCATAAAACAAAAGCAGAAATCATAGAAATGAATTTTGTAAAGAAGTGCAAAGACACAACAAAAATAAAAACAAATTGAAAGTAAAAATAACATGGATTGCCTCCCATTAGACAAGTGCAACTTTAAAACTTTTAACATAAAGAGAGGTGTTATAGTAACATGAACACTTTTACAACCATGTTTTCCTCTCTCTCTCTCTCATAATAATTTTCAGTAGCATCATTAGCAAACTTAATAACATAGCTATCACATAAATCATTCTTTTCATGATCTATAAGCACATGAATTTTATCACTCTCCAAAATAGTGGGATCAATATTATTTAAAGTTATGACCTCTCCAAACCCACTTTTGGCAATATTATAGCAACATGATTCATTATCCTCCAAAGGTATGAGACTCCTTCTAAATAAAGCTAGTACTCTCCAATCCCATTTCTAGTCATATTACAATCGATATAATCAAGCAACATAGGACTATCATATAAAGCATTATCATATAAATTATCAAAGAAAAACTCCCCATTATCATAAATATCAATATGAGGAAAAAATAAAGTAGCATCATTAGATTGATCAGAAATAAGAGGCATATTCTTATCATAAATAACAGTTGCAAGCTCCTCTCCATAAGTCATTCGTAGGGGCATTATCAAATTCATCACAATAGAATGGGTTATCAGATATGAGAATAGAATTTTGAGTCGAAGTATCATCAGTATAGCATGGATTCTCATACATCACAATGAAGTTTTGAGCTTGAGGGTTAATGTCATCTTCGGATGGAGAGAGTGGAGGCTCACACTCTTCCGTTTCTTCCTCCATTAGTTCTTCCTTCTCCTTTGGTGTCGGTGTTGGAGGAGGTTCAGGAATCCAATTATTAGGAATATTTGCTATATTAGCCGTTAATAGCTTAGGTTTATCTGAGATTATTTCCCTGAAAACATAGTCAGCACAATTATCCAGGTATGTCCTATATGCAATTGTTAGTCCATTATAGAATCTATCAAATAGCTCATTTTAGGAATTCCATGCGCAGGCTTAGCCCTAAGTATTTTGCAATACCTCCCCAAGCTTGAGGGAGATTCTCTACTTTAAGTTGTTTAAAAATGTAAATACTTTGCAAGGCATCTTGATGCATGTGATCAGGAAAATATTTTTCACACAAAACACGTACCATAGCTTGAGGACTTTTAATAGATCCATATTCTGAATTATTAAACCAAGTTTTAGCCTCAGCTTTTAATGAAAAAGGAAACAATTTAAGCAGTTAGTGTGGTTGCATTTTCACTTCATCAAAGAATAAAGCACCTAAATCTACCGGAAACTCCAAATGGAGGCCGAGCTATATTGTACAGCTCGGTTTTCCAAAAAAAATCTACATTTTTCTCTTTCAAAGTTTATGAAAAAATTCCTAAGTGTAGATATTATTGAGATCTACAACTGTGCAAAATTTTAGTGAGAAATGCTTTGTATTTTTCGCTGGGAAAAAAAGACAAATACGCGGATCTAGATTCGGAACAGTAGTCTGAAAAATTCGAATTTTTGTCAGATTTGTCATTTTAGTGCAGCCCAAAATCTTATGAATTTTGCTTTGAATTTTAGATAGTAGTAGATCTCGACTGTATCTACATCTTAGATATTTCTCTAGATTTTTTTTGAAACAGAAAAATGGGATTCAATTTTTTTTGAAAACCGAGCTACATATAGCTCGGGCCTCCAAAACACTGCTCTCCTAAATCAACAAGCTATAGACTCTTGTAACTGTTTTGCTCTCCTATAAAAAATGGTACGCGTTTTGCATAGTCTCACAAAAAATGCCTTGTTTTGTTTTTTAGACAGTGTCAGTTTTCAAGAGAAAATACATGAACATAAGTCGCGGACATACATACGATTTTTTGCCCTGTGTTTTTCGCAAGTGGAGGGCAGTTTTTTTATTTTTTGCGGTACGTGTGTGCTGATTGGCAGCAGGTAATCACGAAGCAATCTACTAACTGAAGCACAATCTGACGAGACACATAGGTCATCTACAACATGATCTTGTCGCCGCCGTGGATGGCCGCGAAGGCGATGTCCTCCTCGTTCTTTGACCGGCCCGCCCGCATGTGCCTTGGGATGGTCGCCGTTGACGGCGCCGCACTCCGTTGAACTGACGATGCCGAGGCGAGAGCGCGCCCACCGTCGCTAGACACGCGAGAAGAACAAGCGGTGCCGCCAGGAGGCAGTGCAAGCCTTGGAGGGAGCTGCAGCAGCGTCACCACACGGTGCCAGCAGCGTGAGCCACGACGAGCCTTAGCTGCAGCAACGACCCCGCGGTGGCGAGAGCGGGTCCCGGGAGGCATGGCGAGCCTTGGAGTGAGCTTCAGCGACGCCGGCAGTCTGTCACCGTGGCCTGCAGGTTGCTTTGGGATGCCTGGCCGGAGCTCTCACTTGAAGGGAACTGACCCTGGCGTGCTGAACGATGACGCCAACGCCGACTCCTCCGTCGACGCCATTACCGCTAACAAATGGTGTGAACTGTGAAGTGATTGAAGCTCAATAATACACAGACTGCCATGGCAAGGAGCTTTTATATTGTCGGAGAAAGAACCCTTTTGCGGATTGCACCTTGGCCTTTTCGATTATTGCTACAAACAGAGCCGACATGCAATTGACGAGCTGCAAGTGACATCAAAAAAAAAAAGAATTGGTGCCGACGATAGCGATAACCAATCATGATTTAGAGCACATAATCCATTTATGTTTATAGATGAGACGAAACCAGTGACTGAGGGCACGACATCTTACACGTGTTTCATGCCAAATTGGTGTTTCGTGCCAAATCGGTGCCTACGCAGCGAGTCGACATTCGCGTCGTGAAAGCTGTCGATTGGGACACCGTTGTTGGTGTCAGAATCAAACGCCAACATGTTGAAAGCAGTTGCGCGGACCAAGATTGACCAATGATAGCCAAATGGTGCATCGACTTGAAGAGCCTGGAACGAAATGAAGAAAAATGTAAGGGCTGAAGTGCAAATATGGTGCTGATTAAGCAGAAGACCAATCCAAAACCATATTGATTATTTAGCATATTGATAGTAATCAAGTTTTTTTGAGAATCCGATAGTAATCCAGCTAGGAACGAGCTGTACTTGATGTGTACGGCCCAATTAAGCAAACACTGACTGTTGCTGTTTTGCTCCAAGTGTCATCTTCCTGATCACTCAGACTAGGCCTGCAGGACTTTATATTAACTTTTTCTAGGTAGAAAAAAATAAATCTCTTAGCTCGCCAACTGCTTCCACAACAATATAGGATGAGGATTTTCAGCACCCAAACCTCATATGTTCTCTTTTTCCCCAAACTCTATTTAATGACCTAAGAAAAAATTAAAAAAAATTGGCATGTAGACAGTAGAGATACGTAAACGCAGCAGATTGCTGATTTTCATTGATGAAGGAGAACAGAGTTCAAGTTACAACAGAAAATAGATGGAAAACAAAGGGGAAAAAAAAAACTGTACAGGGGAAGCTTCTCCATGCGTAGGTTACATTAGGGGTGTATCAACCACAGTTGAATGCCTGGTAGACGGGCAGAACGAGGACGGAAAAGTAAAAAAAAAATAGGTGTTTGGGTTACTGGCTTTTTTCCATGAAAAAATTTGCATGTAAAGATTTTTGTGAAACATTATATTTGAAAATAATAATGAGTCATCTACATTTGAGAATATTTTGGAAGAATTGAAACAAATATTTTCTTAAAAAGAGGGCACAATTCAGCATTACCCCATTTCTCTCATTGATTGTCGGATTGACAGAGAAATGCCATGGCCAATTTGAATAAGTTTGGCCGGACCGGAAGATATGCATTTTGTGGTCAATACGCCCAACTGATCTCCAGTCCAGGCCTATACAGCTATAAACTCATCATACGCTCATCTCTCTTTGTGCACATGAATGTTTTTTATATACTCCAGCTGACCAAATTATAAATCCAAGCTACCGATGAAAGAGTGCATGTGTAGGCTCTAAATTTCACCTTCTTTTTAATGAGAAGTTGAAACAGGGTACCACGAGTGTTCTCACCTTGTTGATTTTAAATGAAGTGTAGGCTCCAACCGGACAATCCTCAATGGTTCCTTCTCCCGCATGCTCTCACCATCACATCACTTCGTTTCCTGAAAACAAGAGAAACCATAATGATTCAAACAAAGCAAAGGGGAAATGGTGTGAATGAAACCATTGAAATAGCCATGGACGACAACAACTCCAAAAACTAAGGCAACAACTCCAAAAAGATAATAGTTAAGATTGAGACAAGCACAAACACACAATCAAGGTCAAAGTCTCTATGAGTGTCAGCACACTCTTGCATAGTAACATCACTTCCAGTAGTTAACTGACACTCTTGCAAATCTCTCCCGTGAATAACCATACACAATCACTACTGTATTGTGACTTGCATCTCCTTACTTGCGGAGACAAACCTACTTCGTATCGATTTAACCCATTCTAGTGCACTGCTTGTATACATGTAACATGACTAGTTGGCATCCAACAATGCAAGGGCCATCAATAGCCCTGCTAGTCTTCATAGTATGCATCTTCTTTCCAACAGTGGCAACAGCGGCCGGGGCCTCTTCCCGGCGCTCCATGTCGTTGCCAGGCTGCCTTGACAAGTGCGGCGATGTGCCCATCCCATACCCCTTCGGTATTGGGGAACACTGTGCCGTGACCAGCCTGAGCAGCTAGTCAACCTCATCTACAATGGCACGACCAATCCACCGCGGCCAATGGTCGGGAATCAAGAGGGACATGTTGAGATCGCCGACATCTCACTGGAGCAGGGTGAGATGCGCGTCCTCAGCCCTGTCAACCACATCTGCTTCACGTCAAACACAACATTCACCAAGTTCTTCGGAGGGTACGAGCTGCAGCACACACCCTAGGGCTCATCAATGGCTACAAGGGCGCCGCAAGCCAATATGTGGCTGGCTGTTACTCCTACTGTGAGTGCGTCAACAACACATCAGACGGTGCGCCATGTGCTGGGATGGGCTGCTGTGAGACTGCCATCCCTGCCAACCTAACCCCCTTCGGAGTCATGTTTCAGATGAACCAAAGCAAGGTATGGGGCTTCAACCCATGTTTCTATGCCATGGTCGCAGAGGTTGGGTGGTATAATTTCAGGCAGCAGGACCTACTTGGTACACTTGGGTTTATTGATGATCGAGCCAAGAGGGGTGCCCCGTCATTGCTGATTGGGCCTTTAGGAATGGCTCATGCCCAGAGAAGAGGGAGGACACACCTAATGACTATGCTTGCATCAGTACAAACAGCGATTGCGTGTCCGCGAACAATGGTCCTGGGTACTTATGTCAGTGCTCCAAAGGATATGAGGGCAATCCGTATCTTCTTTTTTTGACGCAAAGGACAGTAGGGAAGATCCCTACTGCGTCATTTTCTCATTTTATAAAAAGCAGGGTAAATCGGTACAAAGTCCAGTACTTAAGTTTACAAAGTATCTAGCCACTGTGACATGCCATCTTGCAAGCTAGGCTTAGCTCTATGTCTAACGAGTACAAAAGCTTCTTTAAAGAAAGTAAAACAAACTTCTTGACTGATGGCCTGATTGTCGAAAATGAATTTGTTCCTGATATTCCATAAACTCCAACAGCCAATTATAAGGCTCTCCTTGAAACAGATAAATTTATACCGATTCCTAGCCTCAATAAGCATATCAAAGATGGGCAACTCAGAGTTCCATTCCATGTTCAGCTTCCACCAAAACTGCTGACTGAAGTCAC
Source organism: Poa pratensis (assembly GCA_947311845.1). Lineage (NCBI taxonomy): Eukaryota > Viridiplantae > Streptophyta > Magnoliopsida > Poales > Poaceae > Poa > Poa pratensis. The sequence continues at coordinate 102,473,940 of CAMZMU010000020.1, forward strand.
AAGAGAAGAAGAGGTGAATGAAGTCTTCATTCATCACATCTTCACATAAAACACAATTGCGTGATTCAACATGGAAATTCTTTCTGGTAAGTAAGTCTCTGGTATTCAAACGATCTTGCAAAAGAAGCCAGAAAAAGAACTTGTGCTTAGGCATCACACAGGACTTCCAAATCCATCGCAATGGAGCAGGTGCAAGATCAGCGGGTGCTAAAGCAGCATATACCCTCCGACTGGAGTAAATCCGTATCTTCTGAAAGGCTGTCAAGGTTAATTATTTACTTGAGTTTAGCTTGTGCAAGTTTACACACATAACACTTCAAAAAACTGGTAGAAGTTTAAGGCATATCACTGTGTTAGCTCAACTAGACAGAGACTGTCTGAAACGTCACCAATAGTTGTGTTCGCATATGGCACCAACACTCATATTTAGTATCCACCACACCTCCAAAAACAGCTCAAAAAATAATGGTTTATTTTCTGGTATGAAATTATGAATTTAGAGGAATCTAAAACTGCAAAGTTACAGCATTACACAACAAATTAAAGAGTTGGCTTATTACTTGTTGACTTAGCCTACATTTAATGATGGAAGCGACATAGAGAGTTATGTTTAGTTTGAGTCCTCTGAGTGGATATTTCCATTATTATGTTCAGACATAGATGAGTGCACATTGCGTAAGCAGGACCCCATGTATGGAGATTTGTATCCATGCAGAAAAGGGTATGTCACAACACACTGGGAAGCTACTTATGCAAATGCAAGAGTGGAACCAGATCTGATGGTACAAACTCTGGATGCCGGTCTATGTATTCTTCAGCTGACAAAATGACCACTGGTAAGCATCATTTTACTTAAAGATGAGTTGACCTCTATTTCATACTTTTCATATACATTAAGATGCAATAAATAGTAATGTAAAAATAAAAAAAGAATAACTCTGAACACTACAAGTTCAAATCAAACAAAAAGTAGCAAAGTCCAAATTTGTATACAAATTTTACTACCATTAGTTTCTCAAAAGTAATATTTTGCAGGCCTCAGTGTTTCTGCAACAGTGGTGATGGGTTTAGCATGCTTGTTGCTCATGCAATTACAACGGAAAAGGTACAAGGACAAAGATGAGTATTTCAAACAAAATGGAGGTCTAAAGTTATATGGAGAGATGAGGTCAAGGCAGGTCGACACAATTCGTATACTTACAGAGAAAGACATAAAGAGGGCCACTGATAACTACAGTGAAGATCGAGTTATTGGACATTGTGGCCATGGGATGGTTTACAGAGTAACTTTGGATGATAAAAAAGAGGTCGCTATCAAGAAGTCCAAAGTAATCAACGATGATTGGAGGGAAGAATTTGTGAATGAGATAATAGTCTTGTCAGTTGTCACAGATCAATCACCGAAACATTGTGAGGTTACTAGGTTGTTGCCTAGATGTAGATGTCCCAATGTTGGTCTACGAGTTTGTCTCCGGTGGTACTTTATCCGACTTCCTTCACGGTGCTAGTCATAGATCATCAATACACTTGGATGTTCGCCTGAAGATCGCCACACAGTCAGCAGAGGCTCTAGCTTACTTACATTCATTGACATATCGCACGATTCTACATGGGGATGTCAAGTCTGCCAACATTCTCTTGGATGATCAGTTGAACACAAAGGTTGCCGATTTTGGAGCATCAGCACTGAAGTCCATGGATGAAAGTGACTTCATCAGGTTTGTCCATGGAACACTTGGTTACCTTGACCCCGAGAGCTTCATCAGCCATCGTTTTACGGACAGAAGTGATGTGTACAGCTTTGGGGTGGTTCTTCTGGAGCTGATGACGCGAAAGAGGGCAATATATATCGACGACTTCAATGAAATGGAGTCATTGTCTTATAGTTTTCCCTTGATGTTTCACCAGAAGACGCACCATGCTATTCTGGACATTGAAATATTAGACGAAGCACATATGGGGGTGATAGAGAACATGGCTGAGCTTGCAGTACACTGCCTTAGCCCAAGAGGAGAAGACAGGCCAACGATGAAGGAAGTTGCAGAGAGCCTAGAGATGATAAGGAAACGCCAGTTGCACCCAACCAATGCTAAAGAAAACAACGGCCGTGCACGTAAATATGGAGGATCATCTTCAGTCGATATCACATTTGACGAGACAACAGAGGGGACCATCGATATGTCCGAACTGGTTGAAGATCTTGCAAGATGATGTTTCTCTGTACATTTAACTTTTTGTTTAGGGTCTATGATACTAATCAATCCCGCCCACTATTGTAATAAGTTCACCGGTTTAATGAGAAATAATCCTAGCATTAGATTTGGCATGCCAAAGAAATTGCAACACACGCCACTGTTTTCCTATAGAAAACATACGCCATTGCAGGCATACCGGATTGTGGATAATATTTGTGCAATTTCATTCTTAGTATGCAGCCCTTTATTCAGTTATTTAATTTATTTGCCGTGGTCAGGAGAATCGACCCATTCAAAACTCTCAAAATATATTTACTTACGCAGAGCCAAATATGGATACCGTTGGTTTTGCCACTGGATTAAAATTTAACTGTTGCTGGGTGGAGGCAATAGAGCGCCTCCCCGCCGCAAAGATGGATCCTTTTCCGTTCCAATAGTGGGCCGGCAAGCAACCTCTGCCGAGCAGAATCGCCGGCATAGGGAACCGATCCAAATTCACCATCACCAAGTCAGATCCTAGACACACCAGTGTTCCCCACCGGGCGCGACGCTGTGCAAAGCCCTACCACTCGATCAAGGTTGGCGCCTTACACAAGACGGGCCTTGGTGCTAGATGCCTGCAGCCGCATCCTAGAAGAACTAGCTGTCTGATGTGTACTGTGTACAGCCCAATTAAGCAACACTGACGATTGTTAATTTGCTCCGATTGTCGTCTTCCTGATCACTCAAACTAATTTCAGCTGGAGTCAGTAGCAGGACTTTATACTAACCTTTTCGGGCACAAAGATAGAAACATTCATAGCTAGCCAGCTGATTACATAGCCTTTTGTTTTTGCAACACTGTTTCCACAACAGCATATGCCTGATTGTTTTTCTGATTGAACAAGAACGTCATGGCCAATTTGTACAAGTTGGGCTGGGTTGGATGGTGGGTATTTGTCAAACCCAGTAATAAATAGGCTCAACCGGACCTCCCTGTCAAGCTTCATGCGCTGACCACTATTCCAAAAGACCGATCTGATGGAAAGGGTCAGACAATCCACTTATACACTTCAACACCCCCTCTCACGTGTGACTCGGGGAGGGAGAGGCCAACACGTGCAACCGGAAGAGAGCGACGGCGCGCGAGTCTCAGAGGTATGTGTGGGGACCCCAGACCGGCAGTCTGAGACCTCCAGTATGCATACATTCACGATCCCATGATCAGTCAGTCGTGAACAACATACTTAAGTTGGCATTGCAGATACATCATCCATTACATAACGAATACTTAAGGTCTTACACAAAGGGGGCACATGACCACGCCTTAAACAACAGCCACGCAGGGCCGACAAACTACTCATAACACAGCGGAAGACATTAACACACAACGTGATAGAGCCCAAGTCATGCCTTGACTACCTACAGGCAACTGACTGGGAGACGTTCCTAGTTCGCACAGACGTCGACGAACTCTCGATCTTCCGCATACTCCTCATCTTCGACGTAGTCTTCTCAATGAAAATCTGGACATTGGAATATCCAGGGCACAGCCATGAGTACAATTATGTACTCGCAAGACATCCCGAATGAATTTTATAAATGCGAGTATGCTTATATGGTGGAATAGGTAGGCTGTAATTAGGGTTCACTACCCATGATGGATGAAAGATTCATCATGGTTGATTAACATCTCTATATCTTTATTGAAAAAGATACTTCAAAAGATAAGTTTTCGCAAAGAAATATTGAAGAGAAGAGCAGATTTTTTTCTTTGCAAAACTTCTTGGAAAACACTCATCAGGTTTCCATCATCAGCACCTCCCAGGTACTTAATCCGCCTTTCCAGTACCTCCCAGGTACACTCCTTTCCAAAACCTCCTTTTTAAAAACATCGACACAATGCTAGACGACATTGACCATTCAGCTGTCCATGACCGCGGACGCGGCTATTCGAATAGTTTTGACTCTGCAGAGTTTGTACACTTTCACCACACCATCCGGTACATCTGCCGTGAACACCACGGACTGCCCGCGACAGTATGCGAACATCAGATAACCGATCATAACTTCCACTATGTCTATGCTAGTATGCGATTACCTCTTCAGTGGGTTTGTTCTCCCCGGCACCGAGTGAGCTAGCCGTATCGATCCGGTTGCCCCTAGACATCACACCGCCATGGCAGGAGACCCACTGTTGCTTGCCGGTGGCACTCGCAGTCCACACTTTGTATGCCCATATCCAGCATTCGGTTCCGGGGACTTTAACCCCTTCTAGCCAATTGAGGTAAAGTCTCACACTAACACAAACAAGCTTCCATTAAGCCCGTGCCCATTTTGAGTGATGTGGTTGTACGGTAGGGCTGTCAGGCACAAGACTAGTCTATGTGTCGTTTTCGAAAAACATTTCCAAAACATCTTCTTCACAATCCTCCCGTGGACAAGGTCCCACCTTTCCCGGGTTTTTCTTTTAAAACCTTTGTTTTTCGAAAACACACTTTTAGGGGTGTCCACTTAGGGACTTCAAAATTATTAACTTGTGGTGGTAAATATTCCATATGGTGGCTAAGGGCTTGGTAACACCAAGTTGTAACTAATGGCAATGTAATAATTTATAATAACACTAGTAGTAATGGCCATATCAAAAATAGTTTTGTTTTTCCAAGTTTTTGTAAAACTTCAGAAGTAAATCATGCATGATATAATGATAAGTATAGTAGCAAGCATTTGGGAGCTTGCCTTGGTACTGGTCAAAGTCTTGTCCCTGAAATAAACAGGATTGACAATAGGCCTCCTCAGCAACAGCTTCTTCCTCGGGTTCTAGCGTCGCAAAAGAGAGTAACCACCAATCAGTACCAACTAAAGGTACATACTAGCAACAAGCATCACATACAGCAAGCAAACATCATTGCACAACAATCATCTACTTTTCAAAAATAAAAATCTACCACATATTTTTATTTGAAAAGAAAACTAATAGAGCTATGCTCTAGTTTGAGAATTTTATTCTCAAACCAAAATGCAATGGGGTCAGTGGGTGTACCACTATCAACCAAAGCATAAAGAGGTCATTTAGCCTCTGGTCATTTACAAAAGTCACCTAAACACAAGCTAGACAAAAATCTATTCATACTAGTGAGTCACAAATATTATCAAAAGTAATATTCTAGTTAAACATGCTTTGCTAAGGGCTAAGTAATATCCAAACAAGGGTGACATGCTATTCAACCAGTAGCAACATAACAAGCTACTGATGTTCACACAACACTCTCTAAAGTCATTCCATATAAAGGATTTTTATCCTCATACAATCCCTAAATGCTAGAAAAGTCTAGGAAATAGTCCTACTAGTGATAATATCCTCTCACAACACATGAAGCACTCAACTTCTCCTAGCATGTTATCAATATGAAGTAACACAATCATAACAGAGAATATCAAACCTACACATGCTAGAAATCACAAAAAGAATACTAACCCATATTATAAAACTAAATAAAACTATAAATAATTATTATCAGAAAAGCATAAAATCTAGTTTTGCTCACCCAATTAAATCTACAGCTCAATAAATCACACCAAGATAGGATTAGGTACTCCTAAACATATACAAGCCAACACAATTGGATTCACTTCAAAAATCATCACCAAATAATTTCCAAAAATCCTAGAATAGCCTACTGGACATTTACAGAAATGCATGCCATTTTAATTAGGTTGATCTTTAGCAAGCAAGACCAAGTTCTACTGCTAGGTAACACTTAGAGCTTTCCAAAACAGTTGAGTTTGCATTTTTGTGATTCTTAGAAAAAAAGATATTTAAGTTTTAGTGAAAACCAGTACTTCTGCCTCTCCATTTATTTCTCCAAAAATAATGACTAAAATGTAGATCTACAAGTTGGGTGTGTTTAAGAACTTGCAGAGGTACTACCCAGATTTTTGGTTTGATTTTATTTTGCATTTTCCTATTTTAAACGGATTTAAACCAGAGACACATATTCTGCCAGTTTCTAAAAACTGAAAATCACAGAAAAGAAAAAACAAACGGCGCACGGGCCGAATCTCGCTGGGCGAGCCCAGCTAAGGCCGAAGCGGCCCAGCTAGGTGCGCGCGCGTGGCGCGGCGCGGGAACGGGTGGCGTTCAAAGGGAGCCGTCGATCTGGAGATCGACGATCCAGACGCGTCTTCTTCCTCTCCTCTCTCTCTCTCTCTCACCGCGACACGGGAAGATCGAGCTCGGGGATAGCTCACCTAGGGGCGACGTGGGGGGTGGCGAGTGGTTGGGGCGGTCACGCGAGCTTGAAGCCGTGCAGGGGTGGCGGCGGCAGCGGCAACGGTGCCACGGTGCAACTCCGGCGAGCTCGAGGTCCGGCGGGACGTCGAGGACGGCGGCGGCGCTTCTGCAGGCAAGAGGCCAGGAAAACGTGTCAGGGGCGTGTTCTGGAAGCTCGACGGTGCGATGGTGCAGAGAGGTAGGAGAAATCGGCAGTGGAGCGGCGGCAACCTCCAACGCGACCTCGCTCGGGCTCCGGCGAGTTCTTCCTCCGCCTCGCTCGCAGAGAGCGAGAGGTAAGGAAAAGATGGGGTGGGGCGGGTGCGGTGGATGTGTGGAGGTGGGTGGCGAAGTGTGAGAGGCAGTGGTGGCTTAAATCCGAGGAAAACATCCTCTCCCCCACTCGGTGTCAACGGCCGGGCGGCGTGGGTGTGTTCGAGCACGCAAACGTCGGCTCTGGGCTTCCTCAGGGCGTCAACTGGTGTCCTCTCCGTTGAGTGGGTTCTGGGCAGGGCAAGGACGCGAGGAGGAGTGAAGAAATGGGCTGCTCTCTCCTCACGGTCCACTCCCGAGTCACATCACGGCCACCTCCATGTCTCCTCTCCTACTGCTCCTCGTTGACCTCAACGAAGCCATACAATGGCATGGAGATGAAGTGGGGACATGGGGGAGTAGAATGGACATGGTCGCTCCCTCTGGTTCGCACGAAATCAACACGAAAACGTGCTCCAAAATTCTGCCCGTGCTGTGAACAGTAATCTTCAGAAAATTCAGTTTTTCAGAAAAACGGCTAAGTGTCAGGGCAGTCAACAGATAGCAAAAGTTGCTGCTTTAATCACCTAGCAAATCAAGTCCAAATGGAAAAATTTAAATTGGTAAATGATCTCCAGGTTGAATACTTCCATTTAATATTTTTGGTCCATTTTTGAAAAATGTTTAAGGGCAGGGAAACATGCTGGTAAGTGGGCTACTCTCTGACTGTTTCTGACTTTTCTGTTTTTCTGTTTTTTTTTTTTCTGTTTTCTGTCTTAATCTTTAGCCATATAAACATGCATGTATCTAGGGGTTCCAAAGGTACAAAAGGTGATCCAAGGGCATGGAACCAATGTCCACACACCATAGAAAAGTTAAAACCCAAAAACCACTAAATTGAATATTTTGGCTTCATAAAATCATAATTTTAAAACATCTACTTGGGTAGGGTTTTAGGAAAAACCCTAATTGAATTTTTTTTGAAAAACTCACTCAAACCACTATGCATTTTTGAAATCTTGGATGCTTCCTTGCTAAATGATGTTGTCAAGTTAAAAATCAAGTTGATGAAATGGTTTTGGACAAAAATCTCTCAAGGCACCATGTTGGAAAATGGATTAAAACAAGAATTTCTTAAATGGACCTCGAGAGAAAACTAGGTTGGTTTTATGAAAAATTTAAATTGGTTTGGAAAGAAATCACTCCTTGCCTTGCAAAACACAAAGTATTGTTTCAACAAAAATATCAGGTGAAAATAAAAGTTTTTGTTGGCTCAAAAATTTGGGGTCCTACTACCACTTATACAGAGGCAAAATTTTGGGCTGTGACAGATCTTCCCCCCTTAAAATGAATCTCGTCCCCGAGATTCGCGGGTGGGGTACTAGGGAATTCGAGGGTATGGGATTTAGAGATACAAAAAATTTCTTCGTACTAAAATATTTGTGCCACCAATAATTGGCTCACAGACACAGTGAGATTGGTTTGTCCAAAATTATATTTGTAAAGGATTTAGGGAAAACGAGGGGTACGGTTGCGAAAAAAAAAGGATAGAAGAACACGGGGGTTAGCTGCACACTTACTGACAAGTGGGACCGGGTCCACCTGACAGTCTCGCCTCTCTTTCTTCTCTTCTTCTTTCTCGCTTTCTCTCCTTCCTCACATGGCCTGGTTTCAGTGCGCGGAGCACTCATCGGTGGTGGTACTGATGCGCGTGCTGCGATGCAGCGGCCAGCACGGCTTTGGGGATCAAAGATTCGATGATTTCGCGCAAAAGGGCGAGCACTGCTCGTGATTTCTTCACTTTCCCGCGCAAGACGGTGACGAGGGGCGGCACTCGAGCTTGGGCTATAAATCGGAAACCTCCTAGGCTATTCTACTCCTCACATCCACCATGAGCTTCATTCACGCCTTCTTCAGAGCCTACTGCGAGATGCTGGAGAGAGCGGGCTTCATTGAGCATGTCCTCATCGTCGTGTTCTTCGGGATCTCGTTGTCGGTGGTGACCGCTCTGCTGTATGCGGCGTTGGTCATTTTGATCCTTAGCTTATGCAGGTGGTGGTCTGACGCTGGTGGAGATGCTGCGGCAGTAGAGCTAGCTGCGCCGGAGGGGCTTGTTGCAGAGGAGGAGCAAGCTGCAGTGGAGGTGCAAGCTGCACCGCCGGTGGCTGAGGTGGCTGTTCTTCCGGCTGGAGGTGAGCAGGCTGCTCGAGCTGTCCGTCGTCGTCGTGGGGCTCGTGACACTGCTTCGGGTGAAGCAGGCTCGTCTTCAGGCAGTGCCGTGGAGCGTGTGAGCGAGTAGGAATTTTCTGGAGTGTTTTGCATACGTACTGGGTTGTTGCAGTGTTCTTCGTTAGGGCCGAGTTTGTATCCTTTGTTTCCTGAAGTTTCTCTTCTGTAGTGACCTCCGGGTTGTATCAATCTTGCCTTCGCTGACGAGCTGGAGCAAGATTTGTATCGTTGAATCCTTCTTGGCTACCCTAACTCTGGTCTTGCAGCATTCACAGATTTGTAGAGGTACGAGCGTTTCAGAGAGGGAAACGGGCTACTGAGAAAATATCTCGCCAGAATTTAGCTGTGCGTGAGGCACATGGTTGATCCCAAAAGGGGAATCAATCTACACACGAGTTTTCCACAAACAACACAAATAACAAAGAACAGACAACACACCTTAAGACTTGTTTCCAAATCAACACCAATAACAAGAGGATCAAAGCACCAAATTTTAACAGAGGCTGATTCGACATCAACCCAACAGCTTACAACAACAAACACAACACCAACAACAAACAAGCAAACAACGTGCCGCTTCTACTAACCCACGAGCGCAGATCAAGCTAACAAAGCACGGGATCTACTCCGCTTGAGGGCCCTGGGTAGATGGTGGAGTACGGCCAAGACGAAGAGTGGTGTCCACCTCTCCATCTTCCGCGGGGTGGGGATCTACAGGCACACCTTCGAGGACTACACCTTGCTCTTGGGGTTGCTGCTGAACTCGGGCTACTGCACCTCGTGCTTCGATGAACTGGTGGACTGGGGTCACTGCTTCTGCTGGGATGGCCTGGAGGCTGGTACCTGACGCAGGGTTCCTTGACTCCTTCAGCTGTAGACTGACTTGGATCAGGGTGCGCCGAGTGGTCACGAGTTCTTCCAGCAGGGAATCACAGAGTGCCGACATTGCAGCTCCGTAGGCGACGCTGCTAATGATGGCGGGATCGACTTCTTTGTCGGTGGAGGTCTGGATCAGCTCTGCACCAGGCTGGGGCCTGGCTGGGAAAAAGCGGAACGCTCGACTTTGCGACACCACCGGCTCTGAGTGCCGGAGACGAGCAAGGGCTTCCCAGGCGGCCTTCTGGATGGTTTGATACAGAGTAGGCATGTTCCTACCGTGGATCACTTGGGGCTGCTTCGGGCCTGAGGGGTATGGACTGAGGTATACATCTGCTCGAAAATCACCCCCAGGAAATGGGGTTGAACTTTTGAACACGACATAACGAGGGGGAATGTGGCAACCGAGAAGATCACAGACTCTCCTGAGGACCAGTGGAAAACCGAGGTGCCCATCGGCCATGGTTTCTAGGAGGAAGGTGGGCAGCGCTGGCGATTCACTCGGGGCTTTGGAACTGGAGCAAGCCATGAGGGCAAGGTTTCTCAGCGGGATTCTACTTCAATGGCGAGGGTGGGGATGAATGGCAGATAGAACGGGTCTCATATAGGCTGGGATGTGTCGGTCGCTTCTTAAGGAAGATCCCGGCGAGTCTCTCTCACGCAGGGGGACAAGTCCTACTGCACCTTACGGCGGACCGACGCCTAGCCATGCCGGTTAGGCGGAGATGGGTCAAATCCATCGGGCTCTCCGTAGGGGAACATCAACTGGCAATCCTTTCTCTCTTGCTTGATCTCAAATCTTGCCTTGGGAACATCGTCAGGTATACAAATTTGAATGGAGATAAGGTAGCAGAAGAAAATTTTAGGTAACTTTTAACTAAGAGGGGTAAGGTTTAGAATAATTTGAAAAGATGAGAGGAGAGTAAGCTATACTTAGGCTTCCTTAGCTGAAAATATTTTAGATGATAATTTAATGATACCAAAAAATATTTTTCTTTCCTATCTGGCGTCCATGCTAACTAAGGTCTCCTATAGTCAGGATGGCTCTGATACCAACTCTGTGGGGACCCCAGACCGGCAGTCTGAGACCTCCAGTATGCATACATTCACGATCCCATGATCAGTCAGTCGTGAACAACATACTTAAGTTGGCATTGCAGATACATCATCCATTACATAACGAATACTTAAGGTCTTACACAAAGGGGGCACATGACCACGCCTTAAACAACAGCCACGCAGGGCCGACAAACTACTCATAACACAGCGGAAGACATTAACACACAACGTGATAGAGCCCAAGTCATGCCTTGACTACCTACAGGCAACTGACTGGGAGACGTTCCTAGTTCGCACAGACGTCGACGAACTCTCGATCTTCCGCATACTCCTCATCTTCGACGTAGTCTTCTCAATGAAAATCTGGACATTGGAATATCCAGGGCACAGCCATGAGTACAATTATGTACTCGCAAGACATCCCGAATGAATTTTATAAATGCGAGTATGCTTATATGGTGGAATAGGTAGGCTGTAATTAGGGTTCACTACCCATGATGGATGAAAGATTCATCATGGTTGATTAACATCTCTATATCTTTATTGAAAAAGATACTTCAAAAGATAAGTTTTCGCAAAGAAATATTGAAGAGAAGAGCAGATTTTTTTCTTTGCAAAACTTCTTGGAAAACACTCATCAGGTTTCCATCATCAGCACCTCCCAGGTACTTAATCCGCCTTTCCAGTACCTCCCAGGTACACTCCTTTCCAAAACCTCCTTTTTAAAAACATCGACACAATGCTAGACGACATTGACCATTCAGCTGTCCATGACCGCGGACGCGGCTATTCGAATAGTTTTGACTCTGCAGAGTTTGTACACTTTCACCACACCATCCGGTACATCTGCCGTGAACACCACGGACTGCCCGCGACAGTATGCGAACATCAGATAACCGATCATAACTTCCACTATGTCTATGCTAGTATGCGATTACCTCTTCAGTGGGTTTGTTCTCCCCGGCACCGAGTGAGCTAGCCGTATCGATCCGGTTGCCCCTAGACATCACACCGCCATGGCAGGAGACCCACTGTTGCTTGCCGGTGGCACTCGCAGTCCACACTTTGTATGCCCATATCCAGCATTCGGTTCCGGGGACTTTAACCCCTTCTAGCCAATTGAGGTAAAGTCTCACACTAACACAAACAAGCTTCCATTAAGCCCGTGCCCATTTTGAGTGATGTGGTTGTACGGTAGGGCTGTCAGGCACAAGACTAGTCTATGTGTCGTTTTCGAAAAACATTTCCAAAACATCTTCTTCACAATCCTCCCGTGGACAAGGTCCCACCTTTCCCGGGTTTTTCTTTTAAAACCTTTGTTTTTCGAAAACACACTTTTAGGGGTGTCCACTTAGGGACTTCAAAATTATTAACTTGTGGTGGTAAATATTCCATATGGTGGCTAAGGGCTTGGTAACACCAAGTTGTAACTAATGGCAATGTAATAATTTATAATAACACTAGTAGTAATGGCCATATCAAAAATAGTTTTGTTTTTCCAAGTTTTTGTAAAACTTCAGAAGTAAATCATGCATGATATAATGATAAGTATAGTAGCAAGCATTTGGGAGCTTGCCTTGGTACTGGTCAAAGTCTTGTCCCTGAAATAAACAGGATTGACAATAGGCCTCCTCAGCAACAGCTTCTTCCTCGGGTTCTAGCGTCGCAAAAGAGAGTAACCACCAATCAGTACCAACTAAAGGTACATACTAGCAACAAGCATCACATACAGCAAGCAAACATCATTGCACAACAATCATCTACTTTTCAAAAATAAAAATCTACCACATATTTTTATTTGAAAAGAAAACTAATAGAGCTATGCTCTAGTTTGAGAATTTTATTCTCAAACCAAAATGCAATGGGGTCAGTGGGTGTACCACTATCAACCAAAGCATAAAGAGGTCATTTAGCCTCTGGTCATTTACAAAAGTCACCTAAACACAAGCTAGACAAAAATCTATTCATACTAGTGAGTCACAAATATTATCAAAAGTAATATTCTAGTTAAACATGCTTTGCTAAGGGCTAAGTAATATCCAAACAAGGGTGACATGCTATTCAACCAGTAGCAACATAACAAGCTACTGATGTTCACACAACACTCTCTAAAGTCATTCCATATAAAGGATTTTTATCCTCATACAATCCCTAAATGCTAGAAAAGTCTAGGAAATAGTCCTACTAGTGATAATATCCTCTCACAACACATGAAGCACTCAACTTCTCCTAGCATGTTATCAATATGAAGTAACACAATCATAACAGAGAATATCAAACCTACACATGCTAGAAATCACAAAAAGAATACTAACCCATATTATAAAACTAAATAAAACTATAAATAATTATTATCAGAAAAGCATAAAATCTAGTTTTGCTCACCCAATTAAATCTACAGCTCAATAAATCACACCAAGATAGGATTAGGTACTCCTAAACATATACAAGCCAACACAATTGGATTCACTTCAAAAATCATCACCAAATAATTTCCAAAAATCCTAGAATAGCCTACTGGACATTTACAGAAATGCATGCCATTTTAATTAGGTTGATCTTTAGCAAGCAAGACCAAGTTCTACTGCTAGGTAACACTTAGAGCTTTCCAAAACAGTTGAGTTTGCATTTTTGTGATTCTTAGAAAAAAAGATATTTAAGTTTTAGTGAAAACCAGTACTTCTGCCTCTCCATTTATTTCTCCAAAAATAATGACTAAAATGTAGATCTACAAGTTGGGTGTGTTTAAGAACTTGCAGAGGTACTACCCAGATTTTTGGTTTGATTTTATTTTGCATTTTCCTATTTTAAACGGATTTAAACCAGAGACACATATTCTGCCAGTTTCTAAAAACTGAAAATCACAGAAAAGAAAAAACAAACGGCGCACGGGCCGAATCTCGCTGGGCGAGCCCAGCTAAGGCCGAAGCGGCCCAGCTAGGTGCGCGCGCGTGGCGCGGCGCGGGAACGGGTGGCGTTCAAAGGGAGCCGTCGATCTGGAGATCGACGATCCAGACGCGTCTTCTTCCTCTCCTCTCTCTCTCTCTCTCACCGCGACACGGGAAGATCGAGCTCGGGGATAGCTCACCTAGGGGCGACGTGGGGCGGTGGCGAGTGGTTGGGGCGGTCACGCGAGCTTGAAGCCGTGCAGGGGTGGCGGCGGCAGCGGCAACGGTGCCACGGTGCAACTCCGGCGAGCTCGAGGTCCGGCGGGACGTCGAGGACGGCGGCGGCGCTTCTGCAGGCAAGAGGCCAGGAAAACGTGTCAGGGGCGTGTTCTGGAAGCTCGGCGGTGCGATGGTGCAGAGAGGTAGGAGAAATCGGCAGTGGAGCGGCGGCAACCTCCAACGCGACCTCGCTCGGGCTCCGGCGAGTTCTTCCTCCGCCTCGCTCGCAGAGAGCGAGAGGTAAGGAAAAGATGGGGTGGGGCGGGTGCGGTGGATGTGTGGAGGTGGGTGGCGAAGTGTGAGAGGCAGTGGTGGCTTAAATCCGAGGAAAACATCCTCTCCCCCACTCGGTGTCAACGGCCGGGCGGCGTGGGTGTGTTCGAGCACGCAAACGTCGGCTCTGGGCTTCCTCAGGGCGTCAACTGGTGTCCTCTCCGTTGAGTGGGTTCTGGGCAGGGCAAGGACGCGAGGAGGAGTGAAGAAATGGGCTGCTCTCTCCTCACGGTCCACTCCCGAGTCACATCACGGCCACCTCCATGTCTCCTCTCCTACTGCTCCTCGTTGACCTCAACGAAGCCATACAATGGCATGGAGATGAAGTGGGGACATGGGGGAGTAGAATGGACATGGTCGCTCCCTCTGGTTCGCACGAAATCAACACGAAAACGTGCTCCAAAATTCTGCCCGTGCTGTGAACAGTAATCTTCAGAAAATTCAGTTTTTCAGAAAAACGGCTAAGTGTCAGGGCAGTCAACAGATAGCAAAAGTTGCTGCTTTAATCACCTAGCAAATCAAGTCCAAATGGAAAAATTTAAATTGGTAAATGATCTCCAGGTTGAATACTTCCATTTAATATTTTTGGTCCATTTTTGAAAAATGTTTAAGGGCAGGGAAACATGCTGGTAAGTGGGCTACTCTCTGACTGTTTCTGACTTTTCTGTTTTTCTGTTTTTTTTTTTTTTTCTGTCTTAATCTTTAGCCATATAAACATGCATGTATCTAGGGGTTCCAAAGGTACAAAAGGTGATCCAAGGGCATGGAACCAATGTCCACACACCATAGAACAAGTTAAAACCCAAAAACCACTAAATTGAATATTTTGGCTTCATAAAATCATAATTTTAAAACATCTACTTGGGTAGGGTTTTAGGAAAAACCCTAATTGAAAATTTTTTGAAAAACTCACTCAAACCACTATGCATTTTTGAAATCTTGGATGCTTCCTTGCTAAATGATGTTGTCAAGTTAAAAATCAAGTTGATGAAATGGTTTTGGACAAAAATCTCTCAAGGCACCATGTTGGAAAATGGATTAAAACAAGAATTTCTTAAATGGACCTCGAGAGAAAACTAGGTTGGTTTTATGAAAAATTTAAATTGGTTTGGAAAGAAATCACTCCTTGCCTTGCAAAACACAAAGTATTGTTTCCACAAAAATATCAGGTGAAAATAAAAGTTTTTGTTGGCTCAAAAATTTGGGGTCCTACTACCACTTATACAGAGGCAAAATTTTGGGCTGTGACAGTATGGCTCAAGAGGCCTATACGTGGACAAAGAGGGGGCAGCAACAATTTTTCAATAAAGTGCAGAAGCTAGGATTCGAACTCGAGACCTTTGCTCTGATACCATGTCAAGCTTCATGCGCTGACCACTATTCCAAAAGACCGATCTGATGGAAAGGGTCAGACAATCCACTTATACACTTCAACACTCCCATCAATACGTGAGTGTATTTTTTAGATGAACACATGAATGTTGACATGCTCCAGCTGACCAAATAAAAAATCCCCACCCTGTGAGAGTCTATGTGTAAGCTCCAAGTTTCTTCTTTTCCAATGAGAAGATGGAACAGGGGACCATGTGTGTTCACACCTTGTTGATTTCCAATTATGTGAAGGCTTCAACTGGCCAATCTGCAATGGTTGCTTCTCTGGTATGTTACCAGTTACCACACTTCGCTTCCTGGAAACAACGGGAAATAAGACGAGTCAAACAAAGGAATGGGGAAATACTGGGAATGAAACCATTGACAAAATCATGTATAAATTGCTGCCTTCCTGTCCTCATGGTCAGCAGCCATAGTGATGTTCAATAAAAGATCAAGGGCTCAAGGCAACAACTCCAATGAATAATAGTTAAGACCAAGCCAATTACCCAAGAAAGGTCAAAACTTGTAGTAGTTAACTGATACTCTTGGAAATCTCTCTAATTAGTAACTATATACAATCAGTATTGCATAGCGACTTGCATTTACTTTTTTGGAAATATAAACCTACCACATACTGATTTAACTGGGCTACATAATGCACTTTCTGTATACATGTAACATGAGCAATTGCATCTAACCATGCCAGGAGCATCAATAGACATGGTAGTCTTAATGGCAAGTATCTTCTTCTCAGTAGTGGGAACAACGGTCGGAGCCTCTTCCACACGCTCCATGTCGTTGCCAGGCTGCCCTGATATGTGCGGTGACGTGCACATCCCATACCCCTTCGGCATCGGCGCGCACTGCGCCGCGACCAGCCTGAATAGCTACTTCAACCTCACCTGCGATGGCACGTTCGATCCACCACGTCCAATGGTTGGGGATCACAAGATAGTAGCTGAGGTCGCCGACATCTCACTGGAGCACGGTGAGATGCGCATGCTCAGCTCCGTCAAGCACATTTGCTTCACATCGGACACCATATTCACCAAGTTCAACGGAGGATACGATCTGCAACTCACACCATTCCTTCCCTCTCCATCGCGCAACCGCTTCACAGTCATCGGCTGCAACACCCTGGGGCGCATCAGCGGACACAAAGACACCGCGAGCCAATATGTGGCTGGCTGCTACTCCTACTGTGAGGGCATCAACAACACCTCTGAAGGCGCGCCATGTGCTGGGATGGCCTGTTGTGAGGCTGCCCTCCCAGCCAACCTCACCTCCTTCGACATCAAGTTTGAGATGAACCAGAGCAAGGTATGGGATTTCAATCCGTGCTTCTACGCCATGGTGGCCGAGGTTGGGTGGTACAACTTCAGGAAGCAGGACCTTGTTGGTCACCTGGGGTTCATTGATGATCGAGCCAAGAGGGGTGCTCCTGTCATCGGTGACTGGGCCATTAGAAATAGCTCATGCCCAGACAAGGTGAAGGACACACCTAGTGACTATGCCTGCATCAGTACAAACAGCTATTGCATGGCCGCGAACAATGGTCCAGGGTACTTGTGCCAATGCTCCAAAGGATATGAGGGCAATCCTTATCTTCTGAACGGCTGTCAAGGTAAGTATTTATTCAATAATAACTTGTGTAGATTTCCAGGGATATTACTATACAAACTGAAGAAACTCTAACAAAATTCAGTGTTTGTTAAACTAAATACACTCCCATGAAACATCTATACGAACACTCACCAGTAGGTGGGTTCCAAATTTCACCTTGCGTAGCAACTCCAACTGTTAGCATTCAACAGATGCCTTAAAAGATATACACCTGGGGTGTGGGTACATGGCAGTACTCATAATCATATTTGGTTTCCAGCACACCTCGGCGTATTTGGTTGGTCATCTTTTCTGGTGTAAATTATTATTTATCTTTTTCAAGAAAACACAAAAGCCTCACATCTTGTGTTATGTACATAGTACAACCTCAAAGACACCACATAAGTAGACGAGAAGCGCCGCCAACCCAGCTGCCCCTACCATCACCCAGTGCCTGGTAGTGGTCTCGGCCTGGATAATTTTTTTTTTTTTGAACCATGCATGAGCGCTGCATGTATTATTATAGGAGAGAAGAAAGGCTCGACGAGCCAAAGTTTACAGACCTGCTGGTAAACAGCAAAAGAAAGAAGAACGACCTAGCTAGGGATCAACTTAGTACGACCTGATTGCCTCCAAGCAACCCAAAAGGACTGCCTGAAACTAAAGAAAAATAAGCGAGAGCTCCAACGACCACACAGACTAGATACAGGTACTTCAATCCTCGGTGAGATGCATGCGACCCTTGCTCGCCAAATTCCATTGCCTTGCTTCGTTCTTTATCTGATCGAAGAGGACGTTGATCGGTTTGCAAGTCTTCTCAAAAACTCGGTTATTTCTTTCAGTCCAAAGAGTCCAGACCGTTAGCATTATTAGAGAGTCTAACTTTCTTCGCTTCTTTCCTGTAACCTTGCTTCTTGCTTCATGCCACCACCACTGCAATGTGTCACTGGTAGTAGGAATCAGTGTTTGCAAGTTTGCCCAAGTAAGCACTTTGCTCCAGATGATACTGCTTATGGCGCAGCCGAGGAAAAGGTGCTGAGCATCTTCACTGCATAATGGCGAGAAAGTCAGCAACGTTGGGGTGTCTTGTTGTCAAACACGAACACGTTTTGGCATTTCACTGCATCCAGATCCACATGCCATGAGCATGATCACCGAGGAGGTGCCTTTTCTCAACCCTGGTGGTGTGGAAAGAATGGCCTGATGTCACCAGTCCTCGTAGTCCTCCCTAACAACCGGACGCCAAGAGGTGCATCGGATCCACAAGAGCACCTCGTGCAATTAAGGTGCACAAGAACAAGAACAGGCAGACCGCGAGGAGGTGCATCATTGTCTCCACGGATTGGTCACAAAAGCCAGTGCATGTTGTATCCCTTGCCTAATGAGTCTCTCAGTCATCCAGAAGCGGTCTTGGCATGCCAACCAAATGAAGAACTTGACATGTGGATGGGGCCCATGGTTTCTAGTTAAGGTTCAAAAAATTTGGGACAACCGTACCCTCGAAAAAGATATTGTAGCAAGACATAGAAGAGGATTGGGTGTCAACCAGGCATCCAACGCTAGATCAGGTTGTCCCGGAGCTCCGTGAGCAGCACTTTGCAGACAACAGGCCAAACTTGGATTGTACTATCATAGGGCGAGTGTTCTGTGTGCCACCTTGATGTCATATGTCAGTGATGTAACGCCGGCCCTGAAGCGCCTCCAGCGATGTACTGCGGGTTCAAGAGTGTCTGGGATGAGCTTGTGGAGCTCGGGAGCAATCTTGGCGATGTCACTGCCTTCTAACCACCGGTTCTCCCAGAAGAGCGATGTGGCTCTGCTGCCAACCACCATCTTGGTTGAAGCAGCGAACACACACCCTCATCTCTGGGAATTGTAACTTATTAACATGTGCCATAATATTAAGAATCTATGAAAAGTGAAACTACAACATTACAAAATGAATTTCCTACTTGACTTTATTACTTATTGAACCTTTCTTCAGCTGCATAATGATATAATAATAAAATTAGTAAGTATATATCATGTTTGTTTGACGCTTCAAAGTGTTTTCAATAATGTCTTCAGACACAGATGAGTGTGCATTGCGTAAGAAGGACCCCAAGTATGTAGATTTGTATCCGTGCAGAAATGGGGTCTGCCAGAACACACCGGGAAGCTACTTATGCAAATGCAAGAGAGGAAAAAGATCTGACGGTACAAATTTTGGATGCCGATCTCTGCATTCTCCAGCTGAGAAATTGGTTATTGGTAAGCATCATTCAATTAAATATTAATCATATTCCATACTCTCATCTACACTAAGAGTGTACTGAAATAACAGACCCAAATGTAATAGTAACAAAAATATTAATTCAGAATAATATTTAGAAGAAAAAAAACTAGTAAAGAGTAGTACAAATTTACTAGCATCAGTTCCTCAAAAAATATTCTTGCAGGACTCAGTGTTTCTGCAATTGTGGTGATGGCCTTAGCATGCTATTTGTTCATGCAATTTCAAATGAAAAGGCGGGGAGGAGCTTTTGGTCAAAATCTCAGGAAGTCTGCAGGTGGGTTCTTCTCCCTCTGCGGCGATCTCGGTGGGCGTGGTGGAAGAAGGGTGGAGGCCGGCGGTGACGGCGGCCTGGCGGCGCCTCGAAGCCGTTTTCGTTCAGCGTCAAGATCCCGGTGCTTGCGTCGGGTGGCTTCTGCGGCAGCTCAACTTGGTTGGTCGACGGCGCTGCTTCGGTGTGTGGTGTGTGTGGTGGTTCTGGGTTCGTCGCCGTCGGTGAGTTCATCGCCTGTGTTCGTGCGTGTGTGTGCTGTGTTGTTGTGATCCTGTACACGAGCTTCCTATCAAAAAAAAAAAAAAAAGGCACAAGAGGGACAAAGATGAGTATTTCAAGCAAAATGGAGGTCTCCAATTATATGATGAGATGAGGTCAAGGCAGGTAGACACAATTCGCATACTAACTGAGAAAGCGATAAAGAGAGCTACCGACAACTATAACGAAAATCGAGTTATTGGATGTGGTGGTCATGGGATGGTCTACAGAGGAACTCTGGATAATCAAATAGAGGTAGCCATAAAGAAGTCCAAAGTAATCAACGACAATTGCAGGGAAGAATTTGTTAATGAGATAATAATCTTGTCACAAATCAATCACCGAAACATTGTGAGGTTAGTAGGCTGTTGTCTGGATGCAGATGTACCGATGTTAGTCTACGAGTTTGTCTCCCGTGGTACTTTATCCGAGTTTCTTCATGGAGCTGATCGCAGATCTCCAATCCACTTGGATCGTCGGCTGAAGATCGCTACACAGTCAGCAGAAGCTCTAGCTTACTTACATTCATCAACATCTCGCACGATCCTACATGCCGATGTCAAATCTGCTAACATTCTGTTAGATGCTCAGCTCAATGCAAAGGTTGCCGATTTCGGAGCATCAGCACTGAAGTCCATGGATGAAAGTGAGTTCATTATGTTTGTCCACGGAACACTTGGCTACCTTGACCCTGAGAGCTTCATCAGCCATCGCCTAACCGACAAAAGTGATGTATACAGTTTCGGGGTGGTTCTTCTGGAGCTGATGACACGAAAGAGGGCTATCTACACCGATAACTTCAATGAAAAGGAGTCCTTGTCATATAGTTTCCCTTTGATGTTTCATCAGAAGGCACACCACACTATGCTGGACTCTCAAATTACAGATAATGCAGGTATGCTGGTCCTCGAGAGCATGGCCGAACTCGCAGTGCATTGCCTTAGTCCGAGGGAGATGACAGGCCAACAATGAAGGAAGTTGCCGAGAGCCTGCAGATGATGAGAAGACTCCATTTGAACACGGCTAGTGTTTGTGAAAAGAATCGCTATGCACATATCTATGGAGCAACATCTTCGGTGGCTGTCCCTTTGTGCGAGGCAACACGTGGGACCATCGATATGTCTGAACTAGTTGAAGATCTCGTGAGG
Source organism: Poa pratensis (assembly GCA_947311845.1). NCBI lineage: Eukaryota > Viridiplantae > Streptophyta > Magnoliopsida > Poales > Poaceae > Poa > Poa pratensis. The sequence continues at coordinate 102,495,171 of CAMZMU010000020.1, forward strand.
TGATGTTTGTATGCATAACTGATTCCTTTGTTTGGGGTGTGCAATACTGAATATTTAACCCACCCAGAGGACCCACTGTTGTATAGGTTAGCCGATTTACGGAACAATCATCCTAATGTTGGGTTTCACATGCCAGGGATATCACCACATGTACCATTGTTTTTCCAATAAAACACATCCACGGTGTAGGTATATATGCACCATGTATGTGTGTACTTTGAACATGAGTAAATATATCCAGGCCTTGATTTGGAAAATTGTTCGTTGTGGCCATGGGAACTGCTTTGCATTCTGAACTCTCAAGATATATTCAGTTGCGCACAGCACAACAGGGATTTCTTTATTTCAGCAATAAATCAAAATTTTACCTGTTCTGGGTGGGATTGAGTGTCCCTTCTCCGCGCGGCCCGGTATATCCACTCCTTCGCCGATCCAATCGTGGGCCGGTGACCAGCCGTCGCCGAAGGGACTCACCGCCGTTAGCGATGAACCAATCCAAAATCAATTCACCAGCACCGTTGTTTGCCACCGGTCGCCGCGCCACACTGAGCCCTCCCTCTTGGTGAGGGCCACCGCGGTTCACGCGACCGAGCCTCGGCACCAGAAGCCCGCAGCCACATGGCCCCTGCTGGCGACTTGGGTGAGGATCGCTCGCTCAATGGAGCAGCAGCGGAGACAGTGAGCGGAGAACTCGTGGCTAATATTTCAGTAAACCGTATCCTGACTTCGAAAGCAGTGTTATAGTTAAACGCTTTGGCTTCTTGTGTTAGCGTCTACTCACATTTAGCCCAGCATTTGGCCTAGTTTCGGACGTTCATGCGCACATGGCCCAATTACAAGAGGAGAGCCCATTCCATCTCAAAAGTCCGGACTGAAACGAGGAGGAATCTCTCCCTTATAAGTTGGGTGTGGCCTCCTCCCCTAGGCGAGGTGGGACTAAACTTGAGCAGCCAAGCCGATCAACAGAGGGGTCCTCTAGGAAGCCCCTAGGCGGGTATGGCAATGTTGGCTTTGATACCAAATGTTAGCGTCCACTCAAGCCCAGCCCATCACTCGGCCTAGTTTCGGACGTTTATGCGCACACGGCCCAACTACAAGAGGAGAGCCCATTCCATCCCAAAAGCCCGGACTGAAAGGAGGAGGAATCTCTCCCTTATAAGTTGGGTGTGGCCTCCTCACCTAGACGAGGTAGGACTAAACTTGAGTAGCCAATCCGGTCAACAGAGGGGTCCTCACATCCCATCCCCTAGGAAGCCCCGCAATGTTGCTTCTGATACCAAATGTTAGCGTCCACTCGAGCCCAGCCCATCACTCGGCCTAGAAAGAGGAGAGCGCATTCCATCCCAAAAGCCCGGACTGAAAGGAGGAGGAATCTCTCCCTTATAAGTTGGGTGTGGCCTCCTCCCCTAGGCGAGATGGGACTGAACTTGAGCAGCCAACCCGGTCAATAGAGGGGTCCTCACATACCATCCCCCTAGGAAGCCCCCTAGGCGGGCATGGCAATGTTGGCTCTGATACCAAATGTTAGCGTCCACACAAGCCCAGCCCATCACTCGGCCTAGTTTCGGACGTTTATGCGCACACAACCCAACTACAAGAGGAGAACCCATTCCATCCCAAAAAACCTGGACCGAAAGGAGGAGAATCTCTCCCTTATAAGTTGAGTGTGGCCTCCTCCCCTAGGCGAGGTGGGACTAAACTTGAGCAGCCAACACGGTCAACAGAGGGGTCCTCACATCCCATCCCCCTAGGAAGCCCCCCAGGCAGGCATGGCAATGTTGGCTCTGATACCAAATGTTAGCGTCCACTCAAGCCCAGCCCATCACTCGGCCTAGTTTCGGACGTTTATGCGCACACAACCCAACTATAAGAGGAGAGCCCATTCCATTCCAAAAGCCCGGACTGAAAGGAGGAGGAATCTGTCCCTTATAAGTTGGGTGTGCCCTCCTCCCCTAGGCGAGGTGGAACTAAACTTGAGCAGACAACCCGGTCAACAGAGGGGTCCTCACATCTTGTCACCAAGCTTCTAGATTCTCTAAGCATATACAAAAGGGTTGTGTTAGGTATGCCTTCCAGACCGATTCTCATATCTTCTTCAATTGCTCTCGTTTGCTCAAGCAGTTTAGTTCTTTTCGGGCTTGAGGACAAATTTATTTGTCTCTAACATCTACCCTGCCACTATAACTAAATTTATTCTCAGAAACACTAGCCAGGATCTTTGCAATGCAAAAAACAAACAAAAAAATCAACTCTTTAAATAATTTGGAAAGGTCGCGACGAACTTCTTTTCAGTAAAAAAATTGGACTGTGATGCAGGTTCACCATATGCTGTAGATGCTTTGCAAATGATCAATACGTCATGCACCAACAGAGGTTTAATAAATCAGATTGTCAAGCCAGACAGAAGGTGGATCGATTCTCACTCGCTCATCAACGGTGTGAGCTGCCCTATTAGCTTCATGGGGGATAAAAAGTTACCCGAAAAATCCACGTGACATTCATCGATGATGGCTGCAGCTGTGCCGGTTGAAACTCCTCCTGCTTGCATGGTATGGATGACATCCTGGTTATCCAAAATGACAATGATCAGAAATCAATAAACTGTTGATCAAGCACAGGACGAACACATAATTGTCTGTATTAAAATTAACGAAAATACATAAATGTCTATTTTTAAAGCAAATGCACAATATATTTATAGCATGTAAACAATCCAACGAGGAACGAGCGTTGGATGTGTAAAGCAAAATTAAGCAGCATGACTGCCGTTATTTTGCTCCAAACGTTGTCTTTCTGATTAATAAACTTAACTTCAGCTGGAATAGTCAGCCAAAATTTGCGCTTTATCCTTTTGGACAGAGAAATGCGTACTCCGCTAGCTATAGCTGACTGATTCCATACACTTGTCTTATTTTGCAAATATATATATATATATATATATAGGTAAAATGGTTTCTACCCTCGGGTGTAGTTACCCCCTAGTTATTTTGCCTCCACGTGTCTCCCACAGTACTAGCCATCCAGTTTCCGGGCGCGCAAACACGATTTCCACCAGTGTAGAAACCCGTTAACCCACGTCGTGGTTAATTAACGTTTCAAAAAAAGCTTTTTCTTTGGATAAACGAGGCAGCTGCTTGTTTGGGAGGCCGGTACGAGGACGCCACCGGCTATATATTACGCAGCGAGGCTCCTTGTTTCAAACCAGAAACAACATCCCCAATATTTAAATCTGGAAGTATGGAGAGACGTGATGGATCTGAGAAGCCAGCCAAGCAATGGAGACGTGATGGATCTTATAAGCCAGCCAAGCAAGGGAATACGCACATCATGATTCCTGTTGAGTAAGTACTATCCATCTGATTAGTACTAGTATTTGCTCGTGTTCTGCATTTCCAATCTCTTAGTTGTTTCTTTTTTCTTGCAGGCAGTACAACAGAATGATAGAAGTAATTGAGCTGACTTCGATCACGCAGTAGCACGGCAGATTAATTTCGGCACTTCGCCATGGGATGGATCGAAGATTTGATGCTGCTCTCAATGAAGTGAGATCGAGGGAGGCTGCTCTCAATGGAGTGAGATCGATGACTTGCACGGCATGTGTTGCCTTCCAGGCCACAACGTTAGGACCTGTGGACGTCAGACTTGATACAAGATGAAACACTCAATAGTTCGGCATCAATATTTTTTGTTCATGATAGGATATTTGGTTTTTATGGTGGGCAATGTTATAAGCCGCAATCTAAATTGTTTTCCCTTTTAAATCGATTTTTTGTTCTTGGTCGATGTAATTTGGTATTCCTGAAGATAATAAAGTCGTCGGATTTGTTTTTCCTATTAATTAGAATTTGTGTTCTGAAGCTTAACTGGTACTACATGCCATGTAGTATGCGAGTATGTCTCCTGCAAAAAAAAAATTGTATGGGAACGGGATGATAATGTATGCAGTATGTACGTCGATCTAAGCGTACAGTACCATAGTTTTTAGGATGAAGTATGTAGTTTGGAGTGTGCGTGGGAAGTAGTATTGCGTTATTTTCTTTGAATGATCTAAAATTAGATGCACTACTGTTACATGCATCCTTATAAAAATTCAGCATGGTAATTATTTGAGCGGGTGGTATGTAATGTAAAAGTAGTATCAGCCAATTAGTATAGGTTATCAGGTATGGAGTATGAGCCAAGTAGTATATGTTATCAGGTATGGAGTATGAGCCAAGCAGTATATGTTTTCAGGTATGGAGTATGACTGTATGAGCCAAGTAGTATGACCCAAAAGTAGTATGGAGTATGAGCCAAGTAGTATGAAGTATGATCCTAGTAGTATATATAGAGCCCCCGGTCCGTTCATAGTTTCCATCAGGTATGGAGTATGGTCGTATCATACATGAAACTGATGGTACGTATAGTTTAGCGGGTGTATGATTCCTTCCATGCCTTCTTTCTCTTCACAGAATTTTTCTTCCTTCCACCAGACTGTCCATGGTCAGGCGTGCGCTCATACCCCTTCCGACTCCGTACCATATGAAGAGCTCTTGTGAACGCAGACTTGGAGCTGCTGCCTCCACCAGAAGCCTTCTGGCCATTGCCTAACTTGACCATACCTGCATGTACGAAACCAATGGCAGCAACAAATTAATGCACAGCATGTGTCTCCAGATTGTACAGCTAGTGAATCGGTTTGCGTAGACGGAGATTGAAAAATTGCTTTAGGGCGTCTCATACGTTTATGCTTGTAGATCGATCCAGTTACACCCACGTAGCAGCTTTGGTTTCTTCTAGACTTCTTCAGGATGAGGAGGTAGCGATCAGAAAAGAAGGCGCAGGGCGTGGCGACTCTATCCTACCGGCCGTGATCGACCAAGAATAACAAACCTAAAAGCAAGCAGTATGTTGATAACTCACTAGTAGGGAAACCCTATATAGGTGGGTGGACACTTTGTGGCGCACCCTTAATTGGTGCGCCACAGAAATATTTCTGTGGCGCATGGGAGGAGGTGCGCCACAGAAATATTCGCCTTTCTGTGGCGCATCTGGTGGCCTTGGTTTTCTGTGGCGCATGTATAACCATGCGCCACAGAAAGTCAGACTTCTGTGGCGCATGCGTGTCCATGCGCCAAAGAAATCCTGTGGGTCCCACGTGCAATCATTGGGCCTAGGTCCATCTGGACAATTTCTGTGACGCACCTAGGCTGGTGCGCCACAGAAAGTTAACATTCTGTGGCGCACCGTTCACCATGCGCCACAGAATGTTAGCTTTCTGTGGCGCACCAGATACGGTGCGCCACAGAAAGGTGACATTCTGTGGCGCACAGAGCTGCGTGCGCCACAGAATGTTGGCCCAGATCCAAAAAAAGGTGGCAACACCCACTTTCCCCATGTGACCTTCTTCATTCTCCCCCCCCCCCCCCCCCCATGCATCTAGTTCGAGCTCCTCCTCTCTCCCATGGCATTTTGACCATCCTATTATCCATTATTTGTTGTTAAACCTACTTTGTTTGACATACAATTGGTGAGGGTTGGGGAAAGCCTCCATATATATTCTCCTCCTCTCCTTTTGTCCACTATTTTCCCTCCATCACCACACACTCTCTTTCATCGATCACGGTCACGTCTCGGGAACGGATCTAGATCTACTAGGTGGGTATTGTTGGATGGGTGTTTGTCAAAGGCATGAGAAACTTGTCGGCGGGCGATTGTGTGTGTGGTTTGCATGAAGCAAACTATTTGTTGAACGGATCTATGCATGAAACTTGTGTGTGTGGTTTGCATGAATCTTTGCATGTTGTTGCTTGCGCCGGCGTGGTGCATGGATGTTTGCCGAAATGTTGATTCATTTCCATTTCGGTAAATTTTTGCACCACATATGTCCTACTTTTAGGGGAAGTCATGCCGAATTTTTTCGTCGAACATTTCCGACTTTCCGACTTCCCGCATGAGAAGCTTGTATGTGTGTGTGCATGTTGCGGTTAATTAATTCTAATTAATAACACATACTCTATATGTATACCGCGTAGGCGACCATGGTCATCAAGATGAGCTCCAGTCGAATCAACAACTACAAGGAAGAAGCGAAGGCGGAAATGAGTCGGTGCAACGGGCGCCAGATACGATGTCCGTGTCGAAGTTGCAAACTTGTGAGATGGATCGACCCTGATTCCGGACAATTGGAGGAACACCTGCTCATGCGCGGTTTCATGCAAGGCTTCAACCAAGCGCCGACAGCAAATGTTGCGCCTGAAGACGAGGGCGGGCAAGATGATCGTGACGAAGGAGATGCCGACGGACATGGTCACGATGAAGGAGTAGATAGTGGAGAAGACGCGAACACGCCGCAGAGCTCGCTAATGTCGGCCTTGATGGAGTCTCATGTTCAAGAACTGCTCCTCAAGGAGGCGAGCACCGTTAGAGAGAAAGCCAAGCTGGCGCAAATGGAGATAGACGGAGGACTCCGTTGTATCCTGGGTGCCGGCCACAGGATACGCGCTTGCAAGTAACGCTTGATGCTCTGGAGATGAAGTCGGGAAACAGATGGACCGACGCGAGCTTCAACAAGAGCATGCAATTCTTCCACGAGCGTCTTCCCGAGGGGAACACATTGCCAACAAGTATCGAGGAGGCCAAGAAAGTCGTGTGCCCTCTTGACCTACCGCACGTTAAATACCACGCCTGCATCAATGATTGCACAATTTATCGGGGTGAGTACGAGGACAGAACCACATGTCCGGTGTGCGGCCAAGGACGGTACAAGAGCCGTGGGAAGAAAGTTCCTCGAAAAGTGGTATGGTACTTTCCTATCACTCCTCGTCTGCAGCGGTACTTCGTGGACCCTAAGGAAGCAAAGCTCATGCAATGGCACACGGAAAGGGAGAAGCCCGAAGAAGATCCGGAGAAGGGCAGGATCCTTACAAACAGTTGTTGGGAACGTCTTCACCGCAACCGTCCAAGGTTAGTTCTGACTTTCCGAATTCCCCGACTTTCCGACTTTCCCGACTAACGGATGTGCTATTGTTTATGTTTAGGACAAAGCCGTTGCACCTCAACTTGGTGGCAACGACGACAATGAGGAGGAGGAGCATGATGTCAACGTCGATGACTACATCAACACTGGCGTCTGCATGGATGGTGTGTACATGCCTCCTGTGGATGAAGAACCCTTCCGCGACCACCGCGGTGAACCTGCTCGTCCCACTTCATGCACACAACGCCTAGCCTTCACCGACACGCCTCCGGATGCCGGAGATCATCAAGCTCAACCGGGTAACATTTTCAGCCCTAACACACTGAAAGAAACTGTTAAAGCGGGGTTCACTTCACCCCCCCACAATCCACAGAGATGAAGAACAAGAAGCACAGGAAGAGAAAAGGATCCTCCACCTCTGCGAGCCAGCCAGCTCCTAAGATCCGGGGTCTTGAAGACACGATTCCACCCCGTGCGAATGGCTTCCCCCGAGTTCATGAGGCTGGTAAACCTATCCTTTCTGGAGACTTGCTCCGCCTTGCAGAAGGACCCATGATTGCCTTGCAGGAATCTATCTTGCATCTAGAGGAGCTCCTTAAAGACAAGCACCCGAGTTACCCGGCGTTCGCGGTCAAGGTGCCAAAGGAGCTGGTGGACTTCGTCCAGGAAGACCCCGCGGATGTGTTCTTCATAGCGTACGAGGACATCTTCAAACTCTTTCACACTCAACGGCTGGACTATAACATGGTCCGCCTATATGCGCTCGATGTGGCGATGAAGATCAGGAGAGATGATACCCCGTACGTCGCGATAGTGGATCCCTACTACATGCGCGACAGCCATCTGGTGGAAGGATCAAAGACACGGGAAACGGCCATGGAGTACCTCGTAAGGGTCATGCTGGCCAACAAGAGGAAGAACGTCCTTATTCTGCCTTTCTTTTTCGAGTAAGTACACATCAGCTCGCCACAGTCGTATCTTATGCCTTCTTCTACATTTCTTCCATCGCTGATCCTTCTTCAATTGTGTTGAGCAGGGACAAGTACTGCGCACTCATCTGCGTATCCCCGAGGTGGTCCATTGCCACTTATTTGGACTCGGGGAATAAATCCACGCCGAGACGATACACCAGAATAAAGGGTGTTCTCGATGACGCTCTCGAGGCCTATGCCCAAAAGGGCGGCCCTTCCATAAGAAGGCGGAATTCTTCACGGATGAGAACACACACAAGTTCCAGCATGGGACCGGATTCCATTGCGTCAAGCAACTGGATGGCAGCGTGAAGGAGGCCTACTACGCCCTCCATCACATTAAATCGATTGTCCGGAATGTCGAGAAAACGAAGATTCCATCTGGTCTCGCAGAATACACCAAAAGCGCGGATGCTCTCACCGATGCTGATTACAGAACAGACTTCCATCGCATCCGGCTGCAGTTGTCAACGATCATCCTCGAAGATGTCATTCGCAAATCAGGGTCCTTCCACTACCCCAGAGGTATTATAGAAGTGCATGTGTAGGGTTATATATTATATATATGCTATGCTATGAAACCCAAATAGGATAGCCATATGATTTCCAACCATGACAATTGATTGATTGTCTTGCCTCTCTACTTAGATGAATAAATTATACTCTATTTATATCACTAACCAATATATATCCCAATCCATCTTCAGGGTTGTGTCAGAGGGATATCGAAGAACGACTAGAGGCACAGAATGACACCAGGGAGTGGAAGACGAAAGAAGGCTTTCTACCGTTCCCGGCGCCGCTCAAGAAGGGGACTCCATGATCATGCATGCTCCCGCGCGCTCTTGCTCACCATCATCGCCGATGTGTACTACATTTGATAATAGTTAGGCGGCGAACACTTGATTTGTAATGTGTAGTGTGAAATGATGAAACATTCAGCACTTTTGTGACTATGTGTATATACGTATCTCGATCGGGCACTAAGTAATATGTGTGATGACATATTGATTAATGTGTTTGTCTGTTTATATACCTGTCAAATATACCTGTATTTCTGTATAAACCTGTATAAATCCTGTATACACCTGTATTTGAACAGCAAAATGGAAAAATACTGGTATTTCTGTTTAATATTTCTGTGGCGCACGCTTTTTTTTTTTTGTGGCGCACCACTTTCTGTGGCGCACCAAGATACAGTGCGCCACAGAATGTCTCTGTATAGGGGTGCTGCCGAGCTATTTCTGTGGCGCACTGGGCTGGGTGCGCCACAGAAATAATTTTAGTGGCGAGAATTCTGTGGCGCACCCAGTAAACCTGGGGTGCGCCACAGAATCCCAAAACCGTGCGCCACTAATAGCCGTTTCTGTACTAGTGACTAGATAATCATGATACTGCCGAACCGATGAGATAAGGACTGGTCGTTCGAATTTCAAAAGTTATTGACCGCAAAAAACAAGCTGAGATAATAACCGAATAAGCTAATGAGGTATTTAATTTAATAAAGTAATATGCAAACGGGTGGGTATGTACACCCTGTTAGCCCGTTTATCCCTGCCACGGGAGTGATCGAAAACAGCGGCCGGGATCGCTAGCAGCTACGGTGGGGGACACGTGGTGGCCAAAGACCTAGGGGGTAACTACCCCTTACCCCTGGGAGTAGTATGCAAAATAGTGGGGTGCCATGGTGGGTAGCAGCGCACCCCATACTAGCCATTGGATCAGCTCTATAGAGCATTTTGGCACCGCGTGAGATTAACGCCGTTATCGTCTTTTTTTCCCCGTCCCGCACCCCACCAGGCCACCACCGCACGAAAGTACACCTGTCCCCGCACGAATCTCTTCCCAAACCCGACACCCACCACCGCCCGATCCACCACGCCCACACGTTTCTACCGGCGGCGACGAGCTCTACCTCCTCCACGCACCGCCAGGAGACCAAGCCGGTCATCCTCCTGCGGGCCCCACGCGCCGCCGCCGCCACAGCCCAGCCCCCGCACGGCTGCTCAACCGGCTCCCGTAGCCACGCCTCCACCTGATCCCGACGAGATGGCCAGATGGGCCGTCTCTGATGCCCCTGCTACCACCGGCGGCCCGGCCTCCTAGCCCCACGACAGCGTACGGTCGAGGACGAGGGCTAGACCTCGGAACCTCCCCGCTCCCATGGCCTCAGTTGTTTTCGATCTGGATTTGCTTCCCCTCTAGATCTTTGCTCTTTATTTTTGTTTTTATCTGTGTGTTTTTTTTTTTGTTCCTTCAAGAAACTCTAGCTTTCGTTTCTGTTGTTGTACAAGGAAATCAAGTTCCTCCATGTCGTGATTATTTTTGGTTATAACTGCATTATTGCTCTTGGTATTATCCTGATTCTTATTTTTGCTGGGATTACATTTGGATTTTTGATTTCCTGTTGTTCCGGTCAGATCTGCGCCGGAATCGCAACTATTTTACTTTAGGGATTAATTAGCCTCGAGGTTGCCTCCAGGATTAGAAAATTTTGCCAGGAAAAGAGCGGCGATGCTAGCGATTTTTTGCTTCAGGCCATGTCGAATGCAAGTCCTGGCAGCAGTTGCCAAAAAGGTTAGCGTCGCCACCACGTGCAGAGCTGGTTCCCGTCGCCGCGCGAACCAGTCCGTTCAGCCCTCACCATGGTTTCGCTGCCCTCGATCCTGCCGGAGCTGAGCGACGCTGCTGGCTCCCTCCACTATTCGGTCTCTCCCCTGGAGTTGTGATTGATTCTTGAGCTAAACTAATTTGTTTTGATTAGTTGTTATTGAAGGGGTTTGGTTGATGCCATTTCTTAATTCTCTCGAGTATTTGAGTTTGTACTCTGTCCGTGGGAAATCATATATTCAAGCAAAATTGTATGGGCATGGTACGATGCTTCATGATCCAAAACGTCAATGGCAAAATTATCTTGTACTCTTTGATTTTTTCCTTCCCTTTCGAGAGAAAGGTCAATGGCGTTCTGGGGTTGGCCGTACGGATTGTTTGTGATGTTGGATTGGGACGGCTTTTTTCAGACTTCTTCTATTCAGATGAGCAGACATGCATCCTTTTTTCCTTCTGACACGATGGGGGTACGGATTAAACGGACGCAAACGACATCAAACGGCAGCGCGAATCGCATAGTAGCATCTAACGGCTCTTACCGCGTGCACCGCTACCCACGATGGCACCAAATACGCAGAAATAGTGGGCTACCATGGGGATAGCTGTGCATGTTGATCCAACCATTGGATTGTGTATAGGGAGCACAAAGAAATAACCAGAGAGCACGCAGCTAACGGAACGCCGTCGTACCAAGTGCGGGTGAAAAACAAAACTAGACCATACGCCCATACCTCACACCGGCTCCATTTCAAAACATATCACCTCTCCTCAGATCTAGATTTCCAGAAAAACATCACAACCCCACTCGATCCATCTGCCTCCATTCCAAAAAAAATCTAGGTGAGCGTGGCCATTCGCATCGATTCCTCGCGTCGTCGCCATCCCATCTGGAGCTGTCGTAGGGCTGTCGCCTGCTCGCCGGTCTTCTCCCCCGCCAGCCCAGAAATCCAGCCATCTTCTTCCCGGCAAGTCCGGCCACTGCTCCGTCGTTTTTTGGTGCCGTCCCAGACAAGGGAAGCAGGGGATGCAAGATGAAGCCGATGCGGAGGAGCTCGGGAGCAGTTCCATGGTGGATGGAATCGAAGCGATCCAATCCGACGGCTGTGCTTCGACACAGGGTAGCAGCCGAAAAAAATCGACCGCGCCATGGTGGCCGCCGTCGCTCGCGGGAGATGGGGGCTTCACCGCGCGTGGCCACCGTCGGCATCCCTCCATGGCGGGCGCCACGGCCGGCATTCAACGCACGCGCCGCCGGCCAGGTTCGCCAGCCCACCGCGTGCAGAGCTGGTTCCCGTTGCATGGATTCGCCGTCCTCCGCCCTTCACCCTGCCGGAGCTGGGCCCCCATGCTGCCGTCTCCCTTTACCAGTTGGTCTCTTCACATCCGTGTGATATTCTTTTCTATAGAGTAAAACGCACCTGAAGTCTATCAATTTGCATGGTTGGAGCGGATTGGTCACCTACTGGGAAACAGCTAACTATTGGTCACTAACTTGTGCAAATGTTGCACGTTAGTCATTCCGTCACTCCCACCGTTAAAATGCTGACGTGGACGCTATTTTTTTACAAAAAAGACCTTAACCTTCCGGAAATTCACATTCGCACCCGCGCTCATATGCTACAGTGATTTCGGGAAAATAAAAAAAATAGTAAAACTTTAAAAAAAAATCGAAAAAAATCACAGGCAAACACGAGTATGGTACGCACACCCGTGTAAAATTTCGTCATGAAATGACATTGTGAACGCCCTGTGCAAAAAAAACAAATCTCTGACCGAAATCAGATCCAAAAATTTGAATTTTCAGATCTGTGATTTTCGGGAAAATAAAAAAAAAGTAAAACTTTTCAAAAAAATCCGAAAAAAATCACGGGTGTGCGTACCATACTCATGTTTGCCTGTGATTTTTTTCAGATGTTTTTGAAAAGTTTTACTATTTTTTTATTTTCCCAAAATCACTGTAGCATATGAGCTCGGGTGCGAATGTGAATTTCCGGAAGGTTAAGGTCTTTTTTGTAAAAAAATATCGTCCACGTCAGCATTTTAACGGTGGGAGTGACGGAATGACTAACGTGCAACATTTGCACAAGTTAGTGACCAATAGTTAGCATTTTCCCAGTAGGTGACCAATCCGCTCCAACCATGCAACTTGATAGACTCCAGGTGCGTTTTACTCTTTTCTATACTAGATCGGTTTTGTTCGTGTTGACCATCCTGTGTGATATTATATTCAGATCGGTTTTTGATTTGTGTTCGGTAGCAGCAATGTGCTTGATGCTCAAGATCCATGGTCCCCTGCATATCAAGTTTCTCCATATTGCACAAACTTTGGATGCTCCATCTCCGCATCTTCTCGTGTTTCTGATTTTTTTGCAGCACGATTGTTCTTTAGAGCACGGAAAAGTACAAAGAATTTCTTCGACGTTACATGCATTCAGAGAGGTCCAGCGATATGATTTAAGCACAGTTCGTTATTGAAGATGCACATTTTGTGTTATGGTGCCGATTACTGTCTATTTTTTAAAACCCATAAAACCTGTACTGTGCTGGTAAAAAGAAAAACAAAACCTGTACTATGCATGATGTAGCATCATCCGAGCAAGCACGGACCGGCTTGGAGACCAGCGACCCCAATGATGCGCCGTGTTCCTGATAAATCTTCTGTGCAAACAAAAACCACTCATACCGCAGATGGATTTTTTGTCAATGTTCGTCCGCGCTACCCCTGCCTTCAATCGCTGTACGGTGCAAAAACAAATGGCTATGGCTGGATAGCCTGACACGGCAAATTTTGCGTGCAAACAAAAAAAAGCACCACGGTTGCATGCAAACGGTGGAAAGTAGCATCCGTTAACTCTAGTAACCTTAGCATGTGACGGAAAAAAGCAAAAACTTGAGATGAAATGCTCTCTATATCTGACCCATATCCAACGGTATCTAGGCCGTGCGTAGCTACCCACCATGGTAGAAAATCCGCGTCGTATATAATATCACACAGGATGGTCTTAAACCTAATGATTATGCATGCGCCAGTGCAAACAGTTTTTGCATAGCCGCAAACAATGGTCCAGGATACTTGTGCTGTTGTGCAAGTGCTCCGAAGGATACGAGGGTAATCCTTATCTTCAGAACGGCTGTCAAGGTTAATCGTTTACTCCAATTTAACTTGTGCAGATTTTCACAGTTAATGCTTTGAAAAACGATAAACTCTAAACAATATCCTAGTGTTAGTTCAACCAGATACACTTTCTGAAAATTTAGAGGAAGACTCACCAATAGGTGGGTTTTGAATTCGGCCTTGTGTATCAACACCAACATAAGTCTTCAAACTTTTGCCCTGTTGTGCCACCACAAGCTTTGAACAGCTACCTACAAGAATTTACCGATGTATCTTTAATAAGTGATGCAATATTTATTTAAAAGAAGTTATGAACAGGAAAATTGTAGCATTAGGGCATCTCCAACTGTTTGCCCCATCTGTCCTCCACATCTGTACAAATGGAGGCTTCCCAAACATATGGGGAGAAAAAAATGCGCATGGTACCCAATGGTTCTCCCCATCTGTGCAAATTGAATTACCAACTATATTTTGTTACTTGTTGAACCTTTCTTTAGCTGACATATATGATATAATAATGAAAATCAGATGTACATATCATGTTTAGTTTGACGCTTCTAAGTGCTTGCATTAATGTTTTCAGACAGAGACGAGTGTGCACTGCGTAATCAGGACCCCAAATATGAAATTTTGCATCCATGCAGAGAAGGGATCTGCCAGAACACACCGGGAAGCTACTTATGCAACTGTAAGAGAGGAACAGAAAATGATGGTACAAATTTTGGATGCCGATCCCCGAATTCTAAGGCTGACAAATTGGTTATTGGTAAGCATGATTCGTTTAAGTAATTAACATATATTTCATACTTTCATCTACATTAAGATCTGTATTGTAATGTTGCGCTAAAAAAAAGATGTGTATTGTAATAACAAACACCCATGCAATAGTAAGAAAAGAGGAAGTAACAAAAATATTGTCTCTGAACACTACTTAGAACCGAAAGAATGCAGTAAAGTCCAAATTTGTAACATAAATATTAGCACCAGTTTTGTAAAAAAAAACTTATTTTTGCAGGACTCAGTCTCAGTGTTTCTGCAACTGTGGTGATAGCCTCAGCATGCTTGTTGCTCATGCAATTTCAAAGAAGAAGGCACAAGAGGGAGAAAGATGAGTATTTCAAACAAAATGGAGGTCTCCAATTATATGATGAGATGCGATCAAGGCAGGTGGACACAATTCGCATACTTACAGAGAAAGAGATAAAGAGAGCCACTGACAACTACAATGAAGATCGAGTTATTGGATGTGGTGGTCAGGGGATGGTCTACAGAGGAACTTTAGATGATCAAAAAGAGGTAGCGGTAAAGAAGTCCAAAGTAATCAATGATGATTGCAGGGAAGAATTTGTTAATGAGATTATAATCTTGTCACAGATCAACCACCGGAACATTGTGAGGTTAATAGGCTGTTGTCTGGATGTAGATGTCCCGATGTTGGTCTACGAGTTTGTCTCCCGTGGTACATTATCTGAATTTATTCACAGTACTGACCGCAGAAGATCACCAATCCATTGAATCTTCGCCTGAAGATGGCTACACAATCAGCAGAAGCTCTAGCTTACTTACATTCGTCGACATCCCGCACAATCTTGCATGGGGATGTCAAATCTGCAAACATTTTGTTGGATGATCAGCTCAACGCAAAGGTTGCAGATTTCGGAGCATCAACACTGAAGTCCATGGATGAAAGTGAATTCATCATGTTTGTACACGGTACACTTGGCTACCTTGACCCCGAAAGCTTCATCAGCCATTGTCTCACCGACAAAAGTGATGTATACAGCTTCGGAGTGGTTCTTCTGGAGCTAATGACGAGAAAGAGGGCTATATACAAGGGCAACTTCAATGAAAAGCAGTCATTGTCTTACAGTTTTCCCTTGAAGTATCACCAGAAGAAGCACCCGACTATGTTGGACCCTGAAATTATAAAAGATGCAAGTACGGGGGTGCTCGAGAAGATGGCCGAACTCGCAGTGCACTGCCTTGTCCCAAGAGGAGATGACAGGCCAACCATGAAGGAAGTTGCAGAGAGGCTACAGATGATGAGGAGACTCCATCTTGAAGCGACTGGTGCACTTGAAAGCAACAGCTTTGCAGAAAACTATGGAGGACCATCTTCGCTCATTGTCCCTTTCGACGAGATAACGCGTGGAACCATCAGTATGTCCGAACTGGTTGAAGATCTTGCAAGATGATGCTTGTGATTCCGTGTGCACGGTTAAACATTTGGTTTGTGGTATGAAATACCAATCAACCCAGTATTGTGTGTTGTAATAAGTTAAACCGGAGCAATGATCCTAATGTCCGAGTTTTACGTGTGCCGCATACGCCATTTTGGGTATGCAACATGTACTCTTCTTGTGTGTATCTGAGTTTGATCGTGGGTATCTGAGTTGTTGGTTTGGCCATTTAATTTGTTCGTTGTGAGTGTGACCATGTGAATTGTTCCCATTCCGAACTCTGAAGAAACTTTTTTTACACTGAAGTACTAGTACTACTTATTCAGTTATGCAACACCTGACGGATTTCAATGGTTCCACACTTGAATCGAAATTTACCTGTGCCGGGATGGGCTTGAGCGAGTCTTCTTCTAGCGGCTCGACATCCGCTCCGCCTATCCATTCGTGGGCCCGCGGCGAGCAGACTCGCCGGCGTCGCGAAGACCTGGTCCAAATTCACCAGCTCCGTCGCCTACCACCAATCAGCGCTCGGCGCTGCACCGCGACGCACGGAGGCCTCCCTTCCGGTACGCGCCGGGGTTCGCCCCAGGGAGCCAGAGCGCCGGCAGCCCGCGGCGGCGTCCCGGAGGAGCCGCCCCTCCCGCGCGGGTGCTTACGCTGCTGAAGCCTCTCGCCATGGCTACCCAGCGTCGCACTTCCCCGTCCGTCCGTCCGTCCGGTCGACACCTCGGCACGGCGGCGGGGTCGGAGGCTGGCCGGAGCGGCGACTTGGGTCGACAGACGCTCGCTGGAGCCCTGGAGCAGCGGTGGCAGCGCAGGAACCGCCTGCCGTATCTTGACCTCGAAAGCGTATACAAGTTTGCCGCTTTTGTTCTTGATTTATTTTATTCTTCTTTTAAATTTGTTTAACACAAATGGATCATCTTACTGGACACCACCTACTAAGTGCCACACAAAGGGGGGGGGGGGGGGGGAAGAAACCATGCCCATCACCTTCAGAAGTTAAGATCACTAGTTCCTCTCCATCATCTTCGGTTGTCGCTCCGGCACCATGGGGCAGACCGACGGAGGGAGGGGATTCTAGTCTCTCAGCTGGTGCGAAGTAAAATCTTGTTGGTTAGCTTGTGGTGTCGTGACTCGTGACCATATGGCTCAAGGCCTCAAGCGGTTTATGTTGGTGTTGTCTTGAATAAAAACCCTCTAGCTCTGATCTCATCTCGTTGTTGGAGCTGGATCTGGGGCTACCGATGAGCTTCACCGTCATTGTCCATGGACGTCAGGTTAACTCTTTATGTTGTCTGTTGGTGTGGATCAATGGTAATCGTCGGTGAAACACACCATATTCTTCTTGAGCACCCATTCTTTCTAGCCTTTGTGAGCATGGTTTGGTCTGGCAATATTGGTGTAGCATGTGTACCTAAAGTGTGGTGGTGCCCTGCCACTGGGTGTAATTTTTTTGAGAACTTGCCTGTGGCAAGATGGTTAGGTGGGTGGTTGTACCCCCAGCCCACCAGAGTTCAAACCCCAGGTTTGACGCTGGTGTTTCTCATTTAAGGCGGAATATTCTTCAGTGGGAGGCGACGTTCCCGTCGACAGCGAGGCGCCCGTGGTGACTTCGTCAATCTCAAGACTCGACCCGCCGGCTCAGTCTCTCGGAGGTGCTCATAGGGGTAGGGTGTGCGTGCGTGCGTTCATAGGGGTGAGTGTGTGCGCGTGTATATGAGCGCTTGCGTTGTACTGTGTTTCGCAAAAAAAAAAAAAAAAATAACGGTTCACTACTATGGTTATTTAACGAAGTTTAGTTCTCTAGTGGTTTTTACGTGTACTTCAGTTGCTGAATTTATCGATGTTGTACATCGTCGGCACGAGCTATGTCAGTGAGACAATGATGAGTAAATAGAAAAACATGAGGAAATATAGCACATGAGGTTCATTGACATAAATAAAACTGCACTTGTTCTCTTTTAGTTTTTTCCTCGAATAAATAATAATGATAAAAAAAGTCAAGTACAACCTATTTAAGAAAAGTTGACATTAAAAGTTACGGAAAGTAGAGAACAATAATCAGATAAGAAACGGAAATGCTTCCTTCATATTTGTTGTAGGCACAACTTCCGGTTGATTCTACAGCTCCACAGAGTCTAGAGCGTAGGAATGATCCGCCCGATAAACCCTGGAGTAAACCTCCACCGGGCTGGGTGCTATATCAACCATTGATGGTTCATATTCAAGGATAGAGTGGTATAAACCGGAGTATAAAAAAAAACGTGACCTAGGGCTTGACGAGCGATTGTCAGGCGACTAGGGTTTTGCTTCCTTCACGGCCGGATTCTTCTCCGTCGTGAAGTCTGTCTCTCCCATGGTGTGATCTTTATGTGATCATGAGCTTTGTAATCTAGTTGAATCCATAGATGTTACTCTTCATTATCTTATATGCTACTTGAGTGGTTTTATTAATGTAAACTCCGGAGTCACCTTTGTCCCACGGTGCGAAGTTGACAGTGTGCGCACCGTGTGTGGCTCTTAGGCTAAAGATTACAGGAATACTTATCATGAGTTATTATTTGCGTTGGATGTCTCTATGAAATTGTGGTGTTTGTCTAGTACTATTTTAGGGCGCTCAAGTTGACAGTGTGGGGTTCCGTAGATGTGGAATGCGACTTTAATGTGTGCTTTTATAGCCCTACGCAGTGGATTGGTGTTCGTTATCCAGCGAGAGAATAATTCAGAGTAGCATAGTGAAGAGGAAATATCTATGTATTCAATTATATTATTATTGTTAAGAGTGTCCACTAGTGAAAGTATGATCCCTAGGCCTTGTTTCTAAGCATTGAAACACCGTTTACAACCAGTTCTGCTACATGTTTGCTTGCTGCCATTTTTATTTCAGATTGCAATTACCACTTATAATCATCCATATCACTTGCATTTTAATATCTCTTCGCCGAACTAGTGCACCTATACACCTGACAAGTGTATTGGGTGTGTTGGGGACACAAGAGACTTCTTGTATCTTAATTGCAGGGTTGCTTGAGAGGGATATCTTTGACCTCTACCTCCCTGAGTTCGATAAACCTTGGGTTATTCACTTAAGGGAAACTTGTTGCTGTTCTACAAACCTCTGCACTTGGAGGCCCAACACTGTCTACAAGAATAGAAGCGTGCGTAGACATCAAGTATGTAAGAGAATGACTGATGCTATTGCTCAATTTTGGTGGGGTGATGATGAGAATAGTAAGAGGATGCATTGGTTTGCATGGTGAAAGCTTTGTTTCCCTAAAAATGAAGGAGGCATGGGTTTTAGAGATTTTCATTCTTTCAATTTAGCTATGTCAGCTAAACAGGTGTGGCGCTTAATTAACGAACCAGATTCCTTTTGTGCTAGAGTTCTCAAAGCAAAATATTTTCCTCATGGTGATATATTAAAGGCGGGTCCTAAAGTGGGATCTTCTTTTACTTGGCAAAGTATTGTGGCAGGTTTGACAACTTTCAAGAGAGGGTATATTTGGAGAGTGGGCAATGGAGGAAAGATTCATATATTTTCGGACCCATGGATTCCCTCGAGCCCTGATAGGAGAATTATTACACCTAGGGGAGATGTGGTTCATACAAAAGTTTCAGAATTGATTGATCAGAACACGGGTCAGTGGAATGAGGTTCTGTTGCGTACTCTTTTTTGTTCAGTTGATGTCAATCGTATCCTGCAGATTCCTTTAAACATAAACGGGTTAGAAGATTTTATAGCATGGCAGTACACCAAGCATGGTAGATATCTGCAGGATACGATTGACATCAACTGAACAGAGCTGGATCAGCAGTGTTCGAATTTATTCTCAGAGGTAATAATATTAATATACCAGGTTTTACAAACATTGGGCTGAAGGAGACAATTACGGTGGCATGCTGGTATCTTTGGTGGCTTAGGCGTAGGTGTACGCATGGTGAAAATATACCCCCTATGTCTCATTGCCGAATGTCAGTGCTGAGTATTACATCAAATTATGCGAAGATTATGAAGAAACAAAAAGTGCCAGATTCTAAATGGACTAAACCGGGGTGTCGACAGGTAAAGGTAAATGTTGACGGTTCTTTTCATCCTGATGTTTCTGCAGGATCTGCGGGAGCTGTTATCCGAGATCATGATGGGCGTTTTCTAGCAGCGTCTACTGCTTATTTCCCAAATATTGCATCTGCGGCGGCCGCTGAAGCTCTAGCTATGAGAGAGGGTTTAGCCCTTGCTAATCAATTTGGATGCACCAATATTATTGCAGAATCGGATGCCATGGAGATCATTGAGGCTCTTTCTGGAGAAGAAACATGGTGGGGTGAATCCTCGGCTATATTTTCAGATTGTATTGATCTGATGACACTTATTGGAAATGTTTCTTTTAAGCACTGTCCAAGGGAAGCAAATGAAGTTGCTCATGAATTAGCTAGGTTTGGTTTTACAGATAAAAATTCATGTAATTGGGACGATGAGCCCACTAGTTTTATCCTTGGCAAACTGATAAACGATGTAACTATTGATACTTAAAGCAGCAAGTTTGAGACGCACTCTTTTCCTTAACAGGGTACCTAAAGGGACTGAAAGGTTTTTAATGAGTCGGCTTGCTAGCTTAATATATTGAGTTTGAGTTTCAAAAAAAACCGGAGTATAAAAAAAACCAACCAACAGGGGGAGGAACCCCCGTTGTTTTTAATTAAGGTAGAGCTGAGGATCGAACTCTGGCTGCCTAGCACACCATCGCATGTGCTAGCCACTAAGTCCCAGAGTCTTTCTCGGAAACCGGGGTATGATTTTTTGCGTGATAAAGTGGGACAGATCATCTGTCTTTCCTACCTCTATCCGAAGAAGCCAGCTACCCATCATTGTCGAGGCAGACCAGGCCCAACTTGTGTCGGCTGCTCTAGCTTCTTCAAAGCAGATTAAAATCCTTGGCTAGTCAACGAATGGTGTGGAAATTTGTGAAATTGGATCGAGGACACAGGTTAGGGTAAGTCACTGCCTTGCGAATTATGTATGTGCAGAGCGATGTCATTTTGCTCGGTTCTGCTCCTGATGTTCTTCCTTCATCAGTAGATAGAACTAGAGGCGTCTGTAATCGTCCCACCTGCTTCATAAAGATCCTTTTTCACCCGAAAAAAAGAGTGTGACTTGTTAATTTGATATTAAAAGCTAGGGAAAACAGTAGAGAACAGACATAGGAACGGAGGCGATGCCTTCATCTTTGGCCGGCCGGTCACCTGTTCTCTTCTGATGCCATGACAGAACATCCAAGCGCGACCGCGCCCCAGCGAGCATCACAATGCGTCAATGCATGCACCACACGAGCAGCAGCAGCAGCGGTCTGCACTACAGGGACCAGATAGCAACAGGAGTGCTATGTCTCAGTATGGAGCAGCAGCCATGGCGATGGCGTCAGCGGTCAGCGCGGTGCACATGAGACAGACTACTGGTTTGGCTGGGGCCTCCTCGTGTGATCCTGTAACTCTATCGTACGTCGTCGTTACCTTCAGTCATACCATTGCTCACCGAACCAACAACACATCGCTAGAGTCTAGATGAACATCTCACGCCTGGAAGTACCGACGAAGCAACAATATTTTCCTTTTTTTTTGCGGGGTAATCTTTGATTCAAAGATATAGAGATATCATTATCACATCCGATCCTAGTTTTTTTTTTTGACTGACACATCCGATCCTGGTTACATCTCTCTTGAAAAGCCAAACAATCACTTTGACCATGCTTCACCCATATTTGGATATATGAATTTTTATAAGCAATTTACAGATTGTGTGATACCGATTTAAAGTTAATTTGATGCTTACTATTAATCAAACAAATTCATATGCTATGGTAGATGATGGTAATACTTTATTAGCTTAAGCTTTGTTAATTTTAGTTGCTATATGCAACCGATCATGTTTGGACTAATAGTCTAATTAATATGCACTAATGTGTGTACTAAAATAAACCATAACTTGAGGAAACCAGATCCATGCACTCCGGCGTACCTCGAAGGGATAATATCCCCTAGTAAAATAAATGTATTAAAAAATATTGGGAACCGTGTGTTGACAAGGAATGTTTCTAAAAATTAGTGTTTATAAGAATTATGTTTATGACATATGACTTTATTAAAAACAAGTCCTTGAGAATTTTACTGTATTCACACGCCATCATCATAATTCTCATAAACACCATTTTCAGAAACATTATTGGTTAATATGAATCTCAAAGTTTTTAAATATATTTATTTGACTTGGAATAATATCCCAAGTCATAATATCATTTTAATAAGCAAGTTTTTCACGATGACTGCTTTTCAAAAATTCTTTTTAATTAGCGGCCCAATATTACCACGTTAGCTGGGGCATAGCGCCCTAGTCGAGGGCGCTTCCGTATGGAGGGTAGCACAGCGCTACCGAAAAGAATTGTATTCAAAATTATTTTTAAAAATATATATTCACTTTTCGCTTAAGTTTCGTGACAACGTTTGTTCTGGGTTTTTTTTTTTTGCACGACTTCTCCACCATGATTACGAAAGGAACAAAACAAGCCTGAGTAGGGATTTGGTGCACACAGGCACCAGTGATCCTGCCTTTTAATTTTTCGAAAATAATACTTTTGAGTTTCCAAAAATTCCATATTTGAATCTGAATACATATACATGGTATATATATGTTTGCAAAGTTTCGGTTGAAAATACATAGTGTCGGGCTACATAAAAACAACACGTATAGTAAAAATCCCTATTTTGTCCTGAATTTTGTCTTTTTTGTGTAGACTAAAATAAATTGTATTTATAAATTAAATTTAGTGCTGATATCGGCAAGCAATCGGTTGGTTTAGCCCAGGCCGAGCACAAGTCAAGTTCAATTTAGCGCAGGCCGAACATAAGTCAAGTTCAGCCCAGGCCGTTATGGACTCGGTCACGACTCACGACTCACGAAATAGGCATGACCTGACGACAAAATCCCGATCGCGATCCCATCGCCGGACGACGTTCTACATAGACAATGGGCGCCGGCGGCGACGACCGCCTGTCCGAGCTCCCGGACGACCTCCTCCGTCGCGTCCTCCACTTCGCCCCGCTCAGGGAGGCCGCGTCCACGACCGCGCTCTCGCGGCGCTGGCGGACGCCGCTCTGGCTCTCCTCCGGCGCCGTAAACCTCGAGACGCAGGTCGAGGCATACGACTACGTCAGCGAGAGCGACGCCTTCCTCTCCAGGCGCGACGCTTTCGTCTCCGCATGGGTGGTGGCGCTCGACGCCGCCGAGGCCCCCGTCACAAGGCTCACCTTGCGCCTCACCGGCAAGGACAACGCCCATGTCATACCGCGCGGGATTGGTGCACGACGGTCTCCACTATTTCCCCTGACCGCGCCCGTGACCTCGCCTCGCCGCCGGTTCCCCTCCCTCGCCACCACCCGTCCGCCCCGCGCGGCTCGCAGCTAGCTCTTGCAGAGCACGTCCATGGCTCCGTAGTAGCCGAGCGCGTTCCGGGGGATCCGCAGTTGCCGCGAAGATGAGGAAGGCGATGGCGATGGCGACCGCCCCGGCGGGAGATTCTGGGCGATCAGCGACGAGCAGAGCGAGGATGAGGACGAGTTCTCCGACGAGTCCTTTGCTGAGGAGGAGCGTACCCCGCCGGCCGCGACTCTCGCTGATGCTCTCCTCTGCGTGAAGGTGCGGCGGAGCAAACCGAGGAAGGGGAGGAAGGATGATCTACAGCGGATCGAGCAGAAGCTCAGGGCAGAGGTGCGCAGGAGATCAGCGCTCTCGGCGGAGGCGCCCCCTTTCGTGCCTGCATCCGTGACTGCTACTCCGGCGATCGTCGACGGTTATCCTTTGCCCCCTGATTCCGATGGTGATTCGGATTGGTTTCAGATTGTTCACGGTAGACCTATTCGATTACCTCGTATGGATTCCTTGGAGTTGGACAGGGGACGGCCGGGATGATGCTAGGTCACCGCGGCGGAGCTCCGGCTCGCCGTCGGCGAACCTGCCATCCCGATCGCCGGCGAGACTGATAGGAAGTTCAGGGGATGATGTGGTGGTTGGTGAGGGCCGCGACAGAATTTGGATTAGAACCTTGGGCCGATCTGGGCCGAGCCAACGTGGTTTGGGGGCCCAGGAAGGAGCTGGTGGAAGAGGAGCTAATCTGTCTAGGGTTTCCACGCCATACAAGCTGGATCCCCAAAACAGAACGCGTTTCCTCTCTCCACTGTTTGCTCATCTCTGGTGCTCTCCACCGATTGTTAGCGAGGCGCTGGAGAGGGACTTGGATCGAGAGGAGATCGATTCGTTGCGGCAGGCAGAGAAGATGCAAGGGAGAGGTGGTGGAGGTGGTCCTAATGGCGGTCAGAGAGCTGGTTTCCATGGAGGCAATTCCGGCGGCGGCCCAGGCTTTCATGGAGGCGGTGCTGGTGGCGGTCAGGGAGCAGGCTTCCATGGTGGAGGCGGGTCCCAATCAGAACTTCCACAACAACCTTCCCCCAAGGCAGTCCAATCAGGGTAATTTTCAGAACAACAACTACCGAGGTCAGAGCTACAATTATCAGAACCCCAATTATAGAGGACAGAATCAGAACCCCAATTATAGAGGACAGAATCAGAATCCCAATTACCAGTATCAGAATAGTTCCTATGTGAACTTGGGAGGTTTCAATGGACAGAACAACAACAACCGCTCGGTGTCAGCTGAGTCTGGCATTCCACAGTCCGGTGGTCAGAACAAGCAGGGAAATCTCCAATTTGTTGCCAACACAGCTGCAACCAGTTCAGGAGAAGGTTCAACTGCAGTTCAGAAAGATGCTGCTGCTGAAAAAAGAGCGGAGGGAAGTGGAGCGAAGCTCCAATGTCAACGCTGCTTGGAATATGGGGATCATGTTGCTAAAGATTGCAAAGCTGATGTGCTGTGTGTCAACTGTGACAAAGTATCTCACATGTCCTCCAGATGTGCTTGGCTGCATCAGAGGAAACCTGTGGCAACTTTTGTGGGTTTTGGAGGAGAAGGACTGGGATGCTTTGTCGCTGAACATGCGAAGGAATCCACTTCAAGTCAGAAAGGAAATGCTACTGCACTTATAAAAATCAAGGATGGTGCTGATGTTCAGGTGACTGCAGAGAGGCTTGAATTAGGTCTTGCTAGCACATACCCGTGGAGGTGGGCTTGGAAGGCTAAAGAAGTGGCTACTGGAGCTTTTCTAGTAGAATTCCCATCTGCAGCAAAAAATTCTGAAGCTGAAATATATGACTGGGTACCTCTGAAGAAAATCAACACGATGGTGAACATTAAACTCTGGACAGATGAGTCGCTTGCAGCTGGTAAACTTACCACTGTTTGGGTGAGAGCAAAAGGGGTTCCGAAAACTCTGAAGAATTTTCATGGGCTTTGTGAGGTAGGCTCCACGCTGGGCCTGCACTTGGAAGCTGATATGGAAAATATGAAGAAAACTGGATAGGTGAGACTAAAGGTCGGTGTGATCAATCATCTGAAGATCCCTAAATGGACCCAGATCACCACCAAAAAATTCTACTTCTACAGGATCTACTTCCAACTTGAGGAGATAGTGGAGCTAGGTTGGGACAGACCTGAGGATGAGTTTCTACAGGATTTTGAAGACGTGATGGACAGTCAGCCGGAAGATGCGAATGGCAGAGATCCGAAAAGGCAGAAGAATGATAACCATGCTGCTCCTTCGCCGTCAGGACAGATGGTTGTCTCTGGGGGAAATGTGGTGGCAAGCACGAGGACTTTGTTGGCGCTGGGAGAAAGAGAAAAGAATTTGAGAGAACAAGATGAAGTAGACGTCAGGCTGAATACACTGAAAACTGGGAAGTTTCTGTCCCCACTGACTGAGAAAGACCAGACTGACCAAACTTTGGTTGAAAAATCCGGAGACACTGAAATGGGACAAGGTGAAACTGAAAAGTCTGAGGAAGAGAGAGTGAGGCTGTCTGATGAAGAACTGGATGTTGACTATGCTGATTCTCAGAATGACAGTTTCAGTGAGAAAGTCAAAGCTTACAACACCGGAGGTTCCTTGGTTGACAAAAACACAATCAACTCGCAGAGCAACACACAAGAGGAGCTGGGCCCGAGATACAGTGGTCGACTGGCGGAGAAGAACATAGGTGACGTGCTAGTGATGGAGAGGGGACAAATTATCAAAGCAAAAACGCTGGACAATGAGGAAGGTAATAATAACTTCCCTACTGTTCTCAATACTGATAATAGTACTTTGATCGATATAGCTAGATTGATTGGTGTGGACCTGGGTATCTCTCTTGACATGGTTGAACATAATCTAGACTTGATCTGTTTGCAAGAAAATGCTAGAGTTGCAATGTTTAGTGAGAAAACAAAAGTAGTGGAGGCTTCGGATACTGACAATGTTCATCTACAACCTGAGGAAGTGGATGACATTCTAAAAGAATTGTTAGCACTTAATCAGGAAGAGATGGAAGGTGATTTAGAAGGAGTTAATATTTTAAATGACAATTCGGCTGTACTCTCTAGGCTCTTAGCTGATAAACCTCAAATGAGGTTTATTCAGTTAAGACACCTGTGAGAACGGTGGTTAGAAGAAGAAGAAAGAAAAAGATCTAATAATGTTAAACGGTTTTGTATGGAATCCGAGGGGAATTGGAGATAAATGTAAAAGGGACTTTGTTAAAGAAACTTCTGACTCACACAGATTAGACTTTATAGGACTCCAAGAGACAATTAAACAAGATTTCTCTGAGGCAATGCTCTTGTCTATTTGGGGAGATACTTGTTTAATTGGGCTTGGACGCCTGCAAAAGGTAGATCTGGCGGCATTTTACTGGGAGTTAATATTAATACTATAGATGTGCTTGAGAAAGAACTGGGAGAGTATTTTATTAGATTTTTGGTTCATAGTAAAATTGAGAACTTCACTTGGAACCTTGTGATCGTTTATGGAGATGCACAGCCGCGGGGAAAGCGAAATTCCTGGTTGAGCTTGTACATGTAATTAAACGTTCTCGAGTCCCACTGGTGATTGCAGGTGATTTTAATATTACAAGGAGAATGAGCGATAGAAATAAGCCTGGAGGCCTAAACCGTTGGAGTGTGCTTTTTAACTCCATTATATCGCAAGGTGAACTTTTAGAAATTCAACTAAGTGGGTGGCAATACACCTGGTCCAATAATCAAAAGGAACCCACTTTTGCATTATTGGATAGGATGTTAGTTTCCCCTTCTTGGGAGGAAAAGTTTCCTTTAGTCACAGTTACTGCAATGACGAGAGATTTGTCAGACCACACTCCTCTGTTAATTTCGACAGGAGAGGTGGCTAGGACTCCAAGACTTTTCAAATTTCAAAATGCCTTGTTTCTTAGAGACGAGTTGGGAAAATTGTAGATGATGTTTGGAAACAGAATTATGGGGGTGGTTCGAGTTTGGACTTATGGTTAAAAAGATTTCAAAACATGCACAGGAAATTAAAAGGATGGAACATTAACTTTCAAAGTGACGTTAGGAAAAAGAAAAAGGAGCTAGCCAGTGAATTTGATAGATTGGATAAATTAAGTGAGTCTGTGGGGCTGTCTACAGATGATTGGGATCATCTGCAGCAGTGCAAAACGCTCCTTAATAAGATCCTAAAGGAGGAAGAAGCTAAATGGCTTCAACGTTCAGGAGAAAAGGAACTTTTGGAAGGCGATAATAACACTAAGTATTATCACTCCAAAGCGAATGGTAGAAGGAGGAAAAATAGGATTGTCAGTCTCCACCAAGATGAAGGTGTGATAGAGGGACATGATAACTTGAAAAAGTATATCACTAACTTCTATTAAACCTTGTTTGGTAGATCTGACAATTGCCAGATCCATTTGAATCCTGAAGGTGTAGACAAAATTTCAATTGAAGATGCAGAGAGTCTTATTGGTAGATTTAATTTAGACGATCTGAAGAATGCTGTTTTTGGAATGGAAAAAAATAAAACGGCTGGACCAGATGGATTTAACGCTGATTTTTATCAGAAATTCTGGCCCACAGTTCGCGCTGACCTGCTGTCTCTGGTGAACGATTTTGTTGACCAAAAAATTAATATTGATAGGTTGAATTATGGGGTAGTTACTCTAGCTCCCAAAGGTGCTGATGCAGACATAATTCAGAAGTACAGACCCATATGTCTTCTGAACGTTGTCTTTAAAATCGTCACCAAAATGTTGGTGAATCGTTTAACTCCAGTTATTCAAAAAGTGGTCAAAATTACACAAACTGCCTTCCTAAAAAACAGATTCATTATGGAAGGTGTAGTGGTGTTGCATGAGGTGCTTAATGATCTACATGCTAATAAAAAACCTGGGCTTCTTTTCAAAATTGACTTCGAAAAAGCCTTTGATAAAATCAAATGGCCTTTTCTTCTTCAAGTGCTTGAAATGAAAGGTTTTCCCTACAAATTTAATGATTTAGTGATGAAAATTGTTTCTGGAGGTAAGGTTGGTATAAAAGTGAATGGCGAGGTGGGACCATATTTCTGCACACACCAGGGGCTTAGACAAGGAGATCCTCTTTCTCCTTTACTTTTTGACCACGCCGGTGATGTTTTAGCAATCATGATGGAGCGAGCAGTAGATTGTGGATTAATCAGTGGTTTGTCTTGTCATCTGATAGATAAAGGAGTATCGATTCTGCAATATGCAGACGATACTATCCTTCTTCTACAAGATGATTTCGAGCAAGCCAGGAATCTAAAGTTCATCTTATGCCTCTTCGAGCAGATGTTCGGGCTAAAAATAAACTTCCACAAAAGTGAAGTTTACTGCTTAGGCATAGATCAGGAGAGGGTGAATATTTTCGAGGAAATTCTTACCTGTCGTGTGGGGAAACTTCCGATGAATTATCTTGGGGTGCCGGTAGATGAAACCAGATTAAAAAATAGTGATTGGAACCCGGTTGGTAAGAAGTTAATGAAAAAATTAGGCTGTTGGAATGGAAAAAAATTGTCTATTGGAGGTAGAACGTTGTTAATTAACACGTCTCTCACCAGTAGCTTGCTTTACATGCTCTCCTTTTATATAGTGCCTGTTGGAAAGCGAATTTTTTTTGATAAAATTAGATCCGGGTTCTTGTGGAGTGATAAGATGGAAAAAAAAGAAATATCATTTGGTTAATTGGAAAACGGTTTGTCTCACAAAAGACCAGGGGGTCTGGGGGTTCTTGATTTGGAGATTATGAATATTGCTCTGTTAGCTAAATGGCTTTGGAAGTTAATCAATGAAAATGGGATGTGGCAATCAATTCTTCATGCCAAATATTTGAGGAATTCCAGCTTAGGTCAATGTGTGACGAAGCCTGGTGACTCGCATTTTTGGCAAGGGCTTATGGAAATAAAACCTTTATTCTTGGCTTGTTGCAAGTTTGTAGTGGGAAATGGTAGGAAAACAAGATTCTGGGAGGACCTTTGGCTCTCAGATACATGTTTTTCTGCACAGTTCCCACGGTTGTATGCGGTGTCAAATGATCAAAATATTCTTGTCTCTACGGTGTTTAGTTCGGGATTAATTCTCTTTCTTTCAGAAGGAATTTAACCGGGATAAACTTATAGAGTGGGGGAAACTTTTAAACATTTGTGCTAATGTGAGGTTGTCGGAAGAGAATGACAAGCTCATCTGGCTTTTGTCTGACTCGAGACAATTCTCAGTGAAATCCTTCTATTTGGCTATGCAATCGATGGAAAACGTTCCTTATAGGTTCTAGTGGAAGATAGAAATTCCTTTGAGAATAAAAACGTTTCTTTGGTTGATACTAAAACGAAGTATCCTCACCAGGGACGTTTTGCTCAAAAGAGGAGGAGTATGTGCAAAAAACTGTCTATTTTGTGGACAGGATGAAAGCATTGACCACCTCTTCCTTAGCTGTCCTTAAGCTAGATATATCTGGAATGTTGTGAGTGTAGCCACTGGTATGAATTGCCAGTTTGCTAATGTCCACCAGTGCCTGACTACCTGGCTTGATGGTTTTACTTGTAAACAAAGGGGAAAAATGTCTGTGGGGATTGCATCAGTGTTTTGGGGATTATGGAAAGCCAGGAACCTTGCTTGTTTCGAAAATAAATGGCCTAATGAACCAGTTGAAGTAATACATAGAATTGGGTATTGGATTGATTGGTGGGCAAAAATGCAGGTATCGGAGGACGCAAGAATGGAGCTGCAGGTGGGCGCAAGGCTGCTGGTGCGGGTCGCTGATGAAGCTTTCAGAAGCACTAAAGGATGGGCGACATGGAGGCCAAGGCTAGGAGGATGATGGACTCTAAGTTTAGCTTTGTAGTGGCTCTTCTTTTGCTTGCTACTTCTGGGAACTATCAGTCTTTGTTCTGTTTTTACCTGGGTTTGAGTTCGCTGGTGGTGGCCGTGTTGTGGCGGACAATTGTAATAAATGGTTTCTTTTATTAAAATCGGGGGTCCCTTTGCTTCAAAAAAAAAATCATACCGCGCGACGGAAACGTGGTGGATGTCGTGCTCTCCCACGTAGCGGCGCGCCGCGTCGAGGAGCTCAAGCTGATCGTGGCTAGAGAGTGTAGCTGGGACAACGACGACGACAGCGAGATCATCTGGGATTCGGTAGGCCTCTACACGATCGCCATCGAGTCCCTGCCGTGGGAGACCCTACGCGAACTGGAACTCACCAACTGCCGGGGACTCGACCCGCCGGAGGCTGCCACCGTCCTGCTCCCCCGACTGTCCTCCTTACGGCTCCGCCACTGCTCCCAGCACATAAGGTCTCTCCAACGCGTCATCGATGCCGCCCCGGCGCTCTCGGCCGTCCACCTAGAGTCTGTTATCATCGACACAACAGAGCAGGAGCGTCGAAGCCTCCACTACTGCGGCGCTCTCCCGCTGCCGCCTCACCGCCTCCGATGCCCGGCCGCCACCGTGATTGTGCTAGAGAGGTGCAAGTGGGACGAGATGGTGCCTGGCAGCCACCCCCACGGCTACGACGATGACAGGCCCGTCGCCCTCATCGCCGTGAAGTTTCACGCGCCCAGGCTGCGTCGCTTCAGGTACAAGGGGCTTCTCCGGCCCTTCTCATTTAGTCCACAGCCGCCAGAGTTGGAACAGGTGGATCTGCATTTTTTCCGAGATACTAACACGATGGACAAGGATCCAAAACGTGACCTAAGAACCTTCTGGAGATTTGTTCGGAGCTTCACCAGCACCAAGGAAATGAGGCTAAGCGTGAACCACCTCGAGGATATCGCTGTCCTCCGCGAGGCCAGGAGGGTAAAGCTCCTGCCGGGGTTCCACCGCCTTGAGCGCCTCGAGGTTCGAGGAGTCCACAGTCCGAAAGGCAAGAGCGAGGTGGTGGCAATCGCGAACTTGCTCCGCTGCTGCCCTGTGCTCCGTGACCTCCGGATCAACCTCATAATGGAGCACGACGACGATGCCTCCAAAGGTTTGGAAAGGAAATTCGGATCTGATCTTGACAAGTCCGCTGATGGTCTCGATCCTTGCGGTGGTTCCGAGCCGACCCTTGTTGTGCCGGAGGGAGATGACAACGCTGCAGACATTCCAGGCTCGGTGGAACTCTCAGTGAATAGAGTAGGCTTGCATTTCCGGTTTGAGAAGTCGGATTGTCTTGGTGTAAGGACTAAGGATCCAGCACACGAAAGAGGAGCTCTACAATCTGATCGCCGCCTGGACAGAGGAGTACACTGTCAAGGGAAGTTTAGGCCCGACGCGGAGGTGCAGTGGCCCTCGTCTTCCACCAACTCTCGCAAAGTGGGCGAGGCACGGATGTGTGCGGCGTCGAGCAGGTCGCCGAGCTGCATACCGGCAAGCTGCGTGGCAGAGTCAGAGTGGCCGGCGAGCTGCGTGGAGTGGCTGGCAAGCAGGTCACCGAGCTGTGCGTTGGGCTGCTTGCCGGCAAGCTGCACGGCGGAGTGGCCGGCGAGCTGCATGTTATGTCCAGCGAGCTGCGCAACCGAGTGGCCGGAGAGCTTCGTGTATTTTCCGGCGAGCTGCAGGGTGTGGTCTGCCAGCTGCATGATGGATAGTGCTATGTTTCATATGATGAACAGTAGCAATCCTACCAACTTGGGAAATTTGAAAAGAAAAAACGATAGGGTCTTCAACAACAAATTCACCATGCCCATGGTTTACTGGACACTGCCTAATAAGTACTCCCTCTGTTCCCGAAAGGATGTCTCAAGTTTGCTCAAAAGTGAATGCATCTATACATGTCTCAAGTTTGCCCAAAAGTGGATGCATTTAGACATGTTTCATGTATAGATGCATTCACTTTTGAGCAAACTTGAGACATACTTTTGTGAACGGAGGGAGTACCTCACAAAGAGCGGCAAAAAAGAAACCTTAGCTATCACCTTCAGATCACTAGTTCCTCTCTGTTATCTTCGGTTGTCGCTCTGGACTGTTAGAGTATATCACGTATAGGGTAGCTTTGGTAGTTTAAAGAGTTGTAATCCTAGTCTATCTCTCCTAGGTTTCCTTAGCCCCAAGTATTTTCTACTATACTAGTTGGCATGTACGTGCAATGCACGTTTATACAATTAAAGGGGGCAATTTACAAGTTGAAAAAGACGGTATGCGTGGATTACTTCCTTTACACTTTTGCATTAGTCTTGCCATGCTTATGTAAGCATAACGGATAACACAAATCTCTTACAAAAGCAACAGAATTGGTTAACACCAATGAAGACGTGCTCCTTGGGCCACAGACACGATGCTCCCAAGAGAGGGACGGCGTCGAGTACGTCGCCATCGGGCCGATCCTACTCTGCATCTAGAGTTTCGCCCGGAGACAACTACCAACACCAGGATGGCGAGGAAATGGCAACCCTTGGCGACGCATCCAAGGAGGGGAACGACACCCTTAGGTGTCGTCACCGTCAGCTCGACAAAAGCCGGGTAGGATTTTCATCTGTATCGTCACACAACTCCAAACCTTTGGTTTGGGCAGCACCGTTCATGTAGCCTCGCAATGCCACCAACGCAACACCTTGTCGATCTAGCCGCAAAGGCGTGGTCCATCAACTCCTCGCACGGCTGAGAGAAACACGATAGAACTCCACCTCTAACTTGTTCGGGAACCAGCCTCCCCCATCTCCGGCAGGACCAAGGCCGTCCAGCGTTGTCACCCTCTCCCGGGTACAGCCTAGTGACGACCCGACCCTAAGGCCCAGTCGGGCCCGCGAAGGCTCAGATCGGTTCCGCCCTGCACCTCCAGCCCAACATGAGCATCGTGGGGAGGGTGCCGCCCCTCGCCCACGACACGTGGGTAGACGGCCACGCGCTGCTCGCCAGGATCTCCTTCCTGGCAGGGCCTCCTTGGCGCCGCCGTCTCTAAGCTTGTGTGTTCGCGCGCATCCTCCAGTCCACGCCGACGTACCACCCTGCCCTGTCACTCCGTCGGCTTGCTCGCCAAGCTCTGCCACTTCTCCACTCCCATGTCGTGCGCTGACGAAGCCTATCGAGGCCACGAGCCGCCTTCCGCATGACCCCTCACCGCGCGAAAATGGGGTGCGCCGCCTTCACCTGCCGCCTTGGACGGCCAGGTGCGACCAACGCCGGCGATGACAGCAGCCAAGGAGAGGGATTGAGCGTCGCTTTTTTCTAGGTTGTGGGTACTCTGGAGTCGCTCGCTCGAGCGCGCCGGTAGGTCCGCCTGTGTTTGGGTTTTGTTGTTCTGGCCATAATATTTGAGGGTATATATCTATTTTTAACAACAATAGTTGTAACTATCCTATATGGACAGGAATAATTTTTGAATTTGGACTGTGAATAAAAATTACTCCACGGAGCTATGAAACAGAAACAGTATAGAATCTGGCGTCATATATCAGCATATGCATGTTGATGTTTGTTCCGGACGGCTCCTCTTTTATTTTTTTTCTTCACGCCACAACCCAAGGACGATCCGATCGGGACTCTCCTTTTCTTCTTTCTCTTTCGCGATGCTAGGAGTCCCGCAGTTTCATCTGGATTGTTGATCAGAAATTAAACGGACAAGATTTAAAGTGTTTGCTGCTCGACATCGGGACAATCTGGATCATTGATCGAAAATTAAACGGACAAGATTTAAAGTATCCCAACATGTTTGCTCTTTTAATAGTAGTATAGATAAACAGCCACGGTTGGCTCATTGTAATACCCAATATCAATCAATAATATTCCGCAATACATCTTCTATCATGTTATCAGAGCAGTTTCGTTCTTCAACCTAGGATTTAGCCACCGCTTCCGCGGCGCCGCCCTCGGGGAGATCTTCTTCGCCGGGGCAGCGCAATTAGTAGATTAGATCGTCGCAATTTTTGTCGCCGGCTGTTTGTCCGGCGTTTCTTCTTCTTTCGCCGATCATAGATAGATCGGATTGCGTCGCCCGCCGCTTGTCGTCCTCGTGCGCCTCTACTCCAACACGTCGTCGACTCATCTCCGGCAACTCGACGTCGCCACCACGCCGGATTGTCTTCGACAACATCGACCGGGATAAGTTCGTCCCCAAGTACGCGTCTCGCCGTCAACATGGGCTGCACCAACAATGCTCGTGGTCATCATCGCCGACAATTTTCTACATCAACAACGTCCTCGGCATCTTCTACCTCTACATCACCGAAAACTGTCTACACCAACAAACGTCTTCAACAACCACCACGCTGTCTTCATCCACTGCAACCGAGCCGCCAGAGTTACAGTCTATTTTATTTTACACAATATACCTTTTTTCCCCGACCTTTTAGTCTACTCCGGCAACAACGGCGGAAAATCTGCGCTACGCACCGACCGAATTCGGAGATCTTCTCTGCTTCTTCATCCGATTTTGGCTCGCAAGGTTCATGGTGGTCCCTGTCTTCGCATGTCCGGCATTGGCAACACCGGCGCGAGGGAGAGGATTCTAGTCTCTTAGCTGGTGTGACGTAAAATCTTGTTGGTTAGCATGTGGTGTTGTGACCACATCGCTCAAGCGGTTATGTTGGTGTTGTCTTGAATAAAAATCCTCTAGCTCTGATCTCATCTCCTTGGAGGTGCTGATGCGCTTCGCTGTCATTGTCCATGGATGATCGTTGTTGTCTGTTGGCATGGATCCATGATCGTCGTCGATGGAAACATCGTATTCTTCTTCAGCATCCTTTTCTTTTCCAGCCTTTGAGTGCATGGTTTGGTCTTGTTATATTGGTGTACGTAGCATGCTTACGTAAATAAAGGTGGTGCCCCCGGCACTTGGTGCAATAACCAATCCCCGTTGTATATAGCGGTCCACTATTCTGGCGATACAGCGAGGTTTTAGTTCACTACTAGTGGTTTTTACATGTACTTCAGTGGCTGAGTCTATTGATGTTGAACATCGTCGGCAAGAGCTATGTGGGCGAGACAATGATGAGTTCCGCACGGAATTTCGGTCTAGTCTTGGTACTAAACTTATCGGCATCAAGGGCGACGCACATATATTTTATGATTTTTTTCCCTAACGGCAGGTAAATTTTTGAAATATTTAAAGGCAATGTACAGAAAAAAATCATAAAATGTATATAGCACATGAGGTCCATTGTTTGACATAAATAAAAAATATACATGTTCTCTTTTAGTATTTGGTCCCTCGAGTAAATACCCTTTTTTTCAGGGAAACAAGAGGCATTAGTTTTTTTTTTTTTTGAGAATAACAAGAGATATTAGTGACGGCCGCGGGAGGGCGTGAAAGCAAGCCCAGCCCAAGCAGTCGCTACAGGCTGTAATCTAGTCCCAAGAAGTGGCCTCACGGGCTGCGCCTCTCACGCCCACTAAACGGCCCGCCAAAATCCCAAGGTCAAAAAAGGTCGATCGACCAGGACGTATACGCCACACAGCGACGACATACACACGGCGCCAACTGATTCATAATTTCCTTGGTTGAGAGTGCGTGCCTTGCCTTGCCTTGCCCTTGCATTGCGGTCATTTTGGATAAGCAAAGACGACTCATCTAGTGGCAGCAGTTCTCAACGTCAGTTCCGGCAGGCAAGTTGTAGCTGTACCAACAAGGATCTATCAGTACGTGACCGAGTAGCACAGACCTGAGACACGTCGCGATCTTGCCCAAAACGACACCACGATAGTTTCTTCTTCTTTTTGTGGAAAAACTCATGCTGACCCACTTGCATCTTGATTTCCGATCGGCTTTGAACAGTTTGTTGTATAGATTCACCGATAGATGGGGATGAGCAGAGATTTCTTGCTCCCGGGATTTGGTGCTCCCACTACCAAAAAAAAAACTAAAAATCATATTTTTTTTAACTTTCAAAATAAACATATTAGAATTATCATATAATGTATTTTGTATTATATACACTTTATCATAGATGTTGATATTTTTCTCTAAATTCTTGTTTAAACTTAAAAAGTTGGCCCTTAACCAAACCCAAAACCCCAAGGTAATTTCGGACGAAGGGAATAATGACATACCCAACTGACAGAATCAGAATTTACATGTGCTCGGTGGGAAATGGAGCACCTCCCTACGCACGGTTCAATCCAATCGTGGGCGTAACGAACCAATCCAAATTCACCAATGTGGCCTTTACCATCCGGCGTGGAGCCCACCTCTCGGTCAGGGTCACTGATGTTCCTCAATGGAGCCACGGTGCCAGAAGGCCATAGCGACAGTGTTATGCGGCTCCTGACGCGGCAGCCTCCCACCATAGCTGTGCAGCTTCGTCTGCCGGAGTTTGTATCTATCTTTCAAAATCTTGGCTAATTGATCGAAGTGGGCAGCTCCAGTAGACCCATAGATCATGGAACAAATAGGGTGGGTAGGCCGATAGAAAAAAAAACAAGCTCTCTAGGTTAGCAGACTGATTCCATACACTTGTTTTATTTTGCAAATCTGAACCATAACGATATAGTGCTTTTTTTAGAGTAAGCACCATTTTTTTTGCATATAAATGTCCTGTCAATTTGTGTAAGTTGGGCTGGGTCAGATGGCACTTTATCGAGCCCAGTGGCAAACTGGACCTCCCAGCCCATCCAGAAATGATCACGCGCTCCCTACATGAATGTATTTTTTCAGATCAAAATATGAATACTAATATTTTCCAGCTGACAAAATTAATAATTCCATCCCTCTGAGATTGCAAGCTAATACACTGGCGATGGAGATGTATCTATAGGCTCCATATTTCTTCTTTGATAATGAGAAGTTGGAAAAAGGGTGTTCTCACCTAGTTGACTTTAAGAAATGTAGGTTCTAACCGGCCACTCTGAGAAGGTTTCTTCTCCTGCCAGCAATCATCAATACCAGATTACATCGTCAATTCGTTCCCTGAGGACAAAAGAAAAATAAAATGAGGCAACAGGTTGAATTCTTCCTCCAGCGGTAAGCAACAATAGTGATGTTCAATTAAAGATTAAGGAAACGGCCGTGGAAAATAATATAGACTAAGGCAAACACCAAGACAAGCTCAAAGTCTTTGTGCGCGTCAACTTGCCCTGGTATTGTGAAAGGGCATGTGGTACTTAACTAACACCAGTGGATTATCTCTCCGAGATAGTATAACTATATCTGATCCATATTGTATCGCAACATGCACTTAGTTATTTACAGAGACAAATCTACTTCATATAGATTTAAGCGGGTTCAGCTAATGCGCTGTTTGCATAACATGAGAAACTGGCATCCAACCATGCCAGGAGAATCAACAGTCATGCTAACCTCCATAACGATCATCTTCTTCCTAGCAGTGGCAACACCTGCCGGAGCTCTTCTGGACGACCCACTTCTTTGCCAGCTGCCCCGACAAGTGCGGCGACGTACCCATCCCATACCCTTTCGGCATTGGCGCGCACTGTGCCGCGACCAGCCTGAACAGCTACTTCAACCTCACCTGTGATGACACGATCAACCCACCACGGCCAAAGGTTGGGGATACTGAAGTACTAGTTGAGATCACCGACATCTCACTGGAGCATGGCGAGATGCGCGTGTACAGCCCCGTCAACTACATCTGCTTCAAGTCCAACACCACATTCACCAAGTTCACTGGAGGGTATGAGCTGGAGTTCACGCCCTTCCTACCATCACCGACGCGCAACCGCTTCACAGTCATCGGATGCAACACCCTCGGGCTTATCAGCGGCTACAAAGACACCGCGAACAGTACGTGGCTGGCTGCTACTCATACTGTGAGGGCATCGACAACACATCTGAAGGCGCGCCATGTGCTGGGATGGGCTGCTGTGAGTCTGCCCTCCCCAGTAACCTCACCTCCTTGGAGGTCATGTTTGAGATGAACCAGAGCAAGGTATGGCGCTTCAACCCGTGCTTCTACGCCATGGTGGCGGAGGTTGGGTGGTACAACTTCAGCCAGCAGGACCTTGTTGGTGCACTTGGGTTCATCGATGGTCGAGCTGACAAGGGTGCTCCCATCATCGTTGATTGGGCCATAAGGAATGGCTCATGCCCAGAGAAGGGGAAAGACACACCTAATGACTACGCCTGCATCAGTATAAACAGCTATTGCGTGTCGCGAACAATGGTCCAGGGTACTTATGCCAGTGCTCTAAAGGATATGACGGCAATCCTTATCTTCTCAATGGCTGCCAAGGTAAATTATTTAATCAAATTTAAATTGTGCAGATTGCCATGGATAATGCTTTGAAACTGTTATAGTTTAAAATCATAATTCAGTTTTAGTTCAACCAGATACACTTTCTGAAATACTTATGTTATGACTCACGGATAGGTCGGTTTCAATTACATCTTGTGCATCAACACGAACAGAAGTCCGCAAGACTTTTACCCACTTGTGCAAGCAAAATGTTGAACAAGTTAATTTGCCTACGTGAATTGTTGATACGTTATTTTTTTTTGAAGTTATGAACAGCGAAGTTGCAGCATTACATAATGAAATGACTAGTTGGTTTCATTAGTTGTTGAATTTTTCTTTACCTGACATGTAAATGAGCATAAGCAATATAGCGAATTTGTGTTTAGTTTACTCTTCTCAGTGTATGTTTTCATTATTTCTTCAGATATAGACGAGTGCACATTGCGTAAGCAGGATCCCAAGTATGAGGATTTGTATCCCTGCAGAAAAGGGGTCTGTCTCAACACACCGGGAAGTTACTTGTGCAAATGCAAAGGAGGATCACGACCTGATGGAACAAATTTTGGATGCCAATCTCGGTATTCAGCATCTGAAAAATTGGTTATTGGTAAGCACCATTTATCAAAGAGTTAATCTCGGTATTTGTGTAACAACATATTAACTCCTAACAATACTTAGAAACGAAAGAAAAACAGTAAAGTCTGAATTTGTATTAGAAATTTTTTAGCATCAGCTTTAATAATAATAAAATATTTGTGCAGGACTAAGTGTTTCTGCAACTGTGGTGATGGCCTCCGCATGCTTGTTGCTCATGCAATTTCAAAGAAAAAGGGACAAGATGGAGAAAGATGAGTATTTCAAACAAAATGGAGGTCTCCAGTTATATGATGAGATGAGGTCAAGGCAGGTCGACACAATTCGCATACTTACAGAGAAAGAGATAAAAAGGGCCACTGATAACTACAATGAAGATCGAGTTATTGGATGTGGTGGTCAGGGAATGGTCTACAGAGGAACTTTAGATGATCAAAAGAGGTAGCCATAAAGAAGTCCAAGGTAATCAACGATGATTGCAGGGAAGAATTTGTTAATGAGATAATAATCTTGTCACAAATCAACCACCGGAACATTGTGAGGTTAATAGGCTGTTGTCTGGATGTAGATGTCCCAATGTTGGTCTACGAGTTTGCCTCCCGTGGTACATTATCTGAATTTATTCACAGTAATGACCGTAGAAGATCAACAATCTCATTGAATCTTCGCCTGAAGATGGCTACACAATCAGCAGAAGCTCTAGCTTACTTACATTCATCAACATCCCGCACAATCTTACATGGGGATGTCAAATCTGCAAACATTTTGTTGGATGATCAGCTCAACGCAAAGGTTGCAGATTTCGGAGCATCAACACTAAAGTCCATCGATGAAAGTGAATTCATCATGTTTGTACATGGTACACTCGGCTACCTTGACCCCGAAAGCTTTATCAGCCATTGTCTCACCGACAAAAGTGATGTATACAGCTTCGGAGTGGTTCTCCTGGAGCTAATGACAAGAAAGAGGGCTATATATAAGGACGACTTCAATGAGAAGCAGTAATTGTCTTACAGTTTTCCCTTGAAGTTTCACAGGAAGAAGCACCAGACTATGTTGGATCCTGAAATTATAGTAGATGCATGTATGGGGGTGCTCGAGAACATGGCCGAACTTGCAGTGCACTACCTTAGGCCAAGGGGAGATGACAGGCCAACGATGAAGGAAGTTGCAGAGAGGCTACACATGATGACGAGACTGCAATCTGACGGAACTAGTGCTCATGAGAACAACTTTCGGGGTGAAACCCTTCTTTCTAAAAGTGAAAAGAACCGCTATGGAGAAAACTACAGAGGATCATCTTCGGTTGTTGTCCCTTTCGATGAGATGACACACGGGACCATCGATATGTCCGAATTGGTCGAAGATCTTGCGAGATAATGTTTGTCATTTCGTTTGCATACATAATTATTGTGTTTCCGGTGTGCAATACCAATTCCACCCGGTGTTGTAACAAGTTAAACCGGTTTAGCATACGCCATTCTAGGTATGCAACATGTACCTAACATGTGCATAATCTGATCATGTGTATCCATCTAGCTCTTATTTTGGCTATTTTATTTCTGCCTTCTGGCCATAGAAATGTTCCCATTTGGTTTACGTCGCAATGACACTAACATTCGGCATGGCGTGCTGCCGGAGAAATCGCAGCACACACCATTGTGGGTATGCAACATGTACATGATAAATGTATGATTCGATCATGTGTGTATCCATCTAGCTCTTGTTTTGGGCATTAAATTTTTTTTTGTGTGTGTGTTGTGGCCATAGAAATGTTCCCATTCTGAACTCTGAAGGTGAGTTATACCAAAACATACTACAGATTTCACTAGTTCCACAACTGAATCGAAATTTACCTGTGCTATGTGGGGAATGGAGCGCCGCCACATATCCACTCCGCTCATTCAATCGTGGGCCGGCGGCGAGGAGACTCGCCGGCGTGGCGACGAACTGGCCCAAATTCACCAGCTCCGTCGCCTACCACCCATCGCCGCGCCGAGCCGCACGGACCCGTCCCTTACTTCCGAAACGGCGGGGGGTCGCGCGAGAGAACCAGGCTGCCAGCAGTTCGCGGCGGCGTCCCGGGGGAGCCGCGCCGCCCGCGCCGGTGCTGCCGCTTCTGAAGGCGTCCTCCATGGCTACCCAGCTTCGCATTTCCCCTTCCGTCTGTCCGTCCGTCCGTCCGGCCGGCCGACACCTCGGCACGGCGGCGGGGTCGGAGGCTGGCCGGAGCGGCGACTTGGGTCTGACAGACACTCGCTCGCTGGAGCAGCGGAGGGAAAGCAGGAAACGCCAGCCGTATCTTGACTTCGAAAGCGTATACAAGCTTACCGCTTTCGTCCTTGCTTTATTCTAATTCTTTTTTAAAAGTTTTTGCTAAATTTGTTTAACCAAAATGGATCATCCTTACTGGACTCTTCCAAATAAGTACACAAAGAGCGGCAAAAGGAAAACCTTAGCCATCACCTTGAGATCACTAGTTACTCACCATCATCTTCGGTTGTCGCTCCGGCACCATGGGGCAGACCGGCGGAGGGAGGGGATTCTATTCTCTCAGCTGGTGCGAAGTAATATATTGTTGGTTAGCTTGTGGTGTCGTGACCATATTGCTC
The DNA here is from genome assembly GCA_947311845.1 of Poa pratensis. Taxonomy (NCBI): domain Eukaryota; kingdom Viridiplantae; phylum Streptophyta; class Magnoliopsida; order Poales; family Poaceae; genus Poa; species Poa pratensis. The sequence goes on from CAMZMU010000020.1 coordinate 102,536,780, forward strand.
AAGCGGTTATGTTGATGTTGTCTTGAATAAAAACTCTCTAGCTCTGATCTCATCTCGTTGGAGTTGGATCTGGAGCTGCCGATGAGCTTCACTGCCATTGTCTATGGATGACGGTTGTTTGTTGGCGTGGATCCATGGTCATCATCGATGGAAACATTCTTCTTCAGCATCCCTTTCTTTCTAGCCTTTGCGAGCATGGTTTGGTCTTGCCATATCGGTGTAGCATGTCTACCCTGAATAGCGGTGGTGCCCCGTCACTTGCTGCAAGTACCAATGTCCGTTGTATATAATCGGTCCACTACTGTGGCGACACAATCATACAACGAGGTCGTAGTTCTCTACTAGTGGTTCTTACATGTACTTCAGTGGCTGACTCTATTGATGTTGAACACATTAGGCAAGAGCTATGTGGGCGAGACAATGATGAGTTTCGCACGGAATTTCGGTCTAGTCTTGGTCGTAATCTTATCGGCATCAAGGGCGATGCATGTGGCATAGCCATAGCAGCAAGTAAATTTTGAAATATTTAAAACCAATATGTAAAAAAATCATAAAATATATATAGCACGTGACGTCCATTGTTTTTTTTTTTTTTTGACAAACATGAAGTCCATTGTTTGACATAAATAAAAATGTACATGTTCTCTTTTAGTCTCTGGTCCCTCGAGTAAATACCCTTTTTTTTTCAAGGGAAACGAGAGACATTACTGACGGCCAGCGAGAGGGCGTGAAAGCAAGCCTAGCCCAAGAAGTCGCTACTGGCTAGTCCCAAGAAGTGGCCTCACGGGCTGCGCCTCTCACGCTCGCTAAACAGCCCATCCAACTAATCAAATGCTGACATGCGGCGGAGAAGAAACCGGTCGGCGACCTGCGCTCAGCAGCACCAATGTACGACTACGCCTCGCCGGCGGCGAAGTTCCGGCTGCCGGTGTGCTTTTCTGGGCCGTTGTGCACGCGCCCAGGTAGGCCACGTTGGCATACGCGATCGTGCTCCAGGTTATCTGCATTGTTTTTGCACGCGCCCGTGCACGCTCACGCTGCAGCCTGCAGCCTGTACCAGTACAACTGAATGTTATGTACTGTCTGAAGATCTAGAGAGGGCTTTTCTTTGGGCCGGAAAAGACAAGACTACCGGAAGCAAATGCAAAGTTAGTTTGGTAAAGGTTTGCCGTTCTAAAGAATTTGGGGGTCTTGGCGTCCTTGACACCGACAAATTCGCGAGAGCCCTTAGATACGATGGCCTTGGCTTGAGTGGAAAGACAAAGACAAAATTTGGAGGGTCCTTGGCAACCTTGCACCGAATTGGATATGGACCTCTTCTATTGCGCCACTAAAATCGTTGTGGGTGATGGAGAGTTCACACCGTTTTGGGAGGCGCCTTGGCTCAACGGTTTGAAACCAAAGAGCATTGCCCCTCTCATTTTTGTGGCCTCTAGCTCAAAAAAGTGGTGCATCAAGAAAGTCTTGGACAACAACTCTTGGGTTAACAAGATCAAGATGGATGAGAATTTCTCCTTGGGGCATGTCGCCCATTTTGTGGACCTTTGGATGCTCCTTCAAGATTTTTCTCTCGTCGAAGATAGGGAGGACGAAATCTCTTGGACTCTCACTTCCAACGGTCAATATTCGGCGGCTTCGGCTTACAAAGCTCAATTCTTTGGCTCCACCTCCACCAACATGATGCGCTTGATTTGGAAGCCTTGGGCACCTCCAAAAATCACATCCTTTGCTTGGCTTGCCCTCCAAAATAGGCTTTGGACGGCGGACCGATTGGAGAAACGTGGGTGGCCGAACTGTGGGACTTGCCCTCTTTGCAAGAGAACTACGGAGACGGTCAAGCACCTCCTTGTCGATTACCGCTACACCATGCGCCTTTGGGGCCTTCTCAAGGCTTGGCTCGGTCTTCACTACCTCGACACCCATCATTGGCACTCTCTCACGCTCGAGGAGTGGTGGCTTCAAAAGTCGAACAATTCTACCCCCAACCGCAAGGCCATGGCGTCCCTTGTTTTGCTCGACTCTTCGGAAATTTGGAATGAGAGAAATGCGCGTGTTTTTCGCAATAAGCATGCGCCTCCAACGGTAGTCTTAGAGAACATTAAGCAGGAGGCCTATCTTTGGGCTACCGCGGGTGCAAAATGTTTGAGATCTTTCTTGCCGCGAGAGTAGTGGCCTTTTGTAAACCATAACTTTTAATTTCCTTGTATGACTCCTTCTTAGTTAATAGAATAGATGGGGCAAAACTTTTGCGCCCCCTTCTATGAAGATCTGCTCCGCTGGCCATGTCCCAGCTGCTTTTCCTCTTCACCAACCAGCTAGGCTAGCTGCTCCAGCGAGAGCGCGAGACAGTACGTGCTTGGCATACAGAATCTCATCTCCGATACAACTACCAACACCATCCAACACGTGGAATCCACGCACGCTGATGACCTCTTCGTATATATAATCCGTACACGAGGAGCAGGTGACCGTATTATAGTACTCCCTCCGTTCCTTTTTATAGTGCGCTGGAGGTTTTTAGGCAAACTTCTGTCACGTTACGAAATATTTCCGTTTTCCAATTTTGCCCTCCCACCGTTTTCTCTCTCGCGACCGCTCTCTCTCGCGAACGCTCCTCTCTCTCTCCCGAGCGCTCTCTCTGGATCCCGTCGCCGTCGCTGTCGCCTTCTCCCTCCCCGTCGCCGGCCGCAGCTATTCCTCTCCCCGTCGCCGGCCGCCGCTATTCCCCACCCGTGGTCGAGTTCTTTCTCCCCGTAGGCAACCATATTTCTCCCCACCATACGCAACCACAACCCTAGTTCTCCAAAGATTGGATTTTTATCCGCCGGCGACGGGCTACGGGCGAGATGGCCGTCGATCCGTGGGCGCCGGCGATGGATCAACTCGATGCGGCGAGCTCCGGGCAGGCGGAGGAGAGGATGCGGCGAGGTTGAGTCTGGCGCCAGATCCACCAGAGCGGAGAGCCATGGAAGCGGGAGGCGAGCACATCGGCGCCTCGGCGGAGGTGACCTGAGCCGCGTCGTTCCGTGGAAGTGCGCCTGGCCCGGCTGCAGCAAGTACCTGGAGATGGGGCGTTGCACAAGTTCGTCACCGCTTGATCGCGTCGTTCCGTGGAAGTGCGCCAGCACCGGTGAGTCGCCGCCCCTTCTGTTTCCTTCCCGCTGCCTCTTCTCTGTTCTGCCATGTCTGAGTCTCATCTTCTTCCGTGTTGTGCGTGCGGTGCAGGGAGTCCCACGACAAGGAGCAGTCCAAGATGGCCGCGAGGGAAGCCGTCCGCGCCAAGGAGCCCCAGGACAGGACATTGGCGCTCGAGTTCTTCGTCACGCCCGTCGCCTCCCTCACCTGCGCATGTGGCCTGCTACACTCTCCAGCAAGGTATGCGTCCCTTCCTCTGCCTGAGTACTTGCTTTGCTTGCCTTCTGTCCTTCTTCTTGATTCCATGTTTTGATTAAAGCAGTAGTAGCAGGAGTACTCCATTTGTGTGAAAACAAGTGTCGGTGCAGTTGCTGTCATTTGTGTGTGTGCAGGTGCAGCACAGACCCAAATGGTGTGTACTCCATTTGTGTGAGTACGTAGATGCCTTGATCCTGCTTGTATGTGTTGCGCAGCAGTGGAGTAGCAGTAGCCTTATTTTGGAAGGAAAAGAAGATTAGGAGTAGCTTTTTGTAGGCGTAGCTTGCTGCTGCAGATTGTTTCTCATAACACATGTCTCATGCTGTTAAAAGAAGACTAGGATGGCTTTTTTCTTGCTTAAATAAAATTGATTAGCAGCAGCTGTAACACATGTCTTTGTTACAAGTAATCTTGCTTAAGTAATCTTGCTTAAATGAACTTGCTTGCTTAAATAATTTTAGCTTAAATAATCTTGCTGGCTTAAATAAAATTGATTTGCAGTAGCTGTCCTGAATCCATGCACCAGCAGTTTAACTGAATTTTGTTGTTTGTTTGTGCAACCTTTGCACTAGCAGTACTGCTGTACCTTATTTGTTGTACTCTTAGTGCTTTGCACTACTTGCTGCTGCTGACAGTAGTTTGTGTATTGCTCAATACACTTGCACTTCTTGTACTCTTACTTCTGCTAGCAAGTGCTTGCTAGCACCAATAGCAAGTTTCTGTCCCCAATATCTTCTCCATAAACACACATTATAAACATACATCAGGAGTAACACACAAACAATACTGAATTCTTTAGTACAATAACACACAAGCATTAACTTACACACAAACTTTTTTAGTACAATAACACACAAGCATACAAACATGACTAGGCAACATCTTGTGCTTGGCCTAGAAAATTAAGAGCATGTGCAATAACCACAGGAGGGCAACGCAACCTTATAGGTAGCTGACCCAATCTTTCACGCTTGTCCTTGTTTGCATGAATTAGCTTGAGACCATTCTCTCCTGAATTGTTCATGACCTCAACCATAACCGACATTAAACTTAGGAAAATTCGGTTCAGCTTTGATGATTCATATGCTGCGAATTCAGCCTCAACACCTTTAATAAACTCCTTCAGAGTTTTAGAGCTAAGGGTATTTGTTAGAGATTGTATGGATCTAAAAAATCCTAGATCAAGGACATTCAAATCTGGACTGTTTGCCGGCTGCTGCATCAGCTTGATGTTCAGTCTTGAATTGGCTACAGCTTCTGCGAATGCTGGGTCATTGGGCAAAAGATGCGGCTTCGCATTATCTTGCTGTATGAAAATCGTCTTGCCCACATCTTCTTGAGGCCAAAGTAACTCTATTGCAGGCAGTAGTTTTTCAATAAAGTACTCCCGCATCACTTCCCTCGTTACAACCAGGTTCTTGGTCTCCAATGTGCCTTTCTCTCTATTTTGACTTCGTCTTTGCGCTGGTACCTCTTTCACGAAAGGCCACATACCTATTTTCCCATCAAATGTCATTTTCCCTTCACTGTCATACCTAGGTCGAGCAACTGCGGTTAGGAACATGACTTTGCCTATGCAATTTCCAGCTACAGGCCTTTTAGGATCTGGCTCATCAGGCAGCAAGTAGTAGACCTTGTCATTCACTGTCATATTGAACCATTTTTCATCAACATGCACAATTCTGTACATGTCGATGAAAAGGGGATCTGCAGTTGCAATTGTGTCTTCATCGACCATTCCTAAACAAAATTGTGCCCTGTTTCTCTTGTGTTTCTCTGTGAGTGGAGGTGTTAGGGAATTTGAGTGCCTCCGGATTAGGTTCTTCTCAAACTTTCTGAATAGTGTCGTAGGATTGACTCCAAGTTGCCAAGCGAGAGACCTAATTGTTGACCTCTTGTTTAGTGGGATACTAGGGATTCGTGATAGATCAATCTCTAGTGGCTTCCTTCCGCACCTGCCCTTTCTTCTGCTTGAAACGTCAACCGGCAAACCCTCCTCAATCTGCTTCATAGCCCGCTGCCAAAGACTCTGTATCTGCCGAATACCCACCTCAAAAAAATTTGCAATGTTCTTCATATCTTCTTTATCAAATTTTCCACCTCCTTTCATACATAGTGCATGCAAAGCTACATAGGCAGCATATTTCTGTGTATCACTGAGTGTTTTCCGTGTCTTCTTTGCTTGCTGAGCACCCACACCTGCAGCAGCATGTTCTTCAATTACTGCATCTTGATCATTTTCATTAACTGCATCTTGATCATTGATCATTTCATCTTCATGTTCTTCAGGCTGCTGGGCATTTCTCTGAAGTTGTTGTTCTCTGAAGCTTGGAGGAGATGAACCTGGGCGAGCTGCTGCTCGTGCTGCAGCAAATGGAGTAAATGTAAGTACTCCATTTCAGTTAATATGTTAGAGATACTTGCTTCTGGATCAAGTAGCATTAGCTAATTTACTGAATGTACTACTGCTAAATGATGATGATGATGGTGGAGTATTTCTGTAAACTTTGTATGTTACCTCCTGGACAATTAACATTGTTGTAAATAATGGAGCCGTAAAATCTGCTGATTTCTTGCAACTGCATTGGATTGCTAGCATGCTGCTGCTTCACTTCTGTACAATTTTAAAGTTGTGAATTTGTGTGGCTCTGGCAGATTATTTGTACTGTCATTTTTGAGTTAATTAGAGTATTTAAGCAAGGTGTATTTGTGCTACTAGTAACTGTATAATCGTTTGTTACATCATTCCTTGCGTCTATGAATACCCCGTGGCTGACTTTCCATAGCTCTACTGTCTGCATTTTGCTAAGACTGGTTGCTACGACTGCTTGCTGCTTGATATTACTGCAACTTCATCAAGTGCTTGTAACAATAACTTGCTACGGCTGCACTTCTTATCTACTCAAAGTATTAACTGAAATCTGAAAAACAGTTGCACTTCTTTAGGCAACATCTTGACTGAAACTTTTTCAGTACAATAGCACACAGCATATGTGCTTGTAACAATTTTCGTGGAATAAAAAGAATACTGATGTTGAAAATAACTGCATGATTTGCTTCTCATGTCTTAAATGTACCTGCAGCCACAACGCCGACATCTTCCATCTGATGATCGACATGGCCTTCTTCAGGCTGCTCGACATGGCCTTCATCAGGTATGATATTGTCATCTTCAGGTGGACTGCAATTGAGGTCCAGGAGGAGAACCATATTGTTGTGCTGTGGACTGCAATTGAACCGTTCGAATTCCTGCAGGGGGAATCTGCTTCTGCTGCTTATGGGCTCGTGGGGATCGAGGCGCTGGAGTTCAGGTGCTGTGGTTGCGATCCTGGGTGTTGTGCCTGCTCCGGCTGCTGCCGACGGCGTTGTGGTGGCGCTCCAGCTCAGGCGCTGGAGCTCAGGCGCTAGGGGCGCCTCCTCTTGGCCCAGCGAGCTGCTGCTGGGGCCGGCGATCTGCGGCAGCCGGCGGCCGGCGAGCTGCTACTGCTGGAGGCCAGCGGCCGGCGATCTGCTACTGCTGGGGCCGGCGGCCATCGATCTGCTACTGCTGGGGGCCGGCGATCTGCTGCTGCTAGGGCTGGCGATCTGAGCGAGGCGAAGAGCTGGGCGAGTAGGAGAAGTGCTCCCGCGGCGGCGATCGACGGCGATCGGAATTCAAATTTTGAATTAGAGATCAACAATTAGTGTGATCGGTTCGCTTCACTGCGGGAGGGCAGTACTTGTAACTTAAGCAAACAAGTGAGGGTATAATTGTCTTTTGTCTCATTTTCACCTGGTCGGAAGTTGTTCCCCAACGCACTATAATTAGAAACGGAGGGAGTATGTGCTTACAGTACTTGACAACCGCACGGCCCATGCATTTTTTTCTCTAATACATGAATAAAGTATAAACCGCGAGCCCGCAATCTTGTAAGAAGAGAATGCAGGCTCCCAAAATCTTTTCAGAAAATGCAAGCTAGCTCAGCTGGTTGGTAATGAGAAACAAATTAATCACTGGCAAGCCAAGCTAACCGATGAATCATGCTCATTATCACAGCAGAAATTAGAAGTCCGGTAACAAGTTGCTGCATGCATGCAATTTTCGGTGTAGGCAGCTAAATAGTTTCATTACGTAAGCTTTTTTATCGTTTTCAAGTCCTGTAGTATCTTTCCCTAGAAAAAATCCTGTAGAATAAAATTGAACATTCTCCACCAGAGAAGAGGTCGACCGAGAAAGCAACACAGGATAAGAACATAAAATTGAAAAAAAAATTGTTTTTTATATTGATATATAAGAAACAAACATGATACTACGACTGAAGTCAAAAGAAAAAGTCAAACAGGTCAGGACCTACTAAACGAGAGAAAACTATCCCACGAAGATCCAGATCATAGGACAAGAACATAAAAGATAATTAAGATACGCGATGTGCTTGCTGGATCCATAGCTAGCCAAGCCAATAGATGGATCATGGATAGATCGGTATGGTTTTGATGCCTGCGCTGCACAGCACTTTGCCTCGATCATAAAGAAAGGTCGACGTCGTCTTTTACACATGCTGCAGCCAGCCTGCTTTTGGATTGTGGCATCGATCCTCCTCGTCAGATCGCCCAAGCCAGGCATAAAGCGGCCTGCAGCTTACTTTGTTGTGCCTGCAAGGCTGGCATAAATGCAACATCATTTTGTTTAAACGAAAAGACAGATCGAGCTCTGACGCTCGGTTATTTGGATAGAAAAGAAGAAGGGACCAGTATTCATACGGGTATCAGGGAGCAGAGTGTGGTATACCCTGTGAAGGGAGTTTGTACCTACGTACAGGGAGAAGAGTGGGCTACTCCCTCCGCTGAAAATACACCTACTGTCATTCTCTAATCACTTTATTTACGCACAAACACTCGAGATGTCTGGTTTGTTTCCAACAAATAGTGCGTATAATTACCTCTCACAGTATATTGTCGGCTAGGTAAGATCGAGAAACCCTGGCGCTCTTTATTTCTCACGCACGCCATGGCTAGCTAGAGCCTAGCTAAGCTAGCACACGCAACGAGAGGCCAAAATCCGGAGCCCGGTCGAAAGGGCAAAGAGGTCGTCGTATGCATGCATGCATCCATGATCCAACCATACACACAGTAGGGTCACGGCATTCCGGTACAACTTTTAACCGTTGGTGACATGTTGACACGGACCGATATACATGCACTAGTTAAGTTCTTGCCGGAAAATGCAGGCATGCAGGCAAGCAAGCAAGTGCACTACTAAAAAGAGTGGATGATCATACTTGATCTTATTTTGGCCTCGTACGCATGCATGCATGCCTAAGTTGAGTTTGTGGATGCTTTGCGATAATGACAAGCGTGGGTCGTCCAGCAGCAATCAAGTGCTGAAATTTGACTTGCCATCGATCGGTTGCCACACACATTCGAACGTAGGGCGTAGCCGACCAAACGAGATGACCCACGATGTATTTGGATAACTTGTCTACGTAGTTTCGTTTCCTCTAGTTCTATCCTTGATCGTGACGCGGTTTTTAATCCATTTAATATAGCCCTTCTTTAGATCGCGCAAAGCAAACTGGGAAACACAAGAGCAGGAAAACACACATATAACCCGACATGTTTGTAAACACAAAACGTGTGATTATGAAGCACGGAAAAACTGTAGAAATAGCCCTTCAGATGGAATTCAGGTTAAAATACAGGCATGCATGTCCTGAATACCTTAATTCAGGTTTAAAATAAGGGTGAGTATATATAGTTCAAATTCTATAAAATTAAAGCATAGTAAACCAGTACACATGAATTTGTTTGGCACCATTCTTTTGATCCGAACCATATGCACATGAAAAGGTCCTCAATACCTAAATTTTTACATAAATAGCCTTGTACTCAGGACATGTGCCTTGTGTGGCAAGTAGTTGCAGGGACAGCACAGTACTAGTAGTACGTTCAGAGTACCAGTACATTCATGTAATTAATTAAAGAAGATCCGCAGTTATGGATTCTACAACTACCTACTGATATCAGGTCCCGTTTTCGCATCCCTAGATATCACCAGGATGCAGCTAGCTAAGTGCAATTGAAGGCCACAGGAAACGCTGCCGCTTGCACAAAATAGTCATGCCGAATGGACATCCCATGCTGATTAAAATCACTTACTCCTAGTTTTTCCATTACCTACGCACACCACATGCCTACTCAGTTCAAGTAGCACAATAATTATGGATGCATAATAGTGCCAAAGACTACTCATAGTGGGGAGTATCATACACTAGTATCATGCATATGATACTAGTCTATATTACTACCTCCATAGTGAGTAGTAACATATGTGTGGTATCATGTAATCATGAATTTATTAACCTATAGACTCAACTTGCCTCAAAATCCGTTATGTTACGGTATCTACCTATGATACCACCATCGTCTCTCTCTTCTTTAATTTCATGGCACATCATCATTTGTGCTTATGTGGCACTTATGTTACTACATATATTACTCCCACTATGGGTAGTCTTACTACTAGTGCTACATGTGCCTTGTGTGTGGGCAATTAATTGCTAAGCTTGTACGCAATAGTTAAGAAACCCACCTGGCCAATCTTCAGTTAAAATTCTCACATTGATTAGTATAAGTTGTTGCACGTACATACATCTATTTAAGCATGAACACTGACACACGATGGAACAATTGAACGAATCTGTGGGGGTTGGTAGTTAGTTAACCAACACGAAACGAAAGATCATCGTAATCGTGGGCCCAATCGATGAGATTAATCAATTAAGCAGCGATCCGATCACCACCAACACCTACCACCTTTTGGCCAATCCGGTCTCTAACATTACGTTCGAACTTTTAAGTATGCACATGGCACTGGCGTTGATTTAATATTCAGCTTTCAAGTAAGGTCGGACCAACTAACATAAAAATGATGTGTCCTTTGCTGGCCCCACATATTTAGATTGGATTGGATCAGCCGTAAAACAATTAAGCAAAGACGTATCAAACCAAGGGTCGGCAATGGATAAAAGATGGTTTCTCAATTACAGGGATGTGTATGTCTAGTGGATCAAGTTAGTTCTTGATGCATGGCATAGTTCAGCAAACTTCCACCCAATCTCGATTAAATTCTCAATGTTATTTGATTAAGTAGTTACAAGTACACAACTTTACGAGCAAGAACATTAATACACAATAATGCAACCAAACAAATCGGAGTAACTGGTTAACCAACACGAAACAATCATCATAATCAAGGGCCCCAATGACATTAATTAGTTAAGCAGCTATTGATTGATAATTCCCAAGAAACGATGTACCACTTGTGAATCATTGGTCATATGTGATGCTTGTCCCCAATTGATGGTAACCCTGTACTACATTAGTAATAAAATTAAGCTTTTTCTGCCCTGTAAAAACTAAAAATATATATTTATAAACGATAGTATCAGTCCATGACTATGGACAAGCAACTGAGCATAAATTAACTTGCAAACAATAAGTAGGCAACCTTCTGCCCAGTATCGAAAACCTTGTGTTTATATCACTCATACATCTTGATAAATCATGAACATTAAACCACTATGGGAGCAAATTGCATCGCTGGTTAAGCAACATGAAATGAGATGATCATCAGAATCAATGCCCACGACATATCAAATAAATCAATTTATCAGCGGCACATCGATTCGAAACCTCGCCATCAAGCTTTTGGAGCCAGACACCAACGACCACTACATCCACTCATCGTCAATAGTGCGTATGTTTGTCTTATATTATGGACTCCGACATTTTTGTTCGTACTCTACGTATATTATATCTGTGTTTATTGTTTGATTCCAACGTTTAAGTAAGGTTATACCAAGCGATACAAATAAGTCACCATCTCTAGAAGGTCTTTGTTTTTCTTCGCAGACTTGTCGGCAATAAGATAGTAGGTGGATTTCCCGCCTTTGTCGTTAAGGCAAGATCATAGCTCGGAAATATGTACAATTCGGTATCGTTTTGTTGTATACTACTCCCTCCGTTCCAAATTAGTTGACACATATTTGTCCATAAACGAATGTATCTAGACACAAAATAAGTATAGATACATCCGCATTTAGACAAATCCAAGTCAACTAATTTGAAACAGAGGGAGTAGTTGACAGATAAGTCCCATCGGTTCATGCTTTGGATTAATCCTTTGACTAGGTTTGGTCTCTTGCATATCGCTGGTCAATAGGATTTGCCTGCTACGACTTGCATGGGAAGGCCTCACACGCGTTATTTTTCTTTACCAATCATTTTGCCTCGGTATATTACGCTCTGTTGCAAGACTATTTGGCCCTGTCAGAGATATATTAGGTTACGGTAGTTTAGGATTTGTAATCCTTTCCTACCTTATCTCTAGGAGAGGCTTCTTGCCCTCTAAGTTTGTACCCTCATATATACTCGCCCATGAGGCTCAATAATACATCCATCATATTCCGTCAATCTCATAATTCTACATGGTATCTGAGCGGCACGATCTCTGACCTAGCTGCCGTCGCCGCTTCCGCATCGCGCCGCCCCCGGGGAGATCGATCGATCTCTATGATCTCTCTCGGGGGCCGCGCGACCCATACCTAGGGTTCGTCCACCGATCGGTTGATCGGCTGCCCTAGAGTCTTTTTTTCCGGTGGCTTGATCCGAGTTTTCTCTCTCGCCGGTCGTTTTTTATCGGCGTTTCTTTTTTTTGGTTTTCCGATCTAAGATCGGTTTGTGTCGCCTGCCACCGCCATCTTCTTCTCGCGCCTCTACTCCGACAACGGCATCGACCTACACCGGACCGCTCCTTGACAGCCGACTCGTCGGTGCTGACTCCGCACCGGCCGGCCCCTCCAATACTTAGAGAAGTATATATATTTGGTTATTTCTTTGATTTGTGTGTGTTGTAAGACTTAGAGAAGTATAGAGTTGATTTGAACTTATTCATATTTGAACTCCCTTTTGAGTTCACATACATGTTTCGAGAAAATAATTGGTTTGGAATATAACTTCAGGGTTTATCGACATCTCTTGACTAACTATCAATATCTGACTCCCAGATCATTGACACTCGTCTGGTATCGACCCTAACTCTTTTTAACACAAAAGCGCGAAATTTTTCCATATTTCACCAAAACATGCATGGATGCACAAATGTAATTCCTAATTCTACCCTCTCGAGTCCTATAACTGCGGGGTATTACAGCGACCTCTCGCATGGCTACCACGACCAAGTCTGCACCGCCTAACGCTCTCGGCTCCCTCGACATCGGCACAAAGGGCTACCACCTCGCTTGAGCACTCATCAGCTTCCTCTATAGTCCAAGCATCTGTGTCGCGACACCGTCCACGACGTTCCCGCTCCTAGTGCGGGGGATGTCAACCCACTGGATTCTACTTCGCTTTATCTCCAGTCTGACCGTCCGCGACGTTCCAGTTGTTCACGACGCTACCGCTACGACTGCGGGGGGATGTTAGAGATAATCTGTAGGAGAGGCTTCTTGCCCTCTAAGTTTGTACCCTCATATATACTCGTCCATGAGGCTCAATAATACATCAATCATATTCCATCAATCTCATAATTCTACAGGCCCTTTGGGGCAAAACTTACAGCAACTAAAAGATTTAAAATGTACCAAAATTATGAGTGAGTAGAAAATATACAGTAAATTATTAAGAACACTGTGTTTTTCAGATCTGAAAAAAGAATACGGATAGTGTGAGCATACTGTGCTGCACAGTTTCTTTGATCCGATCGAGCTGCTGGCAAGTTCCCAACAGTAGATACACCATGCATTACGTTTTACCTTTAAAACAAAATAAGTTTTGTACTCTAATTGACGTCTTAGTAATTCTTTTGACGTCTTCAACCTTGAAAATAAGAAGGCCGGCGCTGCAATGAATGCATAACACGGCAAATGCAGCCGAACTATATCAGCTGGACATCATATATACCTTTGCTTATTTGCTTGTGACATTTCCAAGGCTTCCTTGCATTTTAAAACAAAACGTTGTTTGCTGTCGTACATGATATGTTCTCAGAAGAGGTCGATCGAGCTAGAAAAGCAGCCCAGTATAATAATATGAGATAAGATGAGACGTGTGGACGTTCGGATCCATCTCAACTCTCAAGGGGCCGGCTGGTCAGTGGTTTTGTTCGATTCCTGCATGCTCTGCGCTGCGCTGCACGGCACATTGCCTCCTAAACAAAGGTGTTGATCTCATCAGAAATTAAAATTGGCTCCGATATGCTACTGACAGAATAAAAAATAGTAAACATTTCAAAAGTTTCTGAAAAATTTGGAGACGAATATATACACATGTTCTAAATACGTACCAAATTTCGGGGCGAAAGAACATCTGGGCTGTTATGTACAAAAAGGACAAATCAGTGACCAAAATGAGATTTTTACAAATATTTTTCATAGCACTGATTTGTTATTTCTGTACAGCGCACCACATATGTCATTTTATTACGAAACTTAGCACGTATTTAGAATACACGTATATGTTCGTCACAAAAAATATTCAGAATTTGCTGAAATGTTTACTATTTTTTAAAAAAAATATTCTACCAGGAGCATATGAACTTGGGAGCGAAAACGCCCAAGCCAAGCATAAAAAGAGGTCAGCTTACTTTTTTGTACCTGCAAGGCTTTGCTAGTGCTTCCTAGCTTTGTACATGATGTTGTACTAATTCAGGAACACAAGTGTCAGCAGATAACCAGTATTAAGGCAAGGCTTACTTTGGCAGCGAAGTGTTTTTAAAATTAAAGTTTTGGATGACCACATTATTTATATGCCTAGCGAACCAATAGTACAGTAGTAGTCAAACTCTTTTTTTTTCATATACTTCAAAAACAGTGCATTTTTTTAAATGGTGAAGTATATAAAACTACAGTTTTAGCTAAATTCAAACGCCTCAAAGTATTTAATATTTCAGAATTTTGAGACTTGAAATATTTTTGCAATACTTCAGAATTATGGAGCTCCCAAACGGGGCCTAAATGAGGAAAGGCAGCATAGAGCGGACAAATGGTTCCTAGATTACAGGGATCTTATTTTTAAAAAAAATGAAAATGGCATTTGAAATTTAGAAGAAAAAAAACTAGATGTAGCCAATGATAAACTCCACTAGCGTGTAAAAAACCAATCAGAGTTCTTTTGTATTTTAGTCTGAGAAAAAAAATGTGTGGATCTAGGTGCGATGAAGAACGCTAAAATTTGAATTTTTTTTCATTTTATTTGTACCCTAGAATGTAACTAATTTTAAATTGAGAATTTACACGCTGGTAGAGTTCAACAATATCTACGCATAGGATTATTGTTTAGAGTTTCTTTAAACTTACAAATGCCGATTTTAGAAGGAAAAAAAAGAGCACCATGGAGCTTGGGCTCCATTTTGTGGTCCCCGGAAGGCAGCATCCATGTCTTATAAATTGTTTAAACCTGAGAAAACATAGTGTTAGTAGACTCCTTTGAAGGTGGTGAAAGCAGATAACGATCCTAGCTAGTGGTGTGCAGTAGCCAAGCCACACACCGTGCTCGATCTTTCTCACGGAATCTTGGGTACAAGTGCATGGGACGACAGCGAGATGCGGCGAGGCAGTGAGTAGGCCGGTGTGGACTTGCGCAAGAAACACCACGGCATTCATACATACGGGGATCCAGGGAGCAGATCTAGTACGTGTGAACAGAGCTCGCGCAAGCAGAATAGCAAGCACATACAACAAAAGGACAAAATCCCAAGGTCAAAAAGGTCGTCGTCACATCGACTCACAGCCATATACGGCGCCAAATTTCCATGGTTGAGCTAGCGCGAGAACGGTGTGCCTTGCCACTCGTTGCACGCGGTTAAGCTCATAAAGCAAGACTCATCTAATGGAAGCAGTTCTCGACGTACGTCAGTTCCTGCAGGCAAGTTGTGGTTGTACCAAAAAGGATCACTACTACGTGACCGCGTAGCACAGACCGAGCGACGTCGCGGTCTTGCCGATAACGACGCCATAGAAATGAAAATGATAAATTCAATCGCCAAAGTACCAAGTGGTACTCGACGGAGCTTCAGTAACTTTGTGAAGCTAAGGGTGTGTTTGGTAGCCCGTATGTGCTCAGAATGTGTTTCTCACCTGAGCTAGGCTGGGCTTATACAAGTTCAGTTGAGATTTGTTGATGTGTTTGGTGGATTGCATGGGTTGAGACATGTTCAGGTGAGAAGTTGTTTGGTGGCCTGCATACGTTGGGCAGTGCTGAGCTCAGAAAAAATTACAAACCAGTCCAAGTTATTACAGACAGGCCCTTGATAGAAGTTAAAAAAAGCGATCAAGTCCTCTTGGCCGGCCGGACCTGGCCAAGGAGCTCGGCGGCCGGAGAACCACGCCCATGCGTTGGTGGAGACCTGGACGAGGACGCGTACGAGTTCGCGCGCCGTCTCGAGCTAGCTGGGAGGGCCGAGGCGGTGCTAGGCGGCGCGGTGGCGGTCTACGTTGGCGTCGTGGGCCGCGACTATGTGCGGCGTCGGGGGCGCGTCGATGGGCGGCGGTTCGCCGTCCTCTGCGGTGTCGGGGGCGCGGCGGTCGGCCTCCGTGCTCGTCGAGGCCCTGGCTGGCCGTGGCGGCGCTGGTCGTGGAGACCCTGGCCGGGGCGGCGCTCCTCCGTGGTCGTCACGGCGCTGGCCGTGGCGGGCGGCGCTCCTTCGTGCTCTTCGCGGCTCTGGCCATAGAGCTTGGTGCCGAGGCCGGAGGAGGAGGGCCCGGCGGCGGAGGAGCCTTCGGCGGCGAGGGCGGGCGCGTCGGCGGATGCCGGCGTCGAGGAGGAGGCGTCGGAGGTCTTCATCCACCGAGGAGCTTCATGGAGACGAACAGAACTCGGCCCGGGTCAACGGACGCACGTCGCGGCCTCGCCTGGCCGGTCGGCGTCGCCATACCTCACCTCGACTGGCCGGTCGGCGCCCGCCGGCAGAGGAAGCAGACGCGGCGCACGAAGGTGGTGCCGATGGAGGCCATGGCGGTCGCGCGGAGGCGGCGTCGGGCGGTCGCGCGGAGACGGCGGTGTTGGCTCGGTAGGGTGCAGGGCAAAGAGAGAGATGAGGGCGTGTGGGGGGGGAAATGAGCGAGCGGGGTGGGGGTCTGGGGGTGTAGCGGCTCGTGCACAGTACTCTGCGGGATGAGCTCGCCCGGGATGAGGAGCGAAGCTCGATTTGGGCTTCGCTCCTCAACCAGGCTGTGGGGCGTTTTTCGTATGAGGTGAGCACTGCTGAGGAGACCCGAGCCAGGCTAACAAACATCTTCTTTCCCAAATATCTCGGTTGAGATGAGAAAATCTGTGCTCCCCCGGGCTACCAAACACACCCTAAGTCTCACTCTGATTTTGCCCAGGTGAGGTGAGTGCCATCAGATTAATTAAGATACAGAAGATACGATTGATCCAGATTTTGTACTCCAAATTCAAACTATTTAGACTATTTTACAAAAACTCCCAGTAAGTCATACATGTTCCATTGAATATTCTGCAAAAAAATTATTTGTATAAATGATTTATCATTAAATAGTTTTTATGTTTTGATCTCAAGACATAATTAAATTATATACCACTCAACACAATGAAACGAAATTTTTCCAATACAATCAATGGAAGATATATGGTTCCTCAAATTTTCCGTCTAATACATTACAAATTTTCGACGAAATATGTGTTCAAATGGCTGCAGTGGCATATATAGACGTATACGAGAATTGGAGTGGCATTTTTCAAAAAATTGAAAATTGCAGTGGCGTTTCTCAAAATCGCATGAGTTGGAATGACATTTATCCAATTAACCTTAAAAGAATACAGTAAGTCATGCAGGTTCCATTGAATATTCTGGATTTTTTCCATTTGTATAAATGATTTATGATTAAATAGTTTTTATGTTTTAATCTCAAGGCACAGTTAAATTATCAACCACTCATCGAAATGAAAGGAAACTTTTCCAATATAATCAATCGAACATATATGGTTCCTATATTTTTTTCAAAATTGGAATCAACTGAGTTCCCGGTGGATCTTAATCTCGTGACACTCACATGGGCACAGTCACTGCGAGACTTTGCTTATCTGTCCGGTGGTACTACCACTACCACATACTCGTAGCTAGGGCAACACAGTGCTAGACTACATTCATCTACGTACATACTTAAAGCCGATCCGCAATTGCATAATATACTACCCGTAGTACTACCTACTCAGCTCCAAGAATTTGGATATCAGTATGAAAAGAATCCTGGAGGGGGCTTGGATTTTCGGTAACTGTGGTTACCGAAAGTTTACCGGTCGGATATTGTACGAGATTTTTTGACGAAATTTAAAAATCAAACTTGAAACGATAAAAAAATTAAAAACGATTTAGCGGGGTGTGTGTGGGGGGGGGGGGGGGGGGGGGGGTTCCAGTTACAGGCCGGTAATAGTGTATTTCCACCGGTAACCAAATCCCTGCTCAACTCTCACCATCTACAGTTAGGTGTTGTTTTATGGTTATTTTGTGGGTCTGGAGATGTTAAGTGTTTGCACTTAGGTTTGAGCACCTTCGGCCGCACGAAACTGTGCTGCCTGCACAAACTTTGTATGCAAAATGCATAACCCAGCTGATGAAAACCGCTGCTGGTGCTGCTAGCTGTCCATTGCCTATTCACACGCCTAATTATTGATGAAACTGCACAGATATCCACCGTACATAAGCTCAGTGAAATAGCATAATAATTAATACTCCATGATACTAGTAGTAGTAGTACATGTTCCTTGTGTGTGGGCAATTAAATGGTAAGCTTGTACGCAATAATTAAGCAACCTCCTACCCTGTACGGAGGAGTACCACTAAAATTCTCGCATTCATTAGTTAAGTTGTTGCACGTACATGACTCTTTTCAAATAGGCACCACACCATTGATACACGATGTACAACTGAACAAATCGTTGTAGCTGATATTTCTTTTTGCGTGGGGGAGTAGGTGATTAACCACCACGAAATGCAATGATCATCGTAATCAAAGTCCCCCGGAGGACGAAATTAATCAATTAAGCATTGATCGATCAGCAACAACAGCTAACAACCATTTGTCCTATCCTGTCTTTAGCATTTTGTTCATACTCTTAGGTGTATATATGCATGTTGGCGTTGTTTGATTCCAAGGTTAAGTAAGGTCCTCCAAACAGAATTTCGTCCCACACACGGATTGTATTGGATTTTTGTAAAAAAAATTACTTTATCGGAGAAAACTGTGAAAATGAATTAAGCAAAGATGTGGACGTCAATAGATAAAATTAGGCTTCTCAATCGTTTTTTACAAGGACGTGTGAGTCTAGTCGATTGAGTTAGTTCTCAGTGTAAGCAATGGTTGAGCAACCTTCTGCCCAATCTCGACTAAAGTTCTCAAGCAGTAATTGATTAAGTTGTTGCAAGGACATACCTTTTTAAACATGGATATTAGTACACTATGGAACACTCGAACATACTGAACATACTGGTTAATCAACACGAAACAATCATCATAGTCAAGGGCCCCAGTGAGATTAATCACCTATATCATCATGGATCAATACCTCATTAGGGATGATGTGTCACTATAAGTTGTTAATTAGTATGTGACATTTGTCCTATCCTGTCTCTTTACATTTTATTCTTTGGCCATCTTGCAGGAAATCAAGTGACTCATGGGATATCGCGATACCTTGCTCAAGAAAATTCCTCCTAACCAAAATAAGTTTGCTCATACGTTAGCTAATCATAGTACGAGTCCATGAATGTAGGAAAACAATCAAGTATAATAAACTTACACAGTACGAAATGAGGGGATTCCTAGTACTACCTCTGTCACTAAAATAGGCGTATTATTATTCTGAAGCCATATAATGTAAAGTTTGACCAAAATTCTAGAAAACTCGAGAACCTTGCGAATTTTTCTGATTAAACTTGCACTGAATAAGTAAGAACATTTCTGCCAATCTTTAAACCCTCACGTTTCTTACACACGTACATGTGGATAAATCACGAAAAATAATACGAGATGGGAACAAATCACATGACCGATTAATTAGCTGGCACATAACATAATGATCATCAAAATCATGGACCTAACCAATGAAATTAACCAATAAGCGAGCAGTGGTAGATCAATTCGAGACCTTGCCATCAAGCTTTTGGAACCACACACCAACTACCACCATCACTTATTAACATCAGTGCATGACGTTTTGTTCTATATTATAGTCTCTGACATTTTTGTACATACTCTTTTTTTTTGCGGGAAAGACGAAGTGATATTAATCCAGTACCCTTACAGAACAGTCCTTGAAAGATAAGAAAATTACAAACAAGTCCTTTAGGATAACGAAGACGACGTCGTCGAAGAAGACGTGTCGCTGGCGCGCCGCCGTCGCTCCTCCTCTGCAACCTTGGATCGGACGGAGTCCCATGGCGGACGGGAAGTCAACGAGCCTCGAACCCGAAGGGCCTCCACCTTGCATCGTCTCCATCGCCTTCCGACTGGATCTCATCACCTGCATCTTCCAAAACATCAACAACCGGAGCCACCGCACTCGGTCTCCGGCACGGGAACTAGGCGCACGGCAACTCCACCGAGTTGCGAGCACCGGGAAGGAGGCAGAGAAGCGGTCGGGCTCCGCAGAACCCCACCACCAGAGAAGATCTCCGCCGCCACAAACCACCAGACCGACTGCGCCTTCTCCTCCATTGCGCCGCCGGCGAGCCACCCACTCCATCCTAGCTATGTACAGACGAGATCCGAGGTTTCCCCACCCTCCCGCCGCCGGAGCGGCCGGCGGAGGGGGGGAAACCGGCGAACCGCCGCCGGTGAACTGGATCGAACGGGGAAGGGGAAAAAATTGCCTCTCCTACTGTAGCGGGGGGAGAGAGCCGAGCCAAGGTTCTCAGCGGTGTGCGCGAGGCATTTTTGTACATACTCAATGGTGTTGTTTGATTCCAATGTTCAAGCACGGTCATGCCAAGTGATACAAATAGGTCGCCATCTCTAGAAGGTCATTATTGATCTTTGCATGCATTCTTCTCAACAATAGAATACCGAGTGGATTTGCCGCCTTTGCCGATAAGGTAAGGTCCTGATTGTATATATTTCGATTCATTAGTATTGTTGTATAGATTGATAGATGTGTTCCATCAGTTCATATGCATTGGAATAATCCTTTGACCAGTTTTGGTCTCCTGCAGCGTTGGTCAAGAATACGACTTTCAGGGCAAGGCTTACACATTCTTCTTTACCAATCACTTTTTTTAAGATTATATTGTTGCAAGACTAATAAGAAAGCACTTACG
Source organism: Poa pratensis (assembly GCA_947311845.1). NCBI lineage: Eukaryota > Viridiplantae > Streptophyta > Magnoliopsida > Poales > Poaceae > Poa > Poa pratensis. Next base: position 102,557,484 of record CAMZMU010000020.1, read on the forward strand.
TCACATGAATATAGTCTTATAGATTGGACGGAATATACAGTAAATTGGGAGCACTATGTCTACAATATGGAAAAATACATTGCAAATATGCCGTGAGCACGGAGTGCACAGTGTACTTGAGTTGAACTGTCCGGAAAAGAATCTGTCATCAGTGACGTTCCTGCCAGTACCCAACAGCAGACACCATATCCATTGATTAGACCGAACGACTCGGTGAGATACGACCTCTTCCCATCCTTCCATTACTTTGGTCATTATTCAGAGGGTCTCATCAGATTTGACCTAAACCCTATCATTTTTTTCCTCTAGAGAAGCTAGCAGTACATGCGACCAAAACTTGGGGAGTAATGGCGAACTGGCAGATAAGTTTGATGCTCCCTAGCAGTTTGGTACTCCTAGAGTTATTTATGGCTGCCAAATCAAAGCGGTGCATCAATGAACAACTTGTTCCATAAATCTTCTATACCAAAAATAAACACGTACAGAAATTATGACATGGGAAATGAGAAGAAAAAATGGCAATATTGGTGGGCCAAACCAAGGAGTAGTGCAAATGTGCAATGCAGTGTAGCTTGATCCATGAATATTTCTCACAAAAAACATTTAACCGAAAATGAGAAGAAATTAGTACCACCGCTTGCATTGTTTGTTTATCCATCAACAGCAAAAAAATGAGAAGAAAATCAGTACCTGCTCCTACTTGCATTGTTTATCCACAAGGCAATTAATGTGCCGATGGCTTCTCTCTCTTTTTGGAGTACAACGTGTCTTAATACCAGCAATCTAAATTCAGTGAACCAAGGTTTTACTCCACTGACATTTTTAACAATACTGATTAGTGCAAAAGGAGAAAGTGAGAGGCGGTAATAATTAAGCTTCCAACAGAGTCACGTACGACTAAATCAAAAGCACGAGCATTTTTTCCTAATCCGTGAGAGAGAGGACAACTTTTTCGCCACGAGCATTTGGCAGCGACGCATTCCGCTACGCCACAGTTCTACTCCACAAGTGGCAGCCTACACTACACACAAAATGAAAAGGTTGTACGCTAAAAAGTTATTCCGGCAGTACTTTTGTTCGCTATACTTGTGAGCACACATCGTCGCCACCTAGACACCTCTTTCTCCGACTCAACTGCAACAAATGAATCACACGACCACGCGTACACTCCGAAGAGCCGACTACCATCTACTCGCTCCGTATCAAAATATAAGACTCTATCTACTTTCTGCACTCATGTATCTAGACATGTTTTAGTGCAAGAATATGCACTCATGTATCTAGACATGTTTTAGTGCAAAATTCTTGCACTAAAACAAGATACATGTGTGTAGAAAGTCCGTAGAGAGTCTTATATTTTGATACGGAGGGAGTATCTATGTAGCGACCTCGACATCACTCAGGCCTTTCATTGTTGTCACACAAGCAAACCGTTTAATACTGTAATAGATTGCAAAGCCTTGTAAGCAAAACATAAATACAATTTTGGTGTGATCCCCTCGTCGAGGCGACTTAAAAACACAAAATTATGCGCATGTACATGTATGTGCTCATTAACTGGCCTAGTAATTGATGATGATTAAGTTCGGCTGATTGTGGGCAAGCAATTAAGCAACTGAAGGATAATTAAGCTTGCACGCAATAATCAAGCAAGCAAGTGAAGGTCATTACGAAACGGAGTACAACTTCATAATAAAGCATGCACCCATTTTGATCACGATGGAACTACCTCATCAGATGGCTGGTTGAGCAGCACGAAACAAAATGGTCATCGTAATACCATCTTAGCAAAGTTGAGCAAAATTAGTACTCCCTCCGTTCCAAAATAATTGTCTTCCATTTGTCTAAATTTGGATGTAGCTATACACAAAAACATGTCTAGGTACATCCGAATTTGGATAAATGGAAGACAGATATTTTAGAACGAAGGGAGTATATCGAGAACCCTAACAAAATAATTACTCCGTAATACTAATCGAGCAGCGAGCAAGACCTCGCCATCAAGTTTTTGGCCCAACGACCAGCACCACCACTCGTTGTCATTAGTACGTGTCGACGTTTGTCCTATACCATGCATGGTCTCCGACATTTTGTTTGTACTCTACCTATACTAATACTACCATGTGTTGTGTTGTTGTTTGATTCCAACGTTTAAGTAAGGTCATACACCAAGCGACGCTACAAAATTGGTCGCCGCCTCTAGAAGGTCTTTTCTTTCTTTCTTCGCATGCATACTTGTCAACAATAAGATACCAGAAGAAATTTGCCGCCTTTGCCGTTAAGGCAAGGTTGTATGTGTATATATAATTCGATACATATAATAGCATTCATGGATAGATATATATATATATATAAGCAAATTCCCCTTTGACTAGTTTTGGTACCTTCCAGCCTTGGTCAATTGATACGAGTTGCAAGGCGAGGTTTCACACACATTCTTCTTCTTTGCCAATTATTTTTGTCTCGGAATAATTACTACAGCTTCTGTCACCGGAGTGAATTGAGAAGAATATGTTTTTTAATCAGGAAAAATACAGGGAAATACGAGCATGTGACGTGAGCACGCAGCAGTGTGCAGTGCACGTGAGCCGTGCTGGCCGGAAAGGCATCGGTGACCTTGCTGCCCAGTTCCCAGCAGTACAGACACCGCCCATTAATTCGTTTATTAATTAACAGAACCTAACTACTCGGCCAAGACCAGCTACGACCTCTTCCTTTGATTAGTTAACTACCCACACTCTCCATTCCCTCCATTAGTTTGCGACATTATTCAGAGGCTCTCATCAGATCTGACCTAAATTATTTATTTTAAAAAAAAATCGATCGAAGAGTACATCTGACCTAAACACTAGGAGTAATGGCAACTGGCAGATACTAGTATAAGTTTTGGTACTGGACTTGTTGAAGCTGGACAGATCAAGCAGTGTATAAGTGGGAAGAAAATTAGTCCCCCACCTTTCGCATTGTTTATATAGTATATATCCACACAAGGCCATGGCCGATGGCTTTAAAAAATATATATTACAGTTCGGTATTTCCTACCAATTCGGTACTACTAGTGTTATTTTTTTTATTTTTTTGCTAAACACAGTACAACGCAGACGCTCACATACACGCGCATACACTCACCCTATGAACGCACACGCACACCCTACCCCTATGAGCATCTCCGAATGACTGAGCCGGCGGATTGGGTCTTGAGATTGACGAAGTCACCACGGGCGCCTCGCTGTCGACGGGAACGTCGTCTCTCACTGAAGAATATTCCGTCTTAAATGAGAAACATCAGCGTCAAACCTGGGGTTTGAACTCTAGTGGGCTGGGGGTACAACCACCCTCCTAACCATCTTTCCACAGGCAAGTTCTCTACTACTAGTGTTATTAGTGTTATTGATCTAATGTTGCCTAACCATTTGGTACTACCCGTGTTATTGATTTGGTGTTTCCTAACAATTTGGTATACATTTGCAAAAACAAAAAAATGGTATAGTACTAGATTTGATGGCGCTGCTAAATCAAAGAGTGCACCATGGAGAGCTTGTTCCATAGATCTTGTACTCAACATAAAAGAAAGTGCAAAAACGATATCAGCAAAAAAAAAGTGAAATCTGGAAAACAAACAAAGAAAATTAACGTGTGTTAATAGTAAATGAACTAAATAATCATTCTAGTCTATGAGGTGGCTTGATGAAAGGGGAAAACGGTGAATGTGATTTGGGCAGTAATTTTTTTTTGAAACCGAAGGCAAAAGCTTTGCCTTATCCATTAATTAAGCAGAAGGTGCCCGGTTTATGATTTGGACGGTAATAATAGAGGTCACAAAACAGTTACTGATTGCTGAATTAAAAGCCGTGATGCAGCAAGCCGACGCAACCCCGACAGATGGACCCAACACGAGTGATGAGGTGGACGTATCAGGAAACAGAAAAACTAGGGAGTTTAGAGGTTTGAGGGGATTAGTATCAGAGTTACTGAAGCGGGACAGATCAAGCAGTGCATCTTAAAGTAGACCTGCTTGTATAAATATACAAATGACATCAGCAACAAAAATGAGAAGAAAATTAGTCCTCCTAGCCCTCGCGTTGTATATCCACACAAGGCCATGGCCGATATGGCTTTTAAAGAAAAAAGTTTGGCACTTCCTAACAATTCGGTACTACCAGTGTTATTGTGCTGGTGTTTCCTACCAATTTGGTAGTACCCGTGTTATTGATTTGGTGCTTCCTAACATTTTGGTATACTAGACTTGATGGCTGCTAAATCGACTTGTACCCAAAATAAATAAAAAGTACAGAAATGATGTCAACAACAAAAATGTGAAATCTGGGAAAGCAAATGAAGTAAACTAACGTGTGTTAGTAGTAGCAGTCTAATCAATCAACTGAGCTGTAATTATTCTATGAGGTGGCTTGATGAAAGGGGAAAAGGATGAAAGTGATTTGGTCGGTAATAATAGAGGTCACAGATGACTGAATCAAAAGCACGAGCTTTTTCCTCCTAATCTTAATCTATGACAGGGAGGAAGCAAACCTTTTTGTTTGTCCAGCACGTGCAGCTGCCACTGCCAGCGACACATACCGCTACTACTCCCCAAGTGGCCGCCTACAATACGCACACACAAAGGTAAAGCTGTTGATCGCAAAAAAGTTACTCCTATATTCGGATACCCTAAAAAAAAGTTATATTCTCACATCTTAAGTAGCAGTAAAAAATACGGTCACACACTAATGGCACATAGAGATGAGCGCACCTACTAAACGATTTTTTATAGAAATTCAAATAATGGTCCAAAAATTCCGAATTTTTTTCGCTCAAACATGACCAAGTATTCTACTCGTGTAAAAACTTTGACCACAAAATGATTTTTATCGATTTCTGGGCAAAAAGACAAAACTCTAACTAATATATCGTGTATATAGCGTATTTTTCAGTAAATCTTTAACCTAAGTTACAATAATAAAGTTATTCTGTGGCAAAAGTTTTTGTACAGGTACAATACTTAATTATATTTGCCGGACTGATAAATTCGGGATTTTTGTTTTTTGAATTACTATATTTTTTTTTAATATCGGGTGCGCTGGTCATGGAGTCATGACGTATTTTTGTAAAAATAATCCTCTAGAAAATGGAAAATAAATAAATATAGCAAGAAACGGGGGCGAGGGAGGAACCAGCCAACGGCGAGAACAGAGAGAGAAACCAAACCACACGAGAAGACAAGTTCTCTTCCAGGGAGGGAGGAGAGAGAGAGAGGCACGGGGAGCGAGGAGGCGGCGACGGTTGCCGAGGGAGGAACCAGCCAACGGCACACAGCCGCCCCGCGCGGCGCCCGAGGCGGCGGCAGCAAGAGGCCGCGACGGCGCGGGCACCCATGCTGGCGTCCGTGACGGGCTGCGCTTGCTGGAGATGAAGGTATCCAAGGAGCAGCAGCGGCAGCGGGAGGAGGAGCAGCGAGGGGCGGAGGAAGCCATGGACGGCGCCGCGGACGCGGCACGGGAGATGGGGAGGAGGGGGCTCCCGGCGGGGGCACGGTGGTGGTGGGCGTGCGGGCGGACGCAGAGAGCCGGGCGCTGCTCACCTGGGCCTTCGTCAATGCCGTCGCCGCCGGCGACCGCGTCGTCGCCGTCCACGTCGTCCTCGCCTCCGCCGCAGAGGCCGCCGCCGCCGTCGACTTCGACGCCATGCTCGCCGTCTACGAGGGCTTCTGCAACCTCAAGCAGGTCTGTTATCCTCTATGGCCTCTGCGTGCTTGGTCCGCGGTTGCTGTGCTGTCCGTTGGAAGTTGGTCGCCATTGGCCGGCAACTCCAGCCGGCCACCCAGCATGTGAAACCCTTTTCCCCTTTATTGTTCGGCATTAATTGCCCCAGTTCTCGTCTAATCTCGAGCCCAATTTCGTTGCTCTGGGTTGGCAAGATTGGGTTTGAACAACCGATTTCTGTGCGATTCTTCCGGCTTGTGTTGCGCCAAACTGCAAATTTGGGCTTCACCAACGGATTCTCCATGCTTGCCTCTTATGCCAAGCTAGAATTTTCCGGGTTGGGGCTGTTCTGGTAACAGTGTTCTTCTATCTGTTCATTTTTGGATCTATTGTCAACCCTCCAAGTGTACTGAAATCAGATCGTTTGGCCTATGCTACAAAGATTTTTTTTTACTCTTCATTCTCATAGATTTTCTTCCGTGATCTTTGCTTACATGTTCTGTACCGAATTCCGGCAGTATTTTGCCCCATTCCGATGCGGTTGACGAAGTGGTAAATTTGCCAACTACTAATTGATGCTTAACTGTCGCTTGTGCGATGAACAGATCAATCTGAAGGTGAAGATTTGCAAGGGCTCGTCGGTGCGCAAGGCGCTGGTTCGTGAGGCCAGCTTGTTTGGGGCCTCCAAAGTTGTCCTGGGCATCACCAAGAAGAAGCGCTCAATCGGGTAAGTTGGATCCTCAATGCTTCCACTACCAAGTTTCCCAACCTTTTTTCACGCAATGATTGATTGCCACCCACTATTGTTGTGTGAAACGGTTGCTTCGGATTCGCCAGGTCCTTGCATTCCGTCGCCAAGTACTGCGCGAAGAAGCTGCCTGCCAAGTGTGCGGTCCTCGCCGTCAATGCTGGCAAGATTGTCTACCGGAGAGAGGCGAATGCCCACTCGGGCAAGGTGTCGGCGGAGCGTCCTGGCTGCGGCGAGGATGAGATGTACTGTGTGTTGCCGTTTGCCCGTCAGGGTAAAGAGAGCGCGTTGCCTTGTGATGAAAAAGAACCTGAAGAGGGCGTGTTGCCTTGTGATGAACCCATGGAAGGCTGTGGGGGCGAAGAAAAACAACATGACGTTGGAGCAAAGGGCAGTCAGACAGAGGATGTCGTCGCCGAAGAACAGCAGCCCTTGAGTGTGGAACCTCCCGAGTTGTCGACGGATCAGGTTCAGGACGAAGCAGATGCTACTGACAAGGCCGAAGAGTCGACAATGGATCGGACAGATGGCATTTTGATCTTCCAGGTGATGGTGCCAGTGTGCTGTACTGCGTGTTGCCTGCGGGAATGACCATTCAGTTGCAAGTACTTCAAGTCGGCAAGACGGTGATTCGGTCGAGGCACTAGCTGAAGGGGATGGGGAGCTTTACTGCGTGCTGCCCCCAAGAAATGGTCATTCAGGCAGGAGCAGCAACGATTCTAAGCGTTCAACTTCGAGTGGGAGTTCTGGAGGCTCCAAGCGTTCTGTTGGTGTAAGAGGTGTGATTAGGGCCATTAGGCGTAGCAGTAGTTTCTCGAGTGATATCCAATTTAACTTGGAAACATCGGCTGACAAGAGGGATGGCTCAGTTAGCACGAGTGCCACCGAACGTACTCGTTGCACCGCGTCTACAGAACCTGAGGATTTGCGAAAGGACTCTTCACGTAATGTGGACATGTTCTCTAATTCTCCTATGTCGCTTAGAAGGATGATAGAAGGAAGGTCTGACCGCTGTCGCCTGCGAAGGAGAATCTTCAGCCATCAAAGAAGCTCCTCTTTTGAGTGGGCCAAAGTGTCTATGGTTCAATGGGCAATGAGGCTTCCCAGCCGTTACAGTTCTGTCCACCCGGATAGCAAATCCTTGAAATCTGATGCAAGTCCAAGGTTTAACGGTGATCCAGAATCTGGATCTACTTCCCCTGTTGAGCCAGAATCTATCTTTTCTTTCTCTTTGTATGACGTGGCGTGGCCTCCCCCTGAATTGGAACCTCTTCAAGAGAAGTATTCCTCAGTTTGTAGGCTGTTCAGCTATGAGGAACTCAAACTTGCTACATCAAACTTCTCACCCGGTAATTGCCTTTGTCATCTGGATTATTTTGTTACACATGTTTGTTTCAGCAAAAGTAAAATCTATTTTTCTTTCGTTAATGCAGATATGTTAATTGGGAAGGGAGGAACTAGCCACGTTTACAAGGCACAGTTGAATGACGGCACATTATATGCTGCAAAGATTCTGAAACCTTCAGTTGACGCACTACAGGAGTTTATTACTGAGATTGAGACTGTAACTAGCTTGCAACATGAGAATATTGTCTCGTTGAGGGGATTCAGCTTTGATAACTACAGTCTTGTGTTGGTGTACGATTACATGCACCAGGGAAGCTTAGACAAAGCGCTTCACGGTAAACGTCAAGATGGAAATTCACCGCCTATTCTATCCCTAACCTCTTGACAAGTGGCCTAATATTTCGTAACTCTTTCTTCAGGCAAATGTGAGAATAGTCTTAGCTGGGAGAAGAGAATTAAGATAGCGATTCACATTGCAAAGGCACTTGAATTTCTGCATCATGGCGGTGTCACCCAATCTGTGATTCATGGAGATGTTAAATCTGCAAACATCCTCCTGTCAGAGGATTTTCAGGCCCAGGTATAGATATTCAGATCTGCTTGTCATTTTCCACTCTAGCTTTCTGCAGTAACTACTCCAAAAACAAATAACAACTTTAGTTGCAAGTAGCTTAATGCGTAAGCAGTGTGATGAATTGTGGTTAGCCTGTAACTTGTCAGTTGTTGTTCAGCTTGTGATATCATCTCACCTTCTCTTTTAAAAATTTCAGCTGTGTGATTTTGGGCTTGCAAAGAAAGTGTCAGCTTCAACCTCCCACCTAACGTGCACTGACATCACAGGAACTTTTGGGTTAGTATCATCTCCGGACTATGGTTACCTGTTATTGGTTTTAAATCAAATGTAAAGCTTATAGGTAAACTACTGTTGTGACAGGTACTTGGCTCCAGAGTATTTTTCACACGGGAAAGTCAATGAGAAAATCGACGTGTACGCATTCGGGGTTGTGCTGCTGGAGATTATTTCAGGAAGGAAACCCATTATAACAGGGTGTGCGAAGGGACAGGAAAGCCTGGTTGGATGGGTGAGTGCTCTCCGTAACTCCATTTTATACGCGTAGCTCGTCGTCTGAGCAGTAACATGTCCTGAGCAAAAAAACAGTAGCTGATGATATTAACATGGGCAGATCATTGCTGCATTTGCTATATTGGCTTCATACTCGTTCTTGCACAAGCAAGCCACGCTTCCCTAACTCGTTGCTCACGCTTTCAGGCAAGGCCGCTGCTATCAAGTGGGGAGATCAAACAGGTGGTTGATTCTGTTCTGGGAAACGACTACGACTGCGACGAAATGGAGAGGATGACACTCGCGGCTTCGCTGTGCACGAGGACGTCCTCTCATTCCCGACCTGAGACGCTGCTGGTAAGAAAGAAGGGATGTAAACACCACAAAATCCCCATGTAAACACCATTTACCGATGATTCAGGTATCTGACATCCCACTCCTCTTTGTACAAACGACAGGTGCTGAAGCTGCTGGAGGGGATGACGAGGCGATCCACTGGGCGAGGTCGCAGGCCTGCGCGGGCTCTTCGGACGGGTCGGACGAGGAGGCGGTGACCCTGGGGTCGAACAACATGCAGTCCCACCTGAACCTAGCGCTGCTGGGCGTGGAGGAGGACTACGACGACGCGCTGTCGCAGTGCAGCACGGAGCAGACCGCCGACGGCGAGTACTGGAGCCGGTCCTCGAGCTTCGACTAGGGCATCGATCCAGTAGATGTGTTTGTGTTGTGTATAGATCCTGATGATTGATTATTGTTGATTGGTTGGAATGGTGCTGGAGGCTTGGGTTGCTCATGTAGAGATGATTGTCTGATGTAGCCTGATTTAGGAGTTGGTTTTTGTAGTAGCAACAGTTTTAGATCTAACCTTTGCTGGCCTTGGGGGGCCCTACAAAACAATTACTGATTATGAAATATTGAAATTATGAATGAATGGCTTTTTTATGGTGCATCAAAGATGGGAATCGATTCCTCCAACCTTTTGCCTTTATCCTCTGGACATGTCTTTTTTTCGACGAACACAATACATTGTGCAGGAGCAAATAAAATATCTCTCTCTCACACTACAAATCTGGGAGTGAACTTTTCAGATCCTGGAAGAACAGTTGATTGCAAAGGTTTTTTTTGCCTCGTACGTAGTAAAACATAACTGAGGTGGACGTGATGCAGAAGTGGATCCAGTCCAAAACCTAGTACTAGTACTGCACGACAACAGGAAAAGATTGTGGATTCGTCGGTACTTCCAGGCGTGAAATGGTTATGTAGAGATTTGTTGTTGGGCGGTGAGCAATGGCCAATGGTTGACACCAGACCAGATCTGGTTTAACTCAACGCAGCGACGACAGACGCCCACCGGATAACTCGAGGGCCCAGCCAAGCCAGTAGTCTGATGGACACTGCTGACGCCATTGGTGCTGGTCCATACTGAGACATAGCTCACCTGTTGCTATCTGGTCCCTGCAGACAGATGCAGATGGTGCCGCTGTTGCTCGTGTGGCGCTTGGATTATCATGGCATCACCAAAAGAGAACAGGTGACCGGCCAAAGATGAAGGCAGTATCTCCGTTTCTATCTGAAAGTTCTCTATTGTTTTCCCTAACTTTTTCTAACATCAACTTTTCTTTATTAAGAAAAGGTTGCACTTGATCTTTTTTATCGTGGAATATCAAGTTTATTTGAGGCAACAAATACGAAAACAGAACAAGTGCATTTTATTTATGTCAATGGACCCCATGACCCATGTGCTACATTTTTTTTTTTTGAAACTGTGGGGCAAAAGCTTTGCCCCATATATTAATTAAGCAGAAGGTGGCCGGTTTATTATGGAAGAAACCGGCCGAAAACCATACAACAACACGACACAACCCACGGGCGAAGCCCCACAACCACGAGAAACCACGACGCCGCACGACACGGCCACCCATAGCCCAAGCTGCACCAGGAAAGCTGCTCGCAGACCACGGCCGCCACACCAACATCCGGGGCCGCCGCCCCGGCCTAAAAGGCAACCGCTGCTGCCGCTGCCCAAGCAGCCCCGACAGCCTCGCCGCCAGCACCCCCTTCCGGGACCGCCGCCCCGACATAGCACCACTCGCCACCGAGCCACGACGCCGCACGAACCAGCCACCCGCAGCCCAAACTGCTCAGGGAGAGCTGCTCGCAGACCACGGACGTCGTACCAACTTCCGGGGCCGCCGCCCCGGCCTAAAAGACAGCCGCAGCTGCCGCCGCCAGAACCTACCACAGGTCCCTCTTGCCGAAATCCAGCTCCAAAGACGAAGCCCCCAAGAGGGAAACGACGCCAAGGCGCCGTCATCGTCCGATAACAAGATCAAGAGTTTCTCCCGGAGCTGGACCACCGATCGGAACGGAGCAAGAGGGGGCTGCAGCATAGCAGCAATGCCTCCAAGGAGGTAAACGACGGCCACAGCCGCCGCCATCACTGGTCACGGTACAAACCGAGACGGGGTTTTCACCCCAGCTCCAAGCACACCCTCCGACGCACCACCACCAGCACCGGCGCCGGCAAGACTCACCAACCACCACCACACCAACAAGCCAGACAACGAGGAGGACAGGACCACCGGACGCAGCACGCCACCACGCCAGGTGATGCGGCGTTGGGCGGGTCGATGGCGCGTGGATGCCGGGGCGGCGGCCCCGGGCTTGGGAGCAGCGACGCCAACGACGCAGCATGAGGCGCTGCGTGATGTGGTGCAGGTCTACGGCCAGGATCCGTGGTGGTTCGTGGCCACGGGCGGCGCTCCTTCTTGCCCTGCCGGCATGGTGCTCGGATGTGCTACATTTTGATGTTTCTATACATCGTGTTTTAACTATTTGAAAAACTATCCGCCCGCTATGGCTATGTATACCTTTTCTTAAAGAAAAAAATATGCCTTATATTCCGTGTATCCTTATTGTGGGGCAACTGAACCCACGAGGTCACGTCGCACAAAAGACCACAACTGAGACCAATACGATACAAACTTCTTTGCCGTAGCTGTGTCGGAACTCATTATTGGTGCGCCGACATAGCCTTTTCCGTAATTACATGAAAAGAGCAAAGAACAAAACCTCGCTGAATCGCCACAATAGTAGACCGTCATGTATGACGGGCATTGACGATTGCACCAAGTGGCGAGGCACCGCCACAATGTGGCTAGACATGCCAGACCAGACCGATGGTGTTGCTCACGAAGGCTAGAAAGAAAGGGATGTTGAACCGGAGTGAGCGATGAGATTGGAATGAATTTTATTCAAGACAACACCAACATAACCTTGTGAGTGATGTCGTCGTGACACCACAAACTAACCAACAAGATCTTACATGTTGGATCAGTATTGCTAGATGAGACTAGGCCGATAACTTTATTCGCAGATGCTAGAAAAAAAGAACGTTGAATAAGAATATGATGTTTTCGCCGATAGTGACCATGGAGCCACGCTAACGGACAACACAAATAACCAACATGTCGTCCACGTAGAACGACGGGGAAGCTCATCGATCAACCAGATCAAGCGCCGAAGAGACGATATGGGAGCCCAAGGGCTTTTATCCAAAATAATACCGTCATAACGAGTGTAGATTTGGTGCTATCGAGCTCCAGTAATCTCCTTTTTTCTAAAAAAATATATTTAAAAGTTCTAAAAATCTGAAAACAATAATGCATGTTCACAATTGTATATTCTACAAGTATACAAAATATCAATGCAAAATACTTTACAATCTGATCTCCACAAAAATGATAAATGTACAGATCTGAGTACAGTGAACAATATGTAGTTTCAAATTTCCAACTTTGGTGTTTTTTGTCTAGCCCAAAACGTATTGTATTTTGCATTGAAATTTTACATGCTTGTAGGGCATATCATTGAGAACATGCATCATTTTGTTCAGATTTTTTTTGAAACTTTTAAATATGTTTTTTGATTTTTTTAAAAAAGCGAGATCACTGAAATTCGGGTGAAAAAAAAAGACTTTCCGCGTCGTAACCGTTTTGAGTGATGTCATTGCGACACCACAAGCTAATCAAATAGTTCTTGAGGGACTAGAATCCCTCCCCTACGACGCTGGAGCGGCAATCAAAGACGCTTGAAGATGAACTATGGATCCAAAGGTGATGACTAACAAGGACACTACGACAGTGTCTAATAAGGATGATCACTATTTGTTAAAAAACTTAACAAGAAACTCTAAAAAAAAGATTGAACTAAAGCATGGACGAAAGCGGCAACCAAGAATACGCTTACGTAGTCAAGATACGGCCAGGATTTCCTCCGCTCTCCGCTGCTCGAGTGGGCGAGAGCGCCGCTCCGGCCAGTCTCCGACCCCGTGGCCATGCCGAAGCTGGGAAGCCATGGTGGGAAGCTTCGGCACCGTCGGCACCCGCGCGGGCGGCGCGGATACTCCGGTGCGCCGCCGCGTGCTGCCGGCGCCCTGGCTCCCTCGCGCGAAACCCGGCGCGTATCGGAAGGGAGGGAGGGGTCCTTGCGGCGCGGCGATGGCGGTAGGCGACGGAGCTGGTGAATTTGGACAAGTTCTTCGCGCCGCCGGCCCACGATTTTATCGGCGGAGCGGATATGTGACAGTGCTCCATTCCCCACATAGCACAGGTAAATTTCGATTCAGTTGTGGAACTAATAAAATCTGTAGTGTATTTTTGGCGTAACTGAATACAGCTTCAGAGTTCAGAATGGGGAACATTGCTGTGGCCACAATTTATTTATAAATTGTCCAAAACAAGAGCTAGATGAATACACACGATACACTCATTAAGTCATTATTATGTACGGGCTGCACACCCACAATGGGATCTCTCCGGCAACATGGCAGATTGAGTGTTAGGATCGTTACTCCGAATTTCAATGGCCAGAACAAACAAATAAAATATCCAAAACAAGAGCTTGATGGATGCACATGATCAAATTATGTACATGTTGGATACCTATAATGGCGTATGCTAAACCGGTTTAACTTATTACAACACCGGGTGGGATTGGTATTGCACATCAGAAACAAAATAATTACATGTGCAAAGGAAATGACAAACATTATCTCGCAAGATCTTCGACCAGTTCGGACATTTCGCTGGTCCCATGTGTAATCTCGTCCAAAGGGACAACAACAAAAGATGATACTCCATAGTTTTCTGCATAGCGGTTGTTTTGACCTTTAGAAACAAGGGTTTCGCCCAGACGGTTATTCTCATGAGCACTAGTTCCGTCAGAAGTGAGTCATGCCATCATATGTAGCCTCTCCGCAACTTTTTCATCATTGGCCTGTCCCCTTGGGCTAAGGCAGTGCGCTGCGAGTACGGCTATGTTCTCGTGCACCCCATACCTGCATCTTCTATAATTTCAGGGGCCAGTTAAATCAGTATGTTGTAGTTTATCTTTTTTTTTTAAAGCAAGTTGCTATAGATTACTGATTGTATATAGTTACTCATTGGAGAGATTTCCAAGAGTATCAGTTAACGAACACAAGTGATATTTCTATATCACAGTGTATGTTTACACATACGGATACTTTGCTTTTGTTGGGTGTTTGTCTTGGTCTTAATTATTATTTTCAGAGTTGTTGCCTTCAGTCCTTAATCTTTTATTGAAACATCACTATGGCTGCTGACCATGAGGACATGAAGGCAGTGATTTAGACATTTTTGTCAATGGTTTCATTCCCAGTATTTTCCCATTCCTTTGTTTGACTCGTTTTATTTCCCATTTTTCCAGGAAACGAAGTGTGGTAACATAACGGAGAAACAACCGGTTGGAGCCTACACTTAATTGGAAACCTACAAGGTGTGAACACGCATGATCCCCATCCCATCTTCTCAATGGATAAGAAGGAATTTGGAGCTTACACATACACTCTCACAGGGTGTTGGATTTTTTATTTGGTCAGCTGGAGCATGTCAACATTCATGTGTTCATCTAAAAAGTACACTCACATATTGATGAGCATCAAGAGAGGGGAGTGTGTGATGAGCAACAAGGTGGATGGGCTGGGAGGTCCACTTGAGCCTATTTATCAGTGGGTTTGACAAATGTTCACCATCCGACCCAGCCCAACTTATACAAATTGACCATGACGTTCTTGTTCAGTCAGAAAATCGATGAGGCATGCTGTTGTGGAAACAGTGTTGCAAAAACAAAAGGCTATGGAATCAGCAGGCTAACTAAGAAAGTTTGTATCTTGCTGCCTAAAGAAATTGTTAGTGTAATGTCCTGCAGGCGACTCCAGCTGAAGTTAGTTTTAGTGATCATGAAGACGACACTCGGAGCAAAACAAGTGTCAGTATTGCTTAATTGGGCTGTACACATCAGACAGCTTGTTCTCCTGGGATGCCGCTGCAGGCTTCCGGTGCCAAGGTCTGTCTCGTGGAAGGCGCCGACCCTGACTGAGTGGAGGGCTCCTCCGGCATGGCGGCCGGTGGGGGAACACTGGTGTGTCCGGGTTCTGACATGGTGATGGTGAATTCGGATCGGTTCACTATGATGCCAGCGATTCTGCTTGGCAGCGGTTGATTGGTCCCTGGCACATGACTGGAGAGGCAAAGAGGATCCAGCCGTGTTGTGGGGAGGCGCTCTGTTTCCCCCACCCAGCAACAGGTAAATTTTGATTCAGTGGCGGAACCTACAGTATCAATAATCGGTTCTGCGTAAATGAATATATCTTCAGATTTTAGAATGGGTTGATTCTCCTGACCATGACAAACAAGTTAAATAGATAAATAAAGGCCTGGATACTAAAATAAAATTATATAAACATTATCCACAATATTGTATACCTACAACTGCAATGGCATATGTTTTCAATAGGAAAACAATGGTACGTGTGGCGATTTCTCTGGCATGTCAAAATCGAATGCTAGGATCATCCTCAGAAAGGTCAACTTATTACAATAGTGGGTGGGCTTGACTATCCCTCCATCCCAAAATGTAAGACACACTTTATTTTGCATGGTCTTTGATGCACATCTTCGATCATTAATATACACCAAATTTATGGATTGGGAATGTATAAATTATATCGTTGCATTTGTCTTTGAGGGCAGGCATTGGTGCAGTGGTGAGGTCCTCCCCACTTGTGCCAAGAGGTCCTGAGTTCGAACCAGCCTCCCTGCACTGCACTTTGCAGGGGTAAGACTAGGTTCCTATAATCCCTCCCCAGACCCCACCTTGTGAGGGAGCCTCTATGCACTGGGTCTGTCCTTTTTATTTGTCTTGCAAAAAAATCATTTCATATATCTTTATACTTATTTTGTTGACATATTATAAGTACAAATCATAGTCAAAACTGTAAGTTGTTGACATTGAAAATCAAGGGTGCCTTACATTTGAGACGGAGGGAGTATCATATACCCTAAACAAAAGAGTTAATTGTAGATACAAACATCATCTTGCAAGATCTTCAACCAGTTCGGACATATCGATGGTCCCTTCTGTTGTTTTGTCAAATGTGATATCGACCGAAGATGATCCTCCATACTTACATGCACGGCTGTTGTTTTCTTGAGCATTGATTGTTTGCAACTGGAGCTTCCTTATCATCTCTAGGCTCTCTGCAACTTCCTTCATCGTTGGCCTGTCTTCTCCTCTTGGGCTTAGGCAGTGCACTGAAAGTTCGGCCATGTTCTCGAGCACCCTCATACCTGCTTCATATATTATTTCGAAGTCCAGAATAGCATGGTGGGTATTTTGGTGAAACATCAAGGGAAAACTATAGGACAATGACTCCGTTTCATTGATGTCATCGATATATATTGCCTTCTTTCGCGTCATCAGCTCCAGAAGAACCACCCCGAAACTGTACACATCACTTTTGTCCGTAAGACGATGGCTGATGAAGCTCTCGGGGTCAAGGTAACCAAGTGTTCCATGGACAAACCTGATGAATTCACTTTCATCCATTGACTTCAGTGTTGATGCTCCAAAATCGGCAACCTTTGTGTTCAATTGATCATCCAAGAGAATGTTAGCAGACTTGACATCCCCATGTAGAATTGTGCGAGATGTCGATGAATGTAAGTAAGCCAGAGCCTCTGCTAACTGTGTGGCTATCGTCAGGCGAAGATCCAAGGGATTGATGATCTATGACCAGCACTGTGAAGGAACTCGGATAAAGTACCACCGGAGACAAACTCGTAGATCAACATTGGGACATCTACATCCAGACAACAGCCTATTAACCTTACAATATTCCGGTGGTTGATTTGTGACAAGATTATTATCTCATTAACAAATTCTTCCTGCAATCATCGTTGATTACCTTGGACTTCTTTATGGCTACCTCTTTTTGATCATCTAAAGTTCCTCTGTAGACCATCCCATGGCCACCATGTCCAATAACTCGATCTTCACTGTAGTTATCAGTGGCCCTCTTTATCTCTTTCTCTGTAAGTATACGAATTGTGTCGACCTGTCTTGACCTCATCTCTTCATATAATTTGAGGCCTCCATTTTGTTTGAAATACTCATCTTTGTCCTTCTTGTACTTTCTCCGTTGTAATTGCATGAGCAATAAGCATGCTAAGCCCATCACCACTGTTGCAGAAATACTGAGGCCTGCAAGATATTAACAAATTTGGACCTTGCTATTTGTTTGATTTGAATTTGTAAGTCGCTTTCAGAGATTTTTTTACTTTTGCACGAGTATTTGTAGATGAAAAGTATGAAATAGAGGTCAGCTGATCTTTAAGTAAATGATGCTTACCAATGACCATTTTGTCAGTTGAAGAATACTTAGAGTGGCATCCAGAGTTTGTACCGTCAGATCTGGTTCCTCTCTTGCATTTGCATAAGTAGCTTCCCATTGTATTGTGACAGACCCCTTTTCTGCACGGATACAAATCTCCATATTTGGCGTCCTGCTTACGTAGTGTGCACTCGTCTATGTCTGAAGACAGTAATGGATACATCCACTCAGAATGCTCAAGCCAAACATTTTGACGGAAACAGCGAGCACTGCTTCGATTTATTAAGAGAAGCCGGACAAATGCCGGAAAGAGTACAGGAAGGGGGGAACAGCGTCTCAACCTCAAAGAAGAAGAGGAGAGAGCACAACAACAACACCACACACCACACACGATCAAGCCAAACATAATTCGCTATATTGCTTTCATTATTACATGTCGGCTAAAGAAAGATTCAACAAGTAATAATCCAACTAGTCAATCCATTATTTAATGTTGCAACCCTTGCTATTTATAACTTCCTCTACATTCGTACCAGAAAGAACACCATTAATTTTTCAGTTCCTTGTGGAGGTGTGATGGCAACCAAATTTGTGTGTCCTAAGGTTTCTATTGCTGTTGATACCAAAGTCAATGTTAAAAACCATCTATTGGCGAGTCTTCATTTGAATTATCTCTGAAAGTGTATCTAGTTGAACTAACACAGAGATATGGCTTCAAATTATATCAGTTTTCAAAGCATTATGTGTGGAATTTTGCACAAGTTAAATTTGAGTAAATAATCTACCTTGACAGCCATTTAGAAGATACGGATTGCCCTCGTATCCTTTGGAGCACTGACATAAGTACCCTGGACCATTTTCCGCGGACATGCAATAGCTGTTTGTACTGATACAAGCATAGTCCTTAGGTGTGTCCTTCCCTGTCGTTGGGCATGAGCCATTCCTAATGGCCCAATCAGCAACAACAGGGGCACCCCTCTTGGCTCGATCATCAATAAACCCAAGTTTACCAACGAGGTCCTGCTGCCTGAAATTGTACCACCCAACCTCGGCCACCATGGCGTAGAAGCACGGGTTGAAGCCCCATACCTTGCTTTGGTTCATCAAAAAATAAACCCGAAGGAGGTGAGGTTCGCAGGGATGGCAGCTTCACAGCAGCCCAGCCCAGCACATGGCGCGCCGTCAGACGTGTTGTTGACGCCCTCGCAGTAGGAGTAGCATCCAGCTACGTATTGACTTGCGGCGCCCTTGTACCCACTGATGAGCCCTAGGGTATTGCAGCCGATGACTGTGAAGCGGTTGCGCGAGGGGGATGGGAGGAAGGGCGTGAGCTGCAGCTCATACCCTCCGAAGAACTTGGTGAATGTTGTGTTTTCCGTGAAGCAAATGTGGTTGACAGGGCTGAGCACGCGCATCTCACCGTGCTCCAGTGAGATGTCGGCGACCTCAACAGTAACCTCAGGATCCCAGACCATTGGCCGCGGTGGATCTGTCGTGCTGTTGCAGGTGAGGTTGAAGTAGCCGTTCAGGTTGGTCGCGGCGCAGTGCGCCCCAATACCGAAGGGGTATGGGATGGGCACATCACCGCACTTGTCGGGGCAGCCTGGCAACGACATGGAGTATCGGGAAGAGGCTCCGGCCGCTGTTTCCACTGCTGGAAAGAAGATGCATACTATGAAGACTAGTAGGGCTGTTGATGTTCCTGGCATTTTTGGATGCTAACTAATGTTACATGTATGCAAACAGCACACTAGACCGGGTTAAATCGATACGAAGTAGGTTGTCTCCGCAAGTAACTAGGTGCAACTCACGGTACAGTACTGATTGTATATGTTTATTCATGGAGAGATTTGAATGGTGTCAGTTAAGTACTGGAAGTAATATTACTATATCAGAGTGCGCTAACACGCACAGACTTTGACCTTGATTGTGTGTTTGTGCTTGTCTTAGTCTTAACTATTGTTTTTTTGGAGTAGTTGCCTTAATCTTTAATTGCTGCTTACGGTTGGAGGAAGAACAGTACCATGAATTCCTGAATATAGCAAGTCATCCATGGCTGGTCAATGGTTTCATTCCCAGCATTTCCCCTAAACTTCCTCTGTTTGACTCATTTTATTTTGTCTTGTTTCTCAGGAAACGAAGTGATCTGGTGGTGAGAAGATACAGGAGAAGGAACCATTGCAGATTGGCTGGTCAGAGCCTACACTTCATTTAAAATCAACAAGGTGAGAACGCGCGTGGCCCCTGGCCCAACTGCTCATTAGAAAAGAGAAATTTAGAGCCTAAACATGCACTCTGTTTCAAGGGGAGCTTGGATTTATTATTTGGTCAGCTGGAGTATATCTAAAAGAATATACATTCATGAGCATGAAGAGAGGAGAGCGTATGATGAGCTTCTAGCTGTATGGGCCTGGAGATCAGTTGGGCGTATTTACCACAAAATGCACATGTTCCGGTCCGGCCCAACTTATGCAAATTGGCCATGGCATTCCTCTTTGGCGTTTAGCCAAACAGTCATTACCAACGCCAGATCTCCTGAATCATAAAAACATGGCAACGACGTGCACGTGCACACTCTGTGGTGCTTCTGACTCCTGGCGCCATTCACTTTTGGAGTGTGCTATGGCCAGGTCGGTTTGGGCATTGGTCGATGAGCATATAGTTGAACATCTGAGTGCAACTGCCGAGCCAAATGCTAAGTGCTGGATTTTTTTTTCTGCTGAAAACCTTACCACATGATGAATTTGTAAAGGTACTAGTAACTCTATGGGCGATATGGAAGGGGCTAGGAGAAAAGCTATTCATGAGGGAGAATTCATAGTCCTCTGTCTACTATTTTATTCATCCAAAGTTACCTAGCTGATCTGAACTTGTTAAGCAAAAAACATGTATCCTTGGCGCCAAGACCAGTTCATCAGAATAGTAACCCGAAGTGGATTCCTCCACCACCTGTTGTTATTAAAGTGAATGTTGATGGAGCAGTGTCGTGTAACAACATGATTGGTTCAGTAGCAGTTGTGGCTAGAAATAGCGAAAGGCAGTACGTGGGGTCATCGGCTGTTGTGTTCCCGTCGCTCGATGATCCACCGGCACTTGAATCTCTCGCTTGCCGAGAAGCTCTTGCCCTGGCTAAGGATCTGGATTTGCATCGTCTGCTTGTCTCGTCAGATTGCAAACAGGTTGTTATTGATCTTGCTGATGGTACTGGTGGATCGTATGCTAATATCATCAAGGAGATCAGGCTGATGTCAACAGATTTTATAAAGCTTAGTTTTATCCATGAAGGTAGAGTGAAGAATACTGAAGCTCATAATCTTGCTCGCTTTAGAACTGAAGCTCATTATTCACTCTAGCATATCTACATGCCAAACTTTTTTAAAAATTTCTTAGGTCATTCTTTAATTTTTTGGGGGAAAAAAAGAGAACATGGGAGGTTGGGTGCTGAAAATCCTTATTGTTGTGGAAACAGTTGGCGAGCTAAGAAATTTTGTATTTTTCTGCGGAATAAAATGTTAGTATAGAAGTCCTGCCGGCCATTGCAGTTAAGTTAGTTGAGTGATCAGGAAGACGACACTTGGAGCAAAACAACATCAGTCAGTGTTTGCTTAATTGGGCCGTACACATCAAGCACAGCTCGTTCCTAGCTAGATGACTAAATGCTAAATAATCAATACAGTTTTGGATTGGTCTCCTGCTTAATCAGCATCGTATTTGCACTTCAGTACTGACGTTCTTCTTCATTTCGTTGCAGGCTCCTTCAAGCCGATGCATCATTTGGCTATCATTTGGTCAATCTTGGTCTGCACAACTGCTTCAGCATGTTGGCGTTGCCGCTTAAATCTGACATCGACAACGGTTTCCAAATCGACAGCTTTCACGACACGAATGTCGACTGGCTGCGTCGGCACCAATTTTGGCACAAGTAAGATGGCGTGCCCTCAGTTACTAGTTTCCTTTCATCCGTAAACATAAATGGATTACGTGCTTTAAATCCTGATTAGTTATCGCTGTCAGTCGACAGTGCTGAATGTCTGATTCTTTTTTCATGTCACTTGCAGCTCGCCGGTGCGTGTTGGCTCTATTTGTAGCATTAATCAAAAAGGCCAAGGTGCAACATGCAAAAGGGTTCTTCTCCGACAATATAAAAGATCCTTGCCGTGGCAGTCTGTGTATTATTGTGCTTCCATCACACTCCACCATTTGTTAGTGGTAATGGCATCGACGGAGTTGTTGTCGTCGTTCAGGACACCAGGGTCAGTTCCCTTCAAGTGGGAGCTCCGGCCAGGCATCCCAAAGCAACCTGCAGGCAACGGCGACAACCTGCCGGCGTCGTCGCTGCAGCTCCCTCCAAGGCTCGCCGTGCCTCCTGTTGCCGCCACCGCTGCGCCGTCGCTGCAACTCCCTCCAAGGCTCGCCATGCCTCCCGCTGCTGCCACTGCGGCGCCGTCGCTGCAGCTCCCTCCAAGGCTTGCAGTGCCGTCCAGTGCCAGCGGGCGCGCTCTCGCCTCGGCGTCGTCAGTGGGACGGAGCTGCACGGCGCCGTCAAAGGCGACGACGACACCACGGCACCGGCGGTCCATGTCCGCGCGGTTCGCGACGTCGCTGGCGCTTCCATTCATGGGGCCGCGGTGGTGGGGCCGGTCCAAGGACGAGGACGACGTCGCCTTCGCGGCCCTCTACGGCGACAAGATCGTGTCGTAGATGACCTACGTGTGTATCGTCAGATTGTGATTATTAGTATGCCTTGCTTCAGTTAGGAATCGATGATTGGATACTCAGTTTGTGTAGATCGTTTTCTAATTACCTGCTGCCAATCAGCATACACTGTGTGTGCGGCGATCACAGATTAGCTGTACGTATGCCTACAAAAGAAAAGAAAAATCTGCCCTCCAAACGCAAAAAACATAGGGTGAAGAATCATGTGTGCAAATGGTAGTGACTTATGTGCTTGCAATTTTTTAATGAAAAGTGTGCTCTGGAGCACATGCTCCGGTTTCAAAAAATAATTTTGCATTCATCTAGAAATTCCAAAAGAATTTTCGTACGCAAATTTCCAGATTTCAAGTTTAGTGAAAATCGCAATTCATTTGTGAGACATCTAGAAATAACAATCTCGTTTTTTTAGCTCCTTAAGTTTTAAAATCACAATCTCTTTTTTAACAACAAACTACTTCCTCCGTTCATAAAAGGACGTCTCAACCTAGTTCAAATTTACATGTATGTAGACATGATTTAGTTTGTTGAGCTAGGTTGAGACATCTTTTTATGAACAGAATGAGTATATTACAGCTGAGGTTTTACAAAATATTCACGACGAACACATAGTTGCTCACATTTTTAAAAAAAGTCACGTGCATGCCAGGACACCTGGTCACATGCGATGTGGATGAAACCGAAACCCTCGACAGTCGACACCGTTTTGCCCCCAATCCCTAAACCCAATGGACGAGCTCGCCGCCGACAGCAGCAGCGCCGATTCACCGCCGCCGCCCTGCCGGCTGCCGGACGACGTTCTCCTGGAGATCCCCTACGCCTCCCGCCAGAGCCCATCTACCTCTTCAGCGCCTCATTCGTATCCACGCACTGGCGCGGCCTCGTCCATGACGCCCGCTTCCTCCGCCGCTTCCGCGAGTTCCACGGGGGAGCGCCTCCTGTGCTCGGCTTCTTCAACCCGCTAGGTCCTCCGCTCTTTGTTCCCAGCTCCGCCGGCTTCACGCCCTTCACCCCACGACGACCTGCGAGGTCTGGTGGCTCTACGACTGCCGCCACGGCCGCGTCCTCCTGGACACCTTCCGCGCCGAGCCGCTCCTCGTCTGGGACGTCATGACCGGCGACGAGCGCTCCCTTCCCTTCCCCACGGAGGCCCATCGGGGGCGCGCTGTGCACAATTGCGCGGTTCTCTGCGCGGCTGGCCACGCCAACCGCGGCGTCTGCCATTCCTGCCCGTTCCTCGTGGCGTTCGTGTTCAGTAGCCATATTGATTTCACCACGCACGCCTGTGTCTACTCGTCCGAGACCGGCGTCTGGGGTGAGATCACTTCGATTCAAATGCCAAGCTTATTAGTAGCTCAGGCAGTCCCGAAGGTTCTGGTCGGAAACACGCTCTACTGGCTGTTGAGTGACTATAGCATCATGGGGTTTGATTTGGATAAGCATAGCTTGGATTTAATAGGGAATGTACCGTTGGACGCGCTCGATATATATCATTGGCAGACTATTATCATGAAGGCAGAGGATGGAGGTCTTGGTTTTGCCAGTGTTGATGGATTCAGCCTTCATTTGTGGTCAATGGTAGCAAGCACTACGGGAAGGAACTTCAACGCTGAGGGTTTTCCCCCTTGGCTTAGCTCTGTTTACCCTTGGCATAGACCGATGCCGACGGTGACCCTCGGCATTTAACCCTCGGCATAGGTGGTCCTCGGCACAGACGAATACCCTCGGCGTTGCTCCGGCCGTCAGCGTAGATGCTTGTGCCGACGGTTTACTCTGCCCTCGGCGCAGTTTAGCCCTCGGCGCAGAAAGTTAACGGGACGGAGAAGACGGCGCCCAGGAGCAGTGCCGAGGGGGATCCCCTCGGCGTAGGTAGCCACGTGGAGCACGCTGGAGGGCTGGGATGAAGGTGCTACGCCGAGGGGGACGCTCGGCGTTGGTGAGCTGTGCCGAGGGGGTTACCCTCGGCGTTGGTGTCCACTGGCCTGGGGCTGGACCAATGCCGAGGGGGTTACCCTCGGAGTTGATGTCCACAATTTTTTCTCCAGGCTGCTTTTTGCGCCTAAAAATTACAGCAGATGCATATATATTTGAATTCACTGTAATAATGCAAAAACATTGGACATAGACGATATATACAAACATATCACATGACTAGCATCAAATCTCCATAAACATGTAGTCATAGATACACATCACTACAAGTTCATTACAATAGTCATCAGTACAAGTTCATTGCACATAGTCTTCGAGAGCATCATCAGTACAAGTTCATTACACATAGTCATGATATAGATGTCACATGGCAACCAGTCTTGAACGGACTTCGAGCACCGGCACAACACACACTTTGTCTTCGAGAGCATCATCACTACAAAATGAAAGAACACACCCGTTTAGAATGGCAAAATGACTATGTCAAAGTTCATGCATGGCAAGTCGAGCAAAGTTAAAGTTTTTACATAGCAAGTTGTTTTTAGTCCAATTTTTGCATGGCGAATTATTTTAATGAAATTTTAGCATGGCAAATTGTCTAAGTCAAAATTCATGCATTGTAAATTGTGTAAGTGTTGGTTGCATGCAAGGGTTTCCTAGGTGCCAAGGCTTCGAACTAACCAGGATCGGCGAGTCACGGGCAGAATGAACAGGACTAGGACCTCCTCGGTGCACTGGAGTGGTCACGGGCGACTCGCGGGGCGAGGCGGAAGCACGGCCAAAGAACGTATGTGAATAAGACGATCCCTACATATGTTTGAGCACAATAGTAACTAGTAACTTAGTATTTCTTTCATGACTAGTAACTAATAACTTAGTAGTTACGTGAAGTACTAACCGGAGTCCCCGTGGCTAGATGTGCGAGGAATTCGGCCTTCGTCGGCATCACTGGCATCGGTGGTTTTGGTGGAGGATCGACATAAGGAGGCGGTTGAGTACCGTTCGCTATAGCCACATGCAAAGCCTGCAAATGAGTTATATGTCACACGTGGTCAAGGAACATACGAACCGGTTGCAAGTAGCTAAAATGGGCAAGAAATAACCTTATGTGCCGCTTGAAGGTGAACCTCGCGGGCATCAACTGCAGCATGCCATTCTATCATCTTCTGGTGAAACTCGTGGCAAACCTCATCGTAGGCCTCCTCATAGCGGGACTACAATTTGACATAATGAATCTCATAAACATACACTGCATGATCAAAAGTCTAAATTTGGATTAAAATGAGAAAAATCTTACATCGCGACGCGGTGCACGAGCTGGGGTAGAAGCCACCATGCCCGTGGTAGATTTGACCCGGGTGAGATTTGACCCGGTTCGCCCGAAGTGGGAGTTTCGAGCTATAAGTCCAGGAACTCGCTATGAAGAAACTGATGCCGGTGAACCCGCTCACACACCGGGGTGGAATCTTGGACCTATACAACACCCAACACACTTGTACACACATGGTATGTCACCACCTAGGTTTTGGTCGGGTTCCGACGCTCCGGAGCCCCTCTCCGGCGAAACCCTAGTCCCGCTGGAGAAAAGTCAAAGTTCTCGTCTACCCCTTTGACCGGACTTGAAAGGGGGTAGGCCAGTGGACTTTTTTGCTTGGTCGTGTTGGGTTAGGACCTAGGAACACCCAAAACCAAGAGCTACCCCAACTCTTGCCAAGATTCCCTCCGGTTCGCCCGAAGTGGGAGTTTCGAGCTATAAGTCCAGGAACTCGATATGGAGAAACTGATGCCGATGAACCCGCTCACACACCGGGGTGGAATCTTGGACCTATACAACACCCAACACACTTCTACACACATGGTATGTCACCACCTAGGTATTGGTGGGGTTCCGACGTTCCGGCGGTCTTTTTCCAACGAAACCCTAGTTTGTGGGCACCGCAGATCTACCCCTATCTTTCTCCGTGCGAGGGTTGACCAATGTACTTTTTTTTGTTGGTTTTGGCTTGTTTAGGTCAAATATACATGGAAAACCGAGCTTGGGCCCAAGATTCCACCGGTAGCGCTACGTTTGACCCGTAGCGGGAGTTTCCTCCTACACGTCCATCACCTCTCTAAGTATCTCATGCACGTGAACAGGCTTGCACCCGGGAGCTAGGAATTGTATCTATGGGCTTTCCACCACACTTGTACATGTATGTTGGGCCCACTTGCATGTTTTCGTGTGATTCCGGCGCTCCGGCGGTCTTTTTCCAGCGAAACCCTACTCTGTGGGACCCGCAGATCTACCCCTATGTTTCTCCGTCCAAGGGTTGACCAATGTACTTTTTTGTTGGCTTCGGCTTGTTTAGGTCACATATACATGGAAAATCGAGCTTGGTCCCAAGATTCCGCTGGTAACGCTCCGTTTGACCCGTAGCGGGGGCTATCACACGACATATGAGAAGCAGTGCCGAGGGGGTTACCCTCGGTATTGCTATGGTCAGGTGCGCTGTTAACTTTGCTGTACGCAGCGTTACGCCGACGGTAACCCCCTCGGCATTGCTCTGGTTCGTTAACTTTCCCATCCACATGGTCGCCAGCGTACGGCGTGGTGCGTGCTATGCCTACGGCCAGCCTGTGCCGACGGTGACCCTCGGCGTTGCTCTACCTATGCCGAAGGTTATTCTACGCCGACGGTCCCTCTCGGCGTTGCTCATCTATGCCGACGGTTATGCTATGCCGACGGTGATTTTCCAGCCGTGGGCACTGTGCGAGCTATGCCGAGGGTCCCGACATTTCACCCTCGGCGTTGAAATCCCCCTCAGCATCCTTGTCCGTTCCCGTAGTGGGGGTGGGACGATCATGGACACATTGCAGGCTCATTGATCTAGAGAAGCTTCTTGCGCCAGAAATAGTGGCGGACTATATGGTTGAAGTGGCGCCAGTTGGCTACGCTCAAGATGCTGATGTGATCTTCATTGATGTGCGTCCTAGCGTCTACATGATCTATCTCAAGTCTATGAGGATTGAGAAGGTGCCAGAGAAAGGGACCCATGGATACCTATTTCCTTACACAAGTTTCTACGCTCCAGGTACTGTCATTATGTCCGATGTCGCACAGTACACTTCAATTTTCCGAACCATATCATACTAGATAATTAAATATTTTATTTGTACATGAGTCAATTTCTGGATGTTCAATTGGGCTATACATTTAGGTCTAAACATTTAGATTATGTTTATTGCTAGACTTTTTTGCTTGTGGGTGTAGTCAACACAGCACTGTTAATAGGGTTTTTTCTTACCAGTAAACATACACTTGAGGAACAATATATCTATAACTGACACTGGTTTATAATTGCTCTGCCCTGTTGCCTTTCTGTGATGTTGGATAATACTAGTATAATTTAACTGACAAGGAACCAAAGTGACTAGGACCTAGGAGTCTATCTTTCATTTCTGGCACATAATGCAATCGAGTTAAGCTACTGTCAGTGCTGAACTCTTTTCTCTTCAGTTTAAGCTACTGGATTCTAATGTCTGTACTCTGGACGTTGCCTTGTCAATTGCTTGAGCTTCGTGTTATGCTGGGATTTGGCGTGGTAACTTTGTTTCTTAATTCTCTGGTCTGCATTCCTTACCCCAAGAATAGGAAAAAAACATTATTATGGTGACTTCGCTCTCACCTGCATGCAAAACTGAAATATAAATGAACTGCCGGACTTACAACAATTAACAGATTAATATAAAAGCAATTCTAATGTTTCCTGCTAAAGTAAATGACCGAATGTCATATCCTTCGTTTGGAGGTATACAGTGTCTTGATGAATCATTTTAATCTTGTATCACATCCGTGTAGAAAAAGCTACTCGTCTGATCCGGAATAAGTGTCGGACGTATGTACTAGCCTAGGCTTTTCTCAACGACACTTAGTGCGGACCGGAGGTAGTAGTAATTTGTACAACGTGAGATGTACAGTATAACACTCACTTCAATTAAGTGCGGCCATCTCTTAGCAGTTTTTCTTGACCTCGATTATCATTGGTTTATTGTCTCGTTATTTTCACAAGGAATCACCATTGGTGGTGGGGATGATCAAGATGAACTGTTAAACGGCAATTGAGATAATTGTGCTATCATATCTGCTATCAATGCTTTGTTGTTTGAAGAGGTGATGTAGCATTATCTTTTACTATATGCTTATTGTTTTCTTTGTGCGACTTGATAATTTGTGGTGCATATGTGTCTAAAGGAACGGATCAATATTCTTTGCATTGATAAACAAGCTGCATTGTTACACAGGATGTGATTCAAACTTCAAGCAACATGTTTGTTTTGCCCCTTTCCTATTCTTTCTCAATTACAATGTTTTGAAGAGAAGTCTTTAGTACTTCAGTTTATCTAGCCTTAGATGACTATCTCCCAAGCCCCACTTGTTTTTTTCTCTTAGAATTTTTGAACTTTGAACCATTTCCGCATGGATCTGCACACTTTGTTGTGCTGATGGGAAACCTACTAGCGATGTAATATGTCACGACATTTAGTCATATCTTTTCTCCAGTATACTGTATCTAAGTACATCAATGAGCCAACATCTGCATCTGAGAAGGCAAAGTTACTCGAATGTTTACACTTCCAGTCCTATATACGTGATGTCAGGCTCCCATTATGTGGGTTCGTTAAATCCTAAATTGCTAATAATCATCTTGATCCAAATGTATTACAATGATTGAGTAATATATGCATCCTTCATGTACATTAATTGAGTAATATATAAAGTATGTGAGTTGCAAAAAAAAAGTATTACTATAAACCAAATGTTTCTTCTACTTGTCGTGGTCGTATTATTCATGTGAAATACCCTGTCGTACACAAATATACCACTACACATGACTGGTATGCTTGGTAGTACTGAGTTCACATTTGGCAGCTTATTGCTCCTTTGATTGCTACATGTATTCTTGCTGAGATTTGGCAAAAATAGAGACAGGAGAAACTGTTCTTTTATTTCTTTTGAACTTGCAGATGTTGTTTGCAATGTCTTCTGCCCTTCACGGGCAGCCAAAATTGGCCCAGCTTATGAAGATTAATTGCTTGCTGTGCAGGTACCTAGGTTCTTTGTCTGTTGCCATGATGAAGAAGCAACTTACTCCTGCAGATCGAATCCTTTGTCTGGCCTCAACTACCCACCAAATGGACGTCAACTTGCGAAACTAGCTGAAAGGATCATTGGATGTTATCTTGATTTCTATATATGTGAACGAATTGCAACGCTGCTTGCTCTTAAGTCATCCGAAGTGTTTGCTATTTTTGGGAAGATTCCGTTAAGTCCCATGGGCCATTAGCGATGCGTATGTGCTTTTAATAATGTCACATAGCTCATTTGTGCTGAGTTCACCAGGTTCTATACGAGGGAAGTGTTGATGCAAAAAAAAAAAAAATCAGCAAGTTAAAATTCTAGCTTCAGATGAGGATGCCTTCACCGATAGGATGAATATACCAAATTCTTCAGGGTTCAACCTGTGAACCACGTGGATTTTCTTTGTTATTGAGAGAGAACCATGTTTCAGTTGTATTCATCAATAAGACGTTAGCACGTTGCTGAAAATTCTTTGTTGCGGTGACTGAAGAAACAACTTACTTGTGCATATGCTGTAGTCTTTTGCCTGGTGATGCCATAAATGTCAAACGCTCAAAGTGGCGGTAAACAAGCTTGTACTATTCGCCAAATGCGATATTAACTTGCAAAACATACTGAATTAATCACGGATGTCAGATTTAGTGAGTTCTGTAGGCGTTTGCTTTGGAAAGCCATTAGTGCCATGGAGGTTGCAAAAAAAACGTCATTTCAGCAACTGAAATGGTGATTGGAGTGTTGCTGAAATGACGTTTGCTTTGGAAAGCCATTTGTGCCTTCAGTAATGTTGCATGAACCGAACTGTTAGATTTTCGTAAGCCTGTACCTCAGTATGTGACTATGTGTTACCTGGCCTCTGTTATTGCTTCCTAGATATGTCATGGCACTTGCTATCCTCCTCTCCACGCAAGTTGTGCTGTGGCTTTTCTAGCAAATTAAAATTCTAGCATCAAATGTGGATGCTTTCACCAATACGGTGCAGAAATCAAATTCTTCAAATAATCCTGAGGGTTCAGACCTGTGAACAACATGATATTTTCTTTGTTTTGGAGACAGAACCATGCTTCCACTGTATTCATCTTGAGCCACTAATGTTCAGCTCTTTTTTTTATTAAACTCAATCCTCCATCTAGGTTTAGTGCCTGTTTGTTTGGGCACGACATAGATGCATAATTTCTGGCTTCCACTGCAATTTCGAACCATGAGTCACACTCTTATCTTGGGAAGTTTGAAGTTGCTTTATGGAGATTCCCGCACATGCCATTGATCTGTGGTTTATTTGAGAAGCCAATGGAATACTGCAAAATTTGGTCTGAGAAACCTAACAATTTAATACTATGGACTTGCTAGCGAATTCAGGTTGATCAGGTTCAGTTTCAGCTACATGCTGCTGCAGCAGCTAGTATTCAGCCGGTCCAGATTCCAAACTCTAATCATTTACATGGGTTATTATGTAAATGATATTTTCATCTTCGAACTTGAAGGGATCCATCATTTTCAGCTAGCGTGCTATATATACATTATCTGTTATGCATAAGTTCAACTGTACGATACTGTTAGAAACTAGCTAGACGAGAGTAGAATCTGAAGTCGATTGTAGGCCAAAAATATGCAACAAAATTTGGAAGTTTTGTGGACCTGGTGAAGCAATAAAAACCTGTATCAGAACTTCAACCAGCCATGCAGCCCCATATCCTGTAGTTCCGTAAACTTAGGCTAAATATTCAGTTTGCATGCTATGCTCTTCCGCAACATTGGTTGCTAAAAAACAACTGCATTAACATCAGCACTTGACAGGCAGCACTACTATTTTTTTACAGTGACAGGTAGCACTAATTAATCCCACAAGATTAATCAGGACACATCAGCAGGCCATGCAGTAACCATCATTATATCAATTCTTGGATGACAGAACCACTAAACTATCGACATGCTCTCATCATCTGCTGAACAGTGGTACATCCTTTAAGATGGATTTAAAGAATGGATAAGAGCTGGGAGAGCAAACTCTAGAGTTTTTGAAATGGCAAGACTAAGGTCCTGTCTATAGATAGAAACAACAAAGCACATATCTGATGCTGCAAGATATTAGAGTTTCATTACAAGATAACCAATTAACCAGCTTACGAGTGCCAACAACACAGGGAAATTATCAAGCTTAGTGGCAAAAGCCTACAAAAATACGAGAAAACAAACACCACTGCACCAAAACAGCTACTGAATAGTAATATAATTCATCAAAAGATCCTTGTCGCCTCCAAGTTGGTCATCTTTCTTGTTGATGAGAGTGGCATCCTACCCTAAGCATACTCAACCATACATTGTCAATGCGTCGAATCCAAGGGTCTCACTCTTTCTCCAAGAGTAAATTTCTGAGTGTGATTCCAAAAAAGAGATGAAATGATACTATACAAATTGCCAATTAGTAAGCATAACTAATTGTAATTATATAGCACTCAAAGTTTTCTCGAGCACATCTAACAATTAATCTGATTAGGCATTCTATGTTTTGTTTGTTCCACTAACTTATATGGAGTATTACGTAAGAGTTGTTCCCCAATTGGAAAAGAGAGGACACATATATACAAATATACCTTGTGGATTGCAGAAACTCGTGTACGGAATCAAACCACGAAGGTTTTCTCTCTTCTGTAGCTTCTTCCACCATAGTGTCTTGAGATTAATCTCGTAGATGTCAAGGCCCATGGTCACGAAAATGATATCACTGCCCTCCACAGATCCAATCACTCTAAGTCTTCTATTGGGATTTTGAATGGGGAGAAGGTTATTTAGATCGATGACTGTACACTGAGTCCATGACGCAACTCCGTCGGAACCCTTGTGTCTTGACCACAGGTGGAGGGTTAACTTGTCCACATGTGCAAACCCTAAACCGCCATCCTTCATCACCGTGAGGATAGCGGTATCGGTGATCACGGATCCCACAAGCGGCGCATCAATCAACGATAAGCAATGAGAGCTCAAGTCATACTTGAGAATTCCTACACGATGATCATCATCATCATGCGCAAGCATAAAGTAAAGTGTTTCTTCGACGAGAACAGGGGGCATATCAGCAATGAATGCATCTAACTCAAGATGAAGACCACAGCACGGCTCGCTCCATTTATCAAAATGAGAATCGGAGCACGGCTTGCTCCAATCAGCCGTCACCGGCAAGGACACACACACCTGTGCTACACACTCATCATCAGTCTGGTCCAGGGCGATGAAGACCACCTGGAAGGGGCCTGCGTGGCACGCACGGTGGTCACAGCCGCTCACGGCGCAGAGCACCGCTGCCCCAGAGTTGATGTCCGTCAGGTCGGGCGAGTACATCTCCCTCCGGCAGCCCGTCATGGGGTCCCAAACGACGAGCGGCATGGGTTGGTAATCTGCATCGCGGAGGAGAACGCGGCCATGGCGGCAGTCCCACGCAGCGTAGCCCCACTTCCCCCAGTCGTCGTCGGGAATGCGCGCACGGAATTTCGTGGTGGGGAAGAAGTGTGGGACGTTATCTTCCACCTCCTGGCAGGAGCTCAAGCGCCAGGAACAGAGGAAGCCGAGCATAGGGGGAGCTCCATGGAAGTCGATGTAGCGGCCGCGGAAGCGAGCGCCGGAGAGGAGGCCGAGCCAGAGCTTGCTGGCGAGGGAGGCGCGCACGAGGTGCTCGGGCTCGTCCCGCGGGAGGCGAAGGAAGACCTCCTCGAGGATCTCCTCCGGCAGCGCTGTTGCCGGACTCGTCGGCGGCGGCATGGTGGGTGGAGGCGGCGAGGGTTTATGGTGGGGAAATTTTCGAGCTTGTGCAGCGGGACTGGAGGAGTGGCCACTGGCGTATTTTTTGTCAAATCTGGCCGTTTTCGTGAACTAATAACGCATCTGGCCGCTCCCGGAAACTATTTGCAAATCTGCCCCTGAGGTCGGCGCCAACGTAAATGGAGCCGAACTTGTGCAGTTCGGCGCCAACAAAAACTTGCAAATCGCTGCACAAGTTCGGCTCCATTTGCGTTGGCGCCGACCTCAGGGGGCTAAATTTGCAAATAGTTTTCGCGAGCGGCCCCAGATACGTTATTAATTCGCGAAAAGAGCCAGATTTGGCAAAAAATACGCCACTGGCTAGCCAGTGTCTTCCCAGGGAGCCCGACATGTGGGGCCGCAGTGAGAGTGTACTTTGGGCATTCAGGGAACGTCGTGCTAGTCTGGTACTGGTAGCAGATTCAAAAATCTAAATTTTGCCCCATTTGTCTTTTTTTTGTAGCCCAAACTAGGGCGAATTTTGAGTTGAAATTTGTCACGCTTGTAGATCTCAAGTTTATAAACATCTGAGATTTTCCTCTTGATTTTTGAAAACTCTTAAGTACACTTGCAGACAAACTATTAAGTATCGATTTTGATTTTTTTTTAAGGACCCGACTACACAGTGCCCGGGCACCCGTTTGCGCTACGCGGTGCCGGTGCCCCCTCCGTAAAAGGAAAGTCTGGTCCCGCTTTACCAAAAGCGGAAAGGACCACCTCCCGCCTGCTTTTGTCGCCTCCCGCCTGCTTTTGTCGCCACACGCACGTACCGCACGCTCCGCACGATTCGCCCGGCGCGCCCAGGCCTGGACGCCAACGACATAAACTACATCTGAAAATCCCCAAGCAACCCTACGTGCTACCTCATCTCTTCTTACTCCAGCGCAGCCGCTAGGGAGAGATCCTTCTCTTCTTCCTGGAGCAGCTGCCATGAAACTGCCAGCAGCCGCCATGGAATTTTAAGCAGGAAATTAGTTTAGAAAACTGAAAAACAGAAGCGAAACACAAAAAGATCCAAACAACCCTCCCCCATGCCCTAGTAGCTCCATCGGCTAAAGAAAACATCAGGATATTCAGGGGAGTAACCAAAAGAAACATCCAGCAGAATAGCAGCTAAGATAATCACATCATCCAGAGCTCCAGGAAACCTCCAGGTACTGAACATTGCAGTATTTTCAACTTTTTCAGATGTAAAAAAAAAAGCAGGAACTAGTTCAATTTCGAAGCAAACAGTTGAGGAAAAGCATGTAGGTCAGGAAAACCACTCTGGTTCAGGTCTAACTAGAACTTATGGCAAAAACTACAGTCTAAAAACAAGAAACTTAATGCCATTGCAGTCATGTTGCTGTCAGATCTTTATCTAAAATGTTGCTGTCAGATGATCAAAAGCAGAGACTTGATGACATTCTCCCAAAAACTTAGGTACGAGTGGAATCATCATATACGTATGTAGGATTCGCCGCTGAAAATGAAAAGATAAAGCATGTTACTGAGACTACATTTTCCAAAATGCTAGAAAATTATTAAAAATACATCCACAAAAACCGTAAGGAACCTGACATGCCGTTTTCATCCAATTGCAGAAATTTAACAGGAATGGTTTCATCAAAAACATTCATGCAGGAGATAAAAAAATACATATGTAGCCTATGCATGGAGTTTTCATCTAATTTATACATTATGGGTGAGGAAACTACAAACGAAACTTTGGAAACCACGGGATAACTACATGTAGTCTGTAAACATATACATGTGCTTTATACACTGAAAATTCATCACATCCAGTATTCCAGGAGCTACATCAATTAGGATGAGAACTTACATGCTAACAATCAAAACAACTGAGCAAAAATATTAACTTACATGCTACAAAAACAAAAATGAGAGTGATAATTACATGAACAAAATATCTGTGTTAACTCTCCAAAAAATCATGCAGGAGATAAGAAAATACATATGGAGCCTATACATGGAGTTTTCATCTAATTAATACATTGTGGGTGAGGAAACTATAAACGAAACTTCGGAAACCTATCAGCTAGTTTGATATTGCTTGTTTTGATAGTGGTATGTATTTTAATTAAAAAAATACACCTACATGCCAAGTTAAAACATCTAAGGTCACTGATAACTACATGTAGTCTGTAAACATATACATGTGCTTTATACACCAAAAATACCTCACATCCCATATTCCAGGAGCTACATCAATTATGGACAAGAACTTACATGCTAACAATCAAAACAACTGAGCAACAAAATAGTAACTTACATGCTACGAAAACAAACAAAAAAGAGTGATAATTACATTTTTTTTTGCACAGGGGACGGTCCGAAGGACCGAGAGCTTCCATTAAAAGTCCACACTGGAGTTACAACTTACAGATAAGGCCACATAAAATTTAGAAATTACAAACCAGTCCAAATATTCGACAGAAAGGACCTCAGAACAGAAAAAGTAAAAGCAATCAGGTCCCGCTCCTTCTCCAGCACGACGAACTCTGAGCTGTGCGCAGCCAATCTCCACCTCGCCGGGGACGCACCACTTGGGAAGAGGAGACGGGAGCATGCTGCACACGAGCCGAAGGGCCTCCGTTGCGGGACGACCGCTTGACACTCTTAGACTGCACTGTCAAGGCACGCCGTAGGGCGGCTCACCTAGCCCAACGCTGAAGCGTTCTAGGCTTCTAGCTAGTATGTGATGTCCCCATGGTATGGACCCAAATAATAAAGAGTGGCATTCCGGAGCGATGTTGGACTTTTTCTTTCAGTAACAACAGGTCGTGTTTTAGTTAATGAACCTCAAATCTATACAAGTAATAAGATCAAGTTTTTTATGTTAATTTAGTTAATGAACAATTCGTGTTATTTTATTTTTCTTTGTTTAGAAATGATTTTGATATTTCTATTTTTTTCTTCAGTATGGTTGAATCTTTGGCCTATCATAGTCAACATTATTTCAATGTAATTAAATATTTGATTCATGGCACTCACATTTTATTTTCATCATAGACATGATAATTTGTTGTAAAGGTAATCATTTTAGTCGTTCTAGCTAACATTTTTACTTAGACCTTTTTTTTCATCTCGGTCAGATATTTAGTTTACTAGTTGAATGTTTAGTGCTTGTAGTGGCCCTTCAATTTCTTTCCTCGCCTCACATGTAAATATAATTGACGCAAAATTCATATGTTGAGAAAAGATAACAACAAAATATTCAAAAGCACACATTAAAATTGTGATTTTAAAACATAAAAAATATTTTAATTCAACATCGTATGCAAAGAAAGTAAGAACCCAATTTTTTTTATTAAGTAAGATCGACTCTTAAGATAAAAGAGTTGGAATATTCCAGTATCTTAAATTGACTAGGCAACCTCCAGAGTCCAGACATTGGAATCCAGTATCTTAAACCGGAAGATAAAAGAGTTCAGCATTGACTAGCTAATTGATTGTGAGTGCATTATGTGACCGAAATGAAAGATAGACTCCTAGTCACGTTGGTTCCTTGTCAGTTAGATTATAGTATTATCCAACACCACAAAAAGGCAACAGGTGCAGAACAATTGTCAGTTATAGATGTATTGTTCCTCAAGTGTAGGTTTACTGGTAAGAAAATCGCCTATTAACGGTGCTGCCTTGATTACATCTACAAGCAAAAACTCTAGCAATAACATAACATAATCTAACTGTTTAGACCTAAATGTGTATCCCAATTGAACATCGAAAAATTAATTCTCTCATGTACAAATATACTAGTTAACTATCACTACAATATCTAAGCTCCCTAAAATTTGAGCTCCTAGGTTGAGCCACGTGGCAACATCCCATTGGTCCTTTCTCTAAATATTCGTGTCCACCGGATTAAGGTCAGAGTAATATTATCCGTCCGTCCAGGTGGACACAAAATTTAGTGATGATTTTCTAACTTCCGCACATGAATTTACCGACCGCTCCTCTCATAGAGAATCTCCAATAGCTATCATATTATAGGGTCTAACTCATTTTTAGGAAATTTGAGGCCAAAAACCTTACTCCAATAGCTAGATGTCATTGATGCAAATTTTGTCCAAATTTATTTTGTGCAATCCAAAAAAAATAATACCAAGTGCTGCAAAACATAACACTTGGGTTGTCGATATAAAAATGGGCAATGTGGGCACGCCATGTAACACCCCGGCCCACCCCCGGCAGCTCTCTAGAATCTCTAGACTAGCCCCACAGATCAACACTAGTCTTTTCTGCGCACTTTGTCCTCACTCGTGCGCACCCGGGAATGAGTTCCCAGTCGGTCACTCTGGACCAAGCACCCTTAACCTCGGAGTTCATTTCAGATGAGCTTCCGGAAAATAAGTTCCAACTTGTTGATATGAGTATTCTGTCAATCCTATTAAGCCCTGAGCCAGGATCTCACAGTCTTGGCACCCGTCCATGCGTCTCCAGTACAGGATCTCACAGAACTTGCATGAGTATTCGTCGGTCAGCCCCCAGTACAGGAACTTCCCGTCTTGGCACCCGTCCATGCGTCCAGTGCCGGCACATGTCCACATGTTCGCGCCCTGACCCGCACACGCCCGAGTTACCGTGAGGGTCGGCTCTGATACCAAATGTAACACCCTAGCCCACTCCCGGGCCGGGTCTCGGGGTGTGACACGCCAACTGAACCTTGTAAGTTTCACGTCGTCCTCCCGTCTCTTCTCCCATCGATTGGCCTCGAACCTGGTAGCTCCGTCAAACTCTTAACAATTCGGCCGCGAGTCCACCAGCAATGCGAGGGCACGATAGGGATTCGACCTTGAGGTTGTCCTCGCTCTCCTCCCGCGCGGTTACATCATAGCTTCCAAACTTTCGTAGCTCCTGCGGGCAAGCCACCCGAGCGGCCCTCCTCTCCTACCCTTCTTCACTGTGCCTCCTCCTTTCCTACAAGCACGTGCACGAGTGACGCATGCAAGTTCTGCCTCTTGCTACACCCCCCCGCCTCGCACGGCACCTCCGCAACCATGCACCAACCGTGGGGCTTGCATGCCTCTTTCGTAGATTAACAAAATCAAATTTGTTAATTTTAAATTATATGGTTTATACGACATATACTAGACCAATACCTACAATATTTGCCTGAAAAAGTTATGAATTTGTAGTTGATCATGTATGAGCAACTAATATTTACTCAGACCAACATTTCATCTACTAATCACTTCAAATCCGCAATAGTACCCTCCGGCGGCGGAGCTAGAGAAAATCTAATCAGGGTGCACTGATCGTGTTGACGGAGGATTAAGGACAGATTTAAGCCACCCGGTGCACTAATTGTAAGGCAAAACAATTAGCATAAAAATTGTAAGGCAAAACAAAATTCTACCT
Source organism: Poa pratensis (assembly GCA_947311845.1). NCBI lineage: Eukaryota > Viridiplantae > Streptophyta > Magnoliopsida > Poales > Poaceae > Poa > Poa pratensis. The sequence continues at coordinate 102,595,950 of CAMZMU010000020.1, forward strand.
GGGTGCCTGTGCACCTGGTAGCTACATGTAGCTCCGTCAATGGGCGCGGCCGCGCCATCCCCTTTCTAGTTTAGTATTATATGGTTTGAAAACTGAAGCGTACTATGCGATATCGGACATAATGATATTACCTGGAGCGTAGAAACTTGTGTAAGGAAATAGGTATCCACGGGTCCCTTTCTCTGGCACCTTCTCAATCCTCATGGACTTGAGATGGATCATGTAGACGCTAGGACCCATATCGTGATGTGTCCATGATGCCACCCCTCATTGCTAACTACCCTTGACCACAAATGAAGGCTGAATCCATCAACATTGGCAAAACCAAGACCTCCATCTTCTTACTTCACGATAATAGTCTCCCAACTATAGCTATCGAGCGCTTCATATGGCACATCCCCAGTTAAATCCAAGCTATGCGTATCCAAATCGAACTCCATGATGCTATAGTTGTTCAATCCCCAGTAGAGTTTGTTTCCAGCCAGAACCTTGGGGACTGCCTGAGCTAGTAATTTTAGCATTTGAATTGAAGTGATCTCACCCGAGACGCCGGTCTCACACGAGTAGACACAAGTGTGGGTGGTGAAATCAATATAGTTACTAAACACGAATGCCATGAGGAGGAATGCACAAGAGGCTCTCCTATTTTCATGCTCATACAAGTTGAAGAGCTAACCTTATAAAATAGTGCAGCTCTCTCCAAACTAATAATGTGGATTAAAGTTTAGTCTAAACTCTAAAGCGATCAGTTCAACAAAAAGCCATGTGTATGAATGGGCCAAGTGTGAATTTTTTGGGCTTTGGACTCTGTGGGCCAAGTACAGATTCCAACAATGTAACAGATGCTTGACTTTCACCTCGGCTCGGTACACAACTTTTCTCCTCTCCCGTTTTCGATTTTTATTCAGAAAAGATATCATTTGAGGTCCGTCGATAGTTTTCTCTCCAGGTGAAAATATCCTCAGTCTCTCTCTCGCCGCCAGAAATAAAGAAAACTAGGAAATGTCGCGCGGCGACACGCCGCGCCGTTGTGGTACGAAATTGTGAAATCCACTAGATTTTTTTTTTCAGCAGAAAATACAAAAATTGTTTGGAAAACTAATCTAAAAAATCTGCAATAAAACAAACATTTCTTAGTTTATGTGAAAAGTTTAAAATCTTCTTAATTTTAAGAATTTCTTAGTTTCACTTTTGTACACAATGGATTTTTGGTGCAACATTTATGTTCAATAAAGTTTGAAAATTTCTTAAATTTGAAATTTTCTTAGAGGTAGAGGAGACGACGGCGGAGCTCTCAGTGTGCTTCGATTTGTCGGGGGAGGAGCTCGGCGCCGGCGGCGTCTCCGTCCGAGCGGAGGAAGAAAGAGGAGAGGAGTAGAGCGAGGAGGACCGGTTCGCATATGTCTAAATACGCAGGGGCCTTTGCGCAAAAAATGGCACGCGTACCATCGGATGACGAAGCGATGGTGCTTCTACAGTGCCCGGACGACGTGGCCACCTCGAGTATCAAAAGTTTTGAAATCCGTTAGAATTTGTTTTTTGTTGCGCAGCTAAAAATACAACCAATTTTTTAGAGAAATATGTTTATGTCTGTCAAAACCAGAAGGTTAAAACATGAAAGTTGTTCGGAAGGTTGATATTCGTCTACTCGTGAAAGAAAAATTTAAACGGATGACTGAGTGCGACGAATTTGACAAAATTCGTCGGATGTTTTTGCGAGTTTGGATACAAAATTAAAGTGTTAGAGTCAACCAAACTCGAAACCGATCACGGGAATGGAGCCTGATCGTCGGCGCGCATAGATTTCATGTACATATTATCACGAAAAGGGGAAAAAAATCGGGTACCGTAGATGCGACGGGTACAGTAGACACGCGTACTGTAGCGATCTACAGCACCGGGGGCGAGGTGGCTACTTCGGTTGAGCGCTGAAGAGGAGAAAAGGGTAAAAAAAAGGTACTGTAGATATGCCGGGTACTGTAGATGCGCGTACTGTAGCGATCTACAGTACCGGGCGACGTGGCTACTTCGGTTGAGCGCTGAAGAGGAGCGCCATTATATATACACATACTTCGGTATGTGGTACCTTATCGTCAGGGTCAGATGATGCCGCACGGCCCACCCCACGGCAGGGCAGGCAGGCAGGACAGCACGTCGTCTTCACGGCGTCACAGCGCAGCGGCGACGCTTCTGGATGGCCGGACACTGACCTGCTGCGACTCAACCACCCGTTCATCGATGATCTCTACTGTAGAAATTCGACGGCTTTAATTCAATTTCCACTGTAAATTTGTACAGATTTACAGACGCTCACCACGAGCACACCCGTGGATTCCCTCACCTGATTCGCCATGGCTCGCCGCCGCGCCGCCCTCCTCTTCCTCCTCCTCCTGCTAGCTGCCACGCCCGCGCTCTCCGCCGGCGGCGCCGGTACCATCGTCTTCACCACGCTCGGCCGCAGTCGCTACGCCTTCGACATCTTTGCCCTGTCGCTCAACCAGCTCACCCTATCCTCCTCCTCCCCCTTCCCCTCTACCTCAGCCGAGGTCCGCCTCGGCCTCACCGACGACGTATTCGTCAACTACAACGGCAACTTCGTGCCCTCCTCCGACGTGCTCTTCTTCGTCTCCGAGCGTAACGGCTCCTACAACCTCTACCTCTGCGACGTCCCCAAACACCCCACCTCCCGCCACGAGGTGCTCGCGCTCGAGGACGACTCGCCGCCGACGCCGCTCCCCTGGTCGGACCCTGCCGCGTTCCGCGACCGCCCGACCCTCACCTCGGACGACTCCCGCCTCGTCTACGTCTCCACGACGTTCCCCGCGGCCACCCCGCGCCGGAGCTGGGCGGTCAATTACTCCGTGTGCGTGTCACCCACCTCCTCGGCCCGCGCGCCGCCTCACCACGCCTGGCGTCGCCGACTTCAGCCCCCCTGCCTCGTCCTCCGGACATGGGTTCCTGGCCAGATTTCATTAACCTAGCGGGAAATCGCATTTCTTGACTCGTACTGAACTTAAATACTTGAGGTTATCTGGTACTCCGTACTTCTTTTTTATGAGAACCATACGTGCATTGTTTTTCAAATATATTTAACTAAAGTCACGACACTTATTATGGATCGGAGGGAGTACTACTTTTAGCTCATAGGGCAATGTGCTGTTGAGAATTAATGCATGCATGCATGCCACCGACCCTCCAGGTCGACCATCCATTACCACGTACGGACTACAACACATAGTACAAATGCGGAGCGTGCCCCTCTTTATCTCTCTCTAGCTATGGATATATAGGTGCGGCTCCGATCCACTTGATGCATAATCGATCTTAAAAGATTGGGTCTTAGAAAGAAAGTTCCGATCCAAAGTTGATCGATCAGCGGTGACAATGGCGTCCACGGCTCGACACATCCTCCTCCTCTTCCTCTTCTCCGTCTCCCATACGGCCGACGACGCCATCGACCTCAAGGAGTCCTGTCGCACGACGCCTTACCCAGAGTTGTGTGTGTCGGTGTGTGTCAGTCCTGTCTGCCAACCCGGCGAGCAAAACAGTTGACGCGCGCAGGCTGGCCCTGATCGCCATCCGCACCGCCGCCAAGATGGCCGCCGACGCAAACGCCGCCGTGGATGCCGAGATAGAAGCCAACATCGACGAGGAAACAAGGTATTCGGCCGGAAGGGGGAATGCCAAGGACACCCAAGCCAGCCGCGACTACGAATGCTTCTCGGAGTGCATAACCCGTATCCAGGTTGCACGTGAGAAGCTCTACAGTAGCAGGGCCGGCCCTGAGCAGATGCGGCCTGTGCGGCCGCACAGGGCCCTCACCTGCCAGGGGCCCAACTAGATATTGTATACGTACATGTAGATAGGCCCAATCACAGCCCAGCTCACCAAGTGCAACAATCAGCAGTTTTGCTAGTAAAAAAAGTGAATCGCATCTATCGACGACCCGAGCATTGACCGAGCAATCTCCACTACTAATAAACAAGCAAACTTGGCAAGGAAAATCAAATCTGCACCGTACGTGCGCGTTGATCTAACGTCCATGATTCACTTGTTCTCCCTCCCTAAAATCACGCGCCCTTCCCCAGGCTGCCATCTTGTCGTTGATTCCTGCCCGCCCGATCCCTCTTCCGCTCTCGCGAATCACGGCCTCACGGGCGCAATCCTCCGATAAACACATCGCTTTGGATCCCCTAGGCCACCGGCCGCGGCTGACACCAACTCGCTCATCCATCCGCCGTCCGTACCGAGGTTTGACCTGAGAGGAGAGCAGCAGTGCGACACCAACGACGGCCAGGACGGAGACCACAGCGTGCAGCTCAGGCACGAGGCTCGGCTAGGAACCTGAGCACATGCGCGTGCCCGGCCGTCGTCTCCGTCAGCGGCGCAGCCGCACGCGTAAGAACCCACACGCACATGTCCCCTTTGGTGCTGCTTTTTTTTTTTTTTTTGCAGTCTCCCTTTGGTGCTGCTTGGTAAGTGCTCTACTACTCTCAGAGTCTAGGTCCGTGGTGAATCTGGGAAGTGTCACAGGAAACTAAATTGTTGGTACGCTGAACAAGTAGGTGCGTAGAAGCTGGATTGGTGGCAACGAAGCATTCGGGGGAGGAGGAACGGAGGTGTGCGTGATGCTACTGGACTAGCCATCGATTCCATGCTCTTCTAAACTAGGAGTACATATTTATTGGCTGACACTTCCTCTGTATCTTAGGGTAAAACGCACATGTGCTAGGCCATTGAGCGAGCTTCCAAATCCATAGACACAAGTTGGGTTCATACGCAGCATGTATCCTAGACGGTCCCAGGTGGTTTATAAATTTTATTGTAACTGCGCCCAAATTGTATAGATGGGAACATATGATGGAAATACTAGGTATCTTGCAATCCTGAAACATATGATGGAACATATGATGTGGTTGTGTATTATGTTTGGTCCTTCCTCTTATATTTAATCTGCAAGTATGCATTTATCGTCTTAAATTATGTTATTCGATATGAATATTCAACAAATGTTTTTAGGTTTGAATGAGATTGTATAGTGATTTATTTGATTGTTATATGTTAAGGTGCGTGATTCTTTTTATAGTCACCATATCTTATGAGTATTAGAGTTGCATACACTAAGCTCGATTTTATGAGAACACGTGGACATCTTTACGAGGCTACAATTTAATTAGCATTTTGGGCTTAAAAATAAGCTAGCGACGAAAACTATGAAAAAGAACTCACAGAGAAAGATAGAATTTTAAAAATGTATTTTAGTATGGAGACGTGCGTGCACGTGCAGACTAACTAGTGTCAAAAAAAAAAATTGACTGAGCGCCTCGACGGCTCGCCTCTGGCCTTCTCGACTCCTCGTTCTCCATTTTTCCTTCCTCCCCAGTCACAGCGACAATGGGGCCTTGCTCTCCTGTTGCGATTTCTAGCTGTTTGGGCGAAAAAAATGGAGGAGGAGATCCCGGATTTAACCAACAATCTGCAACGGTTAGTACTTCCTAATCCCCTTCTATAAATCTCGCTAGGTCTTTTCGTTCTTCTTCATTCGATCTTCTCCTGCCTAGCCGTATTTGAGTCTCTCCTGCCTGTCTACCGTAGAAGAAAGTGAGGAGGGGAACTGGCCGGCACTGCTGCTGGATGGTGTTGCACGAGGCGGCGGCGGCAAAGGGGATTGGGGGAGACAGTGTATAGGGGCCCCATTTTTCTATCTCGCACCGGGCACCAGACTGCTCAGGGCCGGCCCTGTACAGCACCGACGATGACACCACGTTCAGAAGTGCGCGCTACTACTTCCATCGCTGCCACATCGCCGGCACACCCAAGCTGCCCAGCATCATCTCCAAGGGCAGTGAATTTGACAAGTTCATGAAAGTCACCTCGAAGCTCGTCATGCAGGCTCCCGGCGGCATAATCCCGCCGCCGCCGCCGAACGAATTCGCAAACGGAACAGAATAAGGTGCCGCTAGTGCTTCCACACCCAATCAGCCGGTGAAAGGCCGGAAGCAAGGCCAGGTTTGGGATCCATGGTTTCTTAATTAACTCCCTTCCTTTTATATATTTTTTTGAAAGGATCCACACTGCGAAATCAACAAGGATTACAAAGGAAGAACAGAAAACGCAGTAGAACAAGCCTCCGAAGCCCAGCACAACAGCAGCGCCGGAGAGGCAGGCCGCTGAACCGCCGCAACGCCTGACGTCGAACTCCGTCGCCGCAACGCCGGAGAGGAAGATACCAGGCCGCCGCCAACGCCGGGAAAGGGAGCACCCCACTCATGTAGAAGACCGCATAAGCTGCCCGCCGCAAGCGACGGAACCGAAGAACGCTTAACGCGCACGGCCATGGCGCCTCCTCCCCGGAACCACCTCTCAACCAAACAAACCTGCACAGAGCTCGAACACAGCTTGCCGGAGTTGACGCCAATTGCACGCCTTGGCCGCACCTTCTCCCCTCGCCACCACGGCCGGCCGGAGATGGAAGAGACAAAGACAAGTCGAAGCAGAACGCAGAGCCAGAAGCAGTCCTCCCCACGCCACCATGGCCGGCAGAAGAAGCCTGAACACCGCGCCAAAATCCGGCGAACACCTCCGAGATCCCAGAAAAGCGCAGAACCAGCGCAGGGCCTCCTCCAACCTCCATCCCTGCGCTGGAACCGAACCCAGCCGGAGAAACTCCTGTACACACCTCCACAAGCCTCGCAGCGTCGACGGAGCACACGCCGCTGCAACGGGGAAGAAGCCGGGAGACAAAATCCAACGCTGAGGCCACCGCCTCGCCGCCCTCAACCAGGAACGCCAAGCTCGCCGCTTCGAGAAGCCAACGAGCAAACCCTAGCCTCACCGGCCGAAACGGCCGGCAGGAATCTACCTCCCACAGATCCCCGGCCTGGCCAAGAAGACCAACACCAGGATGGGGCCGGACCTGTGGCACAAACGCCGGAGGCGGTGCCGTCGCCACCATCCGAACGACACCACCGGCAGACCTAACAGCAAAGCAAACTAGCCTACTGTACACTACTCCGCCCGGCCAGATCGACGTCTCCTCCGCTCCCGGCAACGACGAGGCCGTCCGGAGAGGAGGGAGACGCAGATCTGGCCGGAGGAAAGCTTGGGCTCGGTGGTCGCCTGAGGATTCGCCTCCTGTCTCCTGTAGCAGGGGGTAGGAACGACTCTGCAAACACCATTTCCCTTCCTTTTATATATTCAAAGTACTAGTAGTAATAGTGTTTTTAGGGAAAAGTACTAGTAATAGTGTTGTTTTTACAGTTTCTTCGTTACGTCTTTCGCCGTGATGGCAATCTATTTGTTTTCGCAAAAAGTCATGCGTATGTAGTAGAGATTTCTCGCTCCCGACCAGTGCTGCCCTCTATTTACAAAATAATAAAAAAAATCAAATTTATAAGTTTCAAATAATTCTGAAAAATCATGCATGTTGTCAATGATATATCCCACGGACGTGAAAACTCTCGATCTAAAATATGTTATATTTTGATGTACATAAAAATGACAAATGTGTAGATCTAAATATACACACTATCAAATCTACAAAATGTACAAGATTTTTCATTTTTGTGTAACTCATAATATAAAGTATTTCGAATCGAGATTTGGCACGTTTGTGAGATACATCATTGGTAACATGTAGGATTTTTTTAGAATTTCTAGAACTTATAAATATGATTTTTGAATTTATTTAACTGGAGGGAGCTCGGGAGCCAAAAGTGTTTTCCGATGTGCATGCATGTAACGAGTTCTCTACTATACTACCTCCGTTCCAATGAATAAGACCTATATTATTTTTGAAAAGTCAAACTATGTGAAGTTTGACCAAGTTTTTTGAAGAAATTATGAACATGTACAATACAAAATAAACATGGTTAGATGCATCATGAAATATATTTTCACATGATATCCATATAATATTCTAGCTGTTGATAATTTTTTCAAAAAGTTTAGTCAAAGTTTACTTAGCTTGACTTCTCCGAAAAAAAATATAAGCCTTATTCATTGGAACGGAGGGAGTAGTATAGATAAAAGGGAGCGGCTAATTACTTCTATAGTCATCGTTCTTGTTTATGTTGATATTGTGCAGAAAGGCTTTTGGTTTTAATTTATTTTTGTTACGTAGTGTACATGCATAATGTTAGAACATGGAATGATTGAGTCAAACTTGTGTCTCATTGATTGTGGGCAAATCCCTTTTATACTGTTAGGAATAGTTTAGAACCGCTTTGGCGGTTACCATATGCCCAAAGGACATGTCGGTCCACCTCCTTCTTGTATAGGCTCTTATTTGTTCTGAACAGTCGCGTCTTCCTGTAACCGACATCTTGTAGCGAACCGACATTCCCAAGAGTCGGCATAACCTTGTATAAATACCCAAGTTCTTGATCAATGAAGGACACAAGTTTCACTTCATTCTTCTACTTCTCGTTTCACTCTAACACGTTATCAGCACGCTCTGCCGAGAGCGATTTTCATCCATCGAGATTGAATGAAGGAGCCGAAGAACGGGAAGAAGGCGTTGGCCCCCACCGCTCCCAAAATCGAAGCCCAACTGGTCTCATCGAAATCGAAATAGAACAGAAAATCATACGAAAAAATCCTGCAGAAGAAGATCGGGATATAGGAAGAACAGGCAAATCGGTAAGAAAAAAAATGCTTGGAGTCACTGTTTCTTCTACTCGTTGACGACGCCATCAAGAACAGAGGAAGAACAGTGGCCACAATCCCAAAATCTCTACTGCTAATCGGTAAGAACATCGATTGCATCTCGAAAATCAGATTCATCACCAAAGATTTCCGTGGTCGTGGTCGCCGTGACATGCGTACTCGGCCCCAGCGTGTCCAACGATGAGCACGAGGCCCGCCGCTGCAATCTCCGACCCCGCGGTCGTCGAGGTCGCCGCCAGTCACGCGGTCGCCATCGTGTCGCCGGGATACACGCCTATGCCGTCCTCCACGGGCCGCCGCTCCCTGCCCTCGCCTTCGTGCCGCCGGGAAACACGCATATGCCGTCCTCCACGGGCCGCCGCTCCCTGCCCCTCCTCCGTCTCCGTCGAACGCGGGGGTTCGCCGCCGCCCCTTGGCGCTCGGCGTCCCGCTGGCGAGCCCGCCGTCGAGCAGCCGCTCCGGCCGCGCGGGCACATGGAGCCCGACGGCGCTCGGGCTCGTGAACGGCGCCTCCAACGGCGTCGCGCCCGGCACCCTCCTTCCCGGAGGCTTTTCCGACGAGGACGAGCGCGGCGGGTGTTCTTCTCGCCGCCGGTGATGCGGCCGACCGGCCGTCCCCGTCTACGCCTATCTTGTTTATGCGAATTGGGGATCGAGTTGCTGGGTTTTTTTTTTCCTCATCGGCCGCTCTCCCGTATCTATTCGCTTGACCAGGCTGGGCAGACAAGCCTACCTTACGTGGCAGATGTACATGCGGCTGGAAATTTAGGCAGCCAGCAGCGATTGATTGATTGATTCTTTGCTTATTTGCTCATTGATTTAGCAGTTTAGCATATCAATCACTTAGCAGTACTTCTAGCAGTGATTTTATTCCTGCTTTAGACTCTGTTAAATTAAATCAGTACATATATTTCAGTACTGTTTTCTGTTGAGTACAGATGTATTCCAGAACCTAATTTGATGTAATATATTTCCACGTTTTTCACGTGTCGAGATTAATTACACCTATTTGCAATTGAGATTTTTAATTTCTTGCAAATATAAATTCAGTACCTCTATAGTACTGTTTCTCTGTCGAGTACCGGTGTATTCCGGAATCTTTCTTAGATCTATATATCTCCATGTTCGCCACATGTCGAGATTAATTACGTCTTTTTGCAATTGAGATTAATTTTTCTTGCAAAATTAAATATCAACTCGCCATCAATTAAGTGCAAAAATGCCTAAAAGGCACAAAATTGACTTAATTCGAATTGAATTGATATGCAAAATTATAAAGTGACTATCTCAAATTTATATATGGGATCACAAGGTAATGTGGCATCTACTGCATAATATGCAGATTATCCACAATTATTGTAAGGTCTACATTTTGTCAAAATTGACATTATGACTACCTTCAACGTGCTCTCCCATATATTTAAATCAAATCATAGCATAAGGTACTAAGATCAAGGCGTCTACTGATTTCGGTCAGATTATGCTTCTTAGTACTCTGAGACGGACTCCATAAAAATGGTGATATCTCCAAGTGAGACGGACCCAAATGGTGATATCTCCAAAGTGTTTATGATAGATGTTTGAAACTCACAATTTTGCAAATTTTATTACAACATAACCATGATGATTTTAATTTACATACAAGTAAATTTACAAAATCTCTGGTTCTCATCCATGTAAGCCAAGATGACCATATTTCGATGAGCTTGCTCTCGAAGGTCACAACTAACCTACATGAGTTATAGACAATAAGGTCAAATAATGTGTCTCATGAAACTATGGCGGCACTTCAATCTCCCCTAGAGAGATGCCCCGCTAAATAATAATATTCTGTGGGACGCAACCGACCTACTCAAGGGTAAAGATATGAAGCACACTTCAATCTCCGATCTGAAAATACTAGGGAAGTCAGATGTTCACATAATGTAACAACAAGCTCCCCAACTTTCAGAAAATCCCATGAACATGGAGAACATGGTCATCGAATATTATTCACATGACATGTTTGGAGACTTTACTTGTCTCCCCAACTCCTTATCTCGTCTATTTATTGTTGTAATAAACATGAATTGTCATCAATTACTGTATATCACAGTATATTGTATCAGCAGTTATGATACAAAGAAATTTGTATGTGTTCTATATATCTGATAAAGGTTTTCATAATGAAAATCTTCAATTCTATATATAGAATTTTACGGGAGTCAATCTGATGAAAGAGTAAACATTCTTTGTACAATGAACCACAAACTCTATACATGGGGAAATATATATATTCAAAACTCTTACTAAGAGATAACAATATATTTTAATCGCTAGACGCGATGTTGTAATTGTTGGTTCTGTCAGTACCAAATTTACACTCCCTATGGGGTACTAAAGTATTAATCGAGAACGCTTTATAGTATCTTGATTAAGTTCGTACCCTACAAGATGTAGAGATATCCGTCAGAAATGGTTTCCATATCGAAACCCATGATGACAACAAAGAGGAGTATCTCCTTTTTACTACAACAACGGATATGACAAGCATTTAAATGCAAAATTCTCTCATTATCGTCAGGATTGCACTACACATACATTAAAACCGTAACCAATGTTGCGAACATGGTAATTTTTCAGAATGCCAATGCATTCCAAACTTGGCATGATCGCCTTGGTCATTCCAGCATAGGGATGATGCGAAAAAATTATCAGCAATTCCATTAGTTAGGATATAAATGATGCTAAATTCCCACAATCTTCGGAGTTTGTGGACACATCGAACCATTGTGTGGACCTTTAAGAGTTTCATGGTTATAAATGACACATCTTCACGATGGTCCCACGTGTGCCTATCATCCACACAAAAACCATGAATTCGACAAATAATGAGACAAGCTATTAAACTACAAGCTCATTATCTGAAAGGGCAACGCTGTTGAATTCTCCACACGTGCCTTCAATGATTATTTCATGGCACTAGGGATTGAAGATCAGCACTCGGTCCCGTATATCCACACTCAAAATGGCTTGGTTGAATCTCTAATAAAGAGAGAATTAAGCTCATAGCGTATCTCTTACTAATGAATTGCAAATACCAACCTTGCGTTGGAGTCATGCAAATTTACACCCGCTGACATAATTCAATTGCAGTGGACTACATATCGTAGTACCTTCCCTCTAAAATTAGTACGTGCAAATCAAAAGTATTTCCCATCTGCGATAATTCGGTTACATACCGATATCACCACCACGGCATACATCAATGGCCCCTCACAGAAAATTCGGGATCTATGTGAGGAATAACTGTATTTCCGTCAACTATAAATACCTCATGCCCCTGTCAGGGGGAGTTATTCAAGGCTAGTATGCTTAGTGAGGACAATTTCCAGGCATTAGGGGGAGATTTTAAGTACCAAAAAGAAAGCCAGGAAATCAATTGGAATGTTCAACACATTTCTGCCTCAAATTCACGTACTCAAGACACTGAACTTCAGTTCAGAAAATCACTAATTTGCAACAGATTGCAAATAACCTGCCAAATCCATTTACTGGCTACAAACATATCACAAAATCCTATAATCCTGCAACAAGTGTGCCCGAAAGAGTGGAGGTATACCAACAAAACCACTCAACTCCTTGTTCAAAACAAGAGGGGAGAAGTACAACCACACAGCAGGATTCAGCTTCTTGCAAGCAACAAAGGAAACTGAGGAAGAAACCCTCAGAATCAGTAAATGCAAGTCAACTTCACGTTGATAGACACAAAATGGGTAGTATACACCCGTGGATGGAAAACCATCACAACCCAGCTCAATAGTGCACACAATGACTGGGATATCGGAATACCTAGACTTGACCGTATTGGGAAACCACGAAGAGTCATCAAGGTAAACAAGATTTCCACCAAACTCATACATTCTGGAGAATCTTATAAATGAAAGCCTACAATTGTCGACATATATTTCTCAACAATGATTGCAAACAACCTTTACAATGATCCGGATCCAAAGACCATGGCCATGGCAGAGTTCAAAACACTCGCTTGGACTGGACTCAATCAAAGGATGCAATCCAAGAAGAAATAGCCTTGCTCAATAAAGGAAGGTATACACAAAAGAATACCTACACAGTTTTCGTCCAAGAACGGAATGAGAACAACAAGGTGGTGAGTCAATAGCAAGGCATGTAGCATAAGGGTTCACGCAGATACCCAAAATACATTCTCTGGATACAAGTGGAATCAATTTCCGATAACTTGTCTCAATGGCAGTACAAATCATCTATTTATGCAGTTGATAGATGTAGTGACCATATATTCATGTGTCACTTGATTCAGACATATAAGTTCCCATGGGAATCCCAATTTTGAATCCAAATACAAATCGCAACATGCATAGTGTAAACTCAAAAAGTCACTACATGACTTACAATAGTCGGAACAAATCTGGTACTACCGACTTAGTGAGTTCCTTATACAAAAGGATTACTCTAACAATGATGATTGCTCACACGTGTTCATCAAGAAATCCTCGAAAGGGTATTCATAAAATCAGTGTATGTTGATGATTATAACATCACTCGCAACACACAACATATTGATGAACCATGTAATCATCTAGAGACGGAATCTTAGATGAAGGATGTAAGAAAAATATCAAACTTTGCTTTAGCTACAATTCGAGCACCTTCACTCAATATTATGGTACATCATTTTGCCTATATCCAGAAATTATTGGAGAAATTCAAATCATGGACAAGTCATATCCATCTAAACTCTATGGTTATTCAATCTCTAGACGTAGAGAAACATAGATGCATACCATGGAGGATGGATAAGAGATGTTGGGACATATTGTTCCAAATCTCAGTGCCATTGGACCTAACACTAGTGACAGGAACAAGAGTATCTTTCTGATATCTCCAAGGCATCAAATATCTTGACCTATTTGTTATTTCAGAGAAATCTGAACTCCAATATCATCGGATCCGCTGATACTAGCTACTTTTACGATCCCCATAATACTAGATCACAGACGGGCTTCATGTACCTACATGGTGGGCTTGCCATTCCATTGATGTCTTCCAAACAGACTCTATGGCTACACCCACTTATCATTCTGAAATACAAGGTTTCACATCAATATGTGGGGCTTTATGGAATGATAAACCACATCAACATTCATGTTGTATTGGTTCTATTGAAACTCCAACTATTATCTACAAGATAATAATGCTTGTGTTGCTCAAATGCAAACAGGTTATACAAAAGCAATATCACTAAGCATATTGCCCCTATATTGCAAGGATCAGGGGGAGTCTCTTCCTGAATTATAACCTACTCAAACATTATATTACACTCTTTTTCCCTTTATGAGTTTACTCTCAAGGTTCTCATCAAGGTTTTTAATGAGGTAATATCAACACAAGAATATATGTCATACCTCCTATTTTCCCCACCGGGTTTTTAATGGATGTATACAAGACATATCATTGTCCTCTAAACTTACCAATGAGTTTTATCCTTTCAAGGTTTTCTCATATAAGTTAAAGAGACAATATCATTATATGTTGTATCATTTTCTCTTACTTTTCCCACTGGGTTTTAAAGGAGTTTTAACAACATATCAAATACAATTCTCCTCACATTTTTCCCAAAGGGTTTTTGGGGAGAATATCAACTTCAAACATCATATGTCATACTTCTTGTTTTCCCACGGGTTTTTAAAGGAAGTATACAAGACATATTTATTGTTCTCTAAACTCGCTATGGTTTTCCTTTTATGGTTTTTCCATATGAGTTATCAAAGAAACAATAACCATTATATGTTGAACCATTTTCTCCTTATTTCCCATCGGGTTTAAAGGAGTTTTAGCAACATATCATACACACTACTCTCCTCATATTTTTCCCACAGGGTTTTTGGAGGAGTTATCCAAGATAATATACACTCGTGATCAAGATCAATATTCTCAAGATTATACAAGGAATCAAGTCATACAAGACATACAAGACGTAGATTTGTGCAAGGGGGAGTGTTAGGAATAGTTTAGAACCGCTTTGGCGGTTACCATATGCCCAAAGGACATGTCGGTCCACCTCCTTCTTGTATAGGCTCTTATTTGTTCTGAACAGTCGCGTCTTCCTGTAACCGACATCTTGTAGCGAACCGACATTCCCAAGAGTCGGCATAACCTTGTATAAATACCCAAGTTCTTGATCAATGAAGGACACAAGTTTCACTTCATTCTTCTACTTCTCGTTTCACTCTAACATATACAAAGGTTAAGACGCCTCATAAAGGCTAAACTTATCTGCCTTTCTCGGTACTTCAAAATCCAATGTCATTGCTGTTTTTTATAAGGAGAATATACTAATACCAAACATAATGTCACTGTTGTTACATAGGAGAAGATATAATTTTTCATAGAGGACAGATGTTCGGCAAATACGGCTCATCCCGGGTAAAAAACAAAACAAATACAGCTCGTCGTAAAGAAAAAGAGTTAGAGGCGAGTGGGTCTACGACTACGAATTGCTAACTCCTATTACCGCAGCAGAATTGGACTAATAGAATAACACTGAAGCAGACTATAAATATCTCTCTACGTCTGTGCGCCCATCCTTCCTTAAGCCAAGGGGTCGCTCTAAGAGCAAGTACAATAATATAGCCGGTGTTGGCTATAAGATGGTGACATGTCATCTATAGTCAACCTAATAGTCAACAAGTATAATAGTTGGCTATAAGTTTATACTATTTTATTAATGGTTGGCCCACCTTTCACTCTCACAAGTTGCCTAGGAGCATGTGCTACAGCTGGCTCTTGCATTAGAGCCCGCTTCTACTCTCTCTCATATTCTCTCTCATCCATGTAACAAATATATTATTTAAATCCTTACAGCCTGCTGACTGGACCTTATTATACTTACTCTAACTCGGTTCAATCAAGTTTTGACTCCACTATTGGAACAAGCTTTCTTTATCTTTTGTCCCAAGTTGACAGCTTAGCCAAGGCAGTCGCGAGTAATCTGAAATGCGACGTGGCATACCCTTACCCGAAAGCCCTAAGAAATGCATCGGAAAGAAGGTCCGTGATCCAAAAATGAATTTGGCATAAAGTTTCAGGATATGTCCGACCAAAGATTTTAAACCCCGAATAGTAAAATCAAACAAATAAAGGCTCCCATAGGAAGCACGTAATGGAAATGTGCAACCACATAATACGAGTTTTCGGAAATGTGAATTCACTAAGAAGTGGTAACAGGCCAAATAACTAGTAGTAATAAAACAGACCTCTATGACTCTGTTTTGGTGAAGGATGATATGTAAAGGAAGGCAACAGCGCTGTCAAAAAAATAAAGATTCATTTGGCAAATTCCCAAATGCAGCTGTTAATCTGGAAACCAGGAAGGCGTCATCGTGGCTGCATTATCCGTGATTCGTCTGGCCAATTCCTGACAGCTTTGGCGGGTCCCAGAAAAAATCATCTGGCACCGTCGATCGCTTTCTTCTCCAGGTGAAATTTATCCGTCGTCTATTCTAGCCAGGAAAAAAAAATGATGACGGCACATTATCGCCAGTAGGGGCTGGAATCGAGCCGGCTCGAGACTCGGCTCGGTCAGGCTCGGAAAAACTCGAGCCGAGCCCGGCTCGGTTTGCCCCTAAAAAATTAGCAGAAAGTAGGCTTGCGGCTCGGCTCGACAAGCTCGAGGCCGAGCCGAGCCGGCTTGCGAGCCGCAGCATCTTTTTTTTTTTTACACATGAATCGATCAAAGTCTCCTTCACAGCAACATAATTCATGTATTTTCGTGCTGCAACCTTTTAATACGGCAACATAATTGATGCACAATATGGAGTAAATACTGTTTCTAGTCTATTTGATGTATTTGCTTGCTGTAAATTTTTATACAGCCAAAAAACTGAAACAAAATAATGTGAATTGTGCTTATTTGATGTATTTGCTTGCTGGACCTTGCTTGTTGAACTATGTTATGGATATATTCATGCTCTACTATTGATTATAATTATGAATTGTTGCATTTTTAGCATAGATTATGTCCAATTTTTATATTTTATCGAGCCTTTGAGCCGGCTTGCGAGCTTCATCGAGCCGGCTTGTCGAGCCTCGAGCCTTGTCCGGAAGGTTTAGGCTTGGCTTGTCCGACCTTCGAGCCGAGCCGAGCCCGAACCGAGCCTTGTCGAGCCTCGAGCCTCGAGCTTTGTGTCCAGCCCTAATCGCCAGAGACAGATCGCGCTGCATTGCCAGGGGAGGACCGCAGGAGAGCACGTCGTCTTCACGGCGTCGCACAGCCACAGCGCAGCGGCGACGCTTCTGGATGGACGGACACCCAGCTGAATCTGACGCTCCCGTTGCCGTCTCACTCACTGCTCCATGACCTGCTGCGACTCTCCAGCCACCAGTTCATCGATCTTCACTGTAGAAGAAATTCGACGGCTTTAGTACTCCAATCTCCACCGTAAACTTGGACGGATTTACGGACCCCGGCCCCGTGCACTCCGTCGCCTGGTTCGCCATGGATCGCCGCCGCGCCGCTCTCCTATCCGCCGCGCTCCTCCTGCTGCTAGCCGCCACGCCCGCGCTCTCCGCCGGCGCCGGCACCATCGTCTTCACCACGCTCGGCCGCAGCCGCTACGCCTTCGACATCTTCGCCCTCCCGCTCAACCAGCTCGCCCTGCCCTCCTCCTCCCCCTTCCTCTCCGCCTCATCCGAGGTCCGCCTCACCGACGGCGTGTCCGTCAACTACAACGGCAACTTCGCCCCCTCCTCCGACGCGCTCCTCTTCGTCTCCGAGCGCAACGGCTCCCACAACATCTATCTCTCCCCCGTCCCCAAAGCCCCCACCTCCCGCCGCGAGGCCCTCGCGCTCGAGGACGACTCGCCGCCGACGCCCCTGCTCCCCTGGTCGGACCCCGCCGCGCTCCGCGACCGCCCGACCCTCACCTCGGACGGCTCCCGCCTCGTCTACGTCTCCACGGCGCTCCCCGCTGCCGCCCCGCGCCGGAGCTGGGCGGCCGTCTACTCCGCGCGCGTCTCCCCGACCTCCGACATCGCAACGCGCCGCCTCACCCCGCCCGGCGTCGCCGACTTCAGCCCCGCCGTCTCGCCCTCCGGGGACTGGACCGCCGCCGCCTCGCCCGGCGCCGACGGGTGGGCCGGCGAGGTGCAGGACCTCCGCACCGACGTCTACGTCTTCCGAACCGACGACGGGTCCCGGCGGACGCTGGTCGTGGAAGACGGCGGCTGGCCGTGCTGGGCCGACGACGACACGCTCTTCTTCCACCGCCGCGACGCCGACGGCTGGTACGGCGTGTACCGCGCCAAGATCGAGATTTCCGCCACGGGAGACGGGCTGTCGGCGGCGTCCGTGGAGCGGATCACTCCGCCGGGGTTCCACGCCTTCACGCCTGCCGCCTCACCCGGCGCGCCGGGGCTCGTGGCGGTGGCCACCAGGCGGCCGGGCTCCCACTACCGCCACATTGAGGTGATCGACCTGAGCTCTGGCAGCGAGAACGCCGCATACTTCGAGGTCACCAGGCCCGTGGCGCCGCGCGCGCACCACTTCAACCCCTTCGTCTCCCCGGACGGCGCGCGCGTCGGGTACCACCGGTGCCGGGGCAGCGGGAACGGGGACTCGCCGCTGCTGCTGGAGAGCGTCAGGAGCCCAAAGCCGGACGCGTTCTCGCTATTCAGGATCGACGGGTCCTACTCTTCCTTCTCGCCCGACGGCAAGAGGATCGCCTTCGTCGGGCTGCCGGGGCTGTACGTGGTGAACTCTGACGGCTCAGGCGGCCGCCGGAAGATCTTCTCCGGGAACGCCTTCCCGACATCGTGGGACTGGAAGAGGAAAGGCGTTGTATACACCAGCATCGGGCCGGACTTCGCGAGCAAGAGCACGGAGGTGGACGTAGTGGCCGTGTCCCTCGGCGAGGACGACGGCGGCTCTCAAGTCTCCATCAAGAAGCTCTCTATCGGAGGCAAGAACAATGCGTTCCCATCCCCGTCGCCGGACGGCAAGTGGCTGGTGTTCCGCTCCGGGAGGTCCGGGCACAAGAACCTGTACATCATGGACGCCGAGGATGGCGAGGCCAGCGGCATTCGACGCCTCACCGACGGCCCATGGACCGACACCATGTGCAACTGGTCCCCTGACGGCGAGTGGATCGCCTTCGCCTCTGACCGGCACAACCCGGGAGGCGGCAGCTTTGCCATCTACATGGTCCACCCGAACGGCACCGGCTTGCGGAGGGTGGTGCACAGCGCCGACGGTGGCAGGACGAATCACCCCTGGTTCAGCCCGGACTCCAAGAGCCTGGTGTTCACCTCGGACCTCGCCGCCGTCTCCGCCGAGCCCATCTCGAACCCACACCATTACCAGCCCTACGGGGAGATCTTCACCATCAACATCGACGGCTCGGGTCTCCGGCGGCTCACCCACAACTCGTTCGAGGACGGCACACCGACATGGACACCATACTTCCTCGAGCCTCGGGACGTCGGCGAGACGTTGCAGGCCTCCGGCAGGTGCGCGTTCCAGGACTGTCACTGGCTCGACATAGATGCCCAGCCTGAAGAAGATGATGGCCTTCGCTATGCCCACGGCAACAAGATCAGCTGCTAGAAGTGTGTCCTGAAGAAACCAATGAGAGCATGTCTGTACTGTACAAATCCTACTGTCTAAATGTTGGCCCTGCAGTGCAGGTGCCTATCTGCTAATGCTTAGTATTGTACCTGTATTTTCCCAGGAATAAGGTCATGTAAAGTGATGCTTGGCCCTGCAGTGCAGGAGCCTATCTGCTAATGCTTAGTATTGTACCTGTATTTTCCCAGGAATAAGGTCATGTAAAGTGATGCTTGGCCCTGCAGTGCAGGAGCCTATCTGCTAATGCTTAGTATTGTACCTGTATTTTCCCAGGAATAAGGTCATGTAAAGTGATGCCATTTTAAGGCAAATATGAACCAACTTGTCACTAGACTATATGTACTATGAAGTAATCTCCATTTGCTGTCGATTCTTAGCAAAAAGAATTGTTGATCGTAGCAGCAATTCTATATTTCTATTGCTGACTGACTGCTACGCATACAGTGGGAAGAACTGAGTCAGGATGGATTGTAAAGAAAAATTTCAACTCTACAGACTAACAAGAATTCGTTCTTATCTTACATCCATACACACGCTACATATACTCATATAACTCGTGCGAGCGAACTACCATCTCATCGGCTGCTGCCGCAGGGCTCTACCGACGATCTAACAAACGACCTCCTCCACCATACCTGGAAGGCTCTGCTAAGGTTCGGGCATTCCGTGCCTCTTGACGCGAAGCACTGGAACCATTCTTCGAACAAGCTCTGCTGCTCCTGAAGCGGAAGGGTGAGAAGCGCTTGCCCCAGGCTCTCCTCCAGCACCCTCACATCCAGCCCTTTGGAGCACCTCTGGAGCCAACCGAAATCTGTCAGCATCGGCGCAAACCATCCCCGGAACAACTGGCTCCTCAGATCGCTTGGGCACTGAACTCTCCCTCTCCCGAGCGCAATGAACACGTTCGCGGATATCCGGCTCAGCTCGTACCTGAACATCGGTGATGCTTGCTCGTGCATACTGATGAGTTCGTCTTGATTAGCCCACAGCTCCACGAAATTCTCTGCCATACAGTTGTTTACAAGAATCTCGAATAGCCAGTTGAGGTTCTCACTCTGCTTACTGACTCTTTCAATCTTAGGCTTACTGTTCGTAACTTTCAGCACATGGTCTGTGTGACATTTTGGCTCCGAGTCTTCCTTGAAAAGTTCAACCAGTAAGTTCAGACAGGAACAGCAAATCTGGTAAAGGCTCCCTTTGTTTAGTCCAGACAAATCCTTCTGGTACACTGAGCTTTTGCTTAGAAGACCATTGATCAAAGATTGCATATCTTTTCTCGCGCCGTTGTTAGTGCTGCTGGTGACAGATTGGATGAGCTGAACTGTCAGGTCTTCCGAACTGCTCACATCTCGTGGTTGCAATCTTGCCAATACATCTTTGGTTAATGCTTCTTCCAAAGTGCATCTTGCAAAGAGGTGCTTTAGCTTCTCTTCCTCATTCTCATTCCATGGGCTGCCTCAATATACTCCAAACATGATCTGATTCCTCTGTCAAACATAATAGAGGATGCCACCTGTAACTCAAAACATAAAAGCATCTCTCAGTCCCGTTACGAGATGCTACTTACATTACATCTTTCTTTCGCAAGAATTATACCAGACACAAGCAACTAAGAGAAAGTACAGTGAGGTCATCTTGGTAGCGTGCGTATTAATAACAATGTTCTACTATTGTTATGGCATTTGAGCAGTCCCGATGGTACGTTACATTTGCACCCCTCATATCATACTCTTTAAATGGAGACCAGCAGGACATTGTGTGTTACAAGAGATTGTATATAAAGTTATAAACAGTGTGCAGAGTACACTCACAGCAGCTAAAGGACCCATGTGTCACCTAGCAAATGTACTTTTGTCCAAAGTAAAATTAATTTGACATAATAATCTATGTTCCAAACATTCTGTACCGGTTTCTGTACTGCCAAGACTAGTACTATGCTGATATTTCCTAATTTGATCAGAGCGTTTATGCTGTCGTGTTTGCGTACTATCAATGGGCCGTCTTTAGATCCATGACAATCCTATCCGCACGCCCATTATAGATTTGTCCTCCCATAATTACACTCAACAGGTAGGACCATGACAACGGCTGATTAGGTAGCCAATGTTCCACATAGACATCAACTCTTTCATTTAATTCACTAACAAAGAAGTGCAAAGCAACAGTGAACTATTAATCAGTTGGGTAGTTCAGAATGTTATTTATCCAGAGCTAGCTTACCTGGATAGATTGTTTAGCGCCCTACACTCGCGCACAAATTCACTAGCCCTCAATTTTTCAAATGATCAATGAATGAATCCTTAAGGTGGCACCGTTGTTTTCTCAGACTTACTGGTGTATGTTACTGCTTTACGGGCACCACTAAACCTATTATAATTTGCAAACTGTCAGCGTGACTCCTACCATAAGAAATGTGGCCTCTCACAAAATGCATATGATGGAATAATGACACATTCCATTTATTTCGACATAGCAAACATAGTTCCTAACGAAAATACAACCTCTAATATGTGTACTCAAAAAATTTGATTGCTACATATAACAGGTTATAATTCGTAAACAGGTGTCGTGTATCTAGTTACTAGTAGAGTAGTCAAACATGGCGATCATCAAGTTCACAAATGTAACCAAAAGTCAGCACAATTTTTTGTTTGAATGGTTCAATCCAGCGCAATTAATCAACCGGGCAATCAATTTGAACTGTATTAAACCGGAAATGTACGTAGCACGAACACCGTTTACGTCGGCACCGTCATGGTCAGATAGTAGTGTATCAAAACTGAACAGGACAACAGAGATGGACTGAACTGGGCAGCAAGTAGGAAAGGAAGGGGGAGGGAACACAAGTGCATCTCACCTCGAGGACACCAATGGCCCGGGACACGCCGGCCCTGGCGAGCCACCGCAGCGGGTCGGCCTCGAACATGAGCTCCACGGCGTCCCTGAACGCCGCCACGTTCTCCACCCGTCCACCTCGATCCTCTTGCCCCCTCCACCCGCGGCGGCGGGCGCCATGGCGGCGAAGAACCCGCTGTTCTGGTACAGGGCGGCGGAGTCGAGCTCCATGACGACTACGCACCCGCCGTCGCGCCCCCGCAGGCACAGCCTCAGATCCAGCCCCTCCTCCTGCTCCTCCTCCCGCACGGCCACGAACGGGGCAGGCTCCGGCGGCTCCCTCGGGACCGGCGGGCCGGCGTCGGCGTCGGGGTCGATGGGGGAGACGCGGCCCGGGGAGAGGATCCGGCGCGGGTAGTCGATGAGGCCCGCCAGCTTGGACGACGGCGAGCTGTGGAACGACGAGGGAGACTTGGGCGGGAGCTGCTGCTGCTTCCGCGCGCCGCCGCCGACAAATTCTACACCAGAGGCAGCGGCTGCGGGGGAGGGGCGGGGCCGGTGAAGGTGGTGGTCGGGGCTCTGCGGGACGCCGGCGAAGGAGCAGCACCAGCCCGCGACGGAGCCGCGGCGGCGGAACTGGCGCGGCGCGTAGTCCGCCATCGACGCACGGCGCGCGTGTAAGGGGTGCGGATCTAGGGCTCCGACGGGGCGGTCCTCCTCGCCGCCATTGCTGAGATCGATCCCGAGCAGTGGCTCAGCTCAGCTTAGCCAGTGTGGCGCGTGCTGCCACCGCGATATCGGAGGAAAATAAATCGCCGTGACGCGGTACGGCGAGGGGGGCCGTCCGGTGGGTCCGGCGTGGAAGCGGGAGGCGGGAGGTGGCGGATCGGAGTAACCCGTACACCTACTACGGTGGTGGGGGATCCCCTGCGGCGGCCGGCCGTGTCTGTGCTAGTGTGGTGTGGCTGGCTGGGCTTTGGTGAGGAGGCGACGCGTGTCCGGTTCTGGGTGGCAGGACGGGGTGGAGCAGCGGTTACAAGTGAATGAGAATGTGTGAAAATCAGAAAACCAAAAGCTTCGGACTCATTTTCTTTTCCTTGGGTGACTTTGTGGACTATGTTATCCCTAACTTTTATCCGTTGAGCGACGGCCCCTTCCACTCGGCACCGTCAGATCACTAAGGCCGACTTTCGTCTCTGCTCGACGGGTGAGTCTTGCAGTCAAGCTCCCTTCTTCCTTTGCACTCGAGGACCATGGATTAACGAAAATGTGCAAGAGCTCTATTTGCCTTTGCCATTCTATGAGTCGCTTCCCTTTTGCGTATGGCACCCCCACTCCCTTTGACAGCATCTACTAATTCGGAACTTAATTTCAAAACCATATTTTGACCCGGACGCTTTTGGGATGCTTCTAATAACCAACGAATGGCAAGTGCTCTTCCTTATTTAGATCCTATTTCAATCGGAACTTTCCGCGTCGATCCTTTTTTATTACGTCTTGTTTTTACTCCTATATTGGGATTTACTCTAAGTATTGCTTGACGTAAAACCAATAGTGGATTTGTTTATGTCTTTTGTTGAATCTTTTTCACGGGCTCGATAGAGAATTTGATAAGCCAATGATTTTTTTTTCCGTCTTTCATAATACGGTAAACCACCATGTTAACTAATCGATTACGAAAAATTGGATCGGATTGTGCAGTTCTTTGTTCTGCAGTACCTTGACGTGACATGAGCGTGAAAGAGGTTCAAGAATCCGTTTTCTTTTTTAAGGGCTAAAATCACTTATTTTTTTGGATTTTTGACCCCATATTGTAGGGTGGATCTCGAAAGATAGGAAAGATCTTTCTCCAAGCCGTACATACGACTTTCATCGAATACGGCTTTCCACAGAATTCAATAGGGATCTATGAGATCGAGTATGGAATTATGTTTACTCACTTTAAATTGAGTATTCGTTTCCCTCCTTTTCCCGCTAGGATCAGAAATCCTGTATTTTCCATATCCATATGATCGAGTCCTTAGGTTTTCGAAATAGTGTAATGGAAAAAGAAGTGCTTCGAATCATTGCTATTTGACTCGGACCTGTTCTGAAAAAGTCGAGGTATTTCGAATTGTTTGTTGACACGGACAATGTAAGGGAAAAACTCTGAAAGAATTTCCATATTGACCTTGGACATATAAGACCATCCACTACGTTGCCCAAAAGCGAACCATAGAGGACTATGGTTCGGTTCCTCACATAGCAGGGCATCAATTCAATCCTTCTGACAAGAAAAGCGAACCGTGTTGTTGGTTCGATTCATAGCTGAACCATGTGCTGTTCATGGGCCTACAAGTTTTGGATGTACTGCATGCGCATGCAAGATGCTAGCTTTGTGGAGAGAAAAGCCACATAAAATAAGATTGCATGGCTGACACACGGATCAGACTCCAAATAAAAAAGCGACTTCACACATAGCAGCCAAACCATGCCGATTCCTAATTCTGACACATTTTCCGCTGAATCGGCGCAACATAGTGTACTTTTGTCTCATGGTAGCCTGCTCTAGTCCCCTTACGAAACTTTTGTTATTGGGTTAGCCATACACTTCACATGTTTCTAGCGATTCACATCGCATCATCAAATGATACAAGTCTTGGATAAGAATCTACAACGCACTAGAACGCCCTTGTTGATGATTCGTTACTGCTATAGCATCTAGGGTTTCTCGAATAATGTTATATCTCACACCGAGTAAATCCTTAACGCTTCCTCCTCTTACTAATACTACAAAATGTTCTTGTAAATTATGGCCAATACCAGGTATATAAGCAGTGATTTCAAATCCAGAGGTTAACCGTACTCTGGCAACTTTACGTAAGGTAGAGTTGGGTTTTGTGGGGTTGATAGTGCAAAAGTCGACAGATAAGTCACCCTTATTGTCCCTTTATAGAACCGTACATGAGATTGTCACCTCATACGGCTCCTCGGTCAATTCTTTCGAAGGGATGCTTTTCCTCGTTCGAGAGTCTCCGCCCTTCTTCCACTCCATCTCGAAGACTAACTAAGACCAATTGAGTCACGTTTTCATGTTCTAATTGAATACTTTCCATTTATGATATGATTAAAGGAGAAGATTGCTCTTTTACCAAACATATGCGAATCAAATCACCTCTTATAATAACAATAAATATTTCTCGGTATCAATCCCCTTGCCCCTCATTCTCTGAGAATCAGAAGGATCCTTTTCGAGTTTCCATTTCTTCATTTGGAATCTGGTCTCTTCTATCTTCGACTTCTTTTTTCTGCTTTATTATTTATTTATTTCATTTTGATTTTTCCCTGTTCCTCTATCCCTATCCTCTAGGTACAGCGTTTGCATCAATAGAGAACCTTTTCCTCTGTATGAATCTATATTATTCCATTCCAATTTCTTCCCGAAACTTCCCAAGAAAAATCCCAAATTGAATCCAAAATTGATGGGTTAATGTGAGGCATTTTGCCTTTTGTTTTTTCACCCGCATTTTTTAAACTCTACACTTTTAATCATGAATTTAGCAATTCTCATGTTAACTTTCAAAAAATAAAGCTTGCCTCCTTCTAATTTTCACACAACTCACCACGAGAATGGAAGAAACTTGAGTGAAAAAAAGAGAGATTTTTATAGAAAAAGGGGTCAACCCCATTTCATTAATGAAACCAAAAACTACAAGTATCATCGCCATTACAAGGCGGCTTATAGAACATAGCCAGAGGTTTTAAGTCCAAAGAAGGAAAGAACACACTAGAGGAAAAAGATAGGAAGAACTAGGAGAAACACCACTACAAAGAACGAAATATTTTTGATAGGAAGTGTTCACTTCCCATCTTTGGAATTCCTGGTTCTATACTGCATGATGAAGTGCTTTTCTCTAGAGAGAGAGAAGCTTGATGTAGTGCTGAACCAGAAGCCACATTACATGTTATTTACAGCGTAGATTTACCTCCCCTGGCTAGTGTTCGCTCTGGCTGTAGCCTGTTGTGAAAAGCTTGAGTCATTTTGCCTAGACGGAAACTGGGGTCAACCCCATTTCATTAATGAAACCAAAAACTACAAGTATCATCACCATTACAAGGCGGCTTATAGAACATAGCCAGAGGTTTTAAGTCCAAAGAAGGAAAGAACACATGGAGAAAAAGATAGAAAGAACTAGGAGAAACACCACTACAGCCTACAAATTTAAAACCCCACCATCTCGCCTTCAGAGGAGCGATGCGCTGAAATTTGTGAGTTGTTAATTTTCAGCTTCTTGGTTATCCATGTATTCTTCTTCCTCGTCTCCTCTTTTCATAGCGTCAATCTTGTGACTCATGTTGACCAGCTTCTTCTTGCTCCGAAGACCTCAATCGCCACACGCTAAAGGAGTTTTGTGTGGAAAGTTAATACATCTCTTTGGTCGTGTTTCACCTCTTTTTTTATTGTAACTTCTTAACAAAACCGAGACACGTTGATCAATAGATGAAAAAAATCGGCAGTTGACGCCAAAAACGCAATTGTCCATATCTCAAATAAATCTAGCTAGAAGACACAAGAAAAAGAGAAGCGAAATCGATTTATTCATGCCATAGAACAAACATTTAGCCTCATCTCTCCCTCCTTTATGTAGTAGAACATGCCATATTTTTGCAAGAATCAACCATATTAATGTCTTAACCCAAAGAGTAATTTTCACCTTAGAGAAAAACCTATATGGAAAGGTCCTACAAAGTTGCGTTGCAGAGTAAGAATTTGACACAAAATTTACCTGAATTCATAAGTCTATCAGGATCGTCGGTTAAGTCTACCAGTACTAGAAGTTGCTAGAAATGTTTAGCCTTCCCTCAAGGTACCCACAAATTAAACTCTCCTATATCACAGTGAGTTAACTCCATTGTTTAAGGCATTCTCAACCGAAATTTCCTTGTTTAGTGAGACAGAGAATCTTGGAACTTTTCAGAATAATTTGATGGAGGGCATGCGTGGCGTCGAGTCGCTTTAAAGTTGGGACGAGAAGGACTTGTGAATGAATTGGCAACTGATGTCCTTAAGGCCCCGACTGGAATCTCGTTCAAGTTTCTGGCGCGTGAAATCTTTCCGGACTTGTAGCGTGACAGCTCACCACCTCGGCAATTTAGCCGACCGGTTTTGGCTAAAAAACAGCGAACCAAGCGCGGCCTAATTAGCTTTTTTTTTCTATTTCATTTGTACCGTGTATGTAAGCGATGCATGCTTAATGTATTGCTTTTGGGGCACGACATGCGGCTTTCCTGTAAAAAATGATACAGTATTTTTCCCACAGTAAATTTTTTTTGCTGGCGGAAGCTCATCCCACTGGAGTATATGCGTGAGGTAGAAATTTTCCAATACAAGAAAAGAAACTCAGAAAAATGTGGCTTCGCCCGGGTTCGAACCGGAGACCTTCAGTGTGTTAGACTGACGTGATAACCAACTACACCACGAAACCTTTGATGTTAAGACCGAAGCGTAAGTTTATATAAACCGTTAACGAAGAAAGAAGGGAGCATTTCCGGTCCGCTTCATCATCTCCTAGTACACACTACATAGTACGTACTCCGGTCAGAAGGACCCAAGACTAATTTCGGAGTAAACTTTAATACAGTACGTTCATGTGAACAATGACAATGGTGGCCGGCGAGTTGCGGAAGTAAATGCATCAATTTGCAGTACTGCTGAAGAACAGAGAGTTTCACCGTTTACGTTTCTCGACCAGGCAAATTATTTCGATCGACCCCTCTCTCCCAAGCAGGGAGGGAGTACTTGATTCACAAGCATATAAGTATATTTCCATACTTTTAAAGTTGAAAACTTGCAAGTTCAAACAATGGACCCGTAGTTACGTAGTACCTTCGTAGGTAATTAAATTACCATACATGCATATGCATGGGTCTAGCTGGTATGTAGTGTTACCATATGCATCAATGCATGCGAGGAGGATGCCCCTCCCAAGCTTATAGCTCGTACTACTTGGCGTCCAAGGCTGACCACGCATTCCGTACACCTGTCCGGACGCATGCAAGATTATTGATTGACCGCTTGTCAAGTCTTGGAAAAAATAAGGGGGTCTATATATGTACACACATTTGTAAATGTAATGCCCCTAGCATATATAGTCTGGAGAATTGATAAACAAGATATACGTACGTAGGAGGTGGAAGCTAGAGAAAAATCACATATCTTCGGTCGATCACGTCTTCGCTACTTGCATCTAGCAAGCTCGCTGTTTCTTGGTTGAGCAACGAGAGAAAACATACATCCAACCGAACTACGTCCATGGCATGGCGGCTCGCCTTCTCCGCTGCCTCCAAGGTTCGATCGTCGTGTTTCTTGTTTTTCTTGTCTGCTATGTACGTAATATTTTTATTTGTATCTTCCTTGTCTTTGAAAACATCTACTCTCTCTGTTACATAATTCTTATCGTCGTTCTAGTTCAACAATTATGAAACAAGGGTAGTAAATATACTCCTTTGTAGACATGCGCATATCATATTTACCGCAATTCTCACTAGCAAATCCACACGTCGTTGGCTTTTCCACCGCGGAAACTGCATATAAAAAAATATCAACCACTTTAGAGCTTCTTTTTATGTTTTTTTCCGTGTGTTGAGAATCTTCCTTTTTTTTATGTTATAAGACCGGCCCGTCTGGCTGGCTGGTGAAGGCCCAAGTTAGGTGTGCGGGAAATTAGTGGGCTGTGGAGTGGAAAGTGTTTCTCGCACGGTCGCTAATTTAGTTGGTTATTATTTTCCTTGACACACAAAAAATGGCGGCAGCCATGGCCGGCGGCGGCGAGCCGACGACAGCACCGCCGTTCGTCGTCTACTCCACCAGCGACCCCGTTTCGTCCCACCGCGGCGCGTCTCTCCTCTGCACCCCGGACGTCGACTTGGAGCTGGATGGGCGGATGCTCCTCGCCGCGACGCTCGTCCGGCCCCGGCCTCGCGCGAGAGGGTAGGATCCTATTCTTTCAGCATATTTTCCTGGTTCCAGATTAGTCGCACTTTTCGATTTGCTCGGGCGGATGAGCTGTGACACGAATCACTGTGTAAAGATCTGATTGCGCCGATGATGGTCTCATAGCTCAGCTCCAGCCATCTGAATTTGCTACTGAATACTAATGATCTCACTGGTATTTAATGTGCACACCGCCGGTTTATTAGTATTCAGTAGTAGTATGTAGAAAACTGTTGAGGCCTCTTCGTTTATGCCTGAGTCTGAATCTGCAACTGCAAGGGAGTGTATAAGTTTCAGAGAACACGCACCCTGGAAGATACTTCACGACATTTCAGTTCTCGCTTGCTGTTGTTTTACTGTTGTTAAACAAAACCGTTATTTTTCTCCACTTACATCTTCGTGTCAACAGGCTGCAAAGCATCTTGCAAGGCATCGACCCGCAGCGAATGCGATTTACAATGAGGTTGTGTCTGCGGCTTCAGTTCCTTCTCTGAGGACACCTGCTGCCTAATCGACTTCCGGCGCAGGTTTGCTGCTTCCACCCCATGAATTTCAGATTTAGTCAGTACACTTATGCCGCTATTAGCCTGACTTAATTGTGCCCAATATCTTATTGGTCAAGCTTTGCTGGTCAGAGGATACGGGGTGTGCACTCTGACGCTGCTTCTCTTCGTAAAGATATTTATAGGAGTGATTTGGAAAGAGTTATACAGAACTTCAAAAGGCAGCCATCAATACATTCTGCCGTACTTGCTGGCAATGCAAATACTGGCGCAGGTATATATGGTTGTTTCTCTCCCCACCAAATTATAAATTACGTTCAGTGTTAATGGATATACTTATGTGGCAAGTGCTAACTGGCATTAGCCTGAATGAATTGCGCTTATGTCCTGTTTTCAGTTAGAGATGCTTTTTTTTTTCTTCTCCATAAACCCTAGATCTTACTATATTCTACCCCTTGTTGGTACCTGTTGACATGGAGTAAATTTCTTCTTGTTGCCTAATTTAACGCAGGCAGCGTGCTTAGAAATCTACAACAGAGGTACCGATCAAGTTTTGTCAGTCAGAGTATACAGGGACTGCACTCGGACACCGCTTCTCTTCCTAAAGAGTTTTACAGAAGTGATCCAGAAAGAGTTATACGGAACTTCAAAAGGCAGCCCTCGTTACATTCCAATCCTTCAGCTCTCTCTGACTATGTAAAAGCAGTTGGCAATCTTGAATTGCTAACACAAGGTAGCTACCCTTTCTTTCTTCACACTTAAATTAAATTATCTTTTCACATGAATGATATGCGAATTGGTTTGACAACTGTGTGCACAGGTGGATTCTGTATGCAGGCATTGCTAATGCAGCAAAGGAGGAAGGAAGCCGTAGTGCTCTTCATCACCTGTCAACAAGTGGTGTTCTTGGCACAGCTAGTGCACCCTTTTACGTAGTAGAGAAAGGTCGACTTATGAAGCAGTTTTGGCGTACCATCTCCGCCCTTACAGTTACTGGCTTTGCAGTATATGGTGTTAAAGTTGTGCTTGATGAATTTGACGAGGCAGAAGGTAAATTCGATGGTTTGAAAGAAGTGGCTACGGGTTTTAGGACAAAATTCAGTGATGTAAAGGGGGTTGATGAAGCCAAAGCTGACCTTCAAGACATAGTTCACTACCTACGGGATTCCAAGGTGAGTGACATTGTGATCAACCTGCATGCGGGTGTTTCAGTCCGACACTCCTTTCTTGATACCGAGTTGTTAACCTAGTCTTACATGCTTCGCAGAGTTTCACGCGCCTTGGCGGAAAGCTTCCAAAGGGTGTTTTGCTTGTGGGCCCACCTGGCACAGGGAAGACCATGTTAGCAAAGTCTGTGGCTGGGGAAGCCGGCGTCCCTTTTTTCGCGTGCAGTGGCAGTGATTTCGAGGAGATGTATGTGGGCGTTGGTGCTAGGAGAGTGAGGGAGCTCTTCAGTGCGGCAAAGAAGCGATCTCCTTGCATAATATTCATCGATGAAATTGATGCCATTGGTGGGCGCCGAAATGCTGAAGAACCAACGTGGTCGAGGCAGACCCTGAACCAGCTGCTTGTTGAGATGGATGGCTTCAAGCAGAATGATGGGATTATCGTGGTCGCCGCGACCAACTTCGCCGAGTCGCTAGATAACGCCCTTATCAGGCCTGGGCGTTTTGACCGTCTTATTCAGGTTCCTAATCCAGATGTCCAGGGCCGACGGCAGATCCTCGAGGCTCATATGTCAAAGGTATAGTGCTTCCTCTGTCCAGAAAGATATAAGACGTCTTTGACTTTTCACGGTCTCTGATGAGTTTTTACATGCAGGTGTTGAAAGACAAGAGTGTGGATATGATGACCATCGCTAGGGGTACCCCTGGGTTCTCAGGCGCAGACCTCGCAAACCTAGTGAATGATGCTGCTCTCAAGGCTTCCAGGGATGGTGCAAAAGCTGTTGGGATGGATCACCTGGAATACGCCAAGGACAGGATCATCATGGGCAGCGAGCGCAAGTCGGCGGTGATACCTGATCATTCCAGGAAGATGACGGCATACCATGAGGGAGGGCACGCTCTTGTTGTGATCCTCACAGAGGGCGCTGACCCCGTCCACAAGGCCACCATTGTTCCCAGGGGAAATGCGCTTGGCATGGTGACGCAGTTGCCAGGGAAGACGGCGAGCTTGAAGTCTCGAGGAAGCAGATGCTGGCAACGCTGGATGTCCTCATGGGTGGGCGGGTGGCCGAGGAGCTTATATTCGGAGAAGCTGGGGTCACCACAGGCCCCTCGTCCGATCTAAGCCAGGCGACCCAGCTGGCGACGGACATGGTCACCAAGTATGGCATGAGCAAGCAGGTCGGCCTTGTCTCCTATGATGACAGGCGATGGTCACCACTGGTTGATGAGGAGGTGAAAGCATTATTGGACAAGGCTTACGAGAACGCGAAGACGATTCTCACGACACACAGCAAAGAGCTCCATGCGCTAGCCAACGCCCTCCTGAAGCATGAAACTCTCACTGGTGACCAGATCAAGAAACTAGTATCAGCGGGTAGATGGTTTTAACAGTGGAGAGGCTTGATCTTAATTTTATTTTTTGTTTTCTGATACTTTTGTGCATACAGCCACACACACAAACTGAAAGAGCGATACGTAGGGTCTGGACTATCTGAGCTTTGTTTCTCAAATCTGAAGAGAGTACAGTGTTTTGCATCTTGTCAATAAAATTCCTGTTTTGGATTTCCAATTTACATGTTTTTCCATTTGTTTTGTGGATATGCGATTAGCAGAAAATCACGAAATAAATATTTTATAAAAACACGTATGTTTCAGTCCTGAAACAAGGATTAGGTTTGGATCCAAAAAAAATTGGACTGTTTGACAAATGTTTTTTTTTTTTTTTGCGGGGGCAAAGATCACTGCATTAATTCGGAAACATTACAGAAAGGTCCCTGAAGAAAAACAAAATTACAGCATAGCCCTTCTGAACGTTGACCACGGCTCCAACACGCTGGAGCTGTCGGTGACGCGCCGCTGTCGCTGCCTCCCTCGAGCCTTGGATCAGAGGCAGTCCCCAGACGGACGGGAAGTCGCCAAGCACCGGTCGAAGACCTACACCAGCAGTCGTCGTCGTCGTCGCACCGAATCGCAGCAAGATCTTGCGGTAGAACTTCTGTTGCTGGCACCGCCGTCCACGGCGCCGAGCAAGGGGAAGTCGCCCACGGCTCCTCCGCAGAGAAGCGAGCGCGACGATGGCGGTAGAACGACGGCGGAGCTCCACGGAACGCCGTCGCCGGAGAGGAGAACCACCACCTGCAAACACCGGCCGCCGCGCCTCCACCTCCAAAACGCCGGCCGCCTGACACCTAAGAGCTTCTACACTATATACACAACGCGAGACGGGGATCCCCCGGCATCCCGCAGCCGAAGCGGCCGGCGGAGGCCGAGGGATCCGACGAATCTGCGCCGGCGAGGTGAAGGTCTCGTGGATCTACAAATCTCTCCCTTTTCACTGTAGACTGTTTGACAAATGTTAATTTGGTACAGATGTAATAGGGCAACTTATTAGTTACAATTCGAAGAAAGCATATATGGGATTCTTCTCCAAAAAATCTGGCAACATTTTAGTTTGATCACAATTGAGAAGGCAACAAGAGTCTCATGGTTCCCAGTAGATGTGAGGGTATCGACATTGATGAGGTGCTGCGCAGTTTTCCCATGGTCTGCTCTTCCTTCCCAGTGAAGCATATGGTTTTCTACTCTCCGTATCACGTTTTAGAAAGTCAGATTTCCAACATATTGAGGACAAAGGTGCTAGGAAGATGGTGCCTTGGCAAGGGAAGCACCTGAAATCACAATGACAAGCACTGAAGCACCTCCAGCGACAAGTGATATGGCCATTATGTGGAATTCAAAGGTGAAACTCCTCCTTTATGCGTATCCATCTGCTATTCTCTCGGGTGGTATATTACTTGACCCTCCTACCCATTGCTACTTTAGATTTGAAAGAGGATGAACGGAAGCAACTGAGGAGCTCGAGGACGCATGAGAGCTCAAACCATCCAAAAGAGAAACTTGGAAGTAAAGGAAATTTGGTTTAGTGACAAGTGCACTTCCGAGCCCTTTTTAACATATATAACAGCTGGTAAAAAACACGTAGCTAGGAGTAGGAGACTGTGAAACCGCATGCATATATCATTGTTACTCTTATGTTTAAGTGAGCAAGTCCTATCTAAAAGGTGCAAATTTTGTTTAGTGACAAGTGCACTTCCGTTTACATATTTTGCAGCTGGTTAAAAGTACGTAGCTAGGAGTAGGACTCTGAAATTGCATGCATATATCATTGTTGCTCTTTTCAGACGGTAACAATTCCTAATAAATCTTGGGATACATACCTGAGATCCAAAGTAGGAATCTTTACTGACATGGTAGAAAATACTACAGTCTCTTGAGACTTGGAGATATCCAAAAAAACAAAATTTAGAGATATCCAGAAAAGAAGTCAGAGGTATCGAGAAACCAATCTTCACATTTCATGTGCATGCACCAAAAGTATCAGGACTGAAAAGTACTTCATGTAAGCGTCACTATGAGGGTTATGAGGGTGAAGGTGGTGTTCCCTGATCTTGTTGGCTCTTGTTAAGACCATCTACTTGTCCTCGTGTGGATATTGGTTTCATGATCTTGTCAACAGCGAGAGTAGCAGATGTTTCCTGGTTCTGCTGACCATTGTTAAGTCCACCTGCTTTTCCTTCATCTCCAGCGATAGAAGGTGTTCCCTGATTCTGCCGACTATTGTTGTTAAGACTTAAGACCGTCTACTTGTAATTCTGTCGATACTAGTTTCGTGATCTCGTCGCCAACGAGTGAAGGAGATGTTTCCTGATTCTGCTGGCCATTGTTAATTCCACCTGCTTGTCGTCCTGTTGGTACTAGCTTTGTAATCTTGTCGCCAGCGAGAGAAGGAGAAGTTTTCTGATTCTGATGGCCATTTTTAAGTCCACCTGCTTGTCCTTCTGTTGGTACTAGCTTTGTGATCATGTCACCAGCGAGAGAAGGTGTTCCTTGATTCTGCTGACTACTGTTAAGACTGACTACTTGTGCTTGCGTCGATATGTGTTTTTTGACCTCGTCACCAGTGAGAGGAGTTCCCTGATTCTGCTGACTATTGTCAAGACCAGCTACGTGTTTTGTCGACACTAGTTTCACGACCTCATCACCGCTGAGAGTTCCATGCTTCAGGAGGGAGTTTGCTAGCGCGTGAAGCTCCTTGTTGTGCTCCGTGAGAATCGTTTTTGCGTTCTTGTAAGCGGTGTCCAATAAATCTTTTACTACCTCATCAACCAGGGCTGTGGTCTTCCCACTCATGGTCGCCGTCTTCCCACCATCATTCTTGTTATAGGAAACAAGGCCGACCCGATCACTCATACCATACTTGGTGACCATCTCTGTCGCAATCTGAGTCGCCCGGCTTAGATCAGACAAGGCCCCCGTGGTGACCCCGGCTTCTCCGAATATAAGCTCCTGGGCCACCCGCCCTCCCATGCAGACATCCAGCCTCGCCAGCATCTGCTTCCTCGAGCGTGTGTTGTCTGACGGTGGTATCGACTCCACAAACCCAAGAGCTCTTGTCCTGAGCAAAATGGTGACTTGGTGGACAGGGTTTGCACCATCCGTGAGGATAGATACAAGGGCATGCCCACCCTCGTGGTATGCAGTCATCTTCCTGGAATGATCAGATAACACCATCGACTTGCGCTCGCTGCCAATCATGATCCTCCCCCTGGCGTACTCAAGGTGATCCATCCCAACAGCATTTGCCCCGTCCCTGGAAGCCTTGAGAGCGGCATCATTTACTAGGTTTGCAAGGTCTGCACCTGATAACCCAGACGTCACCCTGGAAAAATACATGGAGAAGAAGGTCAAATCCTTACACCAGAGACAGCAAAAACTAAGTACGCCTTATATTTCTGTACGGATGGAGTACGTACCTTTGACATATAAGCCTCAAGGATCTGCCGGCGGCCCTCAACATCTGGAACAGGAACCTGAACATGACGGTCAAAACGCCCAGATCTAACAACGGCCTTATCTAGTGACTGGGTGACGTTGGTTGCTGCAATAACTATAATCCCATCATTTTGCTTGAAGCCATCCATCTCAACAAGCAGCTGGTTCAGGGTCTCCCTCCGCGACTTTGTACCATCTGCGTTCTTGCTCCCAGCAATGACATCAATCTCATCGATAAATATTATGCAAGGGGGTCGCTTCTTTGCTGCACTGAAGAGCTCCCTCACTCTTTTAGGTCCCTCCTCGAATTCGCTGCCTCTACAAGCGAAGAATGGTACACCTGCTTCACCGGCCAAAGCCATTGCCAACATGGTCTTTCCTGTTCCCGGTGGGCCAGAAAGCAGAATACCCTTTGGAAGCTTGCCACCAAGGCGTGTGAACCTCTGCATGGAAAGCATGTAAGACTATGGTGACAGCTCGAGAAAGAATTATTGTTGGATTAAAACACCTGCACGCAGGTTGATGGCAATCGCCGCACTCACGTCGGGATCTCGTAGGTAGTAAACTATGTCCTCGAGCTCAGCTTTGGCTTCGTCAACCCCTTTTACATCACTGAACCTTGTGCTCCAATCTGTAGGCACTTGTTTCCATTCCTGAGGATCTTCTTTGAAATCTTGAGACTTAGAAACTCCCACATTCTTTGACTCATGAAGTCCATAGAATAGAGCACCGGTGACTACAAGGCCTCCACAGGTACACAGAAGCTGCTTTTTAAGTAGAGCTTTCTCTACTATGTAAAAGGGTGCAGTTTCTGTACCAAGAACACGTCCTTCCTCCCTTGCTGCATTTGAAATTCCTGCACATATAACAGGATCCATCCACATACAAGTTGTCAACCCAAATGGGATGTCGTTTATGGGCACATAGACTAACTAGTAAATGTGACGAAAAAAAGATGGCTACCTCGGTAAGCACCGTCATACTGCACGCCCCGTA
The DNA here is from genome assembly GCA_947311845.1 of Poa pratensis. NCBI lineage: Eukaryota > Viridiplantae > Streptophyta > Magnoliopsida > Poales > Poaceae > Poa > Poa pratensis. Next base: position 102,632,571 of record CAMZMU010000020.1, read on the forward strand.
CCCTCTGACCAGCACAGATTGATTGGTGCCTCTGCTGTAGATTTCTAAGCACACTACCTGCATTAATTAAGCACCACAAATGACAACCGTCAACAAAAAAAGGCATCGTAGAACATAGAGTAGTAGTAAGAAGTAGCATCCGATTCCTAACTGAAAAGAGTATACTGTGCACGATTTAAGTCAGGCTAGCACTAGTTGTCGGTTGCCACACATAAGCATACAGATCAAGTCTGTAGATAATGCGGGCGATGCAGAGAGAAGCAACCAGGTGTATTACCTACGCCACTGCTTGCATTTGCAGCAGGTGCCCTGAAAGAAGGAACTGCCGTCCCTGCTGCAGCAACAGCTACCCCTGTGTAAATCGCACTTGCCGATCTATGCTTTGCAAGATATGTGTCATCCTGTGACACACACATACAATAGTTAAACCAACCGGACAATGTAACTGTATTCATCAACAATAGCAAATTGGCGGCAGCAATCGATCTGAGATGCAGACTGGGGTTCGCAGTTGCAGTTTCAGCACCGCATCAACAAGCAATTACAGAGAAACAAAGACAGGGGGGGTCTTGTGCTCCATTGGACTGGAACAGCCTTGTGAACCCCGACGAACAGAGCAAAATCATGCATGAAAACAGAACAAGAAAATACCTTGGACAGGGCGAGCCGGCAGGCGGCCATGACGAACAGAATCTCTAGTTCGTTGCTCGGCGAGACAACCAGCAGCCTTAAATCTCTATTCCAAGATTCGGACGGATACGCACGAGATCTCAACCAAATCGAACCGAGCCAAACGGAGAAGACGAAATCCTGACCCTCGCCCTGTTGTTTTTAAATCTGGCTAGGGTTTTTAAATCGAAAACATGGCGCCGTACTGTTTTCTGGGGGGAGGAAGACGAGAACTGCGGCGAGGGTGCCGTGGTCTCGGCAGCACGGGGTCAATGGCGCCGGGGCTGAGCAGCTGACTCCCCAGACCAAGACCGACGGACCGGCCGGCGACCGGATCTGGGTAATCAAATGAATTTGTTCCTCCTTGTTATCGTAATCAAATCCACACGAAGATGACGTGTCCCAAGAAAATGGTTCATAGTGTAAGTCCTCTGTTAATAGACCATGATTCCGTGAGCAATGCAGTTATGTTGGAGTTCATAAAACCAATATTGATTAACATTCAAAGAAAAGAGAAATCAAGATGCTATGAAACCTAGTACTTCGATTGACGACGACATTCACTAAACCCTTCTTTGTCCACAAATCATATTGATTATCAATGAAACAACTGAGTATTTTCTACATTTATGATTGCAGTCGGTGCGGCGTGAGGGCTTGCATTTATGCATTCCATCTTGTTATTAACTAGGGACTTCAAGGAATCGAACGTCCGTCCTCCTCAACGACACTTTCAAACCAAAGTTGTTGGATATCAGATGATCTTTTAGAATTTAGTGTAGATATTTTGGGGCTCTTAGCTTATCTCCACTCAGCTGTTACAATACGAGTTTACCATAGATATGCCAAATATGATAATATATTGTTAGAGAAAGTTACTTCAATTCATTTACTTGATCAATATTGCTCGAGGCGGCGAGTTAACAGTAGTGTTAATCGACGGTTCTGATGGTAGTTATAATCTTTTCTAGAAATTGCCCGCCAACGCCTGAACATACAAAATATATTACGGTGTGTTTGGTTGAGGGGATAGACTTTAGGGGATGAGGGCACCCCCAACCACCTGTTAGGGATAGCCAATTTTTCTGAGAACTGGTTAAGGATAAGCCATTTTTTTGTTTGGTTCAAATGATAAAGAGTACATGGTTATTGTGGTGAACTCTTGAACTAAGATGGTGAGATAACATCTGTAGAATGAAATAAACGCAATTGCAATATTGTCCCTTTTATCTTTTCAAGTTAATATTGAAAAATTATAATCAAGAAATCTTTTTCTCTCATCCGTGCCTTGTAAAGACAAAACACAAAATCACTCATCTGAATTTTGACGCATGTACCAAAAAGAGGTACAGTCGTAGAACAAGGAAAAACAAATAATTGTGAAGTTTCTATGGACGTGCTAGTTCCTGATCGTAGTGATCGATACTCCTTCCTGTAAAAAAAGCTCTTGGCCGCTTCTCCTATCTTCACTTTATAAGGCACACTACCTATCTTTTTATTTTATTTTAACCACATACATACTAAAATGAGTGAATCTTTGTATAAAATAAGTTTAGATTCACTCATTTGGGTATGTAGTGGGATAGGTAGTGTGCCTTATAATAGTAGTGATCGGCGGGAGTATCAAATTTGAACTAATGTGTCGTTGACTGTTTGATCAAAATGTATCAGGGGCAAAGTAGTATTTTTCTTGATCAATTAAAGGGTCAAATATCTTTTTGCTCACAGAAAAATTTCCTTTAGGTAAATTATACAACGATTAAAACCTTTTATGGGTATTTTACCAATTGAAAATCAACTTTTGGTCTACGATCCAATGACTGTGAACTTTTAGTCAAATAACTAATTTTTCCCAAATAAATATGCAGAATGTACCACAAAAGCTTTTAAATCTCGTCATTTGTTGAAACACGTGGCGGATAAAGGTCGAACAAAACTTCACCCTAAAAATTATTAGGGTTTGTTTGATTCACAGGATAGGAAATCAAAGGAATAGGAAATATGAAGGATTGGTATGGCCTCTCCACTTGAATCCTACGGGAATGAAAAACGTTGGAATATGCACAAGCGGGCGTTTCATTGCAGCGTAGGAAAGGAAAGGAGAAAAATAACGATTCATTAGCTACTATGGGAACATGGAAATCAAGGATGTGATCTGCACGGCAACAGATGGAAAAGGAGAGTACCAGACCGTGTGCATGCAAAGGGGGCGGTGACAGAAGTGATTTTTCTCTAAACGCGAGCTGCCCAGCGTTTCCCTTCGCACAGGAATTTTTCCAAGAGCTCCAAGCTAATGGAAATTTTCCTACGACTAGTAGCTTTACACGTGCACGCACGTCTCTACAAGACGCATCTTCTAATTCAATTGAATGACATTTTTTAGTTTATATACATATAGTTAGTATGCACGTGTAACACACATCACCATAAACATTAACCATGGAAATTGTTAATCAACAAAGCACAATTTCACTAAAATTCATACATTTCCTGATTACGACAGTTGCTGAAGGTTCAAATAATTCCTGAAATTTAATTTAGCATAGTAGCAGTAATGTGGCCCATCAATTCCTTCCAACCATCTACTTATTCAGTGCAAAGACCAAATCAACCATCTACTAATTACACTACAGATAGATGATGGATCTGATTTTGCTCAAGCCAAAATGCCACTTACAGTGCGAAAATCAAAAAAGTTCGACCTGTAACCGACTCAGGTAACAAAAAATATACATGTGTTTTTGGCACTACGTTTCAACCTTGCAAAACATCAACACCTAAAATCATGTGAGTAGACTGTTTTTACAGGAAATTTTGGAATATGCTTTTGCATTCAACAAAATTGTTCAAGGATTGATCAAACAATTGTGATTCGACTAATCTTCAATCTTGTGCATTGTCTCAAATAACCGCGTCGCTGAGCAAGGAACTTAGTAGAAACTGAGTAGTAACGCTGGATGTCCATATAAGATTCACATAGACAATATGATTCCGGTAATATGGTTACTGAAAACAGTAAGATGTTATAGCAATATGCATCATTAAAATATATCTATTCGCATTGCCTAGAATTCTTATTGAGGATTTATGAATCAGTCGACATATTTTAAAAAATTGCTGAATACATATATAAATCTACTAAATTATGAATGGATGTTTTCCTAACCAACATGGAATCTTATTTATGAGTAATATGCACATTAAGAAATAGTAAGAAAACATCTATGAAAAAAACCAACGAAATACACACATGAAAATGCATGAACCAAACTGTTACATGTTTTGCACCAGTATATAGTGAGTATATCTACAGTATACACATATGACTTGCCTGTTAAATACGATATTTGAATTGCTGAGAGAAATGTGCCAGTGCCAGATTATAAGAAGCAACTAAATGCCTAAACCAATGCACTAATAAATCTGATCAGAACACTGTTTGTAGTGTGGTTGTCCACTTTTCTTTCCAAGAATGCCTGGTAGTAGATAAGGAGAGCCGGCTGCACTAATATTGAGAAATAAAAATTCTGGAATAGATCAAATCAAGACAGATAAGAATGTATCCAGAGTTTGGTATGACAATCTGGTATACAATTTCAAGACCTTTTCTATTCAAGAATTTCTGGCATAGATAATGGGATCCGGCGGGATTGCATAATGCTTGAGTAAAATGGCTGATCAACAGAGGAAAGAAGATATCAATATTTCCTATCTCCAGTTCACAAGTTTCAGTTTCTTGTAACCTAACCAGAGAACAAAGAAATGTCAAATGAAATGAAAATATCTTGTAGAAAAGTTAATATACTAAGCTACCTTACAGCCAGATATAATATTGAAAGCTTCAGTAATGCAGCTAGGGAATGATTTACATATTTATATCCCCCTGATGCCCTTATACTTGAGCAATCTTTCACATAAGCTAGCAGATAAACCTTGGTTATGCAGCAACACCTGGACACAAAATTAACTGATCAAAGAGAAAAAGTGAAACGAATTATGTTCCATACTTCAAACGCCTTGAACACTTGGCATTGACTGTTTGCCTGTTCTATCAAGCATGCATAGAATAGAAGTGTTCTTTTGGCCCCGTCCTGATAGTGAGAATTTAGCACATGAATTAGCCCTATGAAGAAATTTGCTAAAAGCTTACACACAAAAGGTAGAGAACACAGACAGTTCAGCTTGGCTGCGTTGTTGTACCTTATCCTTATTTACAAGAATAGATCAAGATTGAATGGAGCAATCTTTCATTCCAGCTCTAGGTTTGATCTCATAAGGAAGTCATGAACAGTAAAGTTCGGGTCTGGCCGCTTGCAGGGAGGTCCTTCCTCTCATAGTGGAGAGTAGCCCGCCTGTGACATCCGCCACAACGCCGATTTCCGGTGCCTCCAAGTCGCAGGCTCGCAGCATGCACATCCACGATGACGACCACTGCCACATCCATAAATGCAGCGGCGGCTAGTTATACGTGGCGACAGGCAGCTCAGTGGCGACGTGTAGGGAAGCGGCAGAGGCGGCGGCCAGACATACAACCTTTGAAAGCACTCTTCCTCAGGAAATCGAAAATACAACACAATGCAAGCACCCATCGTATAATTCTTTGGTAGCTAAAATGTCAAAGATAAGGTAATGGAGATAGCATCATATTAGTTCAGGAAGATAGCACAACTTGATATATAAAACTATATAGTTCAGGAACAGCCATCTTGAAAGGAAGATTAATAGCAATTAGACACCGATCAATTCACCATTGGCAAGGAAAATGATCAGTTGTTATACACGCAGTTTTCTGATCTCCTCCATGAACGCATGCCTCGTATGGAATTTCATCAAGCAAGCAGCGAGCACACAACAACCAAAGAAAATAGTAATTTGCTAGATTAACACACACAAGTAGGAGGGCAGGAAATTCCACAGCCGGCCTTGGGAAAGAGGAGCCGCATGCCTGCAGATCGGAACAGCAGGTGGAGTCGGTGTACAAGGAACCGTGCCATACCTGTATCATACTCGCACTGCAGATCATAACGGGAAATGGTGCCGTCGCCTTGGGGGGGGGATGCACCGTGCCGCCGTCGCGGAGCAGGCGGTGTCCCAGGAGAAGGTGGGACAGGGAATCCACGCCGCCGTCACCAATGAGATGACCGTAGAGAGGGCGTCATCGGGGAGTTCTTGTCCCGTGGTTTGAAGGCCGCCGCCTGGACGCCCGGGGAGCCCTTTTTTCGTGTAGAGATGCGTATCCCGTTGATTGCGTCGTTGTTTTTTTCCATGTAGCGTTCGTGCGGGATGGAAGAGTTTCGTCTGCCACCCAAAATCGCTAAACGTGCACACGGTGTGGGTTAGTTGTCATCTTTGACGGTTAGATCTCACTTAGTGGGGCTGATCGTGAGGCTCTGTTTGCTTCCTAGCATCCTGTGTATATTAGACTGGGTGCGTTTAGCGATAAATATGTTTGCTTGTTTAATAGTAGTAGAGACTAGTTATACGTGGCGACAGGCAGCTCAGTGGCGACGTGTAGGGAAGCGGCAGAGGCGGCGGCCAAACATACATCCTTTGAAAGCACTCTTCCTCAGGAAATCGAAAATACAACACAATGCAAGCACCCATCGTATAATTCTTTGGTAGCTAAAATGTCAAAGATAAGGTAATGGAGATAGCATCATATTAGTTCAGGAAGATAGCACCACTTGATATATAAAACTATATAGTTCAGGAACAGCCATCTTGAAAGGAAGATTAATAGCAATTAGACACCGATCAATTCACCATTGGCAAGGAAAATGATCAGTTGTTATACACTCAGTTTTCTGATCTCCTCCATGAACGCATGCCTCGTATGGGAATTTCATCAAGCACGCAGCGAGCACACAACAACCAAAGAAAATAGTAATTTGCTAGATTAACACACACAAGTAGGAGGGGCAGGAAATTCCACAGCCGGCCTTGGGAAAGAGGAGCCGCATGCCTGCAGATCGGAACAGCAGGTGAGTCGATGTACAAGGAACCGTGCCATACCTGTATCATACTCGCACTGCAGATCATAACGGGAAACGTGCCGTCGCCTTGGAGGGGGGGATGCACCGTGCCGCCGTCGCGGAGCAGGCGGTGTCCCAGGAGACGGTGGGACAGGGAATCCACGCCGCCGTCACCAATGAGATGACCATAGAGAGGGGCGTCATCGGGGAGTTCTTGTCCCGTGGTTTGAAGGCCGCCGCCTGGACGCCCGGGGAGCCCTTTTTTCGTGTAGAGATGCGTATCCCGTTGATTGCGTCGTTGTTTTTTTCCATGTAGCGTTCGTGTGGGATGGCAGAGTTTCGTCTGCCACCCAAAATCGCTAAACGTACACACGGTATGGGTTAGTTGTCATCTTTGACGGTTAGATCTCACTTAGTGGGCTGATCGTGAGTCTCTGTTTGCTTCCTAGCATCCTGTGTATATTAGATTGGGTGCGTTTAGCGATGAATATGTTTGCTTGTTTAATAAGTAGTAGAGACTAGTTATACGTGGCGACAGGCAGCTCAGTGGCGACGTGTAGGGAAGCGGCAGAGGCGGCGGCCAGACATACAACCTTTGAAAGCACTCTTCCTCAGGAAATCGAAAATACAACACAATGCAAGCACCCCTCGTATAATTCTTTGGTAGCTAAAATGTCAAAGATAAGGTAATGGAGATAGCATCATATTAGTTCAGGAAGATAGCACAACTTGATATATAAAACTATATAGTTCAGGAACAGCCATCTTGAAAGGAAGATTAATAGCAATTAGACACCGATCAATTCACCATTGGCAAGGAAAATGATCAGTTGTTATACACTCAGTTTTCTGATCTCCTCCATGAACGCATGCCTCGTATGGAAATTTCATCAAGCACGCAGCGAGCACACAACAACCAAAGAAAATAGTAATTTGCTATATTAACACACACAAGTAGGAGGGGCAGGAAATTCCACAGCCGGCCTTGGGAAAGAGGAGCCGCATGCCTGCAGATCGGAACAGCAGTGGAGTCGGTGTACAAGGAACCGTGCCATACCTGTATCATACTCGCACTGCAGATCATAACGGAAACGGTGCCGTCGCCTTGGAGGGGGGATGCACTGTGCCGCCGTCGCGGAGCAGGCGGTGTCCCAGTAGACGGTGGGACAGGGAATCCACGCCGCCGTCACCAATGAGATGACCGTAGAGAGGGGCGTCATCGGGGAGTTCTTGTCCCGTGGTTTGAAGGAGGCCGCCTGGACGCCCGGGGAGCCCTTTTTTCGTGTAGAGATGCGTATCCCGTTGATTGCGTCGTTGTTTTTTTTTCCATGTAGGTGCGGGATGGCAGAGTTTCGTCTGCCACCCAAAATCGCTAAACGTACACACGGTGTGGGTTAGTTGGCATCTTTGACGGTTAGATCTCACTTAGTGGGGCTGATCGTGAGGCTCTGTTTGCTTCTTAGCATCCTGTGTAATTAGACTGGGTGCGTTTAGCGATGAATATGTTTACTTGTTTAATAGTAGTAGAGAAACTGACTACAGAAAGTCTCACAGGAAAAGATCCTACGGGATCAATTCCTTCAAATCAAACACCTCCCAAAGGAAAAACCGTAGGATCAGATTCCGGTAGAAATCCTACAAAATTCCTACCAATCAAACATGCCCTTAGTCTTTGTGAAATGTTTGTGTACCACCTGCCCGCCGGCGTGCCCTGCACCTATCCGGCGGACGAGCCAGCCGGTGGCGATGAGCTCGGCGAGGAGCGGCGGAGCCTCGCCCGTGACGGCCGAGAGCCGCCGTGCTGGACCGGGCCCAGATCCGGAGCCGGCCGGCCTATCCAGCTCCGGCGTGAGTGACGCCGCCATGGTGCCGAGACCACGGCAGGTTCGCCGCAGGTAACCTCGCTCCGGCTCATCTTCTTCCCCGGCTAAGGCGTATGCTTTGTTTTCCCGAATGAAAAGCTCTAGTCAGTTAGGAGGGGCGGCGGCGGCGGCGGCGGCATGGACCTAGAGCTAAAGATTTGGGGTAGGAAGTTCTTCTCCGTTTGGTCGGCTGGGCTTAGCTCGATTTGATTCGGCCGAGACCTGTTGCGAATCCGGTTGAGAACTCTCGTCCGATTCCTGATCCCCTTCGGCCTCGTCGCCGGCGACGGGCCCGAGTCGAAGCTGTCACCGGGCGCTACTCTGCTTCCGACATGTACAAGAGCCGTCGCCGTTGCCGCCCCGGTGTGCGTGGTAGAGTTGAACTAGAGACACACCGCCGTTAAATCTCGGGCGACATACATACGCGAGCTAGAGGTTTGAAATCGCTGCCTGTCTCGTCGTGCAACGAGAAAGTTTCGAGCGATTCTTGTCTTGGGATATATAGATAATAATATCTCAAGCAATCATCATGGCCTGCCGGCTAGCCCTCTCCAAGGTGATTTTCTCATGTTTTTTCCCGCGTGATTCTGCTCTAGCTGGGACTCAGATCGATGCCACTTTATTCTGGGATTGCTGCTACCGAATTTCGCCATTGTTGAGTACAATTATGTTGTGTCCCATTGAGCACTGGTTTACCTTTGGTATGTGTTTGTCTCACAGGTTGCAAAGAATATTGCGAGGCATGGATCTGCAAGTGCGATTTACAATGAGGTAGCTGCGGCGGCGGCGACTTCAGCTCCTTCTTTCAGGGCACCTGCTGCAGGTACAAGTAGCGGCGCAGGTAATACATCTGGTTGCTCCTCTCTCCATCGCACACATGCGTGTTGGCAGTTGCCAACTAGTGCTAGCCTGACTTAATTGAGCCTGGTATCCTCTTTTCAGTTTGGCAGATGCTTGTTCTTACTACTACTCTATGATCTGTTACACCTTTTTTGTTGATGGTTGCCATCGAAGAAGTAAGTTCACACTCTGTGGTGCTTAATTAATGCAGGTAGTGTGCTTAGAAATCTACAGCAGAGGTACCAATCAAGCTTTGCTGGTCAGAAGGTACGAGGCATGTACTCTGGCGCTGCTTATCGTCGTTATCGAGGTAGCCACCTTTTCTGTTGTAACATTTACTAGTTTAGCGTGTGCGCCTTCTCCCCATAAACAGCATGCAATTTGGATTTACAACTTCTGTGTGCATGGATGGATTCTGTTCTCTAAGCAGGAGTTTCAGATGCAGCAAGGGTGGAAGAAGGTGCTCTTGGTACAGCTAGTGCACCGTATTATGTAGTAGAGAAAGGTCTACTTAAGAAGCAGCTCTTGCGTACTGCTGGAGGCCTTGTAGTTACTGGTGCTGCAATCTATGCCCTATACTATGCCCTTAACAACTTGGAGGATGTCCAAGTTAGCAAGTTCGAAGCTTTGAAAGAAGTGCCTAAGGATTCGAGCACAAAGTTAAGTGATGTAAAGGGAGTTGATGAAGCCAAAGCTGACCTTGAGGACATTGTTCACTATCTACGAGATCCCAAGGTGAGAGACATTATCATCATCAATTAAGAAACCATGCAGGCAGATGTTTCAGTTCAACTCTCCTTTCTTTCTTGATGGGGATGTTAACCTGGCATTGTCGTCACCCTGCTCGTGCAGATGTTTTAATTACCTAATAATAGTTCTTTCTTGATGCTGAGTTGTTAAGCTAGTTTTACATGCTTTGCAGAGTTTCACACGCCTTGGTGGCAAGCTTCCAAAGGGTATTTTGCTTGTGGGCCCACCTGGCACAGGGAAGACCATGTTGGCAAGGGCTGTGGCTGGGGAAGCCGGCGTCCCTTTCTTCTCATGCAGTGGCAGTGCTTTTGAGGAGATGTATGTAGGTCTTGGAGCTAAGCGAGTAAGGAGCTCTTCCGCGCAGCAAAGAAGCAATCTCCTTGCATAATATTCATCGATGAAATTGATGCCATTGGTGGGCGCAGAAAGTCAGAAGAACCATCGTGGTCGAGACAGACCCTGAACCAGCTGCTTGTTGAGATGGATGGCTTCAAGCAGAATGGTGGGGTTATAGTGATCGCAGCAACCAACTCCCCCCAGTCACTAGATGATGCCCTTGTCAGGCCTGGACGTTTTGACCGTCATGTTCATGTTCCTATTCCAGATGTTGAGGGCCGAAGGCAGATCCTTGAGGCGTACATGTCAAAGGTACAGTACTACATCTGTCCAGAAAAATAAAAGACGTCTTTGCCTTTTACCATTGTCTGAATGTGAGACTTATCTCTCTCCATGAGTTTATACATGCAGGTATTGAAAGACAAGGATGTGGATGCAATGACCATCGCGAGGGGGACACCTGGGTTCTCAGGTGCAGACCTTGCAAACCTAGTAAATGACGCTGCTCTCAAGGCATCCACTGACAGGGCAACTGCTGTTGGGATGGATCACCTCCAGTACGCCAAGAAAAGGATCATCATGGGTAGTGAGCGCAAGTCGATGGTGAGATCTGATCGTGGCAGGAAGATGACTGCGTACCACGAGGCTGGGCACGCCCTTGTTGCTATCCTCACGGATGGTGCTGATCCTGTCGACGATGCAACGATTGTGCCCAGGGGAGATGCTCTTGGCATGGTGGTACAGCTGCCGACGCAAGACAGCGAGCACGAACTCTCGAGGAAGCAGATGCTGGCGTACCTGGATGTCTGCATGGGAGGTCGGGTGGCCCAGGAGCTTATATTCGGAGAAATCGGGGTCACTACGGGTGCCTCATCTGATCTAAGCAGCGCAACTCACCGGGCGATACAGATGGTCACTGAGTATGGTATGGACGAGCGGGTCGGCCTTGTTTCCTATGCCAAGGCTGGCGACGGGAAGACGGCAACCATGAGCGGGAGAACGGCAGACCTGGTTGATGAGGTGGTAAAGGAATTACTGAACAACGCATACAAGAACGCGAAAAAGATTCTCACGGAGCACAACAAGGAGCTTCATGCACTAGCAAACTCCCTCCTGGAGCATGGAACTCTCAGCGGTCATGAGATCAAGAAATTAGTGTCGACAAAAGGACAAGCAGGTGAGCTTAACAATGGCCAGCAGAATCCGGAAAAGCCTTCGCTAACTGGCGACAAGAGCACTAAGGTAGTGCCAACTGAAGCACAAGCAGGTGGTGGTCTTAACAATGGTCAGCAGAATCAGGAAACATCTCCTTCTCTCCCTGGCCACGGGACCACAAAACCAGCATCGACACAAGGACATGTAGACGGTCTTAAAAATAGTCAGCAGAATCAGGAAATACCTCCACAACAAGTAGATGGTCTTAACATTAGTCAGCAGAATCAGGAAACACCTTTACAAAATGATGACGAGAGCACGATGTTAGTACCGGCTGAAGCACAAGCAGGTGGTGGTGTTAACAGCGGGCAGCAGAATCAGGAAATGTCTCCTCTCGTTAACAATGTTCAGCAGAATCAGGAAACATCTCCTTCTCTCCCTGGCCACGGGACCACAAAACCAGCATCGACACAAGGACATGTAGACGGTCTTAACAATAGTCAGCAGAATCAGGAAACACCTCCACAACAAGTAGATGGTCTTAACATTAGTCAGCAGAATCAGGAAACACCTTCACAAAATGGTGACGAGAGCACAATGTCAGGTGGTGGTGTTAACAACGGGCAGCAGAATCAGGAAACGTCTCCTCTCGCCGGCGCCAAGATCACGAAACCAGTATCGACACAAGGACAAGAAGATGATCTTAACAATAATCAGACAGATCAGGGAACACCACTTTCACCCTAATAGTGACGCTTACATGAAGTACTTTTTTTCCTGATACTTTTGTTGCATGGACACAAAATGTAGAGTGTGCTAGTGTTTCTGAAGTCTGAAGAGAACACGGCGTGTGCTGCCATTTTTGTTCGCATGTTGTGGTTTGAATCAGCAAAACCTGAATGTACGCCGTGAGATTTGTATTAGAATTATGTTTTGCCTGATACTTTTGTTTGCATGCACACGAAATGTAAACGGCGATGTGTGCTTTGTATCTTGCTTGTTAGTAAAACTTGTGCGTTGGATCTCAAACATCAACCCCCTGGGATTTCTATTAGAATTGAACTAATATACGGAGTTTAACTGTCACAGCCCTAGAATCGAATAGGGTTTAACTGTAACTGCAGACCTATTATTATCAGGCTGTGCAAAAAACGTTATCAGCGATTTCTTCAGCTTGGTCAGTGTGAAGCGACGATCTCTGAACTTTGGTCAAAACCTTTTTCACTCTGGACCAAACCAGTTCCTTCCTCTCAAGATCATCCAGATGTACCCAAATTGTTCCATTGTATTCGAGCTTGGTTTAGTACAGGTGGATGCTGCCGCGACGTGCGAGCGTGGCGAATGGCGAGTCTTGCCACGTCAGCTGGGGTGCGAAGTCACCCTCTCTCTCTCTGTACCTTCCTCCCTCGCTCCCTGTCTCTCGTTGAGGGAGAGACGACGAGACTAACACTTGTTTTTAAGCCGAAAACTTCTTCAAACCCCTTTTCTGTTATAAACCATTTTAACGTCGTGGAAGGAGATCCTTGTGATATTCCGAGCCTTGTTGCTCTTCTTCTACGAGACCATCGCTGAGAGACAAAGCGTTTATTTAAATTTAAAACATTAAGATCGTCATCTTCCGTACTAGCCTTATCCACGTTTTTCTGTAAAGAAATTAAAAGTGTGCTGCAAGTCAATGTCTTCAAGCATGTCTACGAAGCAATTCTGACTAGCCGAATGACCGTAGAGTCGCTCAAGCAATTACAACCTCATTTGGAATCGAAGCAAAAAAATAAACAGACATAAGAAATGGGCTTGACAAGGCACCTGATCACGACCATGTGCAATTTGCGTAGCATTGGCATTGGGTTACACACGAATGTGATCACTATATCAGACTCCCGATCACCTCCTTGATCCCCCCCCCCCCCCCCCCCCCCCCCCTCCCGAATGCCATTTTTAAAAAAAGAAGTGAAAAGACTTGCCTTAATTCATTAATTAAGCTGGAGTTTGGGACAAAGTTTTAGGTTACAACAACCAATCCGAAATAAAAAGCCTACTCTCTCGGAATTAGATGACCCAAGTGTTAGAGTATAACGTATGTGCTGGTTATGGTAGGATAGATAGAGATAGGATCTATTTCCATATAATCCCTAACTTTTCTTGTACTCCAAGTCGGTCCTTGTACGCCTTTATATACTCGCCCATGAGGCTCAATAATACATCCACCAATTCCGCATATCTCATAATTCTACACCAAGTGTTTCGCACCGGTGAAAGACCACTTTCTAGCTTCCAACTTGATGGAAGAGAATATGATCGCGGGCATAGTGCTAGTGTGCTTGAAGACCCTTGCGTTATGTCGTTCCACATAGCCCAAAAGAAGAGCATGATAAGAGATGTCATGGCTTTCCTCCTCCAAACATAGAGTTTGTAAGATGCTTCCACCATGAAATAACGTCGCCAAAGCCCCTCCAATCCGTAGGGTTGAAGTCGATTAGTCGAGTAACCCGAGCTAATCTTTACCATGCGCCAAATGCGCGTGGAGTAACGGCAAGTGAAGAGGAAATGCCTAGCCGTCTCTATTGGGTTGCGGGTAAAACTTTTAAATATTATCCGTAACCTTGCCGCCAAGATCTATTCTATGAAGATATGCTGCACCCCATAATGCGATGATCAAGATACTTACAAACACCGCTGCAGAAGATCTTGTGTTTGTCGAAGTAGATGTCGGTGAAGCCTGATGAAGAATCTCACGTCCACGCCGGGAGGTGAGATTGTTGCCATACGTAACGGTATCCACACATACACCGTGTCAACCCACCCCGTGCGTTCACCGCCTAGCTACTAGCACGTGGTGAAGAGAGACAGCCTTGCGGCATAGTTTAGGTGGTAGATCTAATCAACTTGATTAGATCTATATGAGAAGATTAGAGACGTCTAATTCTCAACACATGAGATCTACAAGAGAGAGAGAGAGAACTTGCACGGAGGCAAACTTGTGTGTCCAACCCTAGGGGGTTGGGGTTGCTTATAAAGGAGGCCAAAGGGTGGAGGTACTTGGGGAAGGGGCAAAGCCCTTCCCCTTTTGGTGCGCCGGCCAAGGAAGGGAGGGAGGAGTCCCTCCCCTTCCCCAACTCGGATTGGGTGGAGGAGTAGGACTCCTCCCCCCAAACCACCTCACCAACAAGGAAGGGGGGAGGAAACCTCCCCCTTCTCCAACTTGCACCAACAAGGCAAGGGGGAGGAAACCTACCCCCACTCCAACTCGGGTTGGAGGGGGAGTCCCCCCTTCCCAACCGCCTCATGCCGCCGCCGCCGTCCCCCCATGGGCCACGTGGCCCATTAGGGTTTCGGCCGGGGGGGGGGGGGGGAACCTCCCCCCTTCTTTGGCGCCTTGGCCCACCATGACTTGGTGGGCCTATTAATATTATTCCCTTTAATTAATTGTTTTGTCTAATTAATTCCTAAATGAATATTTCCTTTTACAGAATATTCCCGGAATTAATTACTTATCATATAACTCATATTTATATGAACCGGGATAGCTAGTATCCGCAGACAAAACTATCGGAACAATATTTCCTTCTTTATAAACACTCGGAATAAATCCGCTGATGATAGAAACCATTCCTATCATCCCGGGACATTAGATGTCCGCATTCTCTCTAACTTATAATTCACCGGAACAAGTCCCGGTGACATCGGAGCTACTCCGACACAATCTCACAACCACTAATACTACATCTTTATTCTCCCAATCAAAGATTGACCTACAACTTAAGTGTGTGACCCAAAAGGTTCAGCAAACACAAAGTATTGTTCGGGAGCTTACCGAACAATAACCAGCAGTGGGTTAGGCATTCGTACTGGCACCCTTGTGTCTGTGAATGATCGACAGAACCTGTGTGTTACTCATTACGCTTAATCCCCTTACGTACACGATACCAATGATATCTCGAGATTGAGACAATGTGCTCTAGTGTGATCAAACCCTTCGATCATAACACATACTAGTTGAATTTGGCGCGGCGTTTTGTGAAAGGCAATTTTTTTTGGAATATTCAAATTTGAAGGGTGGTCATATGATATAAGTAGGCAGTTTTGTTTTTTGTAAGCAGGTTGTTTTTTGTTTTTCATATTTGTGAATATGGTGGTGTAAATAGTTGACATGTTTGGATGAGCTAAAGAAAATCCGCATTTGAAATCATAAGGAATTTGTGTAAAATGACAAATCTTTCCGTATTTGTATATGTAGTACCAAAAGTTACAAAATTCGAAGAAAATATGTGGGGAGGTTCTTAATAGTAGTAATATGAATTAAATAAAATATGGATCAAAGAAAGACTACTGGATCCTAAATTAGTAAAATAAAGAAATGATTTTTTTAATTTTAAATTTTAAATAAGGAATAAATCATGTATACATCTAAACAACCTTTTTCTTAAATCTAAGCAACCCTTTCATAAATCCAAGCAAACCTTTCGTATATTCAAGAGAAGAAAAAATAACGCGGAGTAAAATATTCAAATTTAGAAATGTCCGCATTCGAAAGTTGTTTAGATCATAAAATTGTTGAAATTAAAAAATTGTCTATGTTGAGAAGGTGTTCAAATTTTTAAAATGGTCAAATTGGGGAGCTGTTCAAATTTGAATTGTTTTCACGTTTATTAAATGCTCAGATTTTATGGTCATGATCTATCTGTCATATTTGTGAAACCGCGGTGTAAAGAATTCAAATTTGGAAATGGCCACATTAAAATTTGTTTAGGTTTGCGTGTACCGAAATTCGGGGAAAGTTTGCATTTAAAGTATATTCAACATTTACATTTGTCGTATTTTTATGTTGATATTTTTAAGCCTATGTTATAAATGGGTAATTGTATTTAAATGATTTGCCAAACTTTATTTAAGTAAGATATTTTGTACCAAATTATTTTATTGGGTTTATCATATTGAATGATATTGCTGATGTTATTTTCTGGATTTTATTTGAGTTGAAAAGAAAACTATGGAATCCATATTTTGAGAAATGACGTAAAGGTGTGGATTGAGCCTTTATGTATTATTTGAACTTTTCAAGTTTTCGAATAATTTGGAGAAGGTCCCAAAGTATTTGTAACGGCTATTTTGATTTTTACAAAATTTTGGAAATTGGTTTGAATTGATTTGGAGATCTATTTGAAAAGTTACAAATTTTTCCGGAAATAATAAAACAGCACAAAAAGAAGAAAAAAAGGGCCGACCCAGCCGTGGAGCAGCCGGCCCAGCCCACGAAGCAGCCCGGCAGCCCAGCCCAGCCCGCCGCGACGTCACACCGCGCCCTTAATGCGATTTTTTAATGATTTCTTTCTTTTCGTTTAGTTGCATAATATATTTTGCATGGAGAAATAGCGGTTTGATTTGTATAATGCATTTAGTTGCATAGCCGATATGATTTGCAGTGAAAAGTAAATGGGATGCGCAGCAAGATATATACTGGATTATGCGGGGCTACATGGCCGTTTGCACAAACATTGACTTTGCCCGACGGCTGCTTCATGTAATTCATCTAAGGAACACTAAGATATTGTGCTCAAAGGCAAAATCGTAATACTGGCCTGATCAATATGGTGGTCAGATCCGCATCACAAAGGATATATACTGAAATGCATCCTAATATCTCAGATTAGAATCTAATTTTGGCTGATGATGGGCTTTACCATTATAGCTCTTGTGATGATGAATAATTCTGCCGGTTTGGAAGGAGTTACTTGCTCGAACAGCCGCAATTTTGCTGGTGCGATAAAACTATTAGTGGAAGCAACTGCAATTGCCAAAGTAGAACTGTCGGTATATAAATAAGTACGACACAAAATACAAACTATATGTAGCCATTCAAAATACAAATCTGTATATAAATTCCTATGTGAAACTAATTGAATGTCTTAGGAGGGGATATGTACCTCGATTTAAGATTAGTGAACATTCATATCAGCACCACGCGGAATTTGCACTATATGTGCTCCTGCTCTATATGCAGTCATTGAATTTTACTTGCATTACATGTACAATCACGTTGTAATGAGGCTAATCTGAATGCACAGGTAAATAGGCGAAAAAACGAATGCTGCCTATCACCGAAAATATTTTTAGATGAGGATTCAATTTAGTCTAAGCAAATGCTCCAGGAGCTCTAAGCAACACATATAAGAAACACACTACAGCAAGCATACTTATAGTATTGAACATGGCATAATTCATATAATTGTTCAATTGCACAAAAGTGAACAAACCCACTTTGGTCACCAAATTTAATAGCCAAATAAACACTCCTCAAATATCTGGGCTCCAAGTGCGTTGCAACTTGTTTTGCACCCTGATCACCATGAAAGTGAATCTGTGGATCAGTGGATGGAAGATTAACGTCTGGCTCGATCTCCGTCTTTTATTTCTGCCGGGTGAAGCAAATGCGGCATGGGATCGAGCTCACCGGCCGATGAAGCAGGATGAACACACACAAACTCCGGGGGCCCTGCAGGGCACGCTGGATCAGGAAGGAGGATCAACGGGCAGTCCAGACAATTATAGTGCATTTATGAATACAGCTACAGATGAATGATGCTAGATTGCATCTATCTTCAGTTCTTCACATGGCATGTATGATTTGTTTCCATAGATTGGGGAAATGCACATTGTCAGCATGAAAAAAATAAACTAAGAATTGGTACCAAGTTAGGTTCGTTGGATAAGTTACCTGAAAGTGAGAACTGTTTATGTAATGAGCGATCCGCCGAAACAACGGAACCATGCACTTCTGAAATTCCACCATGCTGGTAGCTTCAAGGATCTCTTCAATCTCACTTAGAAACATGACTTCCTTCTGACTATTTGTTACAGACCAATATCTTAGCAAACCGATGATTATCGAGCCCGCAAGCTTGGGATCCTTCTCTAGAAACTGTGTGACACAGTATGTCAACTGCTGGAGATACACACCGACTGACTTTGGCTTGTGTAATGGAATCAGGACTTCCCAAAGGAAGATCTTGTGTTCTTCCTCGAGAGGCAACGCAAAGCCACTGATAACACTGCCAAACACCTCCAGCAGCTCGGCGATCCCGTTATGCCGCTGCGTCTCGAACACAAAGTGGTAGAATATGTTGCTGACCGCCTTACGGATGAACGGGCGGTGGATCATGAACTTCCCATAGATCCTGTGCAGGATGGTCTTGAGAGAGTCTCTTTCTCTGGGATCCTCGGAGTCGAGAAGGTTGAGCAGCCTGACAATGAAGGAGTGGTCGAAGTACTTCTTCCCAATCTTGGCATCCAGGGAGGTGGATCCGATGAACTTGAGCAGCAGCTCGTACACCAGCTGCAGGTGGCACCAGGCAGGATCGAACATCGGCTCGTCCTCATCGCCCTCCCCACCGCCAGAACCGGACCTGTAGTTCGGAGGGAACACCCTGAAGCAGGCGGCGATGACGACCTCCGAGAACCTGCCACTGTTGTTATCCACAAAATCTATGAGATCCAACAGCGTCTGCCGCTTGATGTCCTTCTCCGCCGAGCTCTTGGCCGGGTCCGAGAAGTCGAAGACCGCGCAGCAGAGGCCGAGCTTGCTGACGAACAGGTTCCATGTCAACGACCAAGACCCTGCATCACCTACACCAGGCCACGTTGACCAAGAGAAGAGGCCGAGGCCCACTTGCACGACAAGAAGGCCGGCATGGCTCGCTGGGCCTGAATGGGCTACACACTGAGTAGCGTATCGTAGTTGTTAAGAGAGTAGGCCGCAACCGTGTTCTGGCTGTCGAGGACCGGACAAACGAACAGGACGGGCGGCGATGCCGTGCCGTAGAATCCTTGTAAGAACTAGCTCAGGGGAGGTTGGATGATTGAGCTATAGAACCCTAATTCTGATCCCGTTCCTTGTTAATTCGAGACCTTTACATCTGGTATCAGAGCCAAAACCGATCCTAGCCTAGATCTGGAGATCCCCAAACACCCCCACCACACCAGATTCGCCGTCCGCCGCCGCGAACAAGCCATGGAATATCTCTCGCCGGACGCGTGGGCGATCTACGATCTACTCAAGGCCGACACCCGCGAGGAGTACGAGAAGCGATTCCTCGTGCACGAGAAGAAGGTGCTGGATGCTGTCAGGACCTTCGTCGACGACACCAACAAACAATTCAAGGAGCTCAAGGCCGATCTGGGTACGGCCAAGGAAGGCATGGGCAACGAACTCGGGGAGTAGCAAGCAACCCTCTCGGACGAGATCGAGGGCGTCAAGAGCTCCATCGCCAAGGACATCACCACGCTCTCAGGCGTGGTGGACCGCGCCATCCGATCGATCCCAAGCGCTGCGGCGGGAGGGACATCGACACCGCCGATCTGGTCGCCGAGGGATGGTGCAGTCGGCCAAGGGCACGGCTCTACAAACGATCACCGGATGGCGCCGTGCTCTCCGAGCACGACGTCTCCGGTCAGAGGTACGAGCAATGGCCCCAAAAAAATTTCTGCCTTGAATTCAGTAGCGATTACGCCAGAACGTGATGCTTCTGACTCCGGCCCCCGGGTCGAATTGCCTCACTTCGAGGGTGCCAACCCTAAACTTTGGCAGAGGCGAGCAGAAGAATATTTCCGTCGCTGGAACACGCCGGCCATGCTCTGGGTATCGTATGCATCTTCTCAGTTCACAGGCGAAGCTGCAACTTGGTTGGAAGCCTTTCTGACGAAGAAACCTCGGGCTGAGTGGGCGGAGTTTGTGTCTGCAGTACACAGCAGGTTCATGAAGAATCAACACCAAGTACTGTTGCGTCGTCTGTTTCGCATCTCTCAAACAGGTTCAGTAGAGGAGTATGTCAAGGCGTATTCCACATTGATTGATCAGTTTGCTGCTTGTGAGGCTCAACCCGATCCAGTGCATAACCTGACTCGTTTCTTGGATGGACTGAAGCCAAACGTGAGAGTACTGGTGGCTATACAACAACCAAATGATTTAGATACAGCTTATACCTTAGCAATGTTGTATGAGGAGTTGGGTGATGGAATGACGACCATTAATGCTCAGCCAGCTCTGCAGAGTACAGGAAGAAGGGTGACACCATCACTTTCACTGCCGCCACAACCACCTTCTCGGTGGATTTCGAAGTCTGTGGAAGAAAATAAGCAATCGGAAGGCAGAAATGCATCTGCTGATAGGTGGTCTTCACTGAAAGCATACTATCCAGCTCCATGTGGTACAGGAAATGATGGAATGTATGCTAGATTCAGATACAGAACTTGAAGAAGGCGATGAAACAGAACCTGCTACTGCTCGACTGAATGTGTTATCTGCAGCAACACAGCTTGGAGCAGCTACAGCTAAAACAATGCAGTTACAAGTGTCAATTCAAGGGCATCAAATGTTATTCTTGGTGGACTCAGGGAGCTCAGCTTGTTTCATTGATGAGAAGTGTGCAGCTAAATTAGTGGGAGTAAACAGAAAACCATCCGCTATGAGAGTCCAGGTTGCCGGAGGAGCAACATTATCTTGCACAGATCAGTTGCCTAATTTGGAATGGGAATCACATGGTTGTGAATTCACTGATACCTTTCGTGTTTTGCCACTCAATAGCTATGATGGTATCCTCGGGTGGGATTGGCTAGCTAAACACAGCCCAATGATCACCCACTGGGCTCATAATTGGATTGCACTTGATGTCAAGGGAACCCTCACTGTATTGCATGGTGCTGGGGAACCATCTGTAACTCATGCTGTAATCGAGTTGCATCTGGTTCAGGAAGGCAAGGAACAAGACTCCACAACAATAACACCGGGAGTGCAGTCAATAATAGATCAATGCGCAATAATAGATCAATTTGCATCGATCTTTGAAGAACCTGTTGGGTTGCCTCCACGTCGGCAATATGATCACCAAATACCGCTGATTCCTGGTGCAAGACCGGTGTCCATCAGGCCATATCGAGTAGCACCAGAGCTAAAAACAGAAATTGAGAAGCAAATTGAAAGAACTGTTGAAGCAAGGGGTGATTTCACATAGTAACAGTCCTTTTGCGTCACCTATCCTTTTGGTGCGCAAGGCTGACCAAACATGGCGCTTGGTGGTGGACTACAGGCATCTCAACGCCTTAACAATCAAAGGGAAGTACCCATTACCTGTCATCGACGAGCTTTTAGATGAACTGGCAGGGGCTACTTGGTTCTCCAAATTAGATTTAAAGGCTGGCTACCACCAAATCCGTTTGGCACCGGGAGAAGAGTACAAGACAGCCTTCCACACTCATAATGGGCATTATGAATTTAAGGTTATGGCCTTCGGCCTTAGTGGAGCTCCAGCTACCTTTCAGTATGCTATGAATGCTGCCCTAGCCCCAGTTCTGCGAAAATTTGCACTGTTTTTTTGATGATATACTGATTTATAGCAAGACATATGAAGACCATCTGTTGCATATTCAGACTGTTCTAGACATTCTACACAAGGAGCAGTGGAATGTCAAGAAGTCAAAGTGTGCTTTTGCCCAAAGGAAAATTGCTTATTTGGGGCATGTCATATCTGAACTGGGAGTAGCAACAGACGAGTCCAAAATTGAAACTATTCGCAATTGGCGAAGACTATTGACACTCAAGGAACTCAGGGCATTCTTGGGATTGTGTGGCTATTACAGGAAGTTCATATGGCAATTTGCTATCATTAGCAAGGCGCTGACCGAATTACTCAAAAAGGGTGCTCTATTCGTTTGGACTAGTGAAACAGAAGAAGCATTCCAAACACTTAAGCAAGCATTGATCTCTGCTCCAGTTCTCGCCTTGCCAGATTTTAAGCAGCCGTTTGTAGTAGAGACAGACGCATGTGATGTCGGCATTGGTGCTATTCTATCACAACAAGGGCACCCTATTGCTTTTGTCAGCCGAGCGTTGGGTCCTCGCAACAAAGGGCTTTCAGTCTATGAAAAGGAGTACCTGGCCATACTTCTTGCTGTTCAGCAGTGGCGTCCCTACCTTCAGCTGGGAGAATTCATTATCAGGACAGATCACAAAAGCCTGACACACTTGACTGACCAGCGGTTGCACACTGATTGGCAACGCAAAGCTCTCACGAAAATGATGGGATTGCAGTTCAAGATACAGTACAAAAAAGGGATTAATAATAATGCTGCTGATGCATTGTCCCGTAAGCCTGTGGATTCTTCGCAATTGTTCCAAGTGACTACTGTTAAACCAATTTGGTTGGAAGCTGTTGAAGAAAGTTATCTGAATGATACTTATGTTCAAAATCTCATCCAGAAATTGACTGCAGATCCTGAAGTTGCTCCTCACTTCACTTATAAGGCTGGCTTGCTTCGTTTTCATAACCGAATATGGATTGGAAACAATCCACAACTACAAGCACAAGTCATTTCTGCATTCCATGATAGTCCTCAAGGTGGACATTCTGGTTTCCCTGTTACTTACAGGCGCCTGCTATCCTTGTTCAAGTGGACTGGGATGAAGACTTCAGTTAAGCAGTTTGTTCAAGCCTGTCGAATATGCCAGCAGGCTAAACCTAAGCGTGTACTCTCGCCTGGTCTACTCCAACCTCTGCCTGTGCCAACCGAGCCTTGGGAAATGGCCACAATGGATTTCATTGATGGG
Organism: Poa pratensis; assembly: GCA_947311845.1. NCBI lineage: Eukaryota > Viridiplantae > Streptophyta > Magnoliopsida > Poales > Poaceae > Poa > Poa pratensis. The sequence continues at coordinate 102,655,754 of CAMZMU010000020.1, forward strand.
TTGCCGCCATCGAGCCACTACAACTGTATCATGGTTGTTGTGGATAAGCTGTCCAAATACGCCCACTTCATTCCACTCAGACACCCATACACTGCTGCCAAAGTGGCCGAAGCATTCACTGCTGCCAAAGTGGCCGAAGCATTCGTTGACAATGTCTTCAAATTGCACAGCCTTCCCCAGTCCTTGGTGTCTGATCGCGACCCATTGTTTACAAGCAAGTTTTGGCAAGCTATATTTAAGGCAACTAATACTCAGCTGAGAATGAGCACGGCCAATCATCCGGAGACTGACGGGCAAACGGAAAGAGTGAATCAATCTCTCGAATGTTACCTGCGATGTTTCATCAGCTCTCACCCGAACCAGTGGAGCAAATGGCTTTCCTTGTGCGAGTTTTGGTACAACACAAACTGGCATTCATCTCTGGGGAAAACTCCATTCGAGTTGATGTATGGAAGGAAACCCAGGTACTTTGGTATTTCAGCCTCTGACTCCATTGCACCTCTGGATGTACAAACTTGGTTGCAGGAACGCAAGCTAGTGTTGGCTTCAGCTCGTCAACACCTTCTTCGGATGCAACAGAGGATGAAAAGCCAAGCAGACAAGCATCGGACGGAGCGCACCTTCGCTGTTGATGATTGGGTCTTCCTCAAGCTTCAACCGTACATCCAATCGTCGGTGGTGCGCCGAGCCAACCATAAGCTCGCCTTCAAGTTCTTCGGGCCCTACCGCGTGCTTGCACGCATCGGCGAAGTCGCTTACAAGCTCGAGCTGCCGACTGGCAGTCGCATCCATCCCGTCTTCCACGTCTCTCAACTCAAGGCGTGCCTGGGCGCGGGACAACAAGTTCTTCCTCAGCTACCGTCGCCTGATGCCAATCTTCAAGTGCCAATTCGAGTTCTGCAGCGTCGAGTGCGCCAGGAAGGACATCGCACCATCACTCAAGTTCTTCTCCAGTGGAGCGGCACCGAGGAAGAAATGGCGACTTGGGAGGACGAGGAAGCGATGCGACAACACTTTCCACAAGCTCCTGCTTGGGGACAAGCAGAATTTCAAGAACGGGGGAATGTCAACGACCAAGACCCTGCATCACCTACACCAGGCCACGTTGACCAAGAGAAGAGGCCGAGGCCCACTCGCACAACAAGAAGGCCGGCATGGCTCGCTGGGCCTGAATGGGCTACACACTGAGTAGCGTATCGTAGTTGTTAAGAGAGTAGGTCGCAACCGTGTTCTGGCTGTCGAGGACCAAACAAACGAACAGGACGGGCGGCGGTGCCGTGCCGTAGAATCCTTGTAAGAACTAGCTCAGGGGAGGTTGGATGATTGAGCTATAGAACCCTAATTCCGATCCCGTTCCTTGTTAATCTGAGACCTTTACATTCAATTCTGCCGCTCCGAGCTGGGCACGTCCTTGAAGGCAACCAGCGGCTCGATGCCGGCGACCACGCTGGAGGGGAAGACCGCCGAGGACATGCGCTTGATGGCGGATGCGGACCGCCCGCCGCCGCCGCCGGACGTCACGCTGCTGGCGCGCTGTATCTGGCTACTCCCATTGCCGCCGCTGCACTGGCCCGAGTCGAAGCCGTCGACGTCCCGCCCGGACGCCGAGGACTTGCTGCGCGGCAGCTTGTTCAGGAACTGCTTCCACGTCTTCGTTCCACCGCCGAGCTGCTACGCCGCCATGACCAGGGCAGAACAGAGAGCCTTGGTAATCTAGTGACAAAGTGAATAGAAAAAGTCCGTGAATGGAAATTATTTTTGAACGATTTTAAAAAAAGTGAACAAAAAATAGGTATTTGAACGGAAACTATTTTTGAACGATTTTAGAATGCGAACAGAAAAAGTCTGTGAACAAAAATTATTGCTGAACGATTTTCAAAAAGTAAACAAAAAAGTATTTAAACGGAAACTATTTTTAAACGATTTTAATACATGAACAATTTTAAAATTTGAACATTTTCAAAAATGAAAATTCAAAAGAATGTGTAGTAAGAAAACTGAAAATAAGAAACAACCGAAAAAATAAAAAATAAAAAATTTAAATAATATAAATAGAAAACAGAAAAGAAGAAAGAAAAAAGAAACAACAAAAAATAAAAAAGAAAAATCGAAAAAGAAGAAATAAAAAAGAAACAACATTAAAAACGAAAATAGTAGAAAGAAAAAAGAATAAACGAGAAAAAAGAAACATAAAAAGAAATGAACATCAAAAACCGAAGATACGAAACAATAATTGGAGACATACGCTTAACCTGACATGAAATAGAGCTTGGCGTAGTGGTTTGCGAATGGTCGGCGTATGTACAGATGCGTTGTTCGAATGCCACCCCCTCTGTTTTCTTTTCTATGTTTAGGCAGCGGTAATGGGCCGGCCCAGCGCTCGCAAAAGGTGTGCGATGGAAATAGGGATTGCCGTTTTGGGCACCACGGGTGAAGATGCTCTTAGCAGCATAGTCGTGTCAAAGGGCTTGGGCCCTAGTCATGTCTCCCATGTGATCACGAGCAGTAAAACCACCTTTAACCAGTCCTTCCATTCATAGCCTGGTTGTGGTTTCTGCAACAGAATAACAGAATGGGATGAGCATGGTGGAACATGCAATTTCCACCGGGTGCGTGATATAACGGTCATGTGTTGTACGAAATGAACTACTCCAAGCTTGCTCTCTTGTCCCGATCCCCTTTCTCTCTCCTTCGCTCGCTTGAACCCTAGCTGCGGCGGCGGGACGTGGTACGGCACGCTGCCGAGACCATCGAAACTTCGCCGCAGGTGAACTCACACCGACTCGTCTTGTTTCCCTAAATGCTTACGGCGTATGCTCAGAATTAAAAGCTCTAGTCAGCTGTCAACTGAAACTGGGGCAGAAAATCTCTTCTTACGTTTGGTCCGTTCCGGCGCAGAACTCTCTCCCGATTCTTGCTACAGAGCCGTCGCTGTTGCCGCGCTGGTGCGCCTAGTTTTGAGCGATTCGTTTCTTGTGCCAAATAAGCACACCTCCTCTTCACCATGGCCTCCCGCCTCGCCCTCTGCAAGGTACAGTACTGTCTCATGTTTTTTTTCCTGCTGAAGATTTTGCTCTGTTCGTTGGGTTCAGGAGGCTGCCCCTTTTCCCCTTTCTCTGTAATCGATTGGTGCCTATCGACGCTGAAAATGCAAGGCACTGTCTACGTTGCAGATCGATGCCACTTTATTTATGGGCTGCGATTGCTGTCGCCGATTTGTCGTTGCTGAATACGATTATACTGTCCGGTTGTATTAACTCTCCTATGTGTCTGTGTCGCAGGCTGCCACATATCTTGCAGAGCATAAATCGGCAAGTGTGATCTACACTGAGGTAGCTGCAGCAGCTGCGGCTACGTTTGTTCCTTCTTTCAGGGCACCTGCTGCAAATACGAATACAACTAGTGGCGCAGGTGATGCATCTGGCTGCTGCTTCTCTCTACGGAGACTTAATTCGTGTTAGCCTGACTTAAATCGTGCCCAATATCATCTCTTCAGTTAGCGGATGCTTCTTCTTACTACTACTATATGTTCCCTTACACCTTCTTTGTTTACGGTTGCCATCAAGGAAGTAAATTCATGCTTTGTGGTGCCTAACCAATGCAGGTAGTGTTTTGCTTAGAAATCTACATCAAAGGTACCAATCAAGCTTTGCTGGTCAGAGGATACGACGGATGTACTCTCGCGCCGCATATCGAGGTAGCCATCTTTTCCGTCGTGACATTTTTACCAGTTAGTTGTTTGTGCTTTTCCCTTGTAAACGACATGCAATTTGGCTTGACAACTTTTGTGTACATGGATGGATTGTATTCTCTATGCAGGAATTTCAGTTGCAGCAAGGGAGGAAGGACGTGCTCTTGGTACAAAAAGTGCACCCTTTTACATAAAAGAGAAAGGTCTGCTTAAAAAGCAGCTTCTGCGTACCTGCGGAGGCCTGGTAGTCACCGGCGCTCTGTTCTATGGCATTGGTAGTGTGGTTCGCCAGTCTGAAGGTTTTAAACAAGTGCCTACGGATTCGACCACAAAATTCAGTGATGTAAAAGGGGTTGATGAAGCCAAAGCTGAACTTGAGGACATAGTGCACTACTTAAGAGATCCCAAGGTGAGTAGCAATTGTCATCAACCTGCGTGTGCAGATGTTTAAGTTACCTAGTAGTAATAATCCTTTCTTGATGCTGAGTTGTTAAGACATGCTTTGCAGAGTTTCACACGCCTTGGTGGCAAGCTTCCAAAGGGTTTCCTGCTTACCGGCCCACCTGGCACCGGAAAAACCATGTTGGCAAGGGCTGTGGCCGGTGAAGCTGGGGTACCGTTCTTCGCGTGCAGCGGCAGCGAATTCGAGCAGATGTATGTCGGTGTGGGGGCTAAAAGAGTGAGGGAGCTCTTCCGTGCAGCAAAGAAGCGAACACCTTGCATAATATTTATCGATGAGATCGACGCCATTGGTGGACGCAGAAACTCCAAAGAATCAACATGGTCGAGGCAAACCCTGAACCAGCTGCTTGTTGAGATGGATGGGTTCAAGCAGAATGATGGGATTATAGTGATCGCAGCAACAAACTCCCCCCAGTCACTAGATAACGCCCTTGTCAGGCCTGGACGTTTTGACCGTCATGTTCAGGTTCCTATTCCAGATGCTGAGGGCCGGCGGCAGATCCTTGAGGCTTATATGTCAACGGTACGTAATATAACGTTCACTTTCTTTTCCTATTTTCTGATGCGAGACTTGACCTTTTCTCAATGAATTCTTCCATGCAGGTAATGAAAGACAAGTGTGTGGATGCGATGACCATCGCTAGGGTGACGTCTGGGTTCTCTGGTGCAGATCTGGCAAACCTAGTAAACCATGGCGCTCTCAAGGCTTCCAGGGACGGGGCAAATGCTGTTGGGATGGATCACCTTGAGTACGCCAGGGGGAGGATCATCATGGGAAGCGAGCGCAAGTCGATGGTGTTATCTGATCATTCCAGGAAGATGACTGCCTACCACGAAGGTGGGCATGTCCTTGTATCTATCCTCACAGACGGTGCTAACCCTGTCCACCAGGCCACCATTGTGCCCAGGACAAGATCTCTTGGCTTTGTGGAGTCGATACCACCGTCAGACGACACGACATGCTCGAGGAAGCAGATGCTGGCAAGGCTGGATGTCCTCATGGGAGGACGGGTGGCACAGGAGCTTATATTTGGAGAAACTGGGGTCACCACAGGAGCTTTGTCTGATCTAAACAAAGCAACTCAGCTGGCGACACAGATGGTCACGGAGTATGGTATGAGCGAGCGGGTCGGCCTTGTATCCTATAACAAGAATGACAGTGGGAACGCGGCGACCATGAGCTGGAGAACAACAGCCTTGGTTGATGAGGTGGTAAAAGAATTATTGGACAACGCTTACAAGAACGCGAAAAAAATTCTAACTGAGCACAACAAGGAGCTTCATGCGCTAGCAAACTCCCTTCTGAAGCATGGAACTCTCAGTGGTGATGAGATCAAGAAACTAGTGTCGACTGAAGTACAAGCAGGTGAACTTACCAACGGCCAGCAAAATCCGGAAAAGCCTTTGCAAACTGGCGACGAGAGCACGAAGGTAGTGCCAACTGAAGCACAAGCAGGTGGTGGTCTTAACAATGGTCAGCAGAATCCAGAAACACCTTCGCAAACTGGTGACGAGACCAAGAAGCTAGTAGCAACAGTAGGACAAGCAGGTTGTGTTCTTAACAATGGTCAGAAGAATCAGGAAACGTCTCCTTCTCTCGCTGGCGACGAGATCACGAAACCATTACCTACACAGGACAAGTAGATGATCTTAGCAATGGTCAGCCAGATCAGGGGGCACCTTCTTCTTCCTAGCAGCGGACAGCTTACAGATAGAAGTAACGTTTTGGATTTCTCTAACTAGTGTTTCTCAAGTCTGAAGAGAACGATTTGTTCGCATGTTGTGTTTTGAATCAGCAAAACCTGAATGTAACCCCTGAGATTTCTACTAGAACTATCTTTTGCTTGATACTTTGTTTGCATGCACACCAAATGTAAACAGGGATATGTACGGTCTGATTTCTTTTATAACTATTGTTTCTTAAGTCAGGAGAATGTGGTGCTTTGTAGCGTGCTTGTCAGTAAAACTTGTGCTTTGGATGTCAAACATGATCCCCTCTCGGACTTCTGTTAGAATCGAATAGGGTTTCTATGAATCACAGCCCTAGTTGCATCCAATTTTTCAAGCTGCAAACACACAACTGTCTCAGCCTAGAATCGAAATCAAATATGGTTTAACTGTAACTGCTGAACTATTTTATCAGGCTATGCAAAAAAGTCATCAGTGATTTTCTTCAGCTTGGTCAGTGTTACGCGACGATCTCTCTGAAGTTTGGTCAGAACCTTTTTCCATTCGGGCCAAGAAAGTTTGCTGCCTCACAAGATCTTCTAGATGTACCCAAATTGCTCCATTATTTTCGACCTTGGTTTGGTACAGGTCGATGCGGCGAGTCTTCCACGCCAGCTGCAGGTGTTAAGTCACCTCTCTCTATATACACACCTCCCTCGACACGACACCTCCGCCGTTTACCATCCCTCCGAAACGGTGCGTTTTACTCCTGATTGTGCAAATGTTTTCGCGTACAACGGGGTCGAAGGGAGAAGTTGAATCAGCGGGAAACGTGTCCCGTTATGTGTCACGCTTGGGCAAGACTCGTTGATGGTAGCCGACGGCTCAGCAGTGGTAGTGGACCAGCAGGGTCCCTCCAAGAATAGATTTTATATAGACCTTATTTCTTTGCAAAAATCCCCTAAATTTACACATTTTAGCACTATGCTCTCCCCTAACAATTGATTAGAGGGATCAAATTTTCATTGGCCCCTTCTTAAAAAATTCCTGGCTCTCACCCTTGAAACAGTTACACAAGCCGAAAACGATGTCGACAAGAACAACAAGCCGGCGACCAAACTAATAGCACACAAAGCCGACAAAATATAAGCTCGGATACATAGTCCCATTGGCTGCTCGACACCATCAACCACGCCGGCGAGATGTGGTCCTGTCGCCAGCAAGCAGAGAAGGTGAGACCGTCTATCATCGACCGAGATGGAAGAGGGAGCTAGGGTTTCTTCCAGTTTACTATAACTTTTTTGATAGAAAACTGATAAGTGGGGCTGGCGTAATGCCTATATGACACTGTCCTGAAGTGGGGTGGGTCCACCGTCTTCATCCTCCCTTCCGTTGACCTGACCTGACCCGGTGCTGAGTTGACTCCCTGATACCCAATGATGATGGCCCTTCACGTAGTTACCTGCGTGAAAAGTAAATGGGTTAGGTTGAGACTCCAAGTGCAGAGTGTATAGTAGTGGAAGACAGTTTTCCCCACGAGGGGTGACTCGAGGGTTTAATATCGAACTCTCGGGGAACCAGTATTTCAGGTGTTATCTCCTTATCCTTCTCTTGAGAACCTGCAACAAAATAAATTGTTTTGTGCCCTCAACCTCACCAAGTGGTTGTCAAGCACAAGGTGTGAGAATGATAATAAAATAAATATGCAAACAGTAGTAAATATGCAATGATGGTAAAATAAATATGCAAGGATGGTGGTAGTAATGATAAATGATATTTTTGGGTTTTTTATGATGAATGCAAGATGTAAAAGTGTTTTTGTATTTTCGGATTTAATAATGGCAGCAAACAAAAGTGGTGATAAAAGTGTTGGAAAGGTGTTTCTTATGATTAAAAATGGACCGGGGTTCATGGTTTCACAAATGCACTCTCTCTTGATAACGTGGTAGACAATGGAACACTAAAATTAACATGTAAGATGGCAAGACATGGTTTGACAAGTTATTAATAATATGGGCATCACGTCCTAACATAGAGATCTCAAGTATAAGTTGTTCTCTCTCTTATGCTCCACCAAGATGCGAACTAAATCATAACACCTTAGTAATTAAGATAAATCAGAGCATAGCAATAAGTTCAATGACATGAAGTTAAAATAAGAACATGCTAGATCTAGTCATGGAGGTAGTGGCCAAGGTCACATCCACTCTCCGGTAGCATGGTATTTTTGTTTATCCCTAGTGAGGCAACAAAGTAAGGTAGAAAACCCAAGTGGATCGCAGAACTATCTGTCACGTTCACTGCACTAGCCACCCCCCGTTACTCCAACTAATGCACACGTTCCCCCTCACATGCTCTCATAAACATGCTTGATCATGACAAGTAAATAAGAACGGGGTACATAATATGCATCTACTTTCATAACTGAAACAAAACCATTGCAATCTCAAACATGTATTAACTCATAATAAAGATCCACCACAAAGGAATTACATAGATGACCGTAATCATGTTCAGCAGCTCATACGGTACTAATTAGTGAAGCTCATAGAGAGGAGAGATACATAAGTTACTTCCACAAACCCATAGTCCAGGGGTGGACTACTCCCTCTTCATCATGGTGTCGGTGGAGATGTTGTTGGAGGGGAAGGAGACCACACCGGCAGCGCCCCGCCGGAGTTTTCCCCCTCCAATCTTCAGCTCCAGGTCTCTGTTTCGTGGTTTCTGTGTTTCGGCGGCGCTCCTTTCGCGAAAGCCCTGGGGGGTCTATATATAGTCGTTTTTAGGTCAAGACGAAGCTTCGGGAAGAAAGATCGACGGCAGCGGAGGCCCGAGGGCCAATGGTGGGTCCCACGCGGTCAGGGAATCTGGCCGCGTGGGCCCACCCCTTTCGGCCTTCTGGTCTCCGTTTCTTCGATTCCTTTGCGCCTACGTTTCGTTCCTTCCAAAAAAGTGATCCCCGTAAAATTCAGGTCATTTGGACGTCGTTTGGTCCCTGAAACATAAAATATAGAAAAAGGGTTTTCTGACAGCGCAGGGTTAATTCCAGAAAAATGGGGAGTTGTTAATTATCCCCAAAACTCAATATAAATCATGAATATAACCCTTATATGATGCAAATAACATGGAATAACATGTAATAAAATGTAAAGTTCATGTATGCATTTTACATGCATCAACATCCCCAAGCTTAACCCATGCTCGTCCCGAGTATGAAGGTGATAAAACTAACATGGACTTTGCATTTTAATACTATCAATGGATATCAAAGGTGATTACTATTGCTACATAAGTCAAATGATTCATTCTTCAAAGGAATAACAATATGCAAGATAAATTATGAAGTGATATCAAATACTCAATGTAAAGATGTTCAATGATAAATTCACAAAGTGTAACATAGAAGAAAGTACTATGGACCAAATGTATGCATAATGAAAAGTAAAAACATCCTATGGTGGTCATAGAGTACTTCTTATGAAAACTGAATATAAAAGGTGGACACTTTGGATAGATAAATAAGTAGAGGTAAAGCATGAATAAGTTTCATCTAACTTCCAAACACTTCTACTTAAGTTAATGCTTGCAATGTGGTAGTCATTGGTGTGGAGCTCTCATTACCCCTATCATAGCATCTTGAATGATTAATGTTTAAAGTGAAAGCAAATATGAGTGGTGTGCTTGACAATGTATTGGTTGAATGTCTCATGTCCCTTGAATACAAGTACCTACACCATGTGTTACTCACTTTGGTCCACAAAGTAAATTCAAATAAAGGTCATTGCAAGTAATAATAGTATCATCAAGAACTGCACTGGGGTACCTCTTGCCCCTTGACATGAACAAGCCCATGTCAAAACAACAAGACAAACAGACAATGAACAATCTCAGCACTCTTTTATTTACTATGGGTATAGCTTTTTATTATGAGGTGCATCACTGAATGAACATTATGGTTATGCTGTAAATTTCCACCATGAATGATGCATGGCTTAGATTAGCGGCCCAGGCATTTCTCTAACCATTTATACAAACTCTTTGAACTTACTAAGTATCCACATTCATTTCACCCATGATAGGCATCCATAAACAAAAGTACATGACATCAACTAAATATAAATAAGTGCAATGTTGAAAGCTTGCCATGTGACAGCACATATGGGCTAACTCCCAACCAAAACAATTGTCAAGCCCACAACTTCATAATTTTAATCACAATGGTTCATGCTTATTAAATGCAATAAAAGTAAATTGTGCATCAAGTTCGTGAGAGCTTTTAACCAATTTTTCCCATGACAATCAATAACATAAGCATTTAAATTCAGAAATGTAGATAACACAATATAACATGATAAACATACTTGGAATAGCATAAAGCTAATAGGTAGATATGGTGGACTCACTGGAAAAACTTTGGTTGAAGGTGTTGGGAAACAAGCTTTTTACTTGTTGTAATTTTTGGGCTAGCAATAGGGAGAAAGTTGACCATCTAAATGCATGCATAAGTGTCCATAGAACTAATCAATCCATGTTAAACCAAGTAAAGTTAAAATTCAACATCTAAACATGGTAAAAGATAGCTCTTGACAACACACTTGCAAATTAACATTCATTCAAAGCACATGAATTATGCAACTATATGTATCTTTTAAAATCAACTCAAACATCCCTATCCCAATATATTTAATAGCATCCAACATAATTCAACCCAAACTTCCAGTAGCTCTCTCATATATAAATGATAGTGGTGGTCTTATTAACAAACCGAAATAAAAAAGCAAAAAAAAAAAACAGACGCTCCAAGTTTATACGATAAAGTGCTTTGATCGAAAAACAGAAGTTAGACGTGTGCAAACCGAGAGTGTGTTGGTCTAGTGGGGTTGTCTTGACATCCCCAAGCTTATGGTCTTCACCATCCTTGGATAGCTCTTGGTGCAGCTCCTCTAATCCCTGTGAAAAAACTTCAAAACACCGTTTCTCCCATTTCTTTTCTGTGGGGTGATATTAGTAGTGATAAACAAATAGGTTCCTTGCTGCATAAAATCCTTAGGCAAAAATTCATATGAATGTCCAGAGAGTATATAATGTTGTATGCCTACTCATAAACTCAATTGAATCAAAAAGATTCAAGCAAAAAGCTCAAAGAATGCATCAAACAATATCAAGACAGAATCTGTCCAGAAAAACAGCAGCAGCAAAACGCATTTTTCTACCCTACTTAAACTCGTCAGAAAAATCTGCAAAAAATCACGTGTACAGAGGATGAAAAGTTGAAGCTACAGTTCAAATTACAGCTCAATCGGAGTTACAGATAAAAAATGAAAAATCAAACCGTGCACAGACTTCGTGCAGGCAGAAAACTCTCCGAAAATGAATAGCAACTTTTCAAACCCAAAATAGGTAAAACTTGGTTCTTTATTAAAAATCCCAGAAACAAAACTAACAAACTACTCTCTTGTTACAGCAAGAGGACTCAAAGAAAATCTCAAACAAAAACAACCGGGTTGCCTCCCGTAAAGCGCTTTCTTTATAGCCATATAGCTAGGCTTACTTACTTGATAATCAAAGGGGACGTAGCTCATGAGGGAGCTTGAACCTTGGTGTGTCCCTCTTCCTTGGGAAGTGTTCCATGCTCTTCTTGTGTGGAAACTGAAACTTCACATTCCCTTCCTTTGAATCAATAATGGCACCTGTAGTACGAAGAAAAGGTCTTCCCAAAATAATAGGACTAGAGGTTTTATTCCCCATGTCCATGATTAGAAAATCAACAGGCACAAAAGTCATGTGTAACTCTACCATAACATCACTTACTTTTCCTAGAGCATGTCTAATGGAATCATCAGCAAGTGCAAGTTCAATAGAGCATTTCTCAATATTTTTAAGTTCAAGGACTTCATATAGTTCTTTAGATAATATAGAGACACTAGATCCTAGATCTAAAATGGCATGGTGTGTCTCTTTTCCAATGGTTACTAGTACCTTAGGGATCCAGATATCCCCAAGCTTAGGTGGTATCATAGCTTCTTGATTGTACCTAGCAATCTTTTCTTTTAAGACATGATTAGCAATATAGGAACCAAAACCAGCCTGGTTAATATTAACAGAAGGATCACTTGCAAATTTTTGTAAGATAGAAATTAATTCATGCAAGCTACACTTCTCTAAATCAACAAATGGTTCCTTAACTTCACTAAGCATTTTAACTTCCTCAACTTTTTCTCTTTTTTAATCCAAACTTGTTTCTTAATAGGAACTTCCTTCACATGTTTAAATGATGGGTTTTTCCTTAATAAATCACTAACACAAACCAACTTTTCCTCAATACTGTTGAGACTAATATCTTTTTCAAGAAATTCTTTCTCACATAATCTTAGTTTATGCATGACATTAACTAATTCATCATTTATCTTAGGAATAATATTTTTAGAAACAGATGCTAGTTGTTCAAAATCCTCTTTATTTGGTAGTTTCTCTAAACCAGCTTCGAATTTATCTTTAGATAATGCAAGTGCTACTGTGGTATCCTCTACCTTTTTCTTTCTACCAACAAAGTTACCAAAAATTTTCTAAGTGTCATGGCCGCACAGGATGGTGTTGACAGGACAAAACTTCCACCTGTAGCCCCATCTAAAGCATTTTGATACCAAGGATCTATTCCATAATAAAAGTAAAGATCTAGCTTTTCATCTTCACAAGGTGTAGGATCTTCATAGTGCATCCTATTAATTCTAACCCAGGCATCTTTTAATGTTTCTCCAGGTTGTTGTTTAAAACTAGAAATGGAACTTAAAGGAAGACTCACTTTCTTTTTGTTTTCAAGACTCATGATTGCAAGTTTTTATGTGTTTTTAATTTTTTATGCAAAACTGAAAGTAAAATGACACTAATGCAACTCGAAATAACAAATGCAACACAAAAATGCAAAACTGAATATAAATATGCAAACCGAAATATAAAGATGATATGCAAGACAAGAACAAAACAAAATAAAATGATTGTAGGTAAAGATGGATAAGATGATGCTCACGTAGGTGCAACCTCCCCAAGCTTAGGTTGTTACACAAGTTGGTGATGAAGTTGACTTGATGTGAGTGATCCTTGGATAAACCTTTCAGCTATGGTTCCCCGGCAACGGCGCCAGAAAACGTCTTGATACCCAATGATGATGGCCCTTCACGTAGTTACCTGCGTGAAAAGTAAATGGGTTAGGTTGAGACTCCAAGTGCAGAGTGTATGTAGTGGAAGACAGTTTTCCCCACGAGGGGTGACTCGAGGGTTTAATATCGAACTCTCGGGGAACCAGTATTTCAGGTGTTATCTCCTTATCCTTCTCTTGAGAACCTGCAACAAAATAAATTGTTTTGTGCCCTCAACCTCACCAAGTGGTTGTCAAGCACAAGGTGTGAGAATGATAATAAAATAAATATGCAAACAGTAGTAAATATGCAATGATGGTAAAATAAATATGCAAGATGGTGGTAGTAATGATAAATGATATTTTTGGTTTTTTATGATGAATGCAAGATGTAAAAGTGTTTTTGTATTTTCGGATTTAATAATGGCAGCAAACAAAAGTGGTGATAAAAGTGTTGGAAAGGTGTTTCTTATGATTAAAAATGGACCGGGTTCATGGTTTCACAAATGCACTCTCTCTTGATAACGTGGTAGACAATGGAACACTAAAATTAACATGTAAGATGGCAAGACATGGTTTGACAAGTTATTAATAATATGGGCATCACGTCCTAACATAGAGATCTCAAGTATAAGTTGTTCTCTCTCTTATGCTCCACCAAGATGCGAACTAAATCATAACACCTTAGTAATTAAGATAAATCAGAGCATAGCAATAAGTTCAATGACATGAAGTTAAAATAAGAACATGCTAGATCTAGTCATGGAGGTAGTGGCCAAGGTCACATCCACTCTCCGGTAGCATGGTATTTTTGTTTATCCCTAGTGAGGCAACAAAGTAAGGTAGAAAACCCAAGTGGATCGCAGAACTATCTGTCACGTTCACTGCACTAGCCACCCCCCGTTACTCCAACTAATGCACACGTTCCCCCTCACATGCTCTCATAAACATGCTTGATCATGACAAGTAAATAAGAACGGGGTACATAATATGCATCTACTTTCATAACTGAAACAAAACCATTGCAATCTCAAACATGTATTAACTCATAATAAAGATCCACCACAAAGGAATTACATAGATGACCGTAATCATGTTCAGCAGCTCATACGGTACTAATTAGTGAAGCTCATAGAGAGGAGAGATACATAAGTTACTTCCACAAACCCATAGTCCAGGGGTGGACTACTCCCTCTTCATCATGGTGTCGGTGGAGATGTTGTTGGAGGGGAAGGAGACCACGCCGGCAGCGCCCCGTCAGAGTTTTCCCCCTCCAATCTTCAGCTCCAGGTATCTGTTTCATGGTTTCTCTGTTTTGGCGGCGCTCCTTTTCGCGAAATCCCTGGGGGTCTATATATAGTCGTTTTTAGGTCAAGACGAAGCTTCGGGAAGAAGATCAACAACAGCGGAGGCCCGAGGGCCATTCCCTGACCGCGTGGGCCCACCCCTTTCAGCCTTCTGGTCTCCGTTTTTTCGATTCCTTTGCGCCCACGTTTCGTTCCTTCCAAAAAAGTGATCCCCGTAAAATCTCAGGTCATTATGACGTGATTTGGTCGCCTGAAACGTAAAAATATAGAAAAAGGGGTTTTCTGACAGTGCAGGGTTAATTCCAGAAAAATGGGGGAGTTGTTAATTATCCCCAAAACTCAATATAAATCATGAATATAACCCTTATATGATGCAAATAACATGGAATAACATGTAATAAAATGTAAAGTTCATGTATGCATTTTACATGCATCACTCCCCCCACCACACGCGCCAAGGCCCAAGGCCATGACGCAATTGCGCCACCAGGGACACCGCTCCTCGTCCTCAAACGGTGCGCAGATCCGGCCTGCAGGCGCCCAGGAGCGACGGAGCACCGCTTGTGACAGCCGGGAGGGCCCACTGTGGCCTTCGGCTTGGTTCGGGGGAGGCAGCTCAGCCGCGTGCGACGGCGTCCCCACGTGCTCCGGCCGGCCTGAGCATGATGCTGGCAATGCGGCTCCGGAATTGACTGGATTTGGTGGCGACCTGGATGAAGACTGCGCGGGCAGAGGGTTCGTCGACCATGACTGGACCGCTTTCGGGCTATGCGAGAGTCAATCTGGTTGTTACGCCGGGGCGACGGCCCCGGAACAGGTGGTGTATTTTGTGGCATTTTTTCGACTTGTTTCATGTGGGCGGCGGGTCGCCTCGCTTTTTTGGCCCTGTTTTTCTTATAAACAAGGCATTATACAATTTATATGGTTTTTGGGCTCGGTTACCCTTATAAACTGGGTCATCTCTTCTATCTATTCGGGCAGTGGATATCAACCACTTTGAGGTAAAAAAAAGATTATTTTTCTCCCTTGGTGCACCGGTTGGCACCCTGGTGCTCCAAGCTCTAGCTCCACCACTGTCGACACCTCCGCCATTTACCATCCCTCTGAACCGTTGCGTTTTACTCCTGATTGTGCAAATGTTGTCACGTACAACGGGGTCGAAGGGAGAAGTTGAATCAGCGGGAGACGTGTCCCGTTATGTGTCACTCTTGGGCAAGACTCGTTGATGGTAGCCGACGGCTCAGCAGTGGTACAGACGGGAGACCAGCAGGGTCCCCCCAAGAATAGATTTTACATAGACCTTATTTCTTTGCAAAAATCCCCTAAATTTCCACATTTTAGCACCATGCTCTCCCCTAACAATTGATTAGAGGGATCAAATTTTCATTGGCCCCTTCTTAAAAAATTCCTGGCTTTCACCCCTTGAAACAGTTACACAAGACGAAAACAACGTCGACAAGAACAACAAGCCGGCGACCAAACTAATAGCACACAAAGCCGACATAGTATAAGCTCGGAGACACAGTCCCATTGGCTGCTCGACACCGTCAACCACGCCGTCGAGATGTTGTCCTGTCGCCGGCAAGCAGAGAAGGCGAGACCTTTTATCACCGACCGAGATTGAAAAGGGAGGTAGGGCTTTTTCCAATTTACTATAGCTTTTTTTGATAGAAGACTGATCAGTGGGGCTGGCATAATGCCTGAAGTGGAATGGGTCCCACCGTCTTCATCCTCCCTTCCGTTGACCTGACCTGACCCGCTGCCGAGTTGACTCCCCCACCACGCGCGCGAAGGCCCAAGGCCATGGCGCAACTGCGCCACCAGGGACACCGCTCCTCGTCCCCAAACGGTGCGCAGATCCGGACTGCCGGCGCCCAGGAGCGGCGGAGCACCGTTTGTGACGGCCGTGAGGGCCCGCCGTGGCATTCGGCTCGGCCCAGATCCGACGTTGGTTCGGGGGGAGGCAGTTCAGCCGCGTCACCACGTGCTCCGGCCGACATGACCATGATGCTGGCAATGCCGCGCCGCCGCGAGGTGGAACGCAATTGGGACGCCGAACCGAGGCCTGAACACCAGTTTCTGTCGGCCTGTCACAGGTGAGTGAACGCCTCATCTCCTTCTCCAGACACGCTTCGAATCAAAAGCTTGTCGGCTGAAATTTGTTAGCTGAGAAATGAGGATGACTCCAACGGAATTTGTTAGCTGGGAGTTGTTAATCTGGTCGAAACCTCCTTCTCTGAATCCGATCGACAGACCTCCCAACCAAACGTTTCCTCTGTCTCTGAACTCAAACCTTCCGATTCTTGGTCGGCTTCGTCTCCGAGTCAGAGCCGGCCTGCGCCGGTCGTCCCAGACATGCCTGAACTGAATTCCACTCGATCAGAGTCCGACTGGGACTGGTCTAGAGATACCAGTGATATATATACACGTCCGCGAACTAGAGATTTGAAGCCTCCAGCTGCGCCGAGCAACCATAATTTAGAACGAACGAAAATCTCAAGCAGCGCGTACGTCCGTACTGCACATCGATCATGGCTCCCCGGCAGCGGCTCCCGTACTCCAACTCCAAGGTCTTTACTTTCCATCCTGTTTGTGTTATTTCTTTCCACCGTGATTTCGCTTTGTTCGTCGAATCTTGCTGCTCCACTCCTCACCGATGCTGAAACCGCAAATACGAATCACTGTCTTGAGTTTCACTATTTCGCTCTGTGTTTCCTTGCCAATGCCTATTGCTACTCGACTCCATTTTTTCATGTATGTCGTCTTTGATGAAACTACAACGCATTGGTTGTTCAGCGTTAAGGAATAGACTTTAAGAATTAGTAGAGCATCTGTGTTTGCAGCGGGTGCCGTCTTATGGATTGGAAAATTTCAGCCAATGCTTCTCACTTGTCGACTAAATATCTGCCCGTGTCTGTGTCACAGGCTGCAAGGACGCATCGATCGGCGAACATGGTTCACAAGGCGGGGGCTGCGGCCACTTGGTTTACTTCCTTGAGAGCACCTGCTGCAGATACAGCCACTACAGCTGCAGGTGCGATGCTTGCTTCGTTGTCCACCGCTTAAAATCAATATAATGTTTCCGTGGTCACTAGCAACTAGTGCTGGAATTAATTTTCTGTGTAGTTGTACTAGATCCTACTATTTTATTGTACTGCCCATTCCCATTGTTGGTTGGTTGTTGTAATGTCTAAGTTTACTTTTTAATCTTAATTTCCTGTTTTGAATGAGACACATGCATGCCATCTCTCTAATGCAGGTGGCGGTGTGCTTACAGATCAGCATGATCGCTATCGATCAGGATTTGCTGGCAAACTTAGGAAGCTTCTTCGGTGTGCCCTTGATGGTTTGAAGAAAGAGGTCAAGGGTTCAAGCATAAAACTCAGTGATGTCAAGGGGATTGACGTAGCTAAAGCCGAACTCGAGGACATAGTCCAGTACCTGCGAGACCCCAGGCGTTTCACACGCCTCGGTGCCAAGCTTCCAAGAGGTGTTCTGCTAATCGGTGCACCTGGCAGTGGGAAAACAATGCTGGCAAGAGCTCTGGCTAGGGAAGTCGGCGTCCCATTCTTCGCATGGAGCGGCAGCGAATTCGACGAGGGGTATGTGGGTGGTGGGGCGAAGAGAGTGAGGAAGCTCTTCAGTGCAGCAAGGAAACGGTCTCCTTGCATAGTATTCATCGATAAAATTGATGCCATTGCTGGGAGCCGAAAGACAAATGATCCAGTGTCGAAGAGGCACACCCTGAACCAGCTGCTCATCGAGCTAGATGGATTTGAGCAGAATGATGGGGTCCTCGTGGTTGCAGCAGCGACCACCAAGTCACTAGATCAAGCCCTTGTTAGGTCTGGGCGTTTTGACCGTCATATTCAGATTCCTTACCCAGATGTTGAGGGCCGACGGCAGATCCTCGAGTCACACATGACAAAGGTACCCTACTCCCTCTGTCCAGAATTATACAAGACATCTTTGACTTACTTTTTCCAACCTCTTATGCGAGATCTTGGTCTTTATCCATGATGTAGGTATTAAAAGACAGGGGCGTGGATATGATGACCATCGCGAGGCGTACCCCTGGGTTCTCGGGCGCAGACCTCGCAAACCTAGTGAATGATGCTGCTTTCAAGGCTTCCAAGGACGGGGCAATTGCTGTTGGTGTGGATCATCTCGAGTACGCCTTGGACAGGATCATGATGGGCAGCGAGCGTAAGTCGGTGGTGTTGTCTGATCATTCCAGGAAGATGACCGCATATCACGAGGGAGGGCACGCCCTTGTTGCCATCCACACGGATGGTGCTGACCCTGTCAACAAGGTCACCATTGTTCCCCGAGGAGATGCTCTTGGCATGGTGACGCAGCTGCAGGGAGACGAGAGTCAGGTCGAGTTCTCGAGGAAGCAAATGCTGGCCCTGCTGGATGTCCTCATGGGAGGGAGAGTTGCCGAGGAGCTTATATCTGGAGAAGCTGGGGTCACCAGCGGCCCCGAGTCCGATCTATACAAGGCGACTCAGCTGGCAAAAAAGATGGTCACCAAGTATGGTATGAGCAAGCGGGTCGGCCTTGCTTCGTATGGTGGGAAGACGGTGGAAATGAGCTCGCAAACTGCAGCCCTAGTTGACGAGGAGGTGAAAGCACTATTGGACAATGCTTACAAGAACGCGAAAAACATCCTTGTGACGCACGGAGAGCAGCTTGAGGCAATAGTAAACGCCCTCCTGGAACACGGAACTCTCAGCGGTGACGAGATCACAAAACTATTGTCGGGAATGTGATAATTTTCGACCATAGTTAAAGCGTGTTTCCTCCTAACAATGGATAGGCTTTCAGGAGTTTTTTATTTTGATACTTCAGATGTATGGGCACAAAATAGCAACGGTGATGCTTTTGTTTCACAAGTCTGAAGAGAGCTGTAGTGTTTGAAAAAATCCTGTTTTGGATACCAAATCCTATTGCAAGGATGTATATTTTCCAGTTGCAAAACCTCTTTTATTTTGGATGTGTCATGCTTTTCAGCCAAATAGTACCCTGTTGGTACGTATGTGACTTTCATACAATTTTTTTAGCCATATCAATAACGAACCAAATAATTTAGATGTGTCTTGTGGAAATACTACCGAACTTATCTGTCACAATCCATAGTAAGTATATATATGTAACACAATCAAAAAAAAGTGGAGGCTGGATGTGCACTCTACGTTTGTATCTTTTTTTTAAAGAAAGATAGGGGCGACCCCGATTTCATTAACGAAACCAAGAGCTACAAAATTCATCCAAAACGCAGGAACCACCGAACGACTACAACCTACTTACAGACGAGTTATTGTCTAACTGGGGTCTACGAGGGAATAACCATTACAAGTTTTACAAATTTGCAAAGGCAAAAGTAAACTCGACACAGAATCCGTTCTCTGAGATTTCCTACTCCCTCTCGGTGTCTTCTTCTTCCTTTTTCCCCCTCAGAATGTAGTTCTCGGCGTCCATGAGTTCTAGCTCCTACGTGCTCCATAAACCTCCCTTGCCACCTTCTCCAGGATTCTAGCGTAGTACCGAAGGTCCTCCTTTGCGCTCAAGGCCACCTACATGATACTCCAAGAATGAATCCCATTGCATATATGGATCACCACCGCTGCTGGCTCAAAAGGCCAAACAGCACGAAAACAAGCATCATTTCTAGTTTTCCACAAATGCTAGAATATTGAAGCCATCCCTACCGACAACAGATCTCCCCTCTTCTTCCCAAAGCCTCTTAACCAACTGACACATTGGTCGTATTCAGAAAGTTGCAATTAACCCCAAAGGCACAACTCACAACATTCCAGATATATCTAGCTAATGGGCAAGCAAAGAACAGATGATCAATTGATTCATCTAACCCACAAAACAAGCATTTTGCTTCACAAACACCACCTCTGTGCAACAACACATCCCTGGTCAAGATGCTTTTCTTAAGCACCAACCACATGGAGGTCTTGACCCTCAGAGGTATTTTAACCTTCCAAAGAAATCTGCATGGCACTTTTCTTCTAAACTGCATAACATTATAGAAAGATTTAACCGAAAAAAACCCATGTACTAGTAGGTTTCGAGATTAGTCTATCTAATTCATCCGTAAGCATCACATTTTCTATGATCCCCCCATATCATTTCTTTGATCTCTCAGTGCCCCTACTAAAGCTCTCCTAAACTTTAGAATTCTCAGCCCTCCCTCTATCACTTTCGAACTGTTATATTTTTGTTCAAGGAAACATCGAAAAGTATGGGGATTTTTTTCGAAAAGCTAGAATCAGCTATCCAATGATGTTTCCAAAAACTAGCTCTATCTCCTCTGCCTATCTGGATCCTACAGCAGGACCAGAAAAGCTGTTTAATCTCCGTCAAGCCCTGCCAGAAATGTGAATCCCCGCTTCAGGCTTTCACCTGGCAGAGAGTTAGTTTCCGGAGATATTTCTTGGTCAGGATTTCCTGCCACAATCCATCACCATTAAATAATCCACAACCATTTAGCTAACCAGACAATATTCATCAGTTCCAAATCTAAAATCCCTAATCCTCCTTGCTCTTTAGGTATGCATACTTATTGCCATTTGACCAAGATATTTCTTATTCTCTTTATCCTCGCTCCACAGAAACCCTCTCCTAATACTATCCAAACTCTCCTTAGGCCCTACAGGCACCCTATAAAAGGATAGCATGTATAAGGCCACACTAGAGAGGGATGATTTGATCAGAGTGGTCATGCCTCCCATGACTAGCCATTTTCCTTGCCAAGGACTAAGTTTGAAACCCATTTTTTCTCTTACTAGGTTCCAGTCCAAGTTCCTCAGCCTTTTTTATCCACTGGCACTCCTAAATATTTCGTAGGCAGCACCCCGGAGTTGCACGTTAAGATCTCCTCAAAACCTTCTTTTTCATTTGCCATTTCTCCTATACAGTAAATATCGCTCTTATGAAAATTAATTTTCAAACCAGACATTTGTTCAAAATAACAAAGGATTA
Source organism: Poa pratensis (assembly GCA_947311845.1). Taxonomy (NCBI): domain Eukaryota; kingdom Viridiplantae; phylum Streptophyta; class Magnoliopsida; order Poales; family Poaceae; genus Poa; species Poa pratensis. Next base: position 102,677,013 of record CAMZMU010000020.1, read on the forward strand.
TTTTCAGATTTCTCGCCCGCTCAAGGTCATCCTCTAATAGAAGGATGGTGTCGTCCGCATACTGCAGAATCGACACGCCACCCTCAATCAACTCATTCGACAGGCCTCTAATCAGACCGTTTTCCTTGGCCCTTTTAATTAGAATGGCCAAGACATCCACTGCCAGATCAAACAACAGAGGATCTCCTTGTCGCAGACCCTAGACCCTGATGAGTGGATAAGTAGGGTCCCAGCTCCCCATTAACATTAATGCATACTTTCCCACTCGACATAATCTTCATTATCATATCATTGAATTTGTGAGGGAAACCTTTCATTTTAAGGATTTGAATCAGAAATGGCCATTTGATTTTGTCAAAGGCATTTTCGAAATCAATCTTGAAGAGCAACCCTTGTTTTTTTGTTCGTGTGTAAATTATTCATCACCTCATGTAACACACAAACCCCTTCCATTGTACATCTGCCTTTCAAAAAAGCAGTTTGGTTAGGCATTATCACCTTTTGAATCACCCATGTCAATCTGTTAACCAAAACTTTGGTTAACATTTTAAAGGATACATTCAAAAGGCATATTAGTCTGTATTTTTGGATCCTATCTGCATCATTCCCTTTGGGGATCAGAGAGATCACCCCATAGTTAAGTCTTGCCACATTCAGTTTTCCTTCTCCAAATAAGCCATATAAATTCTCCTTTACCACCTCCCAGTTTTTCTGATAAAATTCAATGTTAAAGCCATCAGGACCAGCTGCTTTGTTAGCTGCCATGTCAAAGACTGCTCCTTTAAATCATTCATGCTAAATTTTTCTGTCAAGTATTGTGCATCCTCATCTGACAGCTTAATAACACCTTCCTCATCCAATCTGATGGTGACATGATTTGGTTGTCCAAAGAGGTTCTTATAGAAGTTAGTGATATAGGAGCAGAGCTTAGTCTGTCCCTCAATCACACCTTCCAGAATTTGGTATTATTATCTCCTTCCACCAAACAAATTTCTTTTGATCTCTGCAGCCATTTAGTTTCTTCTTCCCTAATCATTTGTTTCACCTGGTCTTTAATTTGAATCTGTCTCTCTCTGTCTTGGCTACTCAGACCTGAAATTTCACTCCTCTTATCTATTTCATCTAGTTCCTTAGCCATTTCTTTTATGTCTCTTCTATATTTTCCTTGCACATTTCTATCCCAACCTCACAAGTTTTTCCTCAGAGCCCCTAGTCTGCAATGCTGGCTATCAATATGGGTTCATTTCTCTCTTTATCCCAAATTGCTTTGATTAAATTGTCTAGTTCAGGCCTTTCGAACCAACAATTTTCAAATCTGAATATGTGGTCTTCGGGTCTTAGTACCAGAAGTAATCATTAGTGGGGTGTGGTCAGATAATTCACTGAGCATGGAAGCAACATTAACTAACGGATAATGTTCCTCCCATGATGGTTAAACCAAAACTCTATCGAGAAGCGCATAAGTGGGATCCTCATGATAATTACACCAAGTGTATTTTCTACCAGTGAGGGGGATCTCCGTTAAGCTGTGCTGACCTATAACCGCATTAAAAATAGTACTCCATCTATTCAAACCTCCAGGCTTATTTCTAGCACTCTATTTTCTAATTAAATTAAATCTCCAGCTATAAGGATGGGGCACGTGGAGTGTCTGACGACATTAACCAATTCCAACAGAAATTTGGCTTTGCCAGCATATTGAGCATCTCCATATACCACCACCAAATTCCATGTGAAACTATCCTCTTTATTTGTCACCAAAATCCTTACAAAATATTCTCCAAAACTTGTTTCAAGAACATGAAAGGTTTCTCTCTGTTTACCCCTACCAAAATGCCCCCAGATCGACCCACAGCTGGAATCCCTTCCACAGGTAGTTTTGACCACCATTAATTGTCGAAATAAATTCCTTGGGGTAATCTGCTCTCATGGTCTCTTGGATGCCCACAAAATCGAATTTATGTTCCTGAATGCAATTATAAATATAGAATTTTTTTTATAACATCCCCTATCCCTCTACCATTCCATATAAAGCCACTAATCATTTATTTATGATGTTTTTGCGCCCCCTATTTCCCTTTGCTATTTTAACAGAAGTTTTCCTCTGTATTTTGGCAATATCAAATGAAAATCGTTGTTAATTGTCGCACAGGGTCCTTGTCCATATACCCATCTTGCATCTCCTCACATTCATGTTGTGGTAGATTTAGCATTTCCAGAAATAAAACATCAACATCATCATTTAGATGTGCTAGCTCTTGTTCTGGATTTTGTTGACTAACCACATTTTTCCATTCATGAATAAATTATCCCTAGCATGTTCCTGAGCTCTTACTAAAGACAGATTGTGTTCTATCATGTCAATAGAAGCACCCAGGTCAATATCAATGATTATAGCAATATCTAACAGACATTCATCACTTGAGTTTAAAACAGTAGGTAATGATTTGGTAGTACCTCCAGTGTTGCCGCAGTCATTTTTTGCCCTAGCCATGCTTTTGGCTTTCTCCAATACTGAAACATCACTGTCTCCCTTGTTCGCCAGCCTGCTGCTATGCCTGCTCTCACCTTCATCAATTTCTGCCAAAAGTCCAGCATTCTACCTTTGCCCTTTTCCATCTCTGACCTGCTGAATTTTAGTCCCAAAGCTGACTGAGGAATCAGAGTTGGAGGCCCCTTGCTCAGTACCTGATAAGTCCACTCTTTCTTTGTTTATGTTTGTGTCCATAGGATCATTTAACAGTGGATCTTTCTGGTTATCGCCTCCCCCTTCCTGTTCAGTCGACCTCTCTGCATTCATATTTCCCAGCTGTTCCTCGCCTTGCGTCGCCATGTTTGCATCTCCAACTTTCTGCTCTTCGCCATTTACTGTTCCTTTCTCATATTTAGCTGCATCAAGTTCAATTTGTTTTTCATTTCTGCTTCCATATCAGCCAAGGCTTTCAAGGTGCCCACTCCAGCTTTCAGATTATTGGTACTTGTACCACTTTCTCCAATTTTCTGCTTTTTTGCATCCTTTCCTGCAAACTCCTGCGAGATACTGTCATCCATGTCGTCAAAATTCTGAATGTATTCCTCCTCAGGTCTTGTCCAACCTTCTTCTACAACCTGCTCCACCTGGAAGTATATGTAGTAAACTAGCAACTTCTTAGTAGTGAGCTTAGTCATCACATGGATCTTCCTATAGTCCACCAACCCCACGAGAATTCTGACATCTGAATGTACCCATGTCCACTTCCACCACCTGACCCAGTGTCGAGCCAACCTCACATAGCCCATGATAGTTCTTCAAGCCATTAGGAACACGTTTGGCTCTAACCCACACAGTGTCCAGCTTTCCGGCTGCAAGATTTTCGTAAGACCACTGTTTGACACTGATTTTTATGCTCACACCTCTTAGGGTAACCCAACCAGAAATCGACACCTCACTGATCCTGTTTGTCGAAGGAAAGTTCACCAAGAAAGTGGAGATAGCAATTTCTTTTGCTTGTCATTCCCACTTTCAAGGGTATGTCTTCCCCAGGCATTCTCAACAGATTTGCATTCACTTCTAGCTCTGCTTTAACCTGAACTGTAACAATTGCAATTGCTTTCCCTCTGTCCTGCGAGTTGCTTTCCTTTGCATGTTCTGCCACAAAACAAGCCAAACCAGAAGCTCCAAATCCCACCAAAGATGTTGTTGGTTTTTTATGCTTGAGCCAAACACATCTCCCAGAAATGTGATCTTTCCTGCAGACATCACACACGAATTTTCCAGTGGAATCTTTGCTCAGATGCGCCTTGTTGGTGCATTTATTGCAGAACAGGCTATCCACACTAACTGCAGGCACTTTGTTTATCTCACTATGTCCACCCCGGCCAAGTCCTGCCACTGAATCGGGCGGAGGAGCTTGGTCCGGAGTGTTAGATTATATGGATTCGGTTTGTAACTCTATTAGACTTGTGCCTCAAGTTAGGGTTTAGTCCAAGTCGGTTTGGCTTTGTAATATAAATACCCATGTAGTCCGGTTGAATTAATAAAGCAATATACAAACTTTACATGGTATCAGACTTTCGATCCTAGGGCATGACTGCCCCCACACCACCCCTCCACCGCCGCCGCCGCCACCCCCTGGCTACTTCGAGCGCCGCGCCGCCTTGGCCGCCTCCAAAGCCGCCTTCCAAGCATCTTCTTCCTCTCTAGCCCTAAACCCTCCAATGGCCACTCCAATCTCTTTTGCCGATACAATTTCTGATGTTACCTCGCTTATACCAATCACCCTAGACCTAGAAGCCCACAACTACTACCATTGGTGTCACCTCTTCGACGTCCACCTCGGCCGCTGCAACTTGCGCGCCCACGTCGCCGCCGACTCCGTCCCGTGCCCCGATGATCCCCGCTGGGTCAAAGACGATCTCGCCGTCATCCAATGGATCTACTCAAGGGTGTCCACCGAGATCTTCAACCTCGTCTTCCGGGAGGCCTCCACTGCCGCCACGCTATGGGCTGCCCTTCGTCGTCTCTTTCAGGACAACGTCGATGCTCGGATCAACAACCTCAACACCGAGATCCGCAACACTGTCCAGGGTGCCTCTTCCCTCAGCGTCTACTGCCAATGCCTCCAGATTATGGCCGACGAGCTTTGTGAGCTGGGTGATCCCGTGGGAGATCGCCAGCTCATCAACATCCTTCTCCAAGGGCTCGGTGATGATTTCAAGACGCAGGCTGCCTTCATCCCTCTCATGCGGCCGTATCCCTCCTTCGCCGAAGTTCGCTCCCTCCTCCAGTGTGCTGCCGACGCGCTCGCACGCAAGGAGTCGCGGCCCCATGTCTTCACCGCCTCTCCACGGCCGTCGCCTTCTCCTGCCGCGGCCGCATCAGCACCAGCGCCGGCGCCAGCACCAGGCGGACCTCCCATGCAACCCCCTCCCGGATGGCGCCCGAGTCCCAACTACAAAGGGAAGAACCCCATGTACTTCCCCCCACGGTCTGGACCGCCGTCTCGGCCTGCCGCACCACCTCTGGCTCCGTTACCTGGGGCATCGGCACCACCACCGGCCCCTACAGCGACTTCGACATCGGCTCCTCCTGCATGGCGTCCTCCTCATGATCCCTGGACGGGCCTCGTCCAGGCCTGGCCCATGCCGTGGACTGCACCCTCTCCAGCGGGCGCCCCTCCTGCATACTCCGGCGCGTGGCAGCCAGGGATGCGGCCACACACAGGAGCTCCTGGCTTCCTCGGGGTTCGTCCACCTGCTCAGGCATACTACGCTACTCCAAGCCCTGCTCCGCCGCTTTCATACGGAGCTCCGATGACGATGCCCCTCTACCACGCCGACCCAGGGGCCTACTACCCACCGATGCAGTACCCCATGTATGCGGCACCACCATCTGCGACAACCTCTGCACCGCCACCAGCTTCGTCCCCTGCCCCTGCTCCGAGCTGGGATCAAGCTGCGTTTCTTCAGGCCATGAATAATTTTGCTGCCCAAGGTAACACAGGTACTGCTTGGATCTTTGATTCTGGTGCATCTAGTCATATGTCTTCATCCAATAATATGCTGTCACATTGCACTCCATCTCATTTTTCCTCCATTACACTTGGCGATGGTTCTCTCACTCCTATTTCATGTGTCGGTCACGCTCAACTTTCCTCCACCACCAAACCTCTACTCCTTCGTGATGTCTTAGTTGCACCCGCCCTTATCAAAAATTTAATCTCTGTTCGTCGTTTTACTACTGACAATCATGTCTCTCTAGAGTTTGACCCTTTTGGTTTGTCTGTGAAGGATTTCCACAATAAGACGGAGATCGCCCGCTTCGATAGCTCCGGCGACCTCTACTCCATCAACGGTGGTCTCGCCGCTGCTCCTCCTTCTTCCATGCTTGCCACGGTGGATCTCTGGCATCGGCGTTTAGGTCATCCCAATAGTGTCACCTTGTCCTCTTTACTTAGTGATTTCTCCATCCCTTGTACTAAAGATTCTCATAATTCAACACTTTAAGCGTCATGTCAACAAGGAAAACATGTTAGGTTGCCTTTTAGTTCCTCCAGCTCCTTTAGTACGTTCCCTTTTGAACTTCTACATTGTGATTTGTGGACCTCCTTAACTTTAAGTATTTCTGGTTTCAAATATTATCTTGTTATTTTGGATGATTTCACACACTTTACACGGACCTTTCCCCTAAGAAACAAATCTGATGTGCACACAATTTTTCTTAACTTTCAAAGCTATGCTTCAACTCATTTTTTACTGCCCATCAGATTCATACAATGTGATAATGGTACCGAATTTAACAATCTTGCAAATCGTAACTTTTTTTTACAACACGGCATTCTTCTTCGCTTTTCCTGCCCATACACATCACCACAAAATGGCAAAGCTGAACGCTCTCTTCGCACAATCAATGACATTATTCGAACACTTCTTATTCAGTCCTCCATGCCATCCAAATTTTGGGCCGAAGCTCTCCGCACAGCCACCTATTTACTAAACATACGCCCATCAAGTGTCAATCCTAAAACAACACCCTTTTTCTCTCTTTTTTTTGTCTCATCCTAACTACTCTGAGCTTCGAGTTTTTGGTTGTCTCTGTTTTCCCAATGTTTATGCTACATCTCTTAACAAACTATCACCACGATCTCTTCCATGCGTTTTCTTAGGATATTCCGATGAACATAAAGGCTATAGGTGTCTCGATATGATCTCCGGTCGTGTACATATTTCTCGTCACGTCACCTTTGATGAAACGGTGTTTCCTTTCTCAACTCGCTCCACCCCAGCCAGCTGCCCAACCGCACCACCCCCCTCATCTTCGCCACACAACAAATTTCCGTTCCTTACGCCAACCATTGCCCCTCATCCTGCCCCGACAGCACAGCCACACGAAAACCCTGCCACGGCAGCCCAAACCCACGATTTTTCTGCCACGAACACACACACTCCCGACTTCTCTACCACGACGGAACAAACGTCAGATTTTTCTGCCACGACAGCCTCGCAGCAGCACACCGACGCGTCCGCCTCCTCCGCTGCGCCGGACGCTTCTCCACCCACTAGTACAGAAAAGCTATTCTGTGGCGCACCATTTTGCTATTCTGTGGCGCATGGGTGGTGCGTCACAGAATAGTCGCCACTAAATAAGCTATTCTGTGGCGCACCCAGCCTGGTGCGCCACAGAATAACTATTCTGTGGCGCAGCCCACTCACCATGCGCCACAGAATAGGGTGCGCCACAGAATAGTTCTGGGTGCGCCACAGAATTACTGTGCCGTATTGTACCGCATATTACCAGAATACAAATACCAGTATAATACCAGAATACATGTATATTTCATATTTACACAGATATAACAGAAACAGGGATATATTTTCACAGATACATATATCAAAACAAACACATTACTAATATATGTCTCATCACAAGTTGATACAAAAGTGCCGAAGTTTTACACAAGTGTTGAGATATATACAAAAGTTAATCGATCGTTGCACACGTTACAAATGAAGTGTTCACCGCCTACACTAGGATCGAATAGATTACATCTCGGCGTTGACGGTGAGCAAAAGCGGAGCACGACGATCTCATGTAGCGAGCGGTGCGAGCGGCGCCGGGAATGGTTTGCCGTCTTTCTTCGTCATCCACGCCCTGTTGTCCTTCTGCAACTTTAGGCGTTCTTCGATTTCTCTCTGATGCAACCCTGTAGATGGAGATAGATATATATATTGGTTAATAATATCAATAGAGTATGCATGCATGATTTATTCATCTAAGTGGATAAAATAGAGTATGTATGTGTGCATGTGTAAGGTTTTCTTTTATAATACATCCTATCTACCTCGTCGGGAGCAATGGAAGGTCCCCCCTGTTGTGATAACATTTCCGACGATGACTTCCGATAACGAACTCCCCAGTTTCCCAGTTGAGATAGTAGCGGGACCGGACAAAGTTCCTGGTCTGCTCGTCTGTGAATTTATCCCATGGGTTGTCCAGCCCACGTTTTCTTATTTCTGCGTCCTCCTTGTCCCAAGTGGGTTGTTTGGATTTGTAACCGCCGCTTCCCAAACGGTGGTTACCTAAGTTCCTCTTCCGCATTTCCTTCCCCCACTCGGTCCATATTGTACACTCCTCAGAATTTAAAAAGTCCTTAAATACCTCGAACTCTTCTAAGGTGATGTGAGGCTCGCCTGTACTAATCTCCTCCCAGCTCTTCTTCTTATGAATCTTCGCCTTCACCCGGCATTTCCAGCTGCTCAAGGCGGTGCTCATCTTCGTGGTGGCGTAATTATCCACATTTTTGGGTTTAGGGTTCGGGAAGGTGTATCGTTGGTGAACCCTCCTGAGCAGGTGTTCGAGCAAAGCCACATTCTCTTCGCTTCTAATGTCAGACGTGTTGATCGACACGCCTTCTCGGAGGATGCACCCTAGTTGCATGCTGTACCCTCGTGCAACGTGCTTAGGCTCCAACGGCATGCCACTTGGACTGACCTCCGTGATCACGTCCGTGACATTGTCCACCGACTGCACTTTACGCGGTTTAGTCCTTGCCCTCCGCTTCTTCTTCTTCTTAGCGGCCGGGTTGCTGTCGCCGGGTTCCGTGTGGTCGCCGCCATCGGTGCGGTCATCGCCAGTGGTCGTGTGGTCGCCACCATCTCCTGAGGTGTCATCCTCACCACCTTCTTCGTGGTACTCGGGGTCGGGATCCCGGACCTCCCGTTGATGCTCCTCAGCCTCGTCGCCACTAGTGACCGCGGCTTCGTCCCTCATATCGTCGGGCCAAAAGTCCATGTTCTGTACTCTTGCTTGCTCTTCGATGCTCATGCGCTTAGAAGCGTCGCCCGACATGTTTGAACTGCATTAAAAAGAGGCAAAACGTTAGTATGACAAATATAAGAGAAAAAAAATCACCTAACTAAGTACTAAGATACCCCGGCCCATGCATTAGTCGCAATACCCCATATGTCCTATTTTTAGCAAAGTCATGCCAAATTTCACGAAAAAATTCGGCATGACCTTTGCTAAAAAAGGGACATATGGAGTACCCGAAATTGCCGGAACGGAAGTTAATCGACGTTCCGGCAATCTCAAGGGCCTCTCGGGGGTACCTGCAAGCATTTCACAAATAATATCCACATCTGTGCACGGCATCTCCGGCCGGCATCTCCACGACACGATGGTCGGAGCACAACAACCACGACACGATGGTCGTGGACACATATCCTCATGCACATACATCACCACATCCACATCCACATCGAGGGAGAGAGGAACTACCTCGGGTAGGGAAGGGAGGCTCGGGTCCGAGATCGGCGTGGTGGAGGTGCTCCTCCTGGCGCTGCAATAAATTAACAAAAACAAGAAAAGCATTAGCAACCATAGTGGCAGTAGCATAAATCACTTCTTCTAGTTTCTTACAAACAAGCATCAACACAAACAAAGCTCTTTAAAATGGAGACAAAAAGCATTAGCAACCAAGATGGCAATTCTTCCACATGCCGCACTACCCCTCCCCCCGAGACTCACTAACACAATTTTTTGAATTCGTGCACATCTACCCACACAAGCAAATAATAACAACCAGTGTCCACTGATGTAAAAACTCCAACATTAAAACTCCAACATTTTTAGTGGTAAGTATATAGTGCAGCATACACCCATTCATGCAACATTTAAACAGTAGAAAAATACCCATTACTCACTATTGCGATCAGTGCAAACCTAGCTATATTTTGGGTACAACTACAAACCTAGCTATTGCAATCTTTGTCAATCTTTGGAGAGCACTTCATGATTTCAGTTGCCCATGGCTTCCAAGTGTATATTGGTCTGATTACAACCTAGCGGAAGAAGGAGAGGTCGAGCACTTCAAATTTCTCGCGGGCATTCTGTCGAACAGGTGACGTACGGCTCGAGTTGTACCTGGACAGTTGTTGTCGTTGAGGGCTCCGGCGAGGAAGAAGGAGAGGTCGAGCAGCGCGACGTGAAGGATCGAGGGAGAGAGTGCAGGCACGGGGAAGGGAGCGGCGCCAGAGGCTGGCGGGTCGCGGCGGCGGCGCCAGAGGCTGGCGGGTCACGGCTGATGGCGCCAGAGGGAGGCGGAGGCGGCGAGGGGGAGGGAGGGGAAGAGGCGGCGAGGACGTCGAGGGCGAGGTCAACGGCGAGGACGGCGAGGGCGGCCAGAGCGATCGTCGACGGCGACGGCGAGGACGGCAAAGCGCGCGCGCGGGAGTTGAGGACTTAGGGTTTTTCGCGAGTGGATGCGAGTGAGGCCGCGGCGCATAGGAGGGCCCACATGTAAGCCTGTGCAAAATATTTCTGTGGCGCACCCATGACGCGGTGCGCCACAGAATTCTTATATTCTGTGGCGCACCCTTTACTCGGTGCGCCACAGAATTATTTAATAGTCCAGTTTAAAAACTCAGATGCGCTGTTTGACATAACAACACCAGCATATCCCAGTGGTTAGTGAGCAAACAGATTACTCTGGCTAGCCAGGTTCGAATCCTGCTGACCCAATTTTTTTTCTTTAAAATAAATAAATTTGGTATTCTTTTTTGGTTAAATTTAAAGAAAGAACACACAAAAATTTATGATATTCTTTAAAATAAATAAATTTGGTATTCTTTTTTGGTTAAATTTAAAGAAAGAACACACAAAAATTTATGATACACATATCATAAATTATCTTTTTCATGATATACATATACTTGTCTCTCACACACACAAATTATCAAATTCATGATATATGCTTGCATTGTCTCACACACACACGCGCAAATTAAATACACCAAAAAAATAAATTATTATTCTTTTTTGGTTAAATTTAAAGAAAGAACACACAAAAATTATCTAATTCATGATATACATATACTTTGTCTCTCACACACAAAAATTATCAAATTCATAATATATGCTTCCATCGTCCAGCCCGGAAGGTGCTGGGCTGGGCTGCGCCCCGGGCCACTTCTGAAAGTTATTCTGTGGCGCACCTAGCCGGTGCGCTACAGAATACGCGTATTCTGTGGCGCATGCACCCTGCTGCGCCACAGAACAAGCTTATTCTGTGGCGCATGGGCATGGCTGCGCCACAGAATAAAGCCCAAAGTGACTGACCCTTGCGTGGGTGTGGGGCCCGCGCATATTCTGTGGCGCATGGGCATAGCTGCGCCACAGAATAAGCTTGATCTGTGGCGCACCAATAAGTAATGCGCCACAGAATAACCTTATTCTGTGGCGCATCTTTATAGGTGCGCCACAGAATAAGCTTCTGTGGCGCACGGCTAGAAGGTGCGCCACAGAATAAGCTTCCATAGAATTGGCTTTTCCTACTAGTGACCTCCGCCCGCCATTCCACCATCCGCTGTCCCCGTTACACCGCCCGCTAATAGGCACACTATGCGCACGCGCGCCAAATCTGGCTTTGCCCAACCCATTCAAAAACTCAGCTTGCACGTCACCGCCAATCTGTCTCCTCTCCCTAAAACTTATAAGTCTGCCCTTCTCGATCCTAACTGGGCCACTGCCATGCGTGAGGAACATCAAGCTCTTCTCTCCAACAACACCTGACAACTCGTCCCACGTCCTCCCAATGCGAATATTGTCTCTGGCAAATGGGTCTTTCGACAAAAAATTCACTCTGACGGTAGCCTCTCTAGGTATAAAGCTCGTTGGGTTTGTCGTAGTTTCTCTCAACAACACGGCATAGACTATGATGAAACTTTCTCTCCTGTAGTTAAACCTGGCACTATTCGCACTATTCTCAGCCTTGCGGTGTCCTCTAAATGGCATATTCATCAACTCGATGTTAAAAATGCTTTTCTTCACGGCTCTCTTAATGAAACTGTCTATTGTCAACAACCATTAGGATTTGAAGACCCTACATCTCCCAATCATGTCTGTCTCCTCCAAAAGTCTCTCTATGGTCTCAAACAAACTCCCCGTGCATGGTTTCAACGTTTCTCTACCTTTATTCAAACAATCGGTTTTTCTCCTTCCCGTTCAGACTATTCTCTCTTTATTTATCACTCTAATAATCAAGTCGCCTATCTCCTCCTCTATGTAGATGATATTATTGTTACCGCTTCCTCTTCTGATTTTCTTCAACACATCATCTCTCTTCTACAACAAGAATTTTCTATGACTGATTTAGGTTCCCTTCATCATTTTCTGGGTATCGCTGTCACTCGTGATAACAACGGTCTTTTTCTATCTCAGCGTCAGTATTCTCTTGATCTCCTCAACAAAGCCGGTATGTTAGATTGTCAACCTTCTCGCACCCCTGTAGATACCACCTCGAAATTATCCTCCACTGGTGAAGCTTACTCTGATCCTACTCTCTATCGTAGTTTAACTGGAGCCCTTCAATATCTCACTCTTACTCGTCCTGAACTCTCCTATGCTGTCCAGCAAGCTTGTCTTTTTATGCATGATCCTCGTGTTCCCCATTATAACCATGTCAAACGTATTCTTCGTTATGTCAAAGGCACACTTGATCACGGTCTCCACATAAATTCATCATCACCTGCAACATTGACAGCATATTCGGATGCCGACTGGGCGGGTTGCCCAGACACTCATAGATCCACTTCAGGATACTGTGTTTTTCTTGGTAACAATCTTATTTCTTGGTCTTCGAAGCGACAGATTACGGTCTCTCGCTCGTCTGCTGAGGCGGAGTACAGAGCTGTTGCCCATGCAGTTGCTGAAACAGTTTGGTTGCGCCAACTACTTGAGGAGCTTCATCGGCCTATCCATCAGGCCACTGTGGTTTATTGTGATAATATTTCTGCAGTCTATATGTCAGGCAATCCAGTGCAGCATCGACGTACCAAGCACATTGAGATCAACATTCACTTCGTTCGGGAGAAGGTTGCGTTGGGACAAGTACGTGTTCTTCATGTCCCTACTACAGCACAGTTCACCGACATCTTCACCAAGGGGCTTCCACCAACACCATTTACTGATATTCGATTCAGTCTCAACGTCGTCGAGCCTCCCGTTGACACTGCGGGGGGATGTTAGATTATATGGATTCGGTTTGTAACTCTATTAGACTTGTGCCTCAAGTTAGGGTTTAGTCCAAGTCGGTTTGGCTTTGTAATATAAATACCCATGTAGTCAGGTTGAATCAATTAAGCAATATACAAACTTTACACGGAGCAACGCGATCTTACACCAACGACGGATGCTGCTTTCCTCGGCCTAGATTTCTAGGGTAAAGATGGAAGGGACCACGGCGGCAGACGTGGGCGGGGCGGCGCGGTGGTGGATGTGTAGATGAAGGACATCAAGTAGGGCGGGCAGGCTGCGCAGCTACCGCCGCGGCTCTCTGGGAGGATGTAAGCGAAACATCGAGGAACCAGAGATGAGGATCCGGACAAGGCCGCGCAGGAGATCGATTGTGAGGCGGCGACCTACCACAGAGGAGGAAGACGACGGCCAATCAGTCGATTTTTGGATGACATAGCTTAATTCCTTCGGCAAAAGGACTAGTATGATCGAGGTGAAGCGATTGGACATTGCGTCATGTCTTGGCGAGGTCCACGGCGACAAGAACAAGCGCGGTGCCGACGGCGGCGTGAACCCAACATCTATTCTTCAATTGCGTTACGGCGCGCGCGTGTACGGTACAGCCGTGCAGGTATTCATATTATGTGTTAGAATTTGGGACCAATATGGAACAGCTCTTTTTTTTTTGAAGGAGAAGAAGAGGTTCCCGACTCGCCGGAGATGAAGATGGCGGCGCGCTCTTCGGTGAAAACCAACTTTCAGTGTAAACAGGTGAAACCATGAAAAAAAATGTTTCAACGTTCTACAAAATTCTCACCGAACTGCATTACGTTTGGAAGGCTGAGTTCTACGGGCATGAAAATTCAAGTTGAAGCTAAAACCTGTTTATCAACTATGAAAATGAGAATTTGGCCATAAATAGTACCTGAGGAATGAATAGCAACATCGAAAAGTGGTTTGTGATCCCGGATACCAGTGCTCCCTCTTATTTAAAAAATTCAAAAATCATATTTACAAGTTTCAAAAAATTCTGAATAATTTCACATGTAGCCAATGATATATCCCACTAACATGCAAAATTTCAACTCGAAAAACTTTGTATTCGGAGCTACATAAAAAAGACAAATGTGTAGATCTGAGAATGTATATTTTTCAAATCTCTAAGTTTAATCAGATTTGTTTTTTTTTTTGTAGCCCATAATACAAACTATATCAATATAAAAAAATCACGGTTGTGGGATACATCATTTTTTTTGAAGTTTTGTGGGAATTTTTTTCAGATTTTTTTGAAAACTATAAATACGATTTTCAAATTTTGTAAACCGGAGGGAGCACTGCTGCCCGGGATCAAAAAAATCTCCACTGTAGCAACATGTGCTACTATTCATAGCTGGATTTGTAGTTTTTTATTTTTTATAACTCCTAAACTGTTGTGAGTTTTAACTTGCAAATTTTCTTCTCTGTAGAGCTCAATCTTCCCAACATAAGAGCATCTCCAAGCGGAGCCCCCAAATCCGCCCCCAAACTGCGGCCGGACGCGCTCGGACGCGTCCGCGGACACCGACCGGACGACCCCCATAGTTGGGCTCCTACAACCACAATGCACAAAAATTGACACTCAAATCCATGCAAGCCATGCACGTCCACCATAGAGATAGTTTTGATGTTTTAAAAAGTTCACACCATGTTATTACAATTAATAATTGTACTTAAACAAATAAAAGTAGCCGGACAAATCAGTCCCTCCCCATGAAGACATACATGTGTTCCACCAGATCTGTGAGTAGTTGGGTGTGCACAACTTGATCACGAAGTTGTCGATGCATCTCAAGGAATTGCAAGACATACTCTGCTTCTTGTTCAGGTAGGTGGACATGTTCTCCGGGCTTCTCAAAGTCAATACGAGCAGCCCCTTCTCCCTCATCCTCCACAATCATGTTGTGCAAAATTACACAACAAGTCATGACCTGCCATAGAACCTCCGGATCCCACATCATAGCCGCTCCACGAACTATGCCCCAACGAGCCTGCAACACACCAAATGCCCTCTCCACATCTTTCCTAACTGATTCCTGCGCAGCTGCAAATGCTTTTCTTTTGGGAGTAGTGGATTACTTATAGTTTTCACAAAAGCCACCCACTGAGGATATATACCATCTGCAAGATAGTAACCCATGGTGTAGTCGTGTCCGTTGACGGTGTAGTTGCATGGAGGAGCTTCCCCATCACAAAGCCTCTTGAACAGGGGAGAGCGCTGAAGCACATTGATGTCATTGTGAGAACCGGGCATGCCAAAAAAAGCATGCCAAATCCACAAGTCTTGGGATGCCACAACTTCAAGTACAATTGTAGCCTCCTTGTTGTGCCCTTGGTACTGCCCACGCAATCCCGTTGGACAGTTTTTCCATTGCCAATGCATGCAATCCACTGAATCTAGCATTCCAGGAAATCCTCTTACTTCTCCTAGTGCAAGTAGCCTTGCGGTATCCTCAGCATTAGGTTCTCGCAGATATCTTGGCCCAAAAACCTTCACGACAGCGTATGCAAAGTGCTACATAGTCTCAATGCATGTACTCTCTCCCATTCGGACATACTCATCTACGGCATCAGCAGCTTTCCCATAGGCGAGCATCCTCAAAGCAGCGGTGCATTTCTGCATAGGGGAGAAGGATAACTTCCGGCAGCAATCATACCTCAACTTGAAATAATCATCATATTTTGTGACTTCCTCCTGTATGCGCTCAAACAGCCTTGAGCTCATCCGGAACCGGCGTCGGAAAAAACCCTCATGAAAAACCGGGTTCGGACGCTTGAAGTAATCGTCATAGAGATCTCGAGCTCCTTTGAGCCTGTCACGTTTCACGGTGATCCGCCCCTTAATTGATCCCTTGAAGTTAAGAACATGCTCCTCCTTCTTCTCCATTTCCTCTTGCATGCTCATCATGGACATGGCGTCCTCTTCGTCTCCGTCGTCAAGCTTGTCTTCATCACTCGACCCTTCGACGAACTCCTTGTAAATGAAGTCATCGACGGCCGAGTAATCATGGTCCTCATCGGACGAAGAATTCATGCCTACATACATGAAAAATTGCTCAAAAATCCGGCTCCGGCGTTTCAACAGACACTTTGAGAGCGAGGTGGATGTCCGCCGATGCAAAACGTACCGAAAACGATGTCAAAACAGGCTCCGGCGGCTCCCAAAGGGCTCCGGCGGCTGCCCCGGACTTGGGCGCGGAGTCTGTGCCTTCGGGGGCGGCGGCGCGGTCCGACGGGGGCGGCGGCGGAGTACAGTGGGCGGGCAAAACTGGACGGAGCGGTGGTGGAAGAGGAATTCCGGCCGATTTGAGGGGAAATTTGGGTAGGCCCGCCTTGACAGATCCGACGTGGCGGACGCGTCCGGGCGGCCCCAAACCCGCCCTACATATGGGCTGCCTTTGGGGTGTGCCGGGCTGACTATAGGGGAGCTGGTTGGGTCAAGGGTTTTGGCCCAAATGCCATCCGGGCTGTCCGCCCGGCCGTTTGGGGTGACTATGAGGGTCATGCTTGGAGATGCTCTAATAAATTTTTGTTGGGATCTTTTAGGACTTTTAAACATGTTTTTCTATGTGGTTTTCACCGGTTTCACTAAAACTTGGTTTTACATGGGATACTTTCTCCGTGGCATCCCTCCTCGGAGGGAGCCCAGCCGGTGGAGAGCGCCCTTGATGGGCTCGGCTCGGCCAGGGGCGGCGGAGCTGGGGGGGGGGACCCGCCGTGGCCGTGCTGGACCAGACCAACTCCACCGGCTCCGCCCAGATCCGGTAGCCGGCCGACCGGCCCACCCCCGAGCGTCGGCGGCGTCACGTCACAGCACTCTGCTACGGCCGGCGTGCCGCTGGCGCCGCCGCGAGGTGCAATTACCCAATCGGAACAAAGCCAGGCCTGAACACCAGCTCCCGTCCGCCGCAGGTGAGTAAACGCATCGTTCCTCGGAATTCAGGTCCTAATTTGGTGATTGGAAATTGGAAACCTTCCTCTGAATCCGGCCGACAAACTCCCCGGGTCTCTGAAACCTCCCTCTCCCGATTGATTCTTCTTCTCTCCGGTCTCCCTTGCCATGTTCTAATAACCGATTACAACTCTTCGTCCCTCATGGCCTGCCGGCTCCCCTTCTCCAAGGTGTTTTTTCTTGATCGGATCTTTTTCTTGAGCGGATCCCTTCTATCTTTCCTTGCGTTTTTTCCAGTGTGATTTCGCTAATCTTGGACAACGCGAGGCTGTTCGAATCCAAAGGGAGCACAGTGCATTCTGTTATTCTGATGATGCTCGTCGTCGTCGATGCTGAAACTGCAACAGCGAAGAACTGTCTGAGTTTCAGACATATGCCACATTGTTTTGTTAGTATATAAATGCTGCTCGACTTAATTTTACATCCATACCGGGCGATTAAGCCACAAGGCTTTGGTTGGTTAGCTATTCGTAGTGTAGATAGAGTTATAAAATTTACTAGTGTTCAATTGCAGTGGCTGCCACTTAATGGATTAGCAAATTTTAGCTCACTCCTCCAAATAAAATAGCGTCCTATTTTGCTCGACTAAATCTTTGTGCGTTCTTGTTTCACAGGCTGTGAGGACGCAACGATCGACGAACGTGGTTCACAAGGAGGTGCCGCCTTACTTCCTTCTTCCAGAAAACCTGCTGCAGATACAACTACTAATGGCGAAGGTATATATGTCTTTGCTGGCCACTTAAGCTACAAGTTAAGAGGATAAAATCGATCTAATTTATATGTGCTCACTGGCAACTACTGTCTTACTTAATTTTCTGAATACCCGTTGTTGGTTCTTTCAAAAATTTCTTTTTTGTAAACTGATCTGCTCGGTAGCAATCAGGATTTGTTGGCATACTTTGGAGGCATCTTTGGCGTGCCTTTGATGGTTCGAAAAAAGAAGTGAAGGATTCGACCATAAAGTTTAGTGATGTCAAGGGGATCGATGGAGCTAAAGCCGAGTTCGACGACATAATCCAGTACCTGCGTGACCCCGAGCGTTTCACGCGCCTCGGCTGCAAGCTTCCAAGAGGAGTCCTTCTAATCGGCGCACGTGGCTCAGGGAAAACAATGTTGGCACGGGCTCTGGCCGGGGAAGTCGGCGTCCCATTCTTCGTGTGCAGCGGCAGCGAATTCGAGGAGGAGTGTGTGGGTGCTGAGGCTAAAAGAGTGAGAGAGCTATTCAGTGCAGCAAGGAAACGATCTCCTTGCGTAATATTCATCGATGAAATTGATGTCATTGCTGGGAGCAGAAACAGAACTGATCCAATGGGGCAGAGACACACCCTGAACCAGCTGCTCATTGAGCTTGATGGCTTTGAGCAGAGGGATGGGGTCATCGTGGTCGCAGCGACTAACTCCCTCAGTTCACTAGCTCCTGCCCTTGTTAGGCATGGGCGTTTTGACCGTCTCGTTGAGATTCCTTATCCTGATATTGAGGGCCGACGTCAGATCCTTGAGGCTCATATGTCAAAGGTTTGTACTGCATCTGAAAATCCTACGCTTCTTCCCGGTCTCTGTTGACAAAACTTTAACCGTTTCTGCATGAAATGTTTTATGCAGGTTGTGAAAGCCAATGATGTGGATCTCATGACCACTGCGAAGTGGACTGCTGGGATATCAGGTGCAGGCCTCGCAAACCTGGTGAACGAAGCCGCTCTCAAGGCTGCTAAGGATGGAGCAGAAGCTATCTCGATGGATCACCTCGAGTATGCCGCGGACAAGCTCCTCATGGGCAGCGAGCGCAAATCATCTGGAATGCCTGATATATGCAAGAAGATGATCGCGTACCACGAGAGTGGGCACGCCATTGTTGCTATCCACACGGATGGTGCAGATCCTATCTACAAGGCTACCATTGTTCCCAGGAGAAATTTTCTTGGCATGGTGACATATCTGGATGAGGGAGAATATGAGTACAAAACCTCAAGGAGGAAGATGCTCGCAACATTGGATACCCTCATGGGAGGCCGGGTGGCTGAGGAGCTTATATTTGGAGAGAGCGAGGTGAGCACTGCCGCCTTGTCTGATCTAAGCAAGGCGACTCAGCTGGCCACCGACATGGTCGCCATGTATGGTATGAGCAAGTTGGTCGGCCCTGTTTCCTACGACAAAGACAGCAGCTGGCGATCGTCATTCCTTGTTGATGGTCAGGTGAAAATATTATTGAACAAGGCTTACACGAACGCAAAGACGATTCTCACGTCACACAAGCAGGAGCTTCACACGCTAGCCAACGCCCTCTTGAAAGATGAAACCCTCACCGGAGACCAGATTACGACCCTGCTGAAGAATGAACCCGTCGTCAGCGAAGAAAGAGGCTCAAGGCCAAGGAGAAGATGTAGGGACAACAAGCGGGTGACCGCTGACGAAGTGATGGCTAAACGACGAAGGGTTACTTAAAGACTAGGCGGGCATGATGACATGATGGGCACTATTGTGGCTTGGTTCGTGACGAACGGCTTCCTGGCATCCTCACCTACTCCTCTCTCTATCCTTTCTAGATCATCTTCTTGTTTAAGCAAACAATTAGTGTAAACCCGAGCTCGTATCCAAAATGTTGAGGGTTGCGAGTAAAGATGTACACCTCTCTTGACTTTTATTTCAAGAATAATCTGAATTTTATTTCTTAAGTTTGAGAAAAATGCAATGCGAGTCTCAACTTATCGTATTGTGTTTTGATTTTTGAATCACCAAAGTTTCCTGCTTTGGATCTGAAACATGAATGCAACTTGTATTGGAACTGAAATGCCAACCTTTGAGAGGTGGAAGGCTATATATATTTAGCAGAAATGAATTGGCTGAAATAAAGAGTCAAAGCCAATCATGCTAACCAGTTTAAACCATGGCTAGAGACACAACTTTAGAACTCCTTTTTTTTTTATCAGCTTTGTTCCATGTAAATATTAACGCTGTAAATTTGATTCATAAATAATAAAATTGCAGTGGGAAACTCTCTCACTGTTAGTCCCCTACATATTTTCTGGATTTTGTTTTTTGAAACTTTAACAGTAGGAAAGGCTCGGGGTCGCGCATCGCCACCCTTCTCCGAAGCCAGCCCCCGAGCGTCGGCGGCCTCGCGTCACAGTACTCTGCTCCGGCCGGCGTGACCGTGCCGCTGGCGCCGCCGCGAGGTGGGATTACCCAGTCGGAACCAGGCCAGGCCTGAACACCAGCTTCCGTCGTCTGCCGCAGGTGAGTGGACGCAACTCCGCCTCATTCTCTTCTCCAGAATCAGAGATACGATGCAGCATCGTTCCTTGGAAATTAAAGCCTTCCCCACTGAAATTCAGGGCCCAATTTCGTGATTGGAATGTTTTGGAAACCAAATCCGCCGACAAACTCTTCATGCCTCTGAAACCTTCCTTCCTCTGGAATGTTTTGGCATGTTCTAATAGTCCATTACAACTCTTCATCACTTGCCATGTATGTCCTCATTGCCATGTAAATAAAAACTAGCACACAGAGACGAAACTAGAGATTGTTTCGCAAAAAAAAAGACGAAACTAGAGATTTGGAGTTGGATCTGTCTTGAGCTAAATCTCGAGCAACGCCTCCGTCATGGCCTGCCGGCTCCCCTTCTCCAAGGTGTTTTTTCTTCAGCCGATCCTTTCTTTATCTTTCGTTGTGTTTTTCCAGTGTGACTTCGCTAATCTTGGGCATCGATCACGAGGCTGTTTGGATCCAAAGGGAACCGAGTGCATTTGTTATTCTTTCTGTAGTTGACGGCCTGATGATGCTCGTCGATGCTGAAACTGCAACTGCGAAGAACTGTCTGAGTTTCAGACTGATGCCACTTTGTTTTGTTCTATAATGCTACATGACTTGATTTTGCATTCATACCGGGGATTAAGCCACAAGGCTTTGGTTGGTTAGCTATTCATAGTGTAGATAGAGTTATAAGAATTGTGTACTGTTAAGAGTACTAGTGTTCAATTGCAGTGTCTGTCACTTAATGGATTAGCAAATTTTAGCTGTGCTACTCACTCGCGAATGAAATAGCGTCCTATTTTGCTCGACTAATAAGTCTTTGTGCGTTCTTGTGTCACAGGCTGTGACGACGCAACGATCGACGACCGTGGTTCATGAGGATGTGGCTGCGTCCGCCTTCTTTCCATCTTCCAGAGAACCTGCTGCAGATAAAGCTACTACTGGCGAAGGTATAGATATCTATGCCGGCCGCTTAAGCTACAAGTTAATCAATATAATGTATATGTGCGCACTGGCAACTAGTGTCTTACTTAAGTTTCTGAATACCTCTTGTTGGTTAATTGTTGCCATTCAATTGTTTCTGTTTTGTAAACTGGTCTGCTTGGTACCAATCAGGATTTGTTGGCAAACTTTGGAAGCATCTTTGGGGTGCCTTTGATGGTTCGAAAAAAGAAGTGAAGGATTCGACAATAACGTTTAGTGATGTAAAGGGAATTGATGGAGCTAAAGCCGAGTTCGACGACATAATCCAGTACCTGCGTGACCCCGAGCGTTTCACACGCCTCGGCTGCAAGCTTCCAAGAGGAGTCCTTCTAATCGGTGCACGTGGCTCAGGGAAAACAATGTTGGCACGGGCTCTGGCCGGGGAAGTCAGCGTCCCATTCTTCGTGTGCAGCGGCAGCGAATTCGAGGAGGAGTCCGTGGGTGCTGGCGCTAAAAGAGTGAGAGAGCTATTCAGTGCAGCGAGGAAACAATCTCCTTGCGTAATATTCATCGATGAAATTGATGTCATTGCTGGGAACAGAAACAGAACTGATCCAATGGGGCAGAGACACACCCTGAACCAGCTGCTCATTGAGCTTGATGGCTTTGGGCAGAGGGATGGGGTCATCGTGGTTGCAGCGACTAACTCCCTCAGTTCACTAGCTCCTGCCCTTGTTAGGCATGGGCGTTTTGACCGTCTCGTTGAGATTCCTTATCCAGATATTGAGGGCCGACGTCAGATCCTTGAGGCTTATATGTCAAAGGTTTGTACTGCATATGAAAATGCTACGCTTCTTCCCAGTCCATGTTTAGAAAACTTTAACCTTTTCTGCATGAAATGTTTTATGCAGGTTTTGAAAGCCAATAATGTGGATCTTATGACTACCGCGAAGTGGACTGCTGGGATGTCAGGGGCAGCACTCGCAAGCCTCGTGAACGACGCTGCTCTCAAGGCTGCTAAGGACGGAGCAGATGCTGTCTCGATGTATCATCTCGAGTATGCCACGGACAAGATCCTCATGGGCAGCGAGCGCAAATCATCTGGAATGCCTGATATATGCAAGAAGATGATCGCGTACCACGAGGGCGGGCACGCCATTGTTGCTATCCACACGGATGGTGCTAATCCTATCTACAAGGCTACCATTGTTCCCAGGGGAGATTTTCTTGGCATGGTGACGTATCTGTATGACGGAGAATATGAATACAAAACTTCAAGGAGGAAGATGCTCGCAAAATTGGATACCCTCATGGGAGGCCGGGTGGCTGAGGAGCTTATATTTGGAGAGAGCGAGGTGAGCACTGCTGCATTGTCTGATCTAAGCAAGGCGACTGAGCTGGTGACCGACATGGTTGCCATGTATGGTATGAGCAAGGTGGTCGGCCCTGTTTACTACGACGAAGACAGCAGCTGGCGATCGTCATCCCTGGTTGATGATGAGGTGAAAATATTATTGAGCAAGGCTTACACGAACGCAAAGACGGTTCTCACGTCACACAAGCAGGAGCTTCACGCGCTAGCTAACGCCCTCTTGAAGGATAAAACCCTCACCGGAGACCAGATCACGACCCTGCTGAAGAATGAAATCGTCGCCAGCGAGAAAGAGGCTCAAGGCCAAAGAGAAGATGCAGGGACAACAAGCGGGTGACCGGTGACGAATTGATCCCTAAAGACCAGGCGTACATGATGGCATGATGCGGACCATTGTGGCTTGGTTGGTTCACGGCCTGGCATGCTCACCTACTCCTCTCTCTATTCTTTCTGGATCATCTTCTTATTTAAGCAAGCAATTCCTATGAACCCGAACTTGTATCCAAAACATTGAGCATTATCGGTTGCAAGTGAAAATGTACGCTTCTCTTGACTTATTTTTTCGAGAATAATCTGAATTTTAAAACTCAAGTCTGAGGAAGATGCAATGCCTATTTCAACTTATTGTATTGTTTTGAATCGGCAAAGACACCTGCTTTGGATCTCAAACATAATACAATTTGTATCATGCATGTCTGTCTATGCAAGGAATTAAATTCTGGTCGTTTCTCCAGCTTGGCGAGTGTAACCCATCATTAGTTGGTTAAAGAGAGAAAAATTGCAAGACATGATCATGAGTAGTTGATTATGCTGAATCATCAACGGGGAAGAGGAGACCATATATCCAACTTAGCTAATCGGTGCCGTTTCGGAGACTTTCCGCTTGTGCCAAAAGTGACCTCCAATAGGACAATCCAACAGGTCTAAATGATTTTGATATGCAACAGCTGAGTAGAGTCTTTGCAGTAGGAAAGCGTAAAGTTAGTGGTCCCATTACTTTCAAGATTTAGATGGCTGGCTTTATTCTGAATGCTAGAGGCTTAGGGGAACCTGAGAAGTGTTTCTTTTTGAATGAGTCAATTACTAAGTACAGAGTGAACTTTATTGGGGTACAGGAAACTAAGAAAAGCGATTTCTCTTTTAAGTTTCTTAAAAGTATTAGTTGTAGGCATGCTTTCTCGTGGATATGGGTACCTTCAGTAGGACAGTCGGGAGGAATTCTACTAGGAGTGAACTGTGAGGCCTATGAGGTGATAGAATCAAGAGATAGAAAAATTCCATGCTAGGATGCTGGTTAAAGATAAGAAGATTGATAAATTGTATAATATAGTTACGGTCTATGGAGCGCCTCATGATAAAGACAAGAAGGCGTTCTTAGTTGAACTAGTTCATATCTTCAGTATGAAAAAAGTACCTCTGATAGTAGGGGGAGATTTTAACTTGCTAAGGAAAATTACTTAAGACCGTGGTGGAAGTTGGGTGGGGTAATAACATGGCCATATTTTAGACTGGTGTAGTAACTTTTTATTATCAAACTTTAGGGTAATACTCCCTTCTTATTAGAAATAAGCAAAGTTTAAATAGCGGGCTATTGTAATTATAGTCGGCAATTTTGTGAGCTACGAAAGGGTATAGCTCAAGCAAGGCTATATAGCAGTTTTGCTAAATAATGAAAATGAATCAAAATTTAGGCAACACATATTCATATATATGTCAGATAAACATATTAACATACTCACATAAGAGATACGAGAATAATCATGACATGAAGTAGTAACAATTCAGAACATTTGTATACATATTAGTATATTACATAATTGCACCCAAATTCACTAACGCGGAGAGGAGCGAGTGAGGCGAGTTCAGCAGTGAGGGCGGTCGGTAGTAGGAGCTTGCGCGCCGCCGCCATGTCACCCTTTCCTATATGCTAGAGTTTTCGGGGGAGAGAGGAGAGAGAAGTGATTTAGGGGTTAGTGTTAGCATAGCGGTTTTATTTGGATCCAAAAATGGTCTGAGTGACAATTTTTTCTCCAAAATATTGGAGCCTTCATCGCGGATAAGGGGCTAAATTGGTGCTAAATAACTTACTCTTATGCGATTGGGCAATTATATTCAAATAGGTTTCATAACTCTAACTACACACAGGCCCAATTCAACTATGGACTGACTCCAGCGAGTGACACTAAGTGTGACACTCAATGGACATAGTGCATACCGGAAACTTCGGTTGCCCTGAGTACGCAGACTTCGATCTGAGAAGATTGTAGACTCCGGCCTTGCCAGTTCAGAGACACCGACCTGAAATTCTTGCAGCTACTACAAACTGAAAATCCTCTTGGCCATTGTTTTTCCGGAAAGTGTGTGGGTGTAAAAAGAGGTTTTTGTGCTGATAAAGATTTCCCCAAGCTTTTCAACAAACAACCTCTCTTGATGGTACAACTTCACTATGATTAAATAAAATTAGATCTATGGGGCACTGCCTTCAATATTTTCTTGTTTCTGAGGGTTCGACTACCGTCTTGCGCAGTTTATCAATTGTACCTATAGTAGTTAAGCACGCGCTGAGATATCACTTATGTTTTTAACAAACACACAAGAAAGTATAGGAGAGGCATGTCCTTCCATTTACTCTTGCACGATTGGTTAATTATTTTCAAATATAGTTCACAGCTCTAGCTACACACATTTCCCCATGGGCAAAGCTTATTTTCTTTATCTTTGGTTTACAATAAAGTCTTTATGTGCCTTCATAAACATCCGGTTTGTATCCTGTGAAAGTTTTAAATCATTTAGATTTATAGTTTGTGAGTAAATAACATTTTATGAGTATTTGAACTCAAAAATTTATTTAATTCCAAACCACACATCTAAATGGGTTGAAACTTTCAAAGAATGTAAAACATTTGAATTTGGGTCAATCTGGTGCGTCAGATCTTAAATGGATGGCTGATAAACCGCGAGACTTTATCACCGTCCGGCCGGCACTCCACGTTCACATCGCAATGCATCCCCTCGGAGCCGAGCCGTCGGGCAGCACCGGCGATGAGCGGCGGAGCATCGCCTGTGGCCGACGGCCGGCGAGATGCCGTGCCCGTGATGGATCCGGCCGGCGAGGCTCAGCCCGGATCCGGGAGCCGGCCGGTCGCAGTTGATTCACGGGGAGAGGCAGGCCCAACCACGGGCGAATGATCTAGAGGTTAGTTCGTCCGCTGAAACTCGCCCGGGTGTGTAGCGTTCTCTGAACTTAATTCTTCTTCTTCTCTGCGTTCAAACCTGCTGCTGTGTTGTAATCGATCTCTCCCAACGTCGCCGTACAGGTCTGCTGCTACGTTCGGACTAGATAGACACGGCGGGAGGCGCAGTAGTTCCTTTTCGGTTCACTAGTACTAGAAGCAAAAGACCCGTGTTGCCGCGTCCAGTCTAATACAATCAATATATTTTTAGTAAAACATATATAGAGCAGTAATAATAAAACAATAGTATCACTCGTTCACTCTCTTTCAACAGGATCACTCAAACATCCTCACATAAACATAGGAAAGTAAGGAAAATAACATAGCTGTGTGAGTTATAGAAATAATAGACCTACATCACTCAATAAATAAAAAACATGACACTATAGAAAAGCTTAATCTCTCAGATACTCAGATAGAAAATCAAAATACGACCATAATTATGAAATGTCATGAAAGTTAAATTGTGTACATGGTTCTATGAAGATTCCAACAAAATAATTGAACAAATTTGCGACGATCTATATACAATATATGATATACAAGATAAACATTGCAGACACAAGAGCTAACTAATCACGAGTTGATTATACATCAAAATACTCAAGGTTATTGATTTATTGTAATAAAAGCAAGTAGAATTTTTTGACAGAAATTATCTCACAATCAGTAGTAGTTGGGTATAATTATGTCCTATAAAATTCAATCAATTTGATCGAGTACAATCGACACTATGTAAATGGAAGAATATTATACCAATACACACTAAATAATGCACCAAAAAGCAGAGCAAAGTGAGATCTTAAATGGTTTGCATGACATTTTAATTTGAGAATCGGATCCATATTACACAAACTAAAATAAATGGCATGAATACCACCAATAGTTTTTTAGTACATATCTAATTGCAGGAATGACTATCTCAAAACATATAGTTAGTCATCTTCACCATACATCACATGTTATTTTAGCACTGTACGCTCATGAGTCATGACTTTTCTGCACTCTAACGACATCAGGTGAGGCTAGACACACATAGCTCCGTTTCAGTGTATGCATCCAACCATCTACCAAATACACACATGCACTATCAATAACTAGGTGGCATCAAACAAAATGCGTCTAACTCATCATACCACCCCCATTCACCATCGAATTGGTGCTCACGGTATCAACCGCAGTTGTGACCATCACCAAATCGAGCACCACTAACAATGACGGCGACATCAATGGCTGATAGGAGAACTAATATGAGTATTCACGTGCAACTAATGCGACATATGTAGTAAGTCCTTCACCTCACTGGCATTGGGTGGCCACAAAAGTATGCATAGACCGCACGTGGACTTGCAAGTTAACTTTGGACTTGAGAGACGATATCGGAGATGGAGGTGCCCCGTATTCCAAGAGGCTTAATGGAGCCAAATCTGTGCGTGGAGAGATGGGCAAAATTTACAGCGGAACGAATGTTTTTGGTAAAATACAGATAGAGTAATGCGAAAGAAGAGAAATGATTTTGTGTGGCGTAATCAGCGTGACGCTATGGTGGGCGCTGTCGATAGAGAAAGGATATAGAAGGGAGAGAGTTGACGTAAATGCATATAGCTTTGAGCTCACAACATTTTCTTTTTCTTACAAAAATTGAAAAGAAATGTTTAGTTTTCAGTATTTGGCCAATGAATAATACAACTACGTGTATGTATTGTACGTGCTCTTGAAATTTTGTAAGCATTTTGTATTTTGGGCTACATAAAAAGGAGAAATTTTAAGGGGAAATGTAGCTATTTTTCTTTTTTCACAATCACAATTTTATTTTATTTTGTGTAGCTAGTAATACCAATTTTTCATTGAAGATTTAACAAATATATTAAAAAAAACATATGTATGTATCAAACTTTTTTTGTAGACCTATAGATGGGGTGTCCACCATGGTGTAGTCTAAAACCTAGTATTTAACTAAATACTATTTAATTGTGTCCATCTTGATTGGGACATGTATAGCAAGAAGAAGGCAAAAATCTTAGTGAGATTAGTATTTGTAAAAACGAGAAATTTCAAGAGGAAATATAACTATTTTCTTTTTCACGATCACAATTTTTGTTTTTTATATAGCTGGGAACTCTAGTTTTTCACCGAAAGTTTAGCAAATATATATAAATATGTGTATCTATCCAACATAATTTTTTGTAGGTGTGGAGTATATATGGGTTCAATGTGCCACCATGGTGTAGTGTGTAACTTAGTATTTCATTAAATAATATTTAAGTGGGACCCAACTTGATGTTGACATGTGAAGCAAGGAGAAGGCAAGAATCTTAGGGAGTTTAGTATTTGTGTGTATCTATCTAACATATTTTTGTGTAGGTGTGGAATATAGATGGGTTCAAAGTGCCACCATGGTGTAGTGTGTAACTTAGTATTTCATTAAATAATATTTAAGTGGGACCCAACTTGATGTTGACATGTGAAGCAAGGAGAAGGCAAGAATCCTAGGGAGTCTAGTATTTGTGTGTATCTATCCAACATATTTTTGTGTAGGTGTGAAATATAGATGGGTTCAATGTGCCACCATGGTGTAGTGTGTAACTTAGTATTTCATTAAATAATATTTAAGTGGGACCCAACTAAATGTTGACATGTGAAGCAAGGAGAAGGCAAGAATCCTAGAGAGTTTAGTATTTGTAGAGATTAAACATGGGTATATCTTTTGATATCTTGCCACACATCGAATTAAAATCCTCAAGACCTTGATTCACGGAAGTATGATACCTCTGAAGGCCGTGGTGCACCAAGAGTTGGTCATGGTCGTAACCGTGGCAATACGAATCCGAGAAAAAATGGTAACGTATATGGTAGAGGCAACATTCGATCTTATCCGATCCGATCCATTTTCACTGCTAGTTCAGTCCCTTTATTTACAAAAAACACCTTAAATCCTGCTGAGGCGCAAAAATATAAAACGAGATCTTATTTTGAAGAATATTGCAAAATTGAAGAAAAACTTTAAACATGGAATCTTATTTTCATGAACACCACGAGATCGAAAACATATGTTCAATTCAATTTTCCAACCAAACGTCGGGCCTCGGTAATTATTTGCATGCAGTGACTTTGAATGGAACACTGTACTGCGTCAGTTAGCTGAACATCACGAACTGGAGAGGCGTGCAGTATTGCTTCTGACCCCGTGCAGTGTTGTGGGTCCACTGGCTGCATTAAGTAAAATATGTACTACTCTGTATACCCTTGTTTTTCTAGTTTACCATCAATATACAGCAATGATTGTTCCCGGGGTTCCCAATCTTGAGTCACCGTAGCCGTGGATGGTCCGAGGCAGCTGCCGCCCAGGTCAGAGGTGCATTTTCCTGCCATTAGTCCATCACTACACGAGCTTAATCCTTCCTCATGTACACACTGACTCTAGCTGGCTTACTATATGTACTTCTGTATGGTTGTATCGCTTATCTGAATCGATGCAGTGGTCGCAGGATTTACTTCCTTAAAAGAACAGAAATGCGTTTACATGAGTTTTACTGTTGTATGATTGTGATGTATTCGATATTTCTATGGTGGCACTATGTCACGGGACCTCAATTTGTTGTGAGAAAATTGGAACCTGCATTTTATATTCCTCCTAATGTCGGTTCTGTCATCACAATCGTGGTGAGTACCACTGCGTCCGATACCTGTTAAATGAGATGCATCTTTTTTACAATTAGAAGGTCTCGAGCTGATCTCTTATGTGCTCCCTTGTCAAGCTTTTGTTTTCAAGAAATAATGTTAATTATATGCATAATTTTCTAGCTGTTGACTAGTATATGACTTTCAGAAAATAATCCAATACCCAAGGCTAGAGTGGTACCCTGCACTTCAACATATATACTCATCCAACATAATGAGTAATACTCCACCAATGTAGAGTAGTAAGATATATTATATCCTACGGTAAAGAAATAAATTACCCATGTATGAAGCAAACGTAAAGAGAGAGGGGGAAGGTCATATAAATTCAAGCTATTTATATGACTTGCAGAATATACGTTTTGCACACGAAGGATGAACAAAATTAGTTAGCTATCAAAACTTCACAACATATTTGTACGCCTTCCAGTATCTTTTGTAAGACTGAATATATTAAACCAGTATGAAAATTATGATAAACCAAAGTGCTTGCAATGATCACTTGACATGTAGTAGTAATTCAATTGAAAGGATCAATTAATACATATCAGTAAGACTTGCATGGAGAGACGATCATTTTCTCTTGGGCAACTGAAACCACTTGCTCTAGGCTTGCCCTCATCATCTCTTAACGATGGCAGCTACGAGTAAAAAAACAGCTACTTAATAGTGAGGAAATTCATCCCAAGACCCCGCCGCCTCCAAGTTTGTTATTTTTCTCGTTGATGAATTGCCAATGCGCTGCATCACAGGGGCCTTCCCTTCTGCAAACATTGATTTGTCAGTGTAATCCAAAAGGTAGATGGCATGATAGCATATAAATTGTCAATTAAGTAAGCATGAGCATGCATATAGTGAGGTCTAAAATTCAAATATACATAGCACTCAAATTTTACTCCAGCACGTATATTATAGTAACTTGAAACATCAAATTGTACTACCGGTCCGACAAAACATTCAATAGTTTGCTAGTTGCACTGCATTATTACTGATTAAGAGTTGTTCCTAAATCTATACTACTATTAAAAGAGCAAACTTGTTCTTGTTGGGATACTTTAAATCTGAGCCCTTCAATATCCGATCAAACGGCTCAGATCGTCTCAATGTTTGACAACTCAACATTGTCCGTTTTAGACCGTTTTGCCCTTCCACCAATCACATAATACGACGAAATTGCCATACTACCGGTTCGATCCACAAAACCTTTTCGTTCTGATTTTATTTTGTTATATTTACAAGAATTGACATCGCTAGATAAAACACCAGCGTGCGCGTGAGAGGCCGCCGTCCAGCAAGGTCGACGCCCTGTTCTCCGACGTGAAAAGACCGGAGCAGGATACCCACGCTGTCGTCCGGCAAGCTCGACGCCCTGCTCTGCGACCTCAAGAGACCGGAGCGGGATACCCTCGCCACGCTGCACGAAATCACAAACGCCGTGGCATCTTCTCGCGGACTTGACGGCGGCCATGGTGCCTCTGCCCCGAGCCTGCAAATAGGAAACCACACGATCGTGGAAACGAACTCTCACGATAGAACCATCACATAGCGTCAGTGCACGAGGGAACCGATTGACGTTGTCGTTGACATGGAGCCTCGGATCCATCGGAAGAAGCGCGTCCTCGAGAGGTGATGGACGGCTTCGGCGTGTCCGATGCAGCCTGGGCGCTCGCCAAGGATGTGTCGCTGGTAGCTTAAGCTGGCTGACGTCCTTCCGGAGCAGAGCCGACAGCTGCTGGACGGGGCGGTGATGCGGGGCGGACCTGTCTCGAAGCTCTTGCTGGAGCTCGGCCACGCCGGTCGACGACATGGATGTCTACACATGTAGTCGGCGGGGTGACGGCTGCCCAAAGCCCTCCCCGTTTCCGCTCCATCCTCCTCCATCACCGGGGACCCACAACCTCCCGGCGCCCGTGCTCTACCGCTGCCGGGACCATGGATCCCACAACCTAGAGCTTGATCATACCTGCACAAGTCATCGTGGTTTCTGCATGCTCTCTGAATTTACGTATGCTTGCATCAAGTTCTTCACGTTCCCATTCTAACTTTGTACTGTATATGCATCCTATTTTTGAATTTACAGGTTGCAGGTACTGAATTCTTTTTCAAAGGCTGATGGTATATTGTTTGAATCAATGTATTTGCAAATAAGAAGCCGTGCCCGCACACATCCTTTGATGAATGGAATACGAATGAGACAATGTCTTGAATCTCCGTCAGAACGAGCTGAGATATGCCCTGGAAGGTTTGGTTTTGGCGGTCCTATGGCCGCGACCTAGGTGATGTTTCCCCCTCTCCCTCTTATCTTGAAAAAATTATCCACCACTGCCTTCCTGCCTACAGAGCTCTCACCACCTCCAGTGTGCGCGACGGTGTGCATACATCGTTCTGGCACGATAGGTGGGTGTCCAACGGGACGCTCGCCTCCTTGTTCCCTGCTCTCTTTTCACACCGTCTTCGCCCCAACATCTCCGTCGCTGACGCTTGTGCCGGGGGTCTTTCTCTTCGACCTCGGCTCTCAGGCATTGCCTCCCAAGAGCTGTCTTCTGTGCACAGCATCATCGCTTCCACCTCGCTCGAGGTTGGCGAGGACGTCCACACGTTCACTTGGGGTGAGGCATCGCCCTTCAGTTCCCGCGTCGCCTATGCAAACACCTCGACTGTCGGTGTCGTCGACGCTGAGGCCTCCGCCTGCTGGGGCTCGCGCCTCCCTCCCAAGATCAAGTTCTTCTGCATCCTCGCCGGCTCGGATCGCCTTAGCACACGGTTCAACCTCCATTACAAGAACTGCGCGCCTTCTGCCCTCTGTGTGTCCTGCGGTGCCCCGGAGACTACTCGCCACCTGCTGTTCGATTGCTCCATCGCCGCCGAAGTTTGGTGTCGGCTGGGCTGTGACGTCTCTTCCCCCACCTCTGTTTGGTCCATCCCGCTGCCGATCTCTGCCGCTGCTCCTGCTTGGGAGCTTGGCGCTGCCGCTGTCCTTTGGCAGCTTTGGAAGGCGCGGAATGACGTCGTCTTCAACAACCGGCCCTCCTCTGCTTCGGATGTGCTTCGCCGCGCGGCTGATGACATGGCGGTTTGGTCTCACCGTCTTGTGGTGGATTTTCGTAGTTCAGCAGATGCCCTGCGTGGCTTTCTGCTGCAACGATCTCTTCGTTGAGTGTGTGTAATCTCCCCCCCCCCCCCCTTTTTTGTATGCTGCTGTTGTGTCAAAACTGGACCCAATTTCGAGGGTCGCGTCGAGATAATAAAACAAGCGGTGGGGTGTTTCCCCCCCGTTATTCTTGAAAAAAAAAGAAGATATGTCCTGGAAGAAAGGCATGTATATTAAGGTAATCCTTGTCACATTAGGTAAGGCCAAGGCATGTATATTAAGGATTGGAGTCTCTCGGCCGAAAGCCCAAAACCACGTCCAAAGCTTTCAATCTCTCCGTGTTCTGCCCAATCCACGTCCAAAGCTTTCAAGTTTCAATCTCGCCGTGTTCCGCCCGATCGCCTACATTGACACCGTCTTGCCCTTCCCTGCTCCACCCAAGTTACAGCTCAACTCTATCTGCTTGAAACGGCAACACAATGTTTCCGCAGCTGGCCTGGTATCAATTATAGCATTTCGTCATACAGATCGGTAAGACAACTTCTTTCCCACAAGTACCACCGCAATTAAAATTTTCAGACATCTAATATCTTGCCTATTTCAGATTCATATTCCAATACAATCCAACCTTGAATTTATTCTATTCATACTAGACAAAGATACCAGAACTGTCTACATTTTGGACCCCACTCCTATTGATCCAATCTACCAACTCAATCCGCAAGCAAAATATGTGTGCGGACTTTTATGGATTGCTGAATACTTAACGAAAGCAATGTCAAAGGCATGCCCTGGGTCTACATGGAACGAGGATATTTTCTATGGCAACAAAAAATAGTACATGATATTTCGGGTCACACGAGGTACTATGTAATAAGTATTTCTTTACTAAATATGTATGATATATATTTCTACCATTGATTACTAATCTAAGATTATTAAAATTTGAAGACGTGCGTTGCACGTGCAGGCCAACTAGTACCAAAAGAAGACATATGTAGATATACCTCATCGATTGTAGAAACTCATGTACGGAATAAACAAATCAATATTTTCTCTCTTCCATATCTTCTTGCACTCTAGTGACTTTAGATTGATCTCGTATATGCCAAGTTCCGTTTTCAGGAAAATGATATCACTGCATTCTACACATCCAATTGGTGTGGGAGTTTGCCAGAAGTTTTGTTTTGGTAGAACTTTATTGAGATCGATGACTATAGGTGGAGTCCATACCGCAACTTCGTCTGAACTGACCTGCCTTGACCACAATTTGAGTTTTAATCCTTCCATGTGTACGAACCCCAGTCTGCCGTCCTCCATTCCCATAAGTATACTGTCGACACGAGCCCCGTCAATTTCCACCTCGAGCGGCGGATAAATCAGTGATAAGTGTTTAGAACGCAAGTCGTACTTGATAATTCTGAGATAATCAATATTGTTCTCCTGATCCCCATAGACATAATCTGTAAACATGAAATAAAGTGCGTCTTGGACGAGGACAGGGGCCATTGTCACAAAGCTTGGATCCTTAGCGTCACTACCAAGATCAAGGCCAGAGCACTTATCGCTCCCCTCGCCCACCTCCAGCAAGGACACGTGGACGAATGCCTTATACGTATACCCACCAGCATATCCCAGGCCGACGAAGACAACCTGTAAGGGCCCCTTGTGATGAAGACAGGCGCGGTGGTCGCAGCCGGTTATGGCACATAGCACTGCGGCCGCATGGCTCCAGTAGTGGTCTCGGGGAGAGTACAACTCCCTCTGGCAGCCCGTCATGGGGTCCCAGAGGACGATGGCCATGGGCTGCTTGCTCTTGTCCATGAGGAGAACGCGGCCATGGCGGCAGTCCATCACATGAGATTTCCCATCTTCGAGGATGCGCACGCCGAACTTGCTGGCTGAGGCGAAGCGCGTGTACGGGCGCATGGAGTAAACGAAGCCCAGCCTTGGGGCAGTTCCATGGAACTCGCGGTACCTGCCGCGGAAGCCGTCGCCAGTGAGGAGGCCGAGCCAGAGCTTGCTGGCGAGGGAGACGCGCACGAGGCATGCGGGCTCGTCTGGCGGAAGGCGGAGGAAGATCTCCTCGACAATGTTGTCCGGCAGGTCCGCCGGCGGCGGCGGCATGGTCGGTAGTTATTAGGGCTTCGGGATCGATGTGGGAGAAGCTTAAACCTGGTGGCGCACGCAGCCGTGTAACCACATGGACGGAGTCCTTTTATTCACGCACGCACGATCGGGTCGGTCGAAATCAAATAGGGCTCGCGTATCTCGTACGACCATGCACGTTGGGCGCAGGCGCATCTGATGTTTGTTCGTTCGACTTCGTTCTGACTTCTAAGTCGTACAGTAGTTATCACCGTCCGGCCGGCACTCCACGTTCACATCGCAATGCATCCCCTCGGAGCCGAGCCGTCGGACAGCACCGGCGATGAGCGGCGGAGCGTCGCCTGTGGCCGACGGCCGGCGAGATGCCGTGCCCGTGCTGGATCCGGCCGGCGAGACTCAGCCCGGATCCGGGAGCCGGCCGGTCGCAGTTGATTCAGGGGTAGACAGAGGCAGGCCCAGCCACGGCCGTCCGGCCGCCGAATGATCTGGGGAGGTTAGTTCGTCCGCTGAAACTCGCCCGGGTGTGGGCCTTTCTCTGAACTGAATCCTTCTCCGCGTCCAAGACTGTTGCTGTGTTGTAATCGATCACTCCCAACGTCGCCATACAGGTCTGCTGCTGCGTTCGTGGTAGAGTCGGACTACAGATGTGCATCGCGTGTGGTTGATTTGGATGCAGTTAAATATCGCGCGCCTGCTCAGAAATCGCCGAGCAAAGAAACAAGATTTCGAGCAGCTCCTTCCTGCCCGTTCGTCCCTGCCGGCTCGCCGTCCCCATGGTATCTCGTTCTATCTATCTATCTGCATATACTTGTGTTTCTTTTACCAACATGATCTTGCTTTTGGGTTTAATAACCAGCCTGTTTCAAACCCCCAATTCAAAGGAACACAGAGGTTTTTTTTGTTTTGTTTTATCCAAGCATGATTGTGATGATGGTTAACGATGCTCAAACATCAACACACTCCGCGTTTTCAGATTGATGCCACTTAAATTCAGTTTACGGGATGCCGAATTCAAACGGCGTCTCTTTTCGCGGCAGCTGTGACCGCTGTTTAACGCACAGTTTTCGGCTGCTGGCTTAATAATTGTGTGTGTGTTTGCGTGATTGTGTCACAGGCTGCAAGGCATCTCGCAAAGTGCGGGTTGGCTGCTGCTCGCTCTTTCAGGGCCCCTGCTGCAAAAACTACTGGTGCAGGTACATATTGCGGCCCTCTCAATGTTGTTTTCGATCATATATATGTCATGCTATATTCCCGGCCTTGCTGGTGGAGTTTTTCCATGGCAGGGATTTACTTATTAAGTTTCTTCTTGAACCCTGATGCTTGATGCAGTCACCGTGCTTAGAAACCTGCAGAGGAGACACTGCGCAAGCTTTGCCGGTCAGAGAGCACCGCCGTTTCCTTTCACAAGTTTCTTCCAACTGATTTATCGATTTTTTCCCATGCATAAACGGCATGCGGTTTCTCTTATAACTTGTTTTCTGCAGGAGACATGACGCTGATAGGCGAGTTACGCAAGGAGCTTTGGCCTACCTTGCGGACCATTGCAGCTACTGGCATATTAATCTATGCCGGTGACGCTCTGGTTAACAAATTGGATAAGCGAGGCATCGTAATCTCGGTCGGCAACAAGGTTTCTGTCGACAGATCGGACAAGGCTGATTGGGAAGAAGAATGCCGTAAGTTGAAGAGAGCGCACGAGGATCTAAGAAAGAGTATCAATGAGATCAAGGAGGCCAACAGAAAAAGTGCTAACTCGGATGGTGTGAACAGAGCGGCCACAGTTTACAGCACGTATCTCAGCAGTGACAAAAAAGTTAAATTTGACGGTGTCAATGACGTGTCCATGATTTCAACGACGAAATTCAAGGATGTGAAGGGAGTTGACGAAGCCAAAGCTGAGCTCGAGGACCTAGTCTGCTACCTAAGAAATCCCAAGGTGAGAGACATTAGCACCATCAATTAACAACCTGCATGCCGGCGTGTGTTCGATTCAGCTCTCCTTTCATTACTGATTGAGTTGCTAACCTAGCGCGCCTAATTTGCAGCATTTCACACGCCTTGGGGGCAAGCTTCCAAAGGGTATTTTGCTTGTGGGCCCACCTGGCACAGGGAAGACCATGTTGGCAAGAGCTGTTGCCGGTGAAGCCGGTGTTCCATTTTTGCGATCAGCGGTAGCGATTTCGATGAGAAGTATGTGGGCGTCGGGGCAAAAAGAGTGAGGGAGCTCTTCAGTGCAGCAAGGAAGCGATCGCCTTGCATAATATTCATCGATGAGATTGACGCAGTTGCTGGGAACAGGAACGGAAATAATACAAAGTCGCAGAGGCAGACCCTGAACCAACTGCTTGTTGAGTTGGATGGCTTCAAGGAGAATAACGGGATCATCATCCTCGCGGCGACCAACTTCCCAGAGTCGCTAGATAAAGCTGCTAGAGCTGTTTTGTGGTACCCTCAAATAAATAACAGCCATCCATTTTCGTGCATCCAAGGGCCCATAACAATTCATACTGGTGGCAAAAAACTGACCAGTACAAATCATACTACTCAGGAAAATCGGCAGCGGACAATAAAAAAACTCATGACAGGCCCCGGCCCAGAATGCCTCCCTCGGCCCAGGACAGTCTAACCTGTGTGCAGCGTGCTACCGTTTTCCTAAACAAAACTATATTCCTAACCCTAGAATCGATCCCGTCGACGCCTCGTCCCGATGAAGCCCGGCTTCCGTCGTTTCCCTCACGTTGCCGGCGGGACTTCGCCGCGTTCCGGTTGTGCTCATCGAGGAGAGCGCGTACCCGGAGGACCACGATGGCGACGGTGACGATCCGGCCCTTCAGCGCGTTCGCGGTCTTCGGATCCGAGTCGGCGTCCAGGCCGTCGTCTTTAGTCAAATCCATGGTCAAAGCCAACGACGCCGTCATCTTCTCCAAGTCCTACTGCCTGTAAGCCCCCGTCCTGTCTCCTATCAGTCTCCAACTCGCTGGTTCTCCCGATCTGTCCAGGAATGTGCAGTACCAAGTCATCACTAGGTTGGTACAATTCCGAGTTAGCAAGATCAGGTTTTGTAACAGCTCCCTTTTGAAACACCATGGATCCAACATTTAGGCTAAAATCTGTATGGTCTCTTAAGACTTCATTACGAAGGAGCTAATCACATGTACTCTGTCAAGTCTCTTATGTGGTATGTCCAAATGCCTTAGATATGATATTAGGAAACTGCTAAATTAGTCTCACTGCTGATTGCAAAGTGTTCTGCAGATTCTGAGCATTTTGTTCAGGAATGATAAACTACCAATCTTTCAATTTTGATCTTTTCAGGGCATGTTGGTACTTACAAATATGGCAGCTGGGGACGAATTAAGCAAGAAAGTTGTAATGGTTGTTGTTGTTCCTCGCTGAGCATAACGCATCAAGCCATCGTTTGTGGTCAACTGCTCAACTTTCTGCACAGCAAGGATAAACAGTTGGGAGTTCCAACTTTGTGTTGAATTGATAACTTGGCTTACCTAAAAAGTGATTCTTTATCGCCAGACTACAAAATGCTGGGGTAATTCCACAAGTAAAAAGCATGATAAATGACCCCTGCTTGGATTGCAAGGTACAGAGTACTACTTGCCTTCTCTTCTTAAATAAGTGATCTTGAGATAATGCTTGGATTGCAGGGTACTAATGGCGAAATTGAAACAACAGTAGGTGATGGTGGCTGTATTGCTTAAATGCCGAAAACAATTTTGATCAATTGCTGTTGAGAGTAAAGAATAATTTTAGAATGCTTGAAAATTATGTCATTAGAAATTTATTTGCATGTTGATAACAATTAATCTATGTATCACTTTTAAGTAGTCTTCAGTATGTATTTATGTTGTGGATTAAAAAGTCGACGGAAAAGCCGTTTGGCATGGACCAGGATAGAGGCAGCAACGCAATAGTGGTTTGTACACACGTGAAGCGGGGAGAGTAACCACACCATGTCGTCTTGTTACTATAAAAAATAATGAAAATAAAGTGTCGTAGCTGTATTTGAGAACCGTTTCACATGGACTTGTAAAATCGGAAGGGGAAAGAGTTATGGTTGGTGATAATAGTATAGGAGTAGCTAACTTTACATCCCATGCATATCGTTTATCTTTCTGATGAACAAATATTTATTACATCCCTCTCATCTCATGCACAATATTGTTTCCTTTGCAACAGTGTCCTGGAGATATTGAAGAACTCAGTTGTGTATGCATCCCACAAAAGAGCTCATTCTCTTACTTTGTCAAAAAATGCAGCGGAATCAAGTTTTGAGCACCAATTATCTGGTATTGATGTCATTGGAAGGATATTGGCAATGGGGCAAATGAAGCGCATTCCTAGACTTGACAGATCAGCTGAAAGCACTTATGCGTGGGCTGACCACATAGTTGCTGAAGCATGGGAGGATAAAGACTTCCAAGCCAAGGGCAAAGGCGACGAGGAAGGCTGGTTATAAGATGATCACGATGGCGAAGGATGGATCTCTTCACAGGCCCGGAGATATATTTTATGAGAAGCAAATAGTCCATCTGTTTGCCGAGATTCTGGACAATTATGGGGAAAGAAACAGGGACTACACAAGTGCTTGATGCAGAAAATCATCCATTGTCTGAAGCCGGGTGGTTCTGCAAATTGCGTTCCAATATCTTTTTCCGTACCTACTTTGTAACAGCCATGTGTGGAACTATTGGACGGATAAATTTTTCATCCTGTGATTGCAAGAGGGGCGTTATATGCTAGCACTATTTGGGAACTGTTGCTGAATTGTTGGCGGTGTAGTCTCCGTCGTTCGTGCCAGTTTCCCCAGTTATCGTGCAGTATTGTACACCCAAGACCAAAGTGCATAGCTGTTTGTAGTTGAACATGTGTCAGGAATCAGTACGATCTAAAAAAGAATAAAGTCTCATGCTTAAGCTTCACCTAGACAAGAATAAGGTCTCATAGCAAGCAAAACAATCAAGCAGCACAACATGTTTGTCTCAGCCATAGATTACATCCGTAACAGTGCAACACATACATGAAGTTCACATACACACACTGTCTTAAACCATATCCTTTGTACACGCAGCACAACATGTTTGGTTCCAATACACACACTGTCTCCTTGTTACACTCGCGCTCTGAGACAAAGACTGAGCCTCCAGGAGGATGCACGTCTTTGGTTCCAATAAGACATCACTAACAGAACAAGTAAAGTGCCACAAAGTACTTCAAGACAGACCAAAAATTCTGCCATTCTGCGCAGATCTGAAAATCAACTAGACAGTCTGGACAAAACCATCAATCAATTATCTAGTTTTCTGTACTTCACTTGAAACAACTGTCAGAGCATCTTGTAGAATACTGTTTCATGTGTCTTTCCATTTTAAAGATTTTTTGCTAGTACTGAACAAAGAAGCAAAAGATGTCCCTGTCAATTAATACTTTACATTCTTAAGATTTTCTAATTGATATCTCATGCTCGCACTAACGAGGCTACGCTCGACGCCAGCGTCCCTGCCATCGCCTTCCGAAAGTATCTAGCAATGCGCCACCAGCAGCGACATCTTCTGCTCCTACGCATCATTACAAAGTTTCAAATTTTCAGTTTCATATGACAAATCATATATATTATCAGCCAACGATCTGCTGCATATTATAAAATAATCTCCACATATGAAAATTTGACTATAGTATGGTTATTTTGCCTGGCATGATCTCCAGTTCGTGAGTACTGTAATTACGGTACTTAAGCACACGCCATCACCTTCAAAATATAAGTATTTCACAAAAGAAAAGTGTATGGGTAACTAGCAATTTTGTGTTCGTGGATGGGTTCAGTTTTGTTATGAGATAACTGAATGTTCATCACATTAGATGATGGAGGGGAACAAGTACCTCGTTCCTCAGGCCGTCAGGCGGAGATGGGGCCGGCGTTATGCAGCAGGAACAAGTTGGCTTGCCGGTCTGGGAGATGAGCCGAGGCCGTGTCCGCGTCCGAGGTGGAGGCGGCGGCGGCGGCGTGCTCCAGCTGCGGCGAAGTCGAGGCCGAGGTGGTGCGTGAGCTGGAGGCCGTGGACACGGTTCAGGTGGACGCAGCGGAAGCGTTCCCGGGCGTGTGTAATCTGTAGGCGGTGGCCGAGGTTCAGGTGGAGGTGGCGGCGTCGTCGTCGTCGTCGTCTGGAGGCGGTGGCGTGCGAACGACAGTCTCGATTTGCTGTCGGGTGCGAGAAGGAGACGGTTGACTCTGGGCTTATCTTTTTTTCTGATACTTCACGGTTTCCTGGGCCTGTTGGGCTTAATCTTCTCAGCTTAATCTGAGCCGTCCGTTGAAATCATACTGCTCCTCTCTCGTGAGTAGTAAAAGGTACGGTAAAAGTTGCCAGCTGCTATTAGACCTGGGCGTTTTGACCGACAAGTTCAGGTTCCTAATCCAGATATTGAGGGCCGGCGACACATCCTCGAGGCTTACATGTCAAAGGTACACACACTGTCCAGAAAGTTAAGGCATTTTTGTAATCGTTAATTCTTCAATGCAAGATTTGACTTTTCTCTATGATTCCTTTCTTAGGTCAAATCCCAGGGTGTGGATCTGATGGCCATTGCGAGGGGGACACCTGGATTCTCAGGTGCAGACCTTACAAACCTGGTGAATGTTGCTGCTCTGAAGGCTGCCAAAGATGGGGCAGATGCTGTTACGATGGATCACGTTGAATACGCCAAGGACAAGATCATGATGGGCAGCGAGCGCAAATCGGCGGTGATACCTGATAAGTGCAGGAAGATGACGGCGTACCACGTAGGAGGGAGGGCCCTTGTTGCTATCCACATGGATAACGCCTGCCCTATCCACAAGGCTACCATTGTCCCCAGAGGCAACGCTCTTGGCACGGTGACACAGCTACCAGAGGAAGAAGATGCATATAATGTCTCAAGGAAGAAGATGCTGGAGAAATTGGATATCCTCATGGGAGGCAGGGTCGCTGAGGAGATTATATTTGGAGACAGCGAGGTGACCTCTGGCGCCTTGTCTGATCTAAGTGAGGCAACTCAGCTGGCGACTGACATGGTCACCAAGTACGGTATGAGCCAGCGGATCGGTCTTGCTTCCTATGGTAATCAGGGCCGGGCCGGCAAAATCCGGTGCCCTGTGCCAAAATCTAAAACGGTGCCCTATCTCGTACAAAAAAAAATCAATTAATAAAAAATTCAAATATATATGATAGAGTATTTTACGTAACAATTGAATACATTAAAAAATCATACCTATATATCTCAAAGCTGGATAAGATTTATTTGAACATCATCATTCTTTTTGTGTTTTTTGTAATAAAATCTTCAATCATATCCTCATAATTTATCTTCTCCAACATGTCGCCCTCAAGAGCTATTGTGGCCAAATCGTTGAG
Source organism: Poa pratensis (assembly GCA_947311845.1). Classification (NCBI taxonomy): domain Eukaryota; kingdom Viridiplantae; phylum Streptophyta; class Magnoliopsida; order Poales; family Poaceae; genus Poa; species Poa pratensis. Next base: position 102,719,054 of record CAMZMU010000020.1, read on the forward strand.
TCTTTCTTGTGTCATTGTAGTACGCATATAAGACTTCAATAGCTTCAACTTAGAAAAGCTTCGCTCCGCCGATGCAACCGTCACGGGAATGGTCAACAAAATTCTATATGCAATACTTGCATTGGGAAAACAATTATGCCGCTTTATAAACTTCAACACTTCAACAGGCCCAATATTTTCGTTTGGCATGAACCTTTGGAGAAACTTCAGCTCAACAAATAGATCATTAGCATCAATATCAGATTTGTCATCCATTTTAAGGGCAGCCTCAAGATGATCACAAGAAGATTTCAGGCTATCATAATCCAATGAACGCAATGTTTCCGAGGTAAATAAGAAACCAAAAAATTTCTGGTAACCCTGATATTGGTCAAACCTTCTTGTCAGTGATGCAATAGCTTGATCAACAAGAGGTATAAAATAGCTGATGCGAAATGATTCTTCTGCAGACTGTGTGGCAATATTTGTTTCATCTGGGTTCTCATCAAACTGTCTCTTTCTTTTAATTACTCTCCTTGTACGAAATGTTGTAGCAATATCCAGCTCAACTGCAATTCCTTTGGCTATCTCCAATGCTTCTAAGAAACCATTTTCCCTGTACCCCTTGAAGAAAGATATAAGCCCTTCCACTTTCTCAATAGCAACATCTATAAGCATATCCTTTGTTTGCAATTTTTTGCTTACTAAATTAACAGCAAACAATACCTCAAACCAAATGACAATTGCCACTATAAACTCGTACTCTCCAAGTTCATTTGTTGCCAAGCCTAGAGCCTCACTGCTTGTCTTTGGATCAGTGTCACTTTCGGATACCTGAAAATAAAAGAAAGATCATAAATATTATAGCCAAAGGAATTAGTCAAAAGAGTAATGGAATTACATCGTTATAAATATGAACATATTGGTTACCTGAAGTAGAGCCTCCCGAATGTCTGAACATTGAAATCTAATAGCTTTAACACTTTCAACACGACTCTCCCAACGTGTAGCTGACACAGACTTGAGAGTCCATCCTGATCCTGATATGTTATCTAACAAAATTTGCCACTTCTTAGTAGAATTAGCAAAAGTTGTATAGATGCGTTGGATAATTCCGAAGAAGTCTTTAGCTCTACCATCTGTCTTGGCCATATCACAAAGTGTTAAATTAAGACTGTGACAACCACACGCAGAATAGAAAGCTCTAGGATTTACATCCAAAACTAGCTTTTGTACCCCTTGATGCTTTCCTTTCATATTGGACCCATTATCATAACCTTGTCCTCTAACATCATTTATATCAAGACCAAGAAGTTTCAGCTCATTCTGTAGCACATCACAAAGTCCTTTCCCAGTCGTATCATTTACATGTATAAATCCTATAAAGGATTCTTCTATGCAAACATCACTTGCAGATGAATCCACATACCTTATAATTAAAGACATTTGCTCTTGGTGACTTGTATCAGGGGTACAATCAAGTATGATAGAGAAATACTTTGAACTCTTTATTTTCTTAAGAATTTCGGACCTGATAGCAGAAGCAAGCAAGTGCAGCAGTTCATTCTGAATCTTATGATCAAGATAATGGGCATGAGTTTCATCATTTGTAATACGACGAACATGCTCCTGAATAACAGGGTCAAATTCAGCCAACATCTCTACCAAACCCAAGAAATTACCGTTGCTATCTTCATACAACTTGCCATTACTACCACGGAATGCTAGATTATGCTTGGCAAGAAATGTTACAATGCAAACAATTCTGAATAATACCTTTCTCCAATGGTCCTTCTCTTTCTCAAGTTGTCGTTGAGCAACTTTATCAATAGTTTGATGTTTTTCCAATCTACTACGCAACTCATACCAATTAGCCATACTCGAAACATGAGGCACACCTCTCTCGTGATCTTCTAGTTTCTTTTTCATATGTGACCAATCATTAGTGCCCTCATTTGCCAACTGACCTTTCCGATGGCCTTTGGTAAATAATTTACAACCAAAGCAAAAGACTTTATCAAGTTCCTTAGAATACACAAGCCAATCCCTATCACAATGCTCCCCATTTGATAGAGATCTAGTATAGAACTTTGCAGTAAACCTTTTCCGATATGTATTCTTAGGACCTTTCTTAATTGAGAAGTCTCTTCTTGGACCCTTTTGTGCTAAAATATCAATCTGTTTAGAATCAAGAAAATCCCAATTTCTTGGATCAAATATATCAGACCGAAAAGAATCATCAACATCGACCTCAATAGGATCTTCCTCTACCTCAATATTATCTGTCTCTGTCTGGCTATCTCCAGAGTGATTGCAAGGAACAATTGCAAGTGCAAGTGTAGAAGGATCAGTAGACTGATTACCAGATGAACCTTGTGATGCTTCTTTTCTAACAAATCTATCCATAGCCCCTTTTTGAGATTTAATCAATTTCTGTTCATTTTCTTTTCTCTTGCGCTTCTGGAAACCGGACTCTTGTTTCCCCATGATCAATCAAAGTATCAAACCTGTATTATTCAAGAACAAGACAAAAGAGATGAATAAATAAAATTTAAATGTGATTCGATCATGCAACCAGATAATACAAGTGACATACAGACCTGTTTCCAATCTGCCGATGAAGGGGATTACAGGAAGTGAGGCGGCGCAGCACGGCAGCAGCACTCGTCGACTCGTGCTTGGCTGTTAATTGGCTGCTTGCGCGGTCACTCGCGTCGGGCCGTCGGCGACTCGGCGGCGCAGCACGGCGCTGTAGTCTGTAGATTCGATCGATCGATTGGTATTCAGCACGAAACGTCACGGCGTCGTTCGCTATTCACGGCCCTCGCGCGGAAGGCCACTCACGGACGTGGTGCAAGGCTGCCAGCGGGCTGTTTCATGGGCCAGTTTCTCCAGGGTCATATACACATATACATACGTAGAAAAAAAATTGTGCCCCTAAAAATCGCGTGCCCTGTGCCAGCCGCACACTTGGCACCATAGCCGGCCCGGCCCTGATGGTAATGGCGATGGCAAGAACACGGCGGCCTTGAGTGGGTATACGATAGCCGTAGTTGACGAAGAAATGAAAGAATTACTGGCCAAGGCTTACAAGAACGCGAAAAAGATTGTCACAGCGCACAAGAAGGAGCTTCATGTGCTAGCCGATGCCCTTCTTGAGCATGGAACTCTCACTGGAGATCAGATCAAGCAGCTAGTTTCGCCAAGTAAATAAATGGTTCTCAAGCCTGAAGAGAATGCAAGACAGTTTTTAATCCTAAGAAGAATTTTCTTCTTTTGATACTTTAGTTGCATGTGCACCGACTTTTGTTTCTCAAGCCTGAAGAGAATGCACCTGGTTTGCACTTTCTAAATCAGTAAAAACTCTTGTAGGATTCTAATGGGCATGTCATTCTTTCCTATTCATGTGTTTATAAATTGCTGTGAATCAAGGAGGCCTAAGAGGAAAAACAAATGTACATGCGCCACCTTAAAATTTGGGCTGAAATTCTTACTGTAAAATATTTAAAGACATAAGATCGCACATAATCGAGTAAATGACTTACTAAGTGTTTACTTGAATCTTTTACGGAAAATTCAGACTGGACATAAAAGCATTGCAGAAAATCAAATAATTCACCTAAACTCTTCAAATTCAAACTCATTTGTACAATCAGTTAAATTTTGGATGAAGTTCAATTTTTTCAGTATCACATAATCCGCCAAACGATTGTATAGTTTCAGCTTACAAGGAGTTTATTAGACAAATCCGTATTCAGCTGCTACCAAAAATGTCGAGCTAAAAATTCAAAGAGTCCAAATCATTTGAAGACTATGCATAATGATACACAAATATATATGGCTCCCTGGAATGATTTTCCACTTCCAAAATCATTTGGAGATTCCATCGGAATCGCTTATCATTATCTATCAAAATAATGCCAGTTTTATTTCTTAAGTTTTATTTATGATCATGAATTATAGCGAACTATTTTGAATATAACGGATACATTCATAATGTCTCTACCAACTTTATACTACAACTTTCGGTTCATGAAAATTTGTATGAAACTATCTTGAGGTATACAAAGTTAAGAGAGATAAAATAAAAAAATTATAACACATGTCGATATTCGGATCATTCATAATATAGTTGTTTTCCTTTTGTGATTTTTTCATGATGGTTTCTCATACAAGAGGTTTAATGAGACAATATAAATAAAGTAAAGTATGACGCACGCATTTCTCCCTGTAGTTTTTCATTGGACTTTAAAGGAGTTTTTATTGACATGTCTTATAATGCTTCTCTCAAAAAATCCACTGAGTTTTTTTTATGGTTTTCTAGATTGCAATATAATGACGAATTGATAAGGGGCGGTAAGAAATAAAACATGTATATCATATGATCATATGAGATAGATGCCTCATAGGAGGGGTGTCTTGCAACACGCCTCTAAATTGGTCTCTTTATTTACTTTTGTATACTGCAAGCAACATTTTGTTTTTTTGCGAAACACATTACAAACTGAGACGCTTACATACACGGCTTATATAGTTACCGGCATATTAGATATTGACATTGAAAAAATCACCATGAATGACTTGAGGTCGACCAGAACATCGACTCTGCTTAAAAACAATTCCGCCCGTACCGACGTCAAATCTGGGATTAGAACTATGCTGCTCGGGTACCGAGTGGAATGAGCCACTCGGGCAAAAGAGGCAGACAGGTGGACCCTATGCGCCAAAACTGAACTCAAACGGTGCGAAGATCCGGCCGGCCGGCGCTCCCACTCGCATCCCCTTCCTCGGAGCCAAGCCGGGTGAGCGCGCCGGCGATGAGCGGCGCAACACAGCTTGTGATGGCCAGTCCGGGAGGAGGCCCCCGCGCTGGTGCCGGAGCCGACCGGGTCTGCTCAGCAGTCAGCCCAGATCCCCTCGAACAGCTCCGTCGCAGGTAAGGTGAATCCTTCTCTCCAGATTTTTTTTCGATAAAGGGAGTTTTTATATTACTTAAAGAGTTTTAAGCATTACACCCGGCCTCTGCTTCTCTCCAGATACGGTGTACGTTTCGAATGGATGAAGTTGTCTGTCAACTGAAACTCAGTTCAACGGTGGTGTTCTCTGAAACCTTCGATCTCTGTCTCGATTCTTGGTCGGCTCGGCTTGGCTTCTTCTCTGTATCAGGGCCGGCCGAATCTGCATTGTTCTGACCGATTACAACCCCGACGCGAGTATGTAGTAGAGTCGGACTAGATGTATAGGAAGTACACATCAGCTAAATTGCGCGCGTCTACTTGTCAGGTTTTAGAAGTAGAGAGATTAAGAATCGCCGACCAACGAAACCAATTTCGAGCGATTCTTTTCCTGCCGTCTTTGGGTGCGTGCGTTCATCATGGCCTGCCGGCTCGCCCTCTCCAGGGTATGTCTTTGCTTCGTTCATCGTGTGCAGCATGATTGTAGTTGCACTGTTCGTCGATTCTTGGGGTTAAGGTGCCTGTTCGTCGAATCTTGGCGATGCTAATCTTTGGGATTTTGATTTTGATTTTGTACTTGACATGATGCTTAGAGTAGCGTTAGCGATTCTGAAACACTGCAAGGCACCGTCTTTCTGCGTTGTATTAGAGATTGATGCCACAGCCGTGTTCCTTCCGTGATAGCTGTTGTCATTGGTTAATAGGGCTATTCTTTTCCGTCCTTCTTAATTACTGAGTGTATTTCTGTCACAGGCTTCAAGGCGTCTTGCTAAGCCTGGATCGGCAAATGCGATTTACGGCGAGGTAGCGGTGGCTTCTGTTCCTTCTTTCAGGGTGCCTGCTGCAAGAACTACTGGTGGAGGTCTGGCCCTCTCTCCCTCTCTGCCGCATTCAGGAAATACAGCTTTAGTTGACATACTTACATCACAACTGCAAGCTACTGATAAAATTAGGATGACGCCACATCCTAATTTTACGAGACTGATATTAAGAATTATTCTTCCCAATATCATTTTTCGATTATATAAACATCACATTATATTCCGGGCTTTAATTTGTTGGTTGAGTCTTGCCATGGTAGAGATTAATCAAGTTTATTTTAAACTCTGATGCTTAATGTAGGCAGCATGTTCTCTAGAAGATTTAATAGCAATACTCCAGAAAGAGTTGTAGAAGACTTCGAGAAAAACAATCCAGCGCATTCTTCAGAGCTCTGTGAATATGTCAAAGCCCTCGTCAGTATTGAATTGCGAACCCGAGGTAGCTGCCGTTTCCACACCTTTATTTTAACCTGTTTTTTTCCTTGCAAAGCAATTTGTTTTACCAATTGTTTTACGCAGGAGGAACTGCTAATTCAGCCACAGGTTCAAGCACAAGTTTTTTTAGAAAATATTTCCAGAGGAACACCGATGCTGCAAACAACGTGTCCATGAACTTAACAACGAAATTCAGTGATGTGAAGGGAGTTGACGAAGCCAAAGCTGAGCTCGAAGACATAGTTCACTACCTAAGAGATCCCAAGGTGAGAGACTTTCTTGAAGTCGATGGAGATGCTAACCTGGCATGCTTAATTTGCAGCATTTCACACGTCTTGGTGGCAAGCTTCCAAAAGGTGTTCTGCTTGCTGGCCCACCGGGCACAGGCAAGACCATGTTGGCAAGGGCCGTGGCTGGGGAAGCTGGCGTCCCATTCTTCGCGCGCAGTGGTAGCGATTTCGAGGATAAGTATGTGGGTGTCGGGGCCAGAAGAGTGAGGAAGCTCTTCAATGAAGCAAAGGAGCGATCCCCTTGCATAATATTCATCGATGAGATTGATGCCATTGCTGGGCGTAGACACTCAGAAGATGCAAAGTGGGAGAGGCAGACACTGAACCAGCTACTTTCTGAGATGGATGGCTTCAAGCGGAATGATGGTATCATCGTTCTCGCGGCAACCAACTTAGCCGAGTCGCTAGATAGTGCCGTTGTTAGACCTGGTCGTTTTGACCGTCATATTCAGGTTCCTAATCCAGATGTGGAGGGCCGGCGGCAGATCCTGGAGGCTTGTTTGTCAAGGGTAAATACTATGTCCAGAAAGAGAAGGCAGCCACTTCGTATTCTTCAAATGCAAGACTTTAACCTTTATCTATGATATGATTCTTTTTTTCAGGTCAAATCCCAGGGTGTGGATCTGATGACCCTTGCGAGGGGGACACCAGGATTTTCGGGTGCAGAACTTACAAACTTGGTGAACGTTGCTGCTGTGAAGGCTGCCAAGGATGGGGCAGAAGCTGTTATGATGGATCACGTTGAATACGCCAAGGACAAGATCATGATGGGCAGTGAGCGCAAATCGGCGGTGATACCTGATAACTGCAGGAAGATGACTGCATACCATGAGGGTGGGAGGGCACTTGTTGCTATCCACACGGATGGTGCTCTCCCTATCCACAAGGCTACCATTCTTCCGAGGGGAAGCACTCTTGGCATGGTGATGCAGCTGCCAGAGGAAGAAGATGTGTATACTGTCTCAAAAAAGAAGATGCTGGCAAAATTGGATATCCTTATGGGAGGCAGGGTGGCCGAGGAGATTATATTTGGAGTGGACGAGGTGACACATGGTGCCTTGTCTGATCTAAGCGAGGCAACTCAGCTGGCAACGGACATGGTCACCAAGTATGGTATGAGCCAAATGGTTGGCCTAGTTTCGTATGGTGGTGGTGCAGGTGGGAAGAAGGCGACCCTGAACTGGCAAACGGCAGCTCTGGTCGATGACGAAGTGAAAGATTTACTTGATAAGGCTTACAAGAACGCGAAAAAGATTGTCACAGCGCATAGTAAGGAGCTTCATGTGCTAGCGGTTGCGCTCCTTGAGCATGGAACTCTCACTGGAGATCAGATCAGGGAACTAGTTCCACCAAGTAAATAAATGGTTCTAGCAATCGTTAGCAGAATCAGGAAGCACCTTCGTTCTAAGATGTTTCTTCTTTTGTAAATAGATGTATTGTCTCATTTTCGTTGAATTCTGTTTCTTTTATTTGTTTGGTTTGAGATTATGTTTCTCATGTTGAAGAGAATGCGACATTTTTTGCATATTGTATTTTGAATCAGTAAAAAGCCCATTTTTAATCTAAAAACGAATATACCCAAGATATATGATAGAACTGATTAGGATCTCAGTGACTCAGCACAAGGATATTCATATACAATTTCACGGCTCATTTGGACAAGCAGTTTAAGATGGGGGAATTGGGTTGAAACTTCTCTCTGTATAATATTTATAAAATGTAAATCAAACCACACATAATCTTGAGAATGTACTGTTGACATTTCAGCTCATTCGGACAAATAATTTAGGTGAAAATCACTTACCAAGTTTTGGACTGAAATTTTGGTGTATACAAAAAAACTATTCCCTCCGTTCACAAAAGGATGTCACTAGATACATACAAATTTGAGGTTGGTAGTGACATCTTTTTGTGAACGGAGGGGTACCAAATATTACAGAAAGTCACATAATTGACCAAGAACTCTTCAAATTTAACATTTAAAAAATATTTAGGATACAATCATGTATTAACTTGCTAGCGAAAACAATTCTTGGTATATAGGTTTTGCATGTAACGACTGATATTTGTATATCGGTTTTGCAGCTGGGGAAATATATGTAGCTAATAGACTGTGAAACATTACAGATCCTTGTGCTCAATTACATAAGTCGTATTCATTTATAACAGAAATCGTGGGTGCAGCCATGATTGAGACCAAAAACAGGGGCGCAAACACATGGCATTTTCTTTAGACTTTACATTTGCGTCCAGCTGAAGAATCGAAAAGAGAAAAATATTCTTAGGACAGGATTGTTCTGCCTCTCAACTGTCAGTATGAAAAACATGTTCATGAATCTGCTAACTATTGTCGAAACTATGTATTCTTTGGCGATACTAGCTCCTTGATCTGGTCTTCTCCGGTGAGAGTTCCATGCTTCAGGAGGGCATCGGCTACCACATGAAGTTCCTCACTGCGCGCAGTGACAATCTTCTTCGCATTCTCGTACGCCTTTCCGACTAATTTTGTCACCTCCTCATCAGCCATGCCTTCTTCCCACCGACACCATCACCATTGAAAACAATGCCGGCCCGCTGGCTTATACCATACTTGGTGACCATGTATGTGGCCAGCTGAGTTGCATCGCTTAGATCAGACAAGGCCCCAAGGGGCATCTCATCCGTTCCAAATATAATCTCCTCGGCCACCCTGCCTCCCATGAGGATGTCCAATTTCGCCAGTAAGTACGCGGCGCGACCAGCTGAGTTGACGGCATCATAGTAGGACGAGCACCTGGTGATGACGGCGCCCGCGGTCAGGCTGCCTCCTCCCTCGATCAACGCCGACCAACCGGCTCCCGGATCCGGGGCGAGCAGAGCCGGTGCGCCTTGAACCCAGCACGGGGCTGGTGAGATAATAGCCTAAAATTACCACTTTTCATGTAAATTTACCGTATTGGTTGTTGCCGAAATCGCATTTAAGTACCACATGTGCCACGATTTTTCTTAGAAAACCTAAATCGCTCGTGACTAGATTTAGACAGTTGTTCTGACACGTCTAGCCCACATGTACTATGACGTGGCAAACAATGAGACGGAGAGGAAAGCGGCTGCTACGCCATAGGGCCTACCTGTCACGGCGTTGCAAGCGCGTGTCATTGACCGCGGTTCCCCTCTTTTATTCCTCTCGTTCGAGTTTTGTTTCAGCCGCCGTCGTCGCCGAGCTGGCCGCCGGCACCGTCATCGTCGCCTCGTGTCTCGATGCCCAACTAGGCAGCTAGCGACGACTCTGGTTCTAGCCAAGGCGAGTCCCTCCGGGTAAGCAATCTCTAGGGCCACGTCGTTTTTTTATCTCGGGTTTGGTTTTGAATTCATTTCGCCGATTTTGTAGATTAGGTCTTGAAATCTTGATTGCTTGTGTTGATTAGGCGTTCACCGCCGTGAGTATGCCCTTGATCCCGTCCACGACCCTACGTTCTTCGGTATAGCGCCGGATACTCCCTCGTTTTCATCCATAACCAGGCGCCTCAGAAGATTGTAACATTTTAAGGAACCAACAGTGGACGCCGTTTCTACCTTTGTTCTGTTCAAAATGTAAGTGTTGGTTTTCTCCCTCTTATGTGTTTTCTATTCAAACTTGTGTGTGGGATTGAATGAACAAACTAGATGTGCAATTGACTAACTAAGTAGATGGTTTCGGGTTGTGGAGGCCCCCCGTGGGGGCTCGACGACCCTTTTCAAGTTTGGGGGTGGTCAAAAAGGGCCTCTCGACGACCCTTTTTGAGTGTCTATGGGTGGTCAAAAGGGTTGTCGAGGACCCAGAGGGATCTCGGTGATCCTTTTTTAGGGTCTGGGGGTGGTAAAAAAGGGATGTCCAGGCCTCTGAGGGGTCTCAACTACCCTTTTTAAGTGTCTGGGGGTGGTAAAAAAGGCCCCCAAGTTGTCTTGACGAACCTCTTTGAGTGTCCGGGGGTGGTCAAAAAGGGTGTCGAGCCCCCCGAGGGGTCTCGACGCCCTTTTTGAGTGTCTGGGTTGTCAAAAAAGGTTGTCGAGGCACGCCGAGGGTCTCGACGCCCTTTTTGAGTGCCAGAGGATGGTCAAAAGGGTTGTCGAGCCCCTTGAGTGCCCTCGACGACCCTTTTTGAGTCTCCCTTTTTGAGTATCGGGGAATTACCAAAAAGGGATTTTGAGGGCCCCGAGGGGTCTCGACGACCCTTCTTGAGTGTCTAGGGGTGGTCAAAAAAGGTAGTCGAGGCCTTGAGGGGTCTCGATGACGATTTTGAGGTTTTGGGGGTGGTCAAAAAGGGCTGCCCAAGCCTCCGAGAGGTCTGGACGACCCTTTTTGAGAGTCTGGAGTGGTCAAAAAGGTCTGTCGAGGGACCTCGACGATTTGTTTGAGTGTCTTGGGGTGGTCAAAAAGGGCTGTAGAGGCACCCGGGGGTCTCAACGACCCTTTTTGAGTGTCTAGGGATGGTCAAAAAGGGTTGTCGAGGCCCCATGAGGGGTCTTGACGACCCATTTTTTAGGGTCTAAGGATGGTTAAAAAGGGCTACCCAAGCCCCTGAGAGGTCTCGATGACCCTTATTGAGAGTCCGGGTGGCCAAAAGGGGATGTCGAGACTAGATACTCAAAAAGGGTCGCTGAGACCTCTTGGGGTGCCTCGACGGCCCTTTTTGACCACCCCAAGACACTAAAAAATGGTCGTCGAGGTCTAAAAAAGGGCTATCCAGGCCCCTCTCGACGACCCTTTTTGAGTGTCGGGGGATTGCCAAAAAAGGGTTGTGGAGGCCCCCCGAGGGGTCTCGATGACCCTTTTTGAGTGTCTAGGGATGGTAAAAAAGGGCCTCTCCAAGACCCTTTTTGAGTGTCTAGGGTGGTCAAAAAGGGTTGTTGAGGCCCCTGGCCCCGAGGGGTCTCGACGACCTTTTTTGATGTTTTGGGCGTGGTAAAAAAGGGTTGCCCGGGCCATCGAGGGGTCTCAACGACCCTTTTTGAGGGTCTAGGGATGGTAAAAAAGGGGGACCTCGACGACCCGTTTTAAGTGTCTTGGTGTGCTAAAAAAGGATGTCTAGGCCCGCCGAGGGGTCTCGTTGACCCTTTTTGAGTGTGTGTGCGAGTTGTCGAAAAGGCATGTCGAGGCCCACCGAGGGGTCTCAACTACCCCCATTTTTAGAGTCTGGGGGTGATAAAACTAGGTTGTCGAGGCCCCCTGAGGGGCTCGACAACCCTTTTTTGAGTGTGTGGGGATGGTCAAAAGGGTTGTCAAGGGGCCTCGACGGCCCTTCTTGAGTGTATGGAGATGGTCAAAAAGATCCTCTCGATAACCCTTTTTGAGTGTCTAGGGTGGTAAAAAAGGTGTTGTCGAGGCCCCCCGAGGGTCTCCACGACCCATTTTAAGTGTCTAGGGGTGGTAAAAGAGGGATGTCGTGGCCCCTCTCGACGACCCTTTTGAGTGTCGGGGGATGGTAAAAAACGGCTGCTGAGGCCCCCGAGGAGTCTCAGCAACCCTTTTTGAGTGTCTAGTGGGGGTCAAAAAGGGTTGTCGAGGCCCCGAGGGTCTCGACGACACTTTTTGCGGTTTTGGGGGTGGTTAAAAAGGGCTGCCTAGGCCCCTGAGGGGTCTCGACGTCCATTTTTTTAGGTTTTCTTGGGTGGTCAAAAAGGGCTGCCCAAGGCCCTCTCGACGACCCTTTTTGAGGGTCTACGGGTGGTCAAAAAGGGTTGTCGAGGCCCCTTGAGGGACCTTAACGACCCTTTTTGAGTGTTTGGGGTGGTCGCCCCCCCCCCCCCCCCCCGAGGGGTCTCGACAACCCTTTTTGAGTGTTTGGGCCAGGTGGTAAAAAATGCCTATCAAGGCGGGTCTAGATGACCCTATTTTAGTGTCTGGGTGGTAAAAATGGGTTGTCAAGGCCCTTCGAGGGGTCTCGACGATACTTTTTGAGTGTTTGCGGATGGTCCAAAAGGGGTTTTCGAGGCCCCCGAGGGGTCTCGGCAACTCTTTTTGAGTGTGTGTCGATGGTCAAAAAGGGCTGTCGACGCCCCCCAGGGGTCTCGACGACCCTTCTTGAGTGTATGGACATGGTAAACAAGGGCCTCTCGATGACCCTTTTTAGTGCATGGGGTGGTCAAAAAGGGTTGTCGAGCCCCCTGAGGGTTCTTGACGACCATTTTGAGGGTGTGGGGGTGTAAAAAACGGTTGTGGAGGCCCCTCGAGGTGCCTCGGCGACCCTTTTTTAGGGTCTTAGGGTGGTAAAAAAAGGGTTGTCGAGGCCCCCCTTGAGGGGACTTGACGTCACTTTTTGAGGGTCTGGTGGTGGTCAAAAAGGGTTGTCGAGGCACCTTGAGGGGTCTCGACGACCCTTTTTGAGTGTTTGGGTGTGGTCAAAAAGGGTTGTCGAGGCCCCCGAGGGGTTTCGGCGACACTTTTTGAGTGTCTTTGCGGTCTCGACGACCCTTTTTGAGTGTCTCGGGATGGTCAAAAAGGGTTGTTGAGGCCCCCCGAGGGGTTTCGAGGTCCCTTTTTGAGTGTCTGAGGATGGTCAACAGGGGTTGTGGAGGCCCCCAAGGTCCTTCCCGGTCTTGTCGCGTGCGGGGGAGGGTGAGACAGAGGAGAACAACAGGATCCGATATGCGCGCATGATTTGGAACTTGCTGAAATCTAACCCTAGCAACGTTAATACAGAGCTAACAGGTTGGACTGACGGCGCAACCAGCGGCTGGTTTCCTCTCCGTCTCCTTGTTTGCCACGTCATTTTACATGTGGGCCAACCTTGTCGGAACGGCTGTCGAAATCAAGTCAGGAGCGATTTGTTTTTTCTGAAAAAATCTTGGCAAAATGTGGTACTAAATGCGTTTTTTGTAACGACCGGTACCGATCCTTAAATTTTGTTGAAAAGTGATAATTTTATGGTATCATGTCCCGGCTGGCACATTACCAAAGGCGTGCGTAGTAGAGTTGGATAGAGATACGTAACAATGTGATCCATGCTCTTAAAATACCGCATGCGTGTCGAGAGATAAACGACCGCTGTTCAAAAGAGGAAAAACACGAGCCAGAGAAAAAGCATACCTAGAAATCGCCGAGCAGCAACGGAGACAGATTTCGACTTTTCGAGCAATTCTTTCCTTGAGCTGATCTCCAGCAGCAAGTCCCGTCCGTCCATCATGGCCTGCCGGCTCGCCCTCTCCAGGGTATTTCATTCGTTCTTACCTTGCGTGTGTTTTCTCCAGCATGATTGTAGTTGATCTGTTCGTCGAATATTAGGTTAATGAGTGTTCCGTCCGGTCCATAAGAACATAAACGATTTGTTTTGTTTTGTTTGAGGGAACACTAGCGTTTTGTTTATGTACTTGCCTTGATGCTTGGCGATGCTGCAAGGCACTAACTTTGTGCGTTTTAGATCAAATTTATGGGATGCCAATTTCGAGCCATGTTTCTTCCACGATTGCTGTCGCCGCCGTTGAATACGGCTATTATTTCCGGTCGTTTGTAATTTTTGTGGGTATTTCTGTCACAGGCTGCAAGGCATCTTGGATCGGCAAATGCGATTTACAGCGAGCTAGCGGCGGCTTCTGTGCCTTCTTCCAGGGCACCAAAAACTACTGGTGCAGGTATACATTGCCCCCCTGTTTTCGATTATGTTTTCTTTTAAACGGTGTTTTCGATTATGTAGGCATCATGTTATATTCTGGGCCTTGTTGGCTGAGGTCTTGAACTCTGATGCTTAATGCAGGCGGCGTGATTTGCAGAAGATTTAATAGCAATGGTCCACAGGAAGTGGTAGAAAACTTCGAAACAAATAATCCATTGCATTCTTCAGATCTCTCTGAGTACGTAAAAGCCCTCATCAGTACCGAATTCCAAACGCCGTCGCGTCATTCGGTTATGTCTGCATACGTAAAAGACCTCATCAGTGCTGAGTTGCAAACTCCACAGAATCATTCTGCCCTCTCTGATTACATCAGAGAAGTCGTCCGTCTTGAATTGCAAGCTCCAGGTAACCCCGATTTGCTTTCAAATGTTTCTTTTAAACTGTTGTTTTTTCCTTTCTTCCCATACAAAAATGAGGTGCAGTTTATTTTAGAACTTGATTTCTGAATGAGGAACAGCTAATTCAGCCACAGATTTATCTGACGACGACACAGATTCAGCTGGGGACGACACAGATTTAGCTGACGACCACACAGATTCAGCTGACGCCGACACAAATTCAGCTGATGACGACACAGATTCAGCTGGCCACGACACATATTCAACTGACGACGACAAAGATTCATCTCATAACGACACAGGTTCATCTACAGACAAACTTGGTGCATTTAACGCGGTGAACGACGTGTCCATGAATTCAACCACGAAATTCAGTGATGTCAAGGGAGTTGACGAAGCCAAAGCTGAGCTCGAGGAGATAGTTCACTACCTAAGAAATCCCAAGGTGAGAGACGTTACCATCATCAATTAACAAACATGCTTGTGGGCGGGTGTTTCGATTCAGCACTACATTCATTTTCTTCATGCTGATCAAGTTACTAACCCTAGCGTGCTTAATCTGCAGCGTTTCACACACCTTGGTGCCAAGCTTCCAAAGGGTGTTTTGCTTCTGGGCCCACCTGGCACAGGGAAGACCATGTTGGCAAGGGCTGTTGCAGGTGAAGCCGGTGTCCCCTTTTTTGCGGCCAGCGGCAGTGAATTCGAGGAGCTTTGGGTTGGTGTTGGGGCTAAAAGAGTGAGGGAGCTCTTCAGTGTAGCAAGGAAGCGATCCCCTTGCATAATATTCATCGATGAGATTGACGCCATTGCTGGGCGCAGGAATGAAGATGCAAAGTCGGGGAGGGAGACGCTGAACCAGCTGCTTGTTGACATGGATGGCTTCAAGCAGAATGATGGGATCATCGTTCTCGCGGCAACCAACTTCCCCCAGTCGCTAGATAAAGCTGTTGTTAGACCTGGGCGTTTTGACCGTCATGTTCTGGTTCCTAATCCAGATGTTGAGGGCCGGCGCCAGATCCTGGAGGCTTGTGTGTCAAAGGTACATACCCTCTCCAGAAAGATAAGGCGCCTTCATAGTCTTCAACTCTTCAATGCAAGACATTGGCCTTTATCTATGTATTTTTGCAGGTCAAAGCCAAGGGTGTGGATGTGATGACCATTGCTAGGGGGACACCAGGATTCTCAGGTGCAGACCTTACAAACTTGGTGAACGTTGCTGCTCTGAAGGCTGCTAAGGATGGGGCAGATGCTGTTACGATGGATCATGTTGAATACGCGAAGGACAAGATCATGATGGGCAGTGAGCGCAAATCGGCGGTGATACCTGATAAGTGTAGGAAGATGACTGCGTACCACGTGGGAGGGAGGGCCCTTGTTGCTATCCACATGGATGACGCCTGCCCTATCCACAAGGCTACCATTGTCCCGAGAGGCAACTCTCTTGGCATGGTGACACAGCTGCCAGAGGAAGAAGATGCGTATAATGTCTCAAGGAAGAGGATGCTAGAGAAATTGGATATCCTCATGGGAGGCAGGGTAGCTGAAGAGCTTATATTTGGAGACAACGAGGTGACTTCTGGCGCCTTGTCTGATCTAAGCGAGGCAACTCAGCTGGCGACAAACATGGTCACCAAATGTGGTATGAGCCAGCGGGTTGGTCTTGTTTCCTATGACTGCGGTGTTGGGAAGATGACAACGCTGAGCGGGAATACTTTAGCCCTGATCGATGAGGAGGTGAAAGAATTACTGGGCAAGGCTTACAAGAATGCAAAAAAGATAGTCACAGCGCACAGCAAGGATCTTCATGTGCTAGCCGATGCGCTCCTTGAGCATGGAACTCTCACTGGAGACCAGATCACGACCGTGATGAAGAATGGAACTCTCACCAAGATCAGACCAAGACACCAGTGTCGTAAGCAGAATCATGAAACGCCGTCTTCCTACTAAGAGTTGAGAGGCAGAACAGTTTTGTCCTAAGAAGATTTTTCTTCTACTTTTCATTCTTTAGCTGCATGCACACAAATGTAAAGATGATGTACCTGTCAGAATCAAGAGAATGCCATGTGTTTGCACTTTTGCATATTTTTATTTTAGTAAAAACTCCTGTTTTGGGTCTCAATCATGGATGTAGCCCAACATTTCTGCTATAACTGAGTATGATTTCTGTGAATGAGCATAATGATATGCAAACGTTTCAGTCCTAGCTACAGACAAGCTGCAAAAATAAATAAGGTACTTGCATAAATGTATCATATGCTTGTAACTATACCTGCTAACCTATGTCAGCTTGTGCAAAAAAAATTGTTGCAATCAGCTTGTCTCCCCATCAGGAGCCTCTCAATGTTAACACGTCTCCCCTTCAGGACCTTCTCAATGTGAACACTAATGACCGCAGCTTCAACTGGCAGTGTGACAGACAGCATACGTGCTACTGCAGAAGGGCCATGGCGCAACAGCAGCAGCTGCTAGCTCTTCAGGCCAGCACGTTTGGCTCAACAAAATGCCCCATGTATAGGCAAGCCACACTTCTAGCTGAGACGCGGAAGCAGCTCTGCCTCACGTATCCAGCTAGCACTCACATGGTTTCATCAGAGATGAACAGCTCGAGGCGTCCAGCGCTGGATCGCAAAGCACAATCATATGCTGCATGTATACAGCTTCTGTTCAATGGAATGTCACCATATGTCGCCTTTACGGCAATCCTCTCATTCACCTGATTGCAATCAGTACCTGCCTTGGTTTACTTGCATGTAGAGCATGAACCTTGATCAAAAACGGCCAAACTGAACCCTTCTGATGTTTGTCTCCCAAGGTTATAAATAGCTTTTGACTACCAGTAGTCTCTGCAAGAGCATGAACCTTGATCAAAACGATGAAAGTGAGTCGGATCTCTGATAATTATCCCCCTGTTTTCCTGTTCAGATAGCAACTTCAGGGTTTCATGGCTTTCCCAGGATATCCTCTGGCTCTTCATAACTGTTACAGGAGCGGCAGAAGGCAAAGTAGACAGCCCAAGAGCCACCGCCAGTAGTTCACCATGCCTGCCGAGCGAGTTCTCGCCAGCCTTTCTGCTTTGGAATCCTAGTTCCCAAATGTCCGTTCCGCCACGCTCAGTCCTCTGTTTCACCCTGACGAGCAGCTCTTCCAATCTGGCGTGAACTGCATTGTTCTGTGGGCAAGGGTTGTCTCCGTCAGCAAAATGACGGATGGATCCGCCAAACTCTGCCCAACTAATACCTGTTTCCTTACTCATGCCCCGCTCTCTCATTAGGCCTCGTGTCCTCATAGCCAATGAGACTTTGCCAGCATCCATGTAGAGGTTGTACAACACCACATATGAAGCAGCAGCGAAGGGCTCGAGCTCCATTAGTTTCTCTGCGGTTTCTATACCTCTCTCTTTGTCCCATGGATTATGCAGGCACGCAACAGTGCACGCAAAAGTATTGGGTCATTTTCTGATCCAGACTCCATTATGAAATCTTCAGCCTCAGCCATCTTAGCAACACGGCCAAGGAGGTCTACCATGCAAGCTTTGTGCTTAGAAGATGGGGAACAGCCAAAATTGGATACCATGCTCTCATAATGCCTGCATTTCAAAAGGACGAATAATTGATGAACTGTGAACATTTTTTAGAAGTTGAATAGAAGTGCCAGAAATGGAGGAGAGTACCCTACTTCTAATCTTCATGTATCGCATATTCTTCAATTAGCTTTAGTTCTGAACATAGATAATTTTTTCCCAGGAAAGGTATGTCAAACTTGAACCCTCCACCTTTTGCATCCGGGCTTGGGACCGGCATTGGCGGTGTTACTTCAAGTCTGATGATCTTATCAGTCCCTGGAAATTGGTAATTCAAAAAGGTATAATTATAGCACACATGAGAAACTGAATGCAAGCCACAATGTACGATTTCCTATATGGAGGGTAAGTATGATATCACAATATAGGTAACCCCTAGGTTTGGAGTATCTGAAGTTCTGAACAGTATTAGCTAATGTAACATGCCTTTTAAGCTTAGTAAGCAGGAGAAAGATTGTCTAGGGAATTGGAAAATTGATTTTAGAGCTATACATAGCAATGTAGGCAGTGTACTATACAATTCCCAGACTTTCAGTTTCTCCCTTGTTAGTACATATAATTTCTGTAGTTTGTACAGGTTGAACACTTACTGTAAACTGAAAAGGATTGCATACATAACACATGAGGATCCCTAAAAATCGTAGGAGGAAGACAACAAACTCTTTGGGAAACAACAAAACAGGCAGGTAAGTTATGACTCATGAGTATGTACCTGAAACCTTCATCCACTAGGCCCTGCTGGCTGCAAGCAATGAGAACAGCAAGAAAAGCAGTATTATCTATTGTGGCGCCGCAGTCCTTCATCTTCTCGATGAGCACTAGAGCCTCATTTTCATGGCCATGGACGGCATAGCTCAAAACCGTGGTAGACCAAGAGCAAGCATCCAGACATGTAATCTGCTGGAATGTCTTCTTTGAAGCCTTAACATCACCTATATTCCTATACATAGCAATCTGAGAGTTGCCACAAACAGTGAACTGGTCGAGTCCAGATTTGACCGCATAACAGTGTAACTGCTTACATGTTGCTGGTAGACTCAGAACAGCACAGGCATTCATCACACTCGACAAAATGAATTGGTCTGGTTCTTTTCCAATAGAAAGAAACTCTATAAATAAATCTAGTGCCTTCTCAAAATTCTCAGCATGTGCGAAAGCTGTAATCATGGATGTCCATGTGACGACATCTTGCTTGGGTGTCATATGGAAGCATCTTAGACTGTCATTTACTGACCGTGGTTTGGAGTACAAGTTGATCAGCGCATTTGCTATGAACTCATAATCTTGAAATCCATTGAATATAACATGGGCATGTATCTGCCTCCCACAGTGGACCGCATCTATCAGATTGCACACTTCGAGCACACTCTTGAACGTAAACTTGGACGGCTTTATCCTCATTCGAAGCAAGTTTGAGAAAAGCCTGACTGCTTCAATTCTGACCTCGGAGCAAGGGTCATTACCTAACCGAGCAAACCCCGCAATCATGGCACTGTAAACCACCACATTCTGATTCGGTATACAGTCAAACACCTTGATCGCCTCCTCCAGGCCGCCGTTCTTGGCATACATGTCCACCATGGCACTCCCGACGAACATATCCAAGTCCAAACCGACCTTCACCACACAACCGTGCAGCATCCTCCGAAGATCCTCGGAGCCCTCGAGCTCCGAGCAGGCCTTGAGGATCCCGCCCAAAGCGAAGCTATCCAGCTTCACCCCCGACCTGTGCATCCAGACGAGCACGTGCACGGCCACCTCGGGCCACCCCATTCGCACGTACGCCGACAGCAGCAGGTTCCAGGACGCCTCGTCCCACTCCTCGGCGCGGTCGAACACAAGCCTCACCTCGTCGATCATCCCGCACTTGGCGTACATGTCGATGACGGAGTTGGTCAGGAACACGTCCCGCGCGAGCCCGCTGGCCACGGCCAGCCCGTGCGCCGCCCGGCCGCTCCTCCCATCCCCGGCGCCGCCGCACGCCGCCAGCACGGCAGCGTAGGTGAACCTGTCCGCCTGGATGCCGGCGCCCCGCGCGTCCCGGAACGCGGCGAGCGCCAGGCGCGCGGAGCTGGTTCCGCCGTGGATGCTGGAGTACCCGGCGATGAGCGTGTTCCAGGACACGGCGTCCCTGCGCGGCATTCCGTCGAACAGGACGCGGGCGCCCCGCATGTCGCCGCAGCGGCAGTAGACGGCGAGGAGGTTGTTACGGAGGAAGAGGCCGGGGCGGTAGCCGGCGCGGAGCATGTGGGAGTGGGTCAGCCTTCCCAGGGGGAGGGACCGGGCCCTCGACGCGGCCCGGAGGAGGCCCGCGTAGGCCGCCGGATCCAGGGGAGGGACGCGGCGGAGGGGGCGTGGAGCGTCCGCCGGCGGGGTGTGTCGGTGGGGAGGCAGCGGGGTTTGGGTCGGGTTCGGGGGCGGCTGCCGGAGAAGACGGTGGTCTGGTCTCCGGTGCCGGAGCAGCATCGGTCGACGGAGCCAGCCGATGGCGCGATGTTTTGGGAGGTTTAAGCATGGGTAATTATCCCCATTTTTTTTTCCTGACTTGGAGATCACACCACGAAGTTTGTGGTTGTGCAACTACCATTGAGACCGACAGTTGGGCCCATCTCATTCAGTCAAAAGACACTTTTGACAAGTTTCATAACTCACACACACACAAAAAATCGTCGCAGTCGTCCTGTTGATCATCTCCTTTTAGAATTATCTGCTGTCAGTCGAGAGATCTCTTCAACATAGATCTTATGAATGTAAATTGTTGTTCTTATAAGTTAAAGACAATGATCATGCTAACTTGATGGAGTTTATGGATATGTTAGTTAGAGGCAATGCATCAGGGTTTTAATGGAGTCATTATTCCTAACTATGCACAAAGTAAAGCCTAATGTTAAAGAAGGCATGCAATATGATTGGAAACTTTGTAATTATCCTTTTTGTATTTACCACTCCAAATTATGCAAATCCATATTTAAAAAATGAAAATAATGCTATACTATATTTTAACTAAAAAATTCAAATTAAATTTTACAAATTGAAAGACAAATTAAATGTCACAATTCAAAACTCATTGATACAGCTTCATTTACAATTAGCAGAGTTTCCACAAATTTGTCATTCTAGCAATTATCGTACACATTTAATAGCAAACAAATTCTACAATACAAATTCGGATTTTATTTGTCTTTTTTTTTTAGAAAAACCATTTTGGCTCCCGTCCCCATGATCATATTTACAAGTTCCACAAGTTCCCCATACAATCACGCAAAAACTCAAGGCTAAAACTTTAAATTCTGGTCTACCCTAAAACTGACAAAATCTAATAGATTTTGGACTTGAAATATGCAATGTCCTTATATTTAGATTCATTTTTTATATTTATTTTGTGTGTCATAATACAGACTATTTCAAAATTAATATTTTGCACATTTGTACTATAGATGATTGTGTACATCTAGTTTTTTAAAATATCTATTTAAACGTATAAACATGATTTTTAACATTTTGGAAATAAAGAGATCAGTGGACCTCGGGAGTCAGAAATCTCTACTCTCATTTTTTTTGTTTCTAGAGTTTTGTTTTGAACTTTGACTTGAAATTTTGTGACATGATTGATACATGCTCCATCCATGTCGCTATTTTTTATTTGTCCTTTTAGTTACTTTTGTGTTGTTGTTTTCGAATTAGGAGCACACTACGACCAAGTATATATGATATGTTCCGTGTGATTACTCAAAAAGTAAATACATTATTTGCAAAAACTACTACCGATGCAAAGTGCTCCCTCCTTTTCAAATTAGGTGACACGCATTTATCTGAACATGGATTCATTTAGAACAATTTTGGTGTGTAAATACATATGTGATAAATCTGTGTCAACTAATATAATGAATAAATTGAACGAAGGACTTGCTTTTATGCCGGCTTTGCTTGAAAGCATACAAATACGCTGGTCACAGAACTTGACGATTTTACTTCAAGTCGGCGCGAAAATCCTCTCAGTTCCCGCAATTATTTTCTACTTCCATCTTTCTTTCCCGCGAGATACCCCTAAAAAAGCTCTCGATACCAAACCCTCGATTTTTTCCCCATTCCCGAATTCCCCAACCAAGCCAAACCCTCGCTCCCGCGTCTCTCTCCCCAGCCATGGAGGCGGCGGCAGTGGCGGCCGCGGCTGCTGCAGCGGCTGCCAAGGAGGCGGCACTGGCCGCTTCGGTTGCGGCGGCGGCTGCTGCGAAGGAGGCGGTTGCGGCTGCGGCGACTGCCAAGGAGGCGACGGCGACCGTGAAGGAGGCGGTTGCGGCGGCGTCAGCCGCGGCGTTAAATGCCGAGGAGGCGGCCGCGAGGGCTTCAGCTGCGGCGTTAGATGCGAAGGAGGCATCGGATGTGGCGGCGGCTTCGGCGGCGGCGGCGGCCGCTGCGGCGGCGGCGATGCAGGCTTCAAAGAAGCGCAAGTTCCACCTCATCGACGACCAAGATCCACCGGGGAGCGGAAACGGCGATGATGGGGATCTCATCGTCGACCAGGATGATCCAACGGGGAGTGGAAATGTCGACGACCAAGGTCCCATCAGCCGCCTCCCCGACGCTGTCCCCGCCAGCATCGTCTCCTTTCTCCCCGCCAATGAAGGTGTCCGCACGCAGGCCATCTCTCGCCAGTGCTCTGCTCCCCTTAACATCGTGAGGGACTTGAGCAGGGGAGGCGGTGGCGACAATGCAAGCTTCTTACAAGAAGCATAAGGTCCATCTCGTCGATGACAAAGATCCACCAGGGAGTGGAAGCTTCGATGATGGGGATTTCATCAGCCGCCTTCCGGTCACCCTCCTCGGCCGGCCCGTATCATCTCTCTTCTCCCCACCAAAGAAGCTGTCCGTACACAGGTCATCTCTCGCCGGTGGCGTCCGCTCTGGCGCTCTGCTCCTCTCAACCTCGTGGCGGATCGTGAACTCAAGAGCAAGAACCACACGGCGATCGACTTGATTCCAAAGATCCTCTCTGAGCATCCTGGCCCCACACGACGCTTCTCGCTGTGCCTGTTTATTAGCGACTGTTATGACAAGATGGAAGGCTTGCTTAGTTCCCCAGCCCTGGACAACCTTCCTGAGTTGGAGCTCACCTTCTATAGGTTTTCCTACAACCGGGACAAGTTGTACCTGTTGCCATCATCGGCGTACCGCTTTGCGCCAACACTTCACCTCGCCAAATTCCACGGCTGCCATTTCCCCAACTTGATTGTGCAACTGTCTCTGAAATTCCCGTGCCTCAAGCAGTTGACCCTGCATGAAGTCACTGTTAGATGTGTATAGGTTACTGTTCATCACACATGTATAAGTACTGGCCTTTGGCCTCCTGGAAATATAGTTGCTCATTCATCCAACATGGTATCAGTCCCAAGTTAGGGTCTCCTCCCACGCACGCAGCAACTCCGTGCTATCTCCTCTGTCGCCGCCGCCGTTGCTAGGCTTGCTGCGCTGCCTCTTCTTCCTTGCTCTCGCTTGATTTCCACCGTTGCCGTCGTCGCCGTCGCTAGCTCTCCTGGCCGGCCGACGCTAGCTCTCCTGGCCGCCTGCTCTGGCCCGTTCCCGTGGCCTGCCGTGTCGGCTACCCCGGCTACCTCAGCTCCGGCCGCCGACCTCTCCTTGGGCTGCCGTGAATCCGGCCGCTGCTATCCAGGTCGCTGCTGCTTTAGGCCGCTCCCGTTGGCCGCCGCCGACGCCATTTCCGGCGCTGCTCCGGCTGATTCCGGCGGACTCCGGCCGATTACGGCGGTCCCCGACCGATTCCGGCCGCCACCGACCGAATCCGGCCACCCCCTGGCCGATTCCTCCTGGCGCCACTGCTCTGCTCGTGGACTGCTGCCCGTGGCCGTTGTTCTGTTCGCTGGTTCGTGCTCTCGGTTTGATCCAGATCCATATTCTCTCTCTTGAGTTGATTTCAAAAAAAAAAAAATCGAAAAAAAAAACAGAGAGCCCGCGATGTCCTCTTTAGGCTATGTTGCTGTTCCTCGGTGCTCCGTGATCTTTGATGGCACCAACTATGCAGAGTTTGTGGGTTTTATGCGCATCCACATGCGCGGCCTCCTGTTGTGGGGCGTTCTCTCTGGCGAGGTCTCTTGTCCGCCGGGCCCCGTTGCTCCTGTGGCTCCTACTCCACCGGTGCCACCCGTTCTTGCCGCTGATGCTTCTGAGGCTGATCGGGCTGCCGCCAAGGATGCTGATGATCTTGCAGTTGAAGCCTATGACCAGCAGGTATCGGATTACTCGAACTCTCTCTCCACTTATCGGGATGCTCTGTCTGTTTACACTCAGTGGTGCAATGATGATGCTCGTGCTACTGCTGTCCTCACTGCTAGTGTTCTACCCCAATTTGCTTCTGAGTTTATGGGATTGGGCACCGCTGCTGCGATGTGGACTTATCTATGTCAGCGCTATCAGCCCTCTGGTGATGCTCTCTACCTATCTGTGGTGCGTCAGGAGCATGATCTTCAGCAGGGTGACTCCACTGTTGATGAGTTCTACACCCAGTGCTCTGCCATCTGGCGTCAGCTTGACTCTCTAAGGACTGTTGTTTGTGGTGCTTGTCGATGTTGTCAGACAGTGAGGTCAGATTTAGAGTTTCAGCGTGTCCACGAGTTCTTGTCTCGCCTTCGTGCCGAGTTTGAGCCTCGGCGTGCTCACTTGCTTGCCCGCGGTCGTCGTGTCCCTATATCCGTTCTGCTGGTTTGCTTGCGGTTCCCACAGTGCTAGCTACCCGAGCTCATGTACAGTCTGCTCCACCGCTGCTTCCCACTCCCCAGGGGGGGTGGGCGGGCGTCCTCCTTCAGGAGCGGGCCGGCCTCGCATCTTCTGTGGCTACTGTAAGAAGCCCGGTCACCCAGAGTCAGATTGCTTCAAGAAGCAGCGCGACCTAAGTCGCTCCTCTCCTGTGGCTCGTGTGCCCTCAGCGACTCCGTCACTCACTGACCAGGATATTGTGTGGCTCAAGCGTATACTGGCTTCATCGGGCTCTTCCTCGACGGGCACCGTTGCCTCGCTGACTGCTTCCACTACTGCTACTCCGCCACCGCCGCCTACACAGTCAGGTACATCTCCGTGGGTTCTAGATTCTAGAGCTTCCTTTCACATGTCTTCTGATGCTTCCACTCTGTCTTCTCTTCGCCCTCTTGATTCTCCTGTCAATGTTCTTACTGCCGATGGCACACCTCTTCCTGTTGCTAGTCGTGGCATTCTTTCTACTCCATCTTTTTCTGTTCCTAGTGTTTCTCATGTTCCCCGTCTTACCATGAATCTTTTTTCCGCTGCTCAACTTACTGATTCTGGCTGTCGTGTCATTCTTGATACCGACTCTTGCTCTGTTCAGGATCGTCGCACCCAGGTTCTAGTTGGAGCTGGCCCTCGGCGCCGTGAGGCTCAGGGCCTTTGGGAGGTTGACTGGCTTTGTGTTCCTTCCGCTGCCACCACACCCGCCAGCTCGCATAATCTTGCTGCCTCCTCCT
Organism: Poa pratensis; assembly: GCA_947311845.1. Classification (NCBI taxonomy): domain Eukaryota; kingdom Viridiplantae; phylum Streptophyta; class Magnoliopsida; order Poales; family Poaceae; genus Poa; species Poa pratensis. Next base: position 102,744,576 of record CAMZMU010000020.1, read on the forward strand.
CTGCGTCCTTCCAACAGTGGCATCATCGACTTGGTCATATATGTGGCTCTCGCTTGTCCTCGCTAGTGCATCAAGGTGTCTTAGGGTCTGTCTCTGGCGATGTATCTTTACATTGTAATGGTTGTAGACTTGGCAAACAGACTCAATTACCTTATCCTACGAGTGAGTCAGTCTCTCAGCGTCCTTTCGACTTAGTTCATTCTGATGTATGGGGTCCTGCTCCCTTCGATTCGAAAGGTGGTCATCGCTACTATGTTCTATTTATTGATGACTTCTCTCGCTACACTTGGCTCTATTTTATGAAATCTCGCAGCGAGGTTCTCCCTATATACAAGCGATTTGCTGCCATGGTACACACCCAGTTTTCCACGCCCATTCGTGTCTTTCGTGCTGACTCGGCTGGTGAGTATATCTCCCAGATGTTGCGTGGTTTTCTTGCCGAACAGGGTACTCTCGCCCAGTTCTCTTGTCCTGGTGCTCACGCTCAGAATGGCGTTGCTGAGCGCAAGCATCGCCACCTTCTTGAGACGGCTCGTGCGATGATGATCGCCGCCTCTCTTCCACCCCACTTTTGGGCTGAGGCTGTCTCCGCATCCACCTATCTCATCAATATCCAGCCTTCGGCTGCTTTGCAGGGTGGTATTCCTATGGAGCGTCTCTCTGGTCGTTCTCCTGACTACTCCGCTCTTCGCATGTTTGGGTGCGTGTGCTATGTTCTCCTTGCTCCCCGCGAACGCACCAAATTGACCGCTCAGTCGGTGGAGTGTGTTTTTCTTGGCTACAGTGATGAGCACAAGGGCTATCGATGTTGGGATCCTGTTAGTCGTCGGCTACGTATTTCCCGTGATGTGACTTTTGATGAGTCTCGTTCGTACTATCCGCGTCCTACTGCCTCGACCTTTTGGTTGAGGATATCTCCTTCCTTATCTTCCCGACATCTCCCTCTGTGCCTCATGTTCCTCCTCCTCCACCTCCTCCTCCGAAGTCCCACTATTCCTGATACACCACCGACGCCACCCACCTCTCCACCTTCCTCTCCGATACATCGTCCCCTCTCTCCCTTTCCTCTCCACTACACTCGTCGCCCTCGTGCTGTGGATGATCCTCTGACGTGCCCTCCACTTCCGGTGCGCCTCCTTCCCCGTACACCTGCTAACCTTCATACTCGGCCTTCTTTACGGCCTCCTGATCGCTATTCTCCTTCCCAGTACGGTCTTTCTGCTGTTGCTGAGCCTACTTCCTATCGGGATGCCATGGCTCAGTCTGAATGGCAGCTTGCGATGGCTGAGGAGATTGCTGCCCTTGAGCGCACTGGCACGTGGGATCTTGTTTCCCCTCCTCCCGGTGTTCGTCCCATCACATGCAAGTGGGTCTATAAGATCAAGACTCGCTCCGATGGTTCTCTTGAGCGTTACAAAGCTCGTCTTGTGGCTCGTGGCTTTCAGCAGGAGCAGGGACGCGATTATGATGAGACGTTCGCTCCCGTAGCCCACATGACCACTGTCCGCACTCTTCTCGTTGTGGCTTCTGTTCGTAATTGTCTGTGTCTCAGCTTGATGTCCAGAACGCCTTTCTCAATGGAGAGTTGCGTGAGGAGGTTATATGCAGCCACCACCGGGGTACTCTGTTCCTGATGGTATGGTCTGCCGTCTTCGGCGCTCTCTCTATGGCCTTAAACAAGCCCCTCGCGCCTGGTTCAAGCGTTTCGCCTCTGTGGTGACTGCGCTGGCTTCAAGCCTAGCGATCATGACCCCGCGTTGTTTGTGCACACCTCCCCTCGTGGACGGACACTCTCCTCCTGTATGTTGATGACATGATCATTACTGGAGATGACTCTGAGTATATCGCCTTTGTTAAGGCCCGCCTCCGTGAGCAGTTCCTGATGTCTGATCTTGGTCCACTTCGCTATTTTCTTGGGATTGAGGTTTCTTCGACCTCTGATGGCTTCTTCATCTCCCAAGAGAATATATTCAGGAGCTTCTTGCTCGCGCCGCTCTTGGTGATGACTGCACTGCTGAGACTCCTATGGAGCTCAATGTTAAGCTTCGTGCTACTGATGGTGATCCACTCACAGACCCCACACGCTATCGCCATCTTGTTGGGAGCCTTGTCTATCTAGCTGTCACTCGTCCAGATATTTCATATCCTGTCCACATCTTGAGTCAGTTCGTCTCAGCTCCCAGCTCTGTCCACTATAGTCACCTTCTCCGTGTTCTACGATACCTTCGTGGCACGATCTCTCGCCGACTTTTCTTTCCTCGCTCCAGCTCTCTCCAGCTCCAGGCCTACTCTGATGCTACTTGGGCTAGTGATCCCTCTGATCGCCGCTCGCTGTCTGCCTATTGTGTTTTTCTTGGAGGATCTCTCATTGCCTGGAAGACGAAGAAACAGACTGCCGTCTCCCGCTCCAGTGCAGAGGCTGAGTTGAGAGCGATGGCTATGTTGACGGCTGAGGTGACTTGGTTGCGATGGTTACTGGAGGATTTTGGTGTTACTGCTGCTGCACCGACTCCTCTATTGTCAGACAGTATAGGTGCTATCAGCATTGCGCGTGACCCGGTGAAGCATGAGCTCACCAAGCACATCGGTGTAGATGCCTCCTTTGTGCGTGCTGCTGTGCAGGACCAGTTTCTTGCTCTTCACTATGTGCCCTCTGAGTTACAGCTGGCGGACTTCTTCACGAAGGCACAGACTCGAGCGCAGCATGGGTTCTTTCTCTCCAAACTCAGTGTTGTTGACCCACCATGAGTTTGAGGGGGGGTGTTAGATGTGTATAGGTTACTGTTCATCACACATGTATAAGTACTGGCCTTTGGCCTCCTGGAAATATAGTTGCTCATTCATCCAACAGTCACCATCTCGGATGATGCTCTCCAGAGCATTTTCTCTGGCTGCACTTCCTTGGAAAACCTTGAGCTCAAGGATAACTTTGGCATTGGTCGCCTCTGCATCAGTTCCCAAACCCTTAAGAGTTTAGGCTTTTCTGCTGACCGGAGGAGCGGAGGTGTCTTTTTACATGAGTTGATCATCGAGGACGCCCCGTGCCTCGAGAGATTGCTACCACTTAATCCAAAGGATGGTCCAGCGACCATACGAATAATCTCGGCACCTAAACTGAAGATAATGGGTCTCCTCTCTGACGACATACCAGAACTTCACTTTGGAACCACAGTTTTTCAGGTAGCATAGCCTTCATCCGTTGCTCATTCAACATTCCTATATGCAGGCTATTATCCTTATTTGCAAGTGTTTTATATTTATGCAGAAAATGATTGCTGTTGGCTTGACAACCAAAATGCACACCGTGAGGGTTTTGGCTCCCGGCTCTGGTGGCCCTAATCTTGTTGCAGTGGTTAACTTCCTCAAGTGCTTCCCCTGCTTGGAGAAGTTGTATGTCATTGTGAGTATAAAACATAATTTCTTGCTTTCGATGTCAAAATGGGCATTTCAGTTTACGTGAAATGTAGCCAACTGCTATATTGCTACCTATTGGCAACTTCTTTTGTAATGTTTGTTCTCTCTTTCTCCAGTTCCAGTCACCCCAACGACGGATGGATACTGATAATGTTCGGCAGTATGACCCACAGAATCGAATGGAATGCCTTGAATCGCATCTAAAAAAGGTGGTGCTGAAGAATTTATGTATTCACTTTGCAAAATTCTTTGTTTTGAATGCGAAAGTGCTAAGGGAAATGAAAATCACAATACCCTACCACCGTCAGCACAAGTGGTTAGCTGAACAACACTGGCTGCTAGGGATCAAAGATAGAGCTTCTAGGGATGCTCGAATTGAACTGAAGTGTGGTATCAAGGAATATTTCACACACAACAAACATACCCATGATTTATCAATGGCTGATCCTTTTGACATGCCCCTCGGATAATTCTCCAAGTATAGTTTTTGCCCATTCTGAAGATCTTTTGCCCAAGGCCCAACTTTTATGTCGCTGCTTTTGTTTCTTGCCAAATGTTGTCCCAGACTTCTGATTCTAATGCTCCAAGAAAGGATCTACTTCATTATGTGAAGGAAATGTTTTGTAGCCTACTCAGGATTGTACCAGGGCTGAGGAAGGTAGTGTCAAGGCTCAAGCTTCAAATCTGTAACTTGCCGCTTGAAGGGGTTTGTCAGTAGTCAATTTTATGTTCTATTGTGCTTGAATGGTAGTTGAAATCTGTTATGTTTAGTTGGTTGTCGTAGTTTCTTTTCTGCTTGGTCCTGTATTGTAAGCCGCCGACATCAGCAGTTACTATATTTATGTATAAACTTCTTAAGGATGCCCTTCGTGCCTCTTGTCTCAAATCTACTCCTTTGCAATTCATGAAAAAATCATGGGAACCTTGTTTCTGCCAGTTTCAGTGTATAATGCATTTTTGGTTTATAGAGGTGTTTCTTTACTCTCAATTGGATGTTGTTGCCTTACATATATCCTAACTTCTTTCATTCTTATGAATAATAGCATATGCAAAGTTCTAATGCTGGTTTTTTGGTATACTTACATCTGTAAGGTGGCATAAAAAGGTAAAGTTGTCAGCACTTTCGATCAATATACTTTTCTGACCTCGTTCCCACTTTAGTGAAACTTTATTGGATTCAAGCGAACTAATGGATGCTTTGTTAAACTATGTTGTTGAATACTTGGAGGGTTGGTCCTTTAGATATTTGAGGAACATACCTGCTCAGTTTGTTAGTTGCACAGCTATATCATCTCATATTTAGATACTTGATTGATCAGAATTTGTCCTAGGAATGGTGGGGCTTGTGTGTGCAATGTTCAGTTTCTTTTTTGTATGTGTGGTTCTTTCTTCTCAGTATTCGTTGGGATCGCCATGGTCAGTTCATTAAGGTTTTGCTATGATAGCCTTTCCTTTCCTGCATAAATTTTTCTTAGGCAGTTGGGCCCCTGTAAGGCAAGCAAATTCGAATTCAATAAGCTCTGATACTTACCGACTATTAAATTTTGTCTTATCATTATTTCCGATCCGTACTGAACTGTCTATTTTACCTTTGGTAAGTGCTAGTTCTGCATTTCTGTTCAGGAATCTATCATTTGTTCCTAGCAATTCTATAATTTATCGCCAGCGAAATCATTAATGGTTTAAACAGGTGGTGTTCTTGCAGATAGACAGGAATTTGGTGCTGATCAATAATGTGATGCTGTAGTAATAGTTCAGTATAGTGGATAACTGAAGAATGCTGGTGCTCCTACTCTGCCCAATAATCAGCGTAGATCGTTTTAGCTTTAAGGTGATAATTTGGTGTCATCCAACCATTTAGTGGTATGTCTTACTCGTTCTTTCCTTCTCTGCATATACGCAATAATGGTTCTTCCTACTTTCTGTAGTCATCGTATAAGCTTAGGCCGCCTATGAATTAATATATAGTTCCGCGTATGGATATTTTCGTTTCTACGAATGTATTAGAGTTTTGTTTCTAGTACTTAGAATGGAATTCTGTTTCACCTTTTTCTATGACTCAAGCTGCTATGCTTTCTAAGTTATATTACTGCCAAACTTTCTAGCTGGTACGTTGCCTGAGCTGGCAAATCAATTCACGTTCTAAATTCTAAACACACAGTTGACAATGAAACTACGGTTCATATCTGTTGCACTTTGTTTTGCTGAAATCAGCACCAGTTACCTGAACCTGAATTGGATGGCATTGATTATTCATGGTGCAACTGAATATACTACTGCCATTGATTTGAGTTGGTCAGCTGGTTGAGATTATCAAGGTCAATCTTAAACTGTTTTCTCTGGCGACCTGGATTCTTTAAAATCACATGTTTAGTCATAGTTGGGTACTCCAACAAAGGAAGAGATTAAGTGCATGAATCAAATTACACGGAGTTCAAGTTCCCGCAATTTAAGGCCTCACCTGTGGCACAAGGTACCTGCATATTATGTCTGTCGCACAAAACTGATGCAATGGTTGTTTGGTCCGCATTTTTAACTGGTTCAGTTTGGTGCACAATTTTTGGACAGGGAGATCTGTAACATCGACCGTCAGGCTGTTAAAATGTGAAAAATAAAAATTGACATACAGAATGGGAAGTCATCTGTGTGTCGTAATATAAGCTCAGTGACAAAATTAAACCACATATATTTTCTCTCTCTGTTACCTTAACCTTTTTTTCATTCTGATTATCTGGGTTTGTTTTCCTTGTACTCACAGTATATGCTCAAACGGTTATACCAGGTGCACAAGAAATTTGACAACATTCAGCATCTTCAGGGTCACTTCGTGGGATTCAGACAAAGCTCACAGTTGATCCAATGGCTGATCGTTCAGAGACGCGGGAGAGGATGTAGTTCATTTCATGTTCAGGTAACACAACAGGGTCTGCGGATGGAATCAGTATCTCAGAAACTAGGACCTGAAGCAGTCTATGAAATTGAAATGCAACATGGTGCTCTGCGACAGGTTGACAGGCCCCGACCCAGCTGAGATGAGATGGAAACGGCCGGATGCACAACACGAAGCGCAAAGCACGCAATAGCAGCCAGCTTGCCATCTAGTGCCATGTTTGATATTGTACGCCGCCCTGTAAGCGCTTCTAACCGAGAAGAGACCCGATCGATCATAGTGCCAAGCCATAAAGTCATCTTGGGGTTGAGAGGGAGTGTTAATGCTCAAAATAATATCTGCATCCGGCGGATAGAAGATGTTCCCAGTAAGGGGCTCATTCCATTTATTTGTTTCCTGGCAGGAAGAGCTGCTTCACTTTCCAGAGCCTCGTGTTCGACAGACCTCTGCGGGCTCTCAGGTTAAGATCCCTAGGGTCTATGAGAGATAAGGAAACTTTGATCAAGGCGGTTGCTCAGGCCATTCCTCTCTATGTCATGAGTGTGTTTAAGCATTTCCACGAAGACTACATGAAGCTTATTCATGATATTTCTTCTCATGCTCACATGATGAAATCATAGCATAAGGATGGACTTATAGCTTGGGTAGCTTCTTTAGTCTAGTTTGCTAGTAGTAAGGTCCTTTTCTTTTTCTACTCCCTCCGATCCGAATTTAGTGTCGTGGAAAGTGGCCTGCTGTAGTACAAAACTGTACACAAGTTGTGACGCTTAAAAAGGATCAGAGGGAGTATAAATATCTGATGTGATTATTTGTATTTGTATTTTATCTTTTCAATAAAAGTGGAAGACTGTTTTTGTCTCACAATGCCTTGCGAGACAAATTCCATGGATTTATTTAAAAGCTTTGGGTGCATTAAACTGCCCCTTAGTTTGTCAGACATCATATCGTTATCTATTTCGCCACATTTCGATTGGGGATTATGCCTTATAGTTTGTGACAGAGGTAGTAGTAGCTACGATTATCCATGTCAAGGAGTTCAAATGAGGTTAATTCTAACAAAATGTGTAGAGATAAACTCCTATTCACGAGTACTGACCACTCACAGCAAGTACAACAAACGTATATATTTCCTAGTTTGCAAGTCAATCGTCAATAAAATGTCTTCTAAATTAGAGCGATGTAGTTCAAATGTGATCATTTTGTAGTACCTCCGTCTCGTAAAAGAAGGCACATAAATTTTCTCAAGAATCAAACGACATAAACTTTGACGAGGTTCTTTAAAACCTTTTTCCAGAACAGTGATACGACGTAGCTGTAATATGAAAATATATGTTATGATGCATCTAATGATGTTCATTTAGCATTGTCGGGGTTGAATTTTTTTCTGAAAACTTGGTAAAAATTTACTTTAAAAAAATATACGCCTTCTTTTACGGAGCGGAGAGGAAGTGAACCGAGGCTTGGCCCGATGGCTGGGACGGGTTGATTTTTGTCCTGGCCCGCCCGAGTTCGAGTCTCCGCACTCGCAACTCGGTGTCGTGCGCACCTTTCTTCTTAATTAATGCGATGCTGAGGGGGCCTCTTCCCCCTCCGGTCTAATTTTGTTTTACGGAGCGGAAGGAATAACATTTATGTATTGAACGATGTAATTGTGCTGAATGCTTAAAGCAGCAAGTTTCAGACGCGCTCTTTTCCTTACCAGGGTACCTAAGGGGACTGGAAGGTTTTTAATGAGGCGGCTTGCTAGCTTAATATATTGGTGGTTATTTTCAAAAAAAAAATGTATAGAGTATGCACATGTCGATCTCAATTCTTAACATGCATGTGTGTCGTTGATTCATGGTGAATCTATAGGAACTTTCTAGCCCGGATAGAAATTTGACAGCAAACATTCCAAATTTTCCAAATTAATAAACTCCTGCGAAAAAAGCGCTAATCATCCAATATGATTCGTGACTATAAAGGAGACAGGAAGGACTCGTGCATGTCATCACGGTCAAAAGTGTCAGAGTTCCTGAAGAAGGCGGCACCGCCTCTTCTCTGCCGTCCAACTCATCCCGGACACGATTCCGATTCCGATTCAGGTTCCAGGGCCCGTCGTCTGGACTGAAACGGGCGAGCATTGGATTTCTCCATGAAGGACAGCAACAACTATAATTGCATCTTCCAGATCAGCCAAGTAAGCTTCTGTTCTTGTATCGATAACACGGGTTGATCAGTGCCTTATGCTCTCTGTTCATATTTTGTTCTTCTCAGTTCATTAATTTAATCAAACAAGTTACACGATACTTCCTCCGTCCCGGTTTACATGTCATGCCTGTGTCATTAAATTGTCAATTTGACCAATCTAATAGTACGAATATTATAAAAAAAGCATACGTTATATTTTCTAATAATATTTTTTATGTTATACAGTTATTAGGTTGGTCAAATTGACAATTTAGGGAGGGAACACGCAAGAGTGCAAGACCTGTAAATCTTTTTGTTTTTTGAGATTGTACACCCTCCGTTTACAATTACTTTGCATTATGAGTTTAGTCAAAGTCAAACTTTGTGAAGTTTGACCAAATATATAAGAAAATATATAAACATTTACAACAATATTTTAGTATTATTAGAATCCTCGTAGGATATATTTTCATATCATATATATTAAATATTATAAATGTTTATATTGTTCGTATATACTTGGTCAAACTTTGAAAAGTTTGACTTTGAAAAAACCCAGAACGCGAAGTAAATAAAAACGGAGGGAGTACTTCTTGTCACCATGTATAACTATTTTCTGTTTTGGGTTTCTGAATATTCAGTTACGTGGCAGCTAAATAATGGGTCCATATAACGAGCATATGTCGCAGCAACCGGAGGAGGACGAAGATAGGCTCAGCACGCTACCCGATGATGTTTTACTGTCTATCTTGGAGAAAATCAATCTAATAGATGTTTTACTGCCTATCTTGGAGAAAATCAATCTAATAATAGTTGCAAGGACAAGTGTGCTCTCTACACGATGGAGGCACCTCCCTTGGTCGCTACCCAACCTCACAATCGATGTCAGGGATTTCTTCTCTACCCCAACTCGGCCATGCCGTGACCCTATCGAGGCAACTGATATGGTGGAAACAGCTATGGCGTCTTTGACCAAATCAACCAGGAGTTTCTTAGCTAATCATCCGAGAGAGTCCAGCATCTTAAGCCTGCACCTTAAGCTCTACTTGACCAACACTTTCTTGCGCGAAGTTGGGCCGCTGATAGGCGACGCGATCGACAGTGGTTCGTTGAGAGATTTGGATCTCAGCGTTCTCGACAAGACGCATCCTATGTGCCGTAGCGACGAGGACATGCTGAAACGAGCTCAAGAAATAGATGCTTTCTTCGGCGCCTACCCTAGCGTGTTCCGCTGCCTCACAAAGCTCTCTCTACAAAATGCAGGCTTTGACGAACTTGAGATGCACCATGTCATGTTTGATTGCTGCAAGCAGCTGAGGCATCTAACCCTTTGTTCTTGTGATACCGGTGCTAAGTCTGTCTTTAGGATTGATGCACCGAACTCAAAACTTCGTGTCCTAGAAATCGATAGATGTCGCTTTGAGAGACTCGAATTGGTCTGCCTCCCGAAATTGGAGAAGTTCATATACGATACATGGATGTATGATTATGTCGCGCCAGTGACCTTTGGGTTTGTCCCATCCCTTGGGGAATTAAAACTCTCAGGTTGTGCAGGTTATGAAGTGCATGCATTTAAGCTAAGTGAGCTTCTAAATGGAATAACAAGCATACACACGCTCACATTGGATTTCCAAGGAGAAATAGTAGGTACTGTTTATTTTTGCTAATGCTACATTTTTTGTATTCATCGTGTCCTCACATGCATGAGAGTTATATCACTGATGTGTTTGTGGATGATAACGAACACACATAGATGAAAATTCCTTGACAAATCTCATTTATATGCTTGCAAATTATTCATTCTTACTTTGTTTATTTATTTCATCCTATGATCAGCTCTGGTTGGAACCTGAAATGGAGGAACTCCGCATTGCGTTCAACAAGTTAAAGAACTTGTCCGTGTGTGGTATCTTTGTTGAATTTGACATTTTATGGACGACGGCCTTTCTTGTAGCAGCACCATATATTGAAAAATTATGTATTCAGGTGATGTCTCTGTATTTCTTTCCTTTAGTTATTCACAAATTTTGGCAGAAAAATACTTAAAACTAGATTCCAATTGTATACACAATGAATTGGTCACACAAATACAGGTATGGGAACATGCATGCGACGTGGGCGAGTTGAGAGATGAATTCTTTCTTGACAGAAGGACTCCTATGTGGGAAATGCACTTCAACGGCTCTAAGAACAGGCTGCTGAAAGAGCTAGAATTTGGTGGCTTTAAATCACTAGAACAACAATTTACATTTATAAGATCCATGTTGGAGCGATCTCCCAATTTGCAGAAGATAATTCTGAGAGGAGACGAGCAATGCGACCAATGTGAAACTTTTGATGCATCTCTTCGTCCTTCAAAGTTTCCAAAGAAGAAGGAGGAGAAAGAAATGGTGGTTAAGCGGATCAGAGACGGAAAAATCTCGCCAGTGATAATCTTCGATGAAGACTAGTCGCGGAGCATGTGAGATTTGATTTGATTCTTGTTGCTCGGACTACACATTTGCACTTATGTCAGCCGTGTTTCAAAACGTAATCACAGAGCTAATTTTTCACACAATTCATAGAGGAAATCTTACATAGCGATTTCAGGCTCAGGTCAGGGAGAGATTGTTTTGGTCTGCCAATTATGTCCTTTTCTGAGAGTCGCTTGTTTTGGAACTCTGCATCCGCGTGATCAGGTTGTAGATTGGAACATAGAAGAACTTATCCTCCATGGCAAGCTTGTAATTCACGCATAGTTCGTAAATTTATTTCCAGTGGTGTGGTAGGACCCAGTTGTCAGTCTCAAATGTATCTATCACTACGGGAGGCAGATACATGCCCATGTTATATTCAAATCACAACAGTGCAATTCCAGCTGAAACGTACCAACTTGTAAACTACAATATTTCACATAACGAAGTAAATTTTACCAAGCCCGTGACCAATTCCATCACGTTTCGCAAGTTAAAGCCACGTTTGGCAGTCTAAGTAGCTTTGTTTACAGCCCCATTGAGCGTCTGACATTGACTGCATCGACACAGGGCAAGCGAGAGATTGAGCGGCCTGCATGAGTAAGCTGTGTGTCACAGCGACGAAGATGACCTAGGTGCCTACACTGCATAGCAAACAATCTCATCAGTGGAACCGATTTTGGGTAATTCAGATTTAGCGAACCGGTGAGAATAGGCTGCCAGAGGTGAAACCTGTACTACCAAAGCTTACCAGTCATGTGTACTGGTGGTACATTTGTACATAACAGGGTATATATATGATATATATCGTGAACACCAGTGGCAAGGCATGATTGAAAAAATTATCTGATCTCTAGCTATACTTTTGGCTCAGATGATCAGTACCAACGTGGGAGTGTGACGTTGTGTTTTGCAGGATGCCAATCCTTCTTTGTTTTTTCTGAAATGCAGACTCCATCTCATGACCGGTGCAAACTATTCAGCAAAAGGGTACCAAAGAGACGGCAGAGAATATCGACTTGTTGCTTTACGTACGTTGATACGTATGTAGAGAATATCGACTTGTTGCTTTAATCTTCATAATATACCACGGCAGAGAATATCGACTTGTTGCTTTACATAAGTTGATACGTATGCACCGCAAAACTGTCAAGCCATGCAAGCAAAACAACAGAAATACATTAAGAGAAACATCACATCACCTCTTCAACGAACAAAGCGTCTGCGCAGATGTGATAGCACAATCATCTCAGCTGTTGTTCAACAGCTCAGCTCGATCATCTTCACAACCAGTGGTAATTCCTATGAGAAGAATGAGTCAATATAGTGGGCAAGAAAACAACTGGTAAAAGATGGCGACACTTCAACTAAGACACTGTTATATATCTCACCTCGCAAAAAATGCTTGCTTTGGCGAAAAGATAAGAAACATTAAAGGATTGACATGTAACACAAGATTAAGTGATTCATCAAGACACTTGCAGACCATCAACCTTAGAATAAAGCATGCAAAAGTCAGTACAAAAAAATTACCAGGAAACATTTGTACAATTGTTTGATCTAAGCCTGTTCACTATTACAGAGTATATATTTATATTTACGTTTTGTGTGCACGATCCATTGCAGAAACGCCAGAAGGATGCGTTTTCCCCACCCTCAGGAACAAACAATGCTGGCCACAGAATTAAGAAACAAAGTTACCACCCAGGAGCCCAACATTACATGAAGCCCATGCGCTTGACAAGGCACCGTCCAGACAATAGAACCCAGTATCTTAAACTGAAAGAGAAAATAGTTCAGCATCGACTCACTAATTAGTTGTCATTACAATGTGCAACGAAAAACGAAGACATACTATTGGTCAGTTTGGTTCTTTAATTTATTAACACTCACGTCTCAGTTTGATTATATTATCCAAGGCAACCGGGACAATAGTCATAAACCGGTCCTAGGATACAGATATATTGTTCCTCAAGTGTATGTTTACTGGTAACCAAATCACCCTTTTACAGTGCCGTCTTGACTATATCTACAAGCCCACACTCTACCTATAAACATGATCCTGACTGTTCAAATCTAAATTTCACTAAAAAATTGTCATCGGTAATGAACTAGAGCTCATATATATGAAAGCATCTACAAAGCATTTACAGTTTGGAATTTCGACATCGGAAATAATGGTGGTACCTGGAGCGTAGAAACCAGTGTAAGGAAAAATGTGAAAGCCAATCCTTTTCTCTGACACCTCCTGGATCATCATGGACTTGAGATGGATCATGTAGATGCTAGGATACACATCAATGAAGATCACATCAGCATCTTCAGCATAGCCAATTGGCTCCACCCCAAGTTCCCGAACCATAAACGCCGCCACTACTTCCGGCGCAAGATGCATCTCCATGTCAACGACCCTGTGATTTGTCCAAGTTACCACACCATCAGTGCCAGCAACCCTTGACCACAAATGGAGACTGAATCCATCAACTCCGGCGAAACCAAGAACTCCATCCTCTGCTGGCATGATGATAATCTGATCGTAGAGACGTGGCACCTCCTTGACGAAACCCAAGCTATTCTTATCCAAATCGAACTCAATGATGCCATGGTTATCCAAGAGCCAGTAGAGTATGTTTCCAATCAGAGCCGTCGGTTTTGCACTGATTAATGAACCTTGCAAATGAATCGATGTGATCTCTCCCCAGGCACCAGTCTCGGACGAGTAGACGCAGGCGGAGGTGACGAAATCAACCTGGTGACTGAACACGAACGCCACCAGGAACGGGCACGAATGGCAGTCGCCGTGGTCGGTGTGACCATCCGCGCAGAGAATAGCGCAATTGAACTCCATGTTCCCTAGACAGACCTGTGCGGGGAACGGCAGGTACCGCTCTTCGCCTGTCATGAGGTCCCAGACGAGGAGCGTGCCGGTGCGGAAGCTGTCCAGGAGGGCGCGGCCGTGGCGGCAGTCGTAGAGCCACCAGTCGTCGTGGGACGTAATAGTGGCGGTGGAGAGCGCGAAGCCTTCGGAGGTGGGGACGAAGAGGGGAGGACCTCGCGGGTGGAAGAAGCCGAGCACCGGAGGCGTCCCCCCGTGGAGCTCGCGGAAGCGGCGGAGGAAGCGGGCGTCGTGGACGAGGCCGCGCCAGTGCTTGGAGACGAAGGAGGCGCGGAAGAGGTGGATGGGCTCCGGCGGGAGGCGCAGGAGGATCTCCACGAGGAGGTCGTCCGGCAGGTGCCGGGGCGGCGAATCGGCGCTGCGGCTGACGACGGTGAGCTCGTCCATGGGGTTTGGAGCGGGAGCGGAAGCGGCGGCGACGACGGAGCGGCGCGGCGCGGCGGCTGTCGCCGGTGAGGTCGGGAATTGGGGAAAGGACGGTGTCGAGGGTTTCGGCTCACCCATCAACGAACGTGACCAGGGTCCTAAACTGCACGTGACCTTGTTCAAAAACAAGAGATGGTCTACATTACTACATCTCGATTACATTTCTATTTCTAGGCCTTCCGATCATGTCCAGTCATCTTCAGATTTCTTCATATTTAAACTTCACTTCATGTATAGCTCAAATTAAAATTGAACCACCTTTTTGTAAAAAGAAAAAGGTGGTTGCGGTTTCTGCAAATTCAAGTAAATATTTAAACTTCACTTACTTTAAACTTCGCATCACTAAATAGTTCTTATTTCTTTCGGGATGCAAGTCATGGTTTAAGAACCTCGTGGCAAAACAACCGAGCATACACTAAGAACTTCCTTTACATAGTACAAATCTTGCAAACCACACATCTCCACCTACCTCGGCACAGCACATGCTTCACTCCTTGCTCTCCACGGTGCGCCACACGAGGGTACTCAGGGTCAATATCTTCTCCCTCGACGAACTCAACGATGGTTACATGCCAATGTCATTCACCAGACTTGAGCGGCTTGAGATCCAAGAGCTTTCTGGGTGGTGTATCCTTGATCGCGTCGCTGCGGTGATCGGCATTGTGGACTTCCTGAGGAGCTGCCTGTACCTGCGGGAGCTCCATCTCAAGTTATTTTGGAGGGAGCAGATCCGAGAAACTAATCCAGACCCTGTAGACCAGATGGCAGCCATTGCTGAATTCTCGCCGTGCAATCCATCGACAAAGATGACGCTGATTGTTGTGATGATTTGGAAGACGACCTTCATAGGAGACTCTCTTGCCGCTACAAGCCTGATTGCTTGAGGAGGGTGATTGTCGGAGTTCGACGTGGGTGAGCTGACATGTTTCCAGTCCTTTTCCTCAAGTTCATTGCAAAGAACGCGTCGACTCTCAAGGAGGTTGTGGTCGACGGAGGGAAGGGATATGACTCGAGCCGCATCGATCTCAAGGTGATGCAATGGTGGCGGTGAAAACGGAAACCGCTGTCTCCCCCACCACCTCCACCGCTATCCGAGTTCCCGCCGTTGGAAGTGCCTCCGTGTTTTGATGGAGAAGTTGATGACGGGAACGATATTCCCGGGGCGTTGGACGTGCCTCCGTGTTTGGACGGACAAGTTGATGGTGTGGACGATACCAAGGCACTGGAGGCCAGGGCCGGTCCTGAGATTTCCGGGCCCGGAACAAAACTAAAACTTGGGGCCCTTAATGTAGACATCATCGTAATAATAATGAATATATGTGTAAGAGATATTTTTTCAGTAAAACTTGAATGAATCCAAAACAGTACACGTATCAAATAAATTGTACAAATTATCTTAAAATTTTCTTCTAACATTTCTCAATGCAAATTCATTTTGATGAGGTCGATGTCAATGTCGTCAAATAATTTCTTGTCGATGCATAATGTTGCCAACCCGTTTAACCTCTCTCGAGTCATTATAGACCGCAAGTAGTTCTTCAATAATTTTAATTTTGAAAATGTTCTTTCAGCCGAGGTGACAGTCACTGGCACAGTAAATAAAAGGCGATAAACAATGGAGATTTGGGGATAATAATCAACTTCTCTCACATGCTCAAAAATAAAAATCAATGCTACTGATTAGAGAATTTAGATGACACGCATCGGCATCACATACAGATACAAATTACAGAAGAACAAATATTTACCATGGGCAAGGTCTGACGGTGGCGGCGACGGCCGGCGGTGTCCTGGGGATCCTGCTGGAGATGGGATCGCTAGATGCTGCTCAAGCTCGATGGCCAGATCCGCCAAGGATCATCCAAAATCAGGTGCAGAGAGGAATCACAGGCAAGGAGGCGAACAGAACAGAACTATAGAGGTCGAGGCGTCCGCGATCATGCTTATGCGAGCGAAGAAGGATGCGATCGATCGACCTGGGCCATGTGTGTGCGATTTGGCTCCTTTCCGTGGGCCACGTTCCTAACTTTCTATAGCCTGAGAAACTGCCTGTGGCAGGATGGTTAGGAGGGTGGTTCCCAACCCACCAGAGTTCAAACCTTAGGTTTGACGCTGGTGCTTCTCAGTTAAGTCGGAATATTCTTCAGGGGGAGGCGATGTTCCCGTCAACAGCGAGGCGCCTGTGGTGACTTCGTCAATCTCATGACTCGACCCGCCGGCTCAGTCTCTCGGAGGTGCTCATAGGGGTAGGGTGTGCGTGCGTGCGTTCATAGGGGTGAGTGTGTGCGTGTGTATGTGAGCGCCTGCGTTGTACTGTGTTTCGCAAAAAAAACTTTCTATAGCCTGGCTGGCCCATTTTCTTTTTTGTTAAATATGTTATATACGTATCTATGCAAGTATGTTACCTATACGGCTATACTACACCGTATCTGGGGTGGGGCCCCTGGATTTTGGGGACCCAGGGCCGCCACCCACCCTGCTGGAGGTGCCTCCATGTTTGGACGGAGAAGTTGACGCCATGGACGATACCAAGGCATTGGAGGTGCCTCGATGTTCCTACAGAGTAATTTATGACGACGACGATACCGAGGACCACAAAGAGGATATATCACCTAGACATTTCATGCATAGCTCTAGAAAAAATAAAAAGGGAGGCTCGCCTGAATGTTGGAGCGTGAAGCCAAAACATAAGGGGTTAGTTATGGGTGGATGGAGGAGACGAGGAGCAGATGGTCCTTGCCACCGTCATCGACGTCGTCTTGCATGGGGAGGAGGAGACGTCACATCGCGTTCTTCTTGTTCCTCTTGCTCCGCCGCATCGCGTTCCGCTGATAACGGAGCTCTTTTGTGGTTTTAACTCGTTGAGTGTTTAGAAGCCGGTTGAGAGCATCATCAAGGATCGATCAAGCATGAAACAGTGAATAATTAATATATACATATGTATGATATAAAAGGTGTCTGTCCTGATTTACTGAATAAACCATATTTTCCTTGTACATTGTAGCAAATATCACACACGTACATTATAAATTTTGTACGTTCATTGCACGTTCCTATAGCATAAAAATGGGAGAAAAACAACTATCTTGCATGTTACAAACACAAGAAAACTGTAAGCTTAGTAGCTTACACACATGTATCTAATATTTTAGAATTTCATGCTAAATTAGAAAAATGGTTGAAAATTATCAGATAACATGCGACATCTTACCATAGGGCAAAGACATTTTTATGTTCCTCCGTTTTAAATTGAATGCGGCCAAGACACGGGTAGAGTTAGGGACGGAAATACTCTAGATAACAAACAAGAGATCGGCGCCATGGTGGAGGAGGATGAGGACGCTGCGGGACGTCATGGGATAGTGCTCTCATCGAGCAGGTAATCCGCGAAGCGTGATAAGAAAGGAGATAGACATACATCCAAAAGGGACGTAGCTGTGGGCGTCGCCGGGTGGATTAGAGAGAGCGGTGATGACGGGTTGGCCTGCTCATCGTGGATGTTGCGGTGGGCGAGGATTCAAAGGGGTCACGATCCCTCCTTGTTGGTGATGTGGCGGATAAAATACGCTCGAAAATGTCGTGAATCCGGACGGACAAGCTTGCAAGTCACCGTGAAGGTGACAATGCAAGGTGGAGATGTTGGAGCGCGCGACGATCTAGAACATGAGATCGGCCGGAGCTTCGTCCACACGGTCTCCATCACCGGAAAGCCCGGCGCGAATGGGTTTTCTAGCCAGAGTTTGGTAGCGGCCATCGTGTTTGTGTCTTTATACTGAATCAAGTCACTAGCATACTCAGTCCTATGAATAACGATAGCCAAGTTAAAAATCAATTGCTTACGATGTATTATTTCCCATCATTGTTAATTTTGATCGTCAATAGCGTCTCTTAATCAACCAGGCAAGATGGACAGACGCGTGTCTTAGAGAAGGATGCATGAGACCGTCCGTTAACAGCTATGACCGCAGAGTGAAAAGAAAAAAAAAATCAACCTATAAAATAAGTGGTTCTGTATATGTAAAGGATCCACACCTATAAATATTTTTTCCCAATAAACTAAGTTGCGTCTACGATTATACAAAAATATCTACTCCCTCTGATCCAAAAAGATGGTCGCTCGTACAGCTATGATTTTGTGCCTAGTATTCGTTTCAAAAAAGATTTTGTGCCTGGTAGATTCTCAATTCTTTAAACACTTCAGTCGGATGGGAGGGAGTATATAAAATTACCGATCTATAACTATCTAGCTACCTACGAAAGATTTTCATGGCTCGTAGCCGAGATGGCAGATCGACCTCCAATACCAAGGATGAGAGAGTCGGGTACTGCTGCACGCAAATCTCTTCTGTCTCCAGGTCAAGGACGATGGGAAGAGTAGCGCTGCTCGAACCACACATATATGCATGCAGCAACACCGTGTTGCCCCCCTGGTCAAAGTACCTTAACACGACAAGACTACGCTCACCGGGGCCGTTGTCGTTGTCCAGAGACCGTAGCTTCTCCTCCGTGTCGATCATCTTGGCCTCTGATTCCCAATATCCGCTAGAAAGCTGACGCCACACCGAAATCTTGGACCCATCAACACCCAACACTCTTAGTAGCTTTCGACCATCTTGTGAGTAGTATGACCCCAAGTGCACTCGTCCTTCGGTGATGTGGCGGGGAGCTTTATCGTGCTCTGCTCCATTGTGATGTAGTTGTAGGAAAAATCTCATCATAATTCTCGTCATAGTGGTACACCAGCCAATGGATGAAACCGCCGTCGAGGACGACAATGTTCCCATGTCCTTGCCAGTGCCGCAAAAGGAAGCCACTATCGGTGTGGATCGGGACGGCAGGTGCCCAGGTGCCACACATGGATGTGGCGGCGTGGACTTGGACGGTGCTTGCATAGTTGTCGTCGTGCACCTCGACGATATTGGCCACAAACAACAGGAAGGAGCAGCCGATGCCGTCGGCGCCGGTGAGCAAGACACATATGTCAAAGTATCGATCTGACCCGATGCCTGGCGGGTCTGAGAGGAAGGTGCGGTGGCCGGTGAGATGACGTACACACACAAATTTGGGTGTTCGGTGCTGACATTGCGGCGGTGGAAGAGGACGAGCCATCCGCGGGAAGCCGCGGAAAGTGATCGCCGAGGAGGTCATCTGCGAAGCACGACACGAAAGGAGATAGACGGACATCTACAAAATATGCGACCGCCGGCGTCGCCGGTGGACCAGAGAGAGCGTTGACGGCAGTACGGCCTCCTCCTCGTCGGTCTTGAGGTAGACAAGGATGCGCGGAGGCACGATCCCTCCTTGTTGGGTGACGTGTGTAAACCGTAGTCATTAGCATATGTTGTAGATATGGTAGTTATAGATTGACTACCAATATTGTTGAGATTGTAGCCTTAATGTACAAGTTAACTCTAATATAAATATGACCGGAGCCCGACCCAATTGGGTACGGCAAGCCATTGATCTTAACTTGGTATCAGAGCCTAGATCCAATCTCTCTATCCACCGCGCCGCCGCCAACCATGGGAACCGAAGGAGCCCTAGCTTCTGCCTCCGCCGGTGCACTGATGTCAATGGCTAGTTCATCCACAGCCATGCCGTCTGCCTCTTCCTTTGCTAGTCTTATCACCGTCGAGCTTGATCGCCTTAACTTTCCCCTCTGGAAGTCTCAGGTCGTCCCGGCCATCTCCGGTGCAGGCCTCTTCGGCTACCTCGACGGAACCATCGTCGCCCCCCCGCTGACGGTGACGGAGGGCGAAGGGAAGGATCGCCACGCGGTGCCCAACCCGGCACACGCTGTCTGGTATCGCCAAGACCAGATCGTGCTTGGAGCTCTTCGCTCCCACATGCACCTCGACATCCTCGCGCAGATGACCTCCTTCACCACCTCGCGCGGCGTGTGGACGGCGCTCCACACCATGTTCGCTGCCCAGAACAGGGCGGCCATCAACAACATCAGGTGCCAACTGTCGGGCACCAAGAAGCACGACATGTCCGTGTCCGAGTACTTCCAGAAGATGAAGAGCCTGGCAGACTCGATGGCGGCTGCAGGCCGTCCCTTGGAAGATGACGAGATCATCGGCTACATAAGCACCGGCCTCGGCGAAGAATTTGATGCCCTCATGTCCTCCCTCACAATCTACAACATGCCTGTCACCCTAACCGATTTCTATGCCTTTCTTCTGAGCCAAGAAGCACGACAGGCACTGCGACGGACCCAGACGCCCGAGTTCAGCTCCTCCGCCAACAGCGTCAACCGCTCCGGTGGATTCTCCAATAACACCCGTGGCGGCTCCTCCAGCGGCAATCCTCCACGTTCGCCAGCTCCTCAAGGCGGACAGGGAGGAGGAGGATCAGGAGGAGGCGGTGGTGGCTATCGTGGTGGGCGTGATGGTGGCCACGGCCGCGGTCGCTTCAACAACGAGGACAACGCTGGCGTCCTAGGTGTCAGGTTTGCAGCAAGGTCGGACATGTCGCGCTGAAGTGCCGTGAGCGCTTCAATCACGCCTATCAAGCGGAAGATGCCCATCACGGTGGGTACCACGCTGGCCCGAACGGCCAGGGCAACCATGGCGGGTATGATGGCTACCATGGAGGCAACTATGGAGGATACGGTGCCTACCAACAAGGTAGCGGATACGGCGGCTACCAAGGTGGCAACCACGGTGGCCACTGGGTGATGGACACGGGCGCCACAGACCATCTCACGGGCGATCTGGATCGCCTTTAATGACGTGAAACACACGTTCGTTGGGAGACCCCAAGAGGAAGGTATGATGTAGTCAGCAGCAAGTTTTCCCTCAGAAAGAAACCAAGGTTATCGAATCAGTAGGAGCAGCAACTCTTCAGAAGGTTGTCAACGGCGCCAGAAAAATAGCTGTTGAAGGGAGTCTGGACTGTTGACGTGGAATCTGCACACAACACAATCAAACTACTTTGCCCCAACGAAACAGTGAGGTTGTCAATCTCACTGGCTTGCTGAAAACAAAGGATTAAACGTATGGTGTGGAAAATGAGTATTAAATTGTAGAGAATGAAAAAGGAACAGTTTGCAGTTTGTGGTTGTTTAATCAGTGTAAAAGAATGGACCGGTGTCCACAGTTCACTAGTGGTGTCTCTCCATAAAAGATATAACTAACATGTTGGGTGAACAAATTACAGCTGGGCAATTGACAAATAGTGAGCGCATGACAATGCATATACATGACATGTTGACTACTATGATATTTAATTGGGCATTACAACATGATACATAGACCGTTATCCAACAGCATCTATGACTAATAATCCACCGCCGGGTTGTCATCCGAGTCCCCCGTTGGTATTAAGTTGCAAGCAACGGATAATTGCATTAAGTAAAGTGCGTAATGTAAACAAACACATATGCCCGTGGACATAGCATCGTTAGGTTATCCCTAGTGGCAACAGCACATCCACAACCTTAAAACTTTCTGTCACTGTCCCAGGTTAAACGGAGACAGGAACCCACTATCTAGCATAAATACTCTCTCTTGGAGTTACAAGCATCTACTTGGCCAAAGCATCTACGAGTAATGGAAAGCATGCAAGATCTTAAATAACATATAAGATAGATTGATAATCAACTTGACATAATATTCAATATTCATCGGATCCCAGCAAACACAACATGTAGCATTACAATAATATGATCTTGATCATGTAGGGCAGCTCACAAGATCTAAACATGATGGCACAAAGTGGAGAGACGACCATCTAGCTACTGCTATGGACCCGTAGTCCAAGGATGAACTACTCACGCATCACTCCGGAGGCAGGCATGGCGATGTAGAAGCCTCCGGTGACGATTCCCCTCTCCGGCAGGGTGCCAGGAAGAGGTTTTGAACCCTCCCGAGCTAGGGTTGACGACGGCGGCGTCTCTGGATCTTTTCGTGGATATTTGCTCAGGTCCTTAGGGTTTTCGCGTCGGGGGGAATAAGTAGGCGAAAGGGCGGCGGCTGCGGACCCCCGAGGGGCCCACACCACCCTAGGGTGCGGCAGAAGGGGGCCCGCGCCCTAGCTGCGTGTGGCCTCCTGGTGGCCCTCCTCTGCCGCTCCTTCGCTCTGTCAGGCGTGTTCTGGAAAAATAGGGACGCCCGTGTAGTTTCATCCAATTCCGAGAATATTTCCAGACTAGCTTTTCTGGAATACAAAAACAACAGAAAACAGGAACTGGCACTTCGGCATCTTGTTAATAGGTTAGTCCCAAAAAATGTATAAAAGTGATATAAAGTAGATGCAAAACATGTAGCAATTGGTATAAAACAAGCATGGAACATCAAAAATTATAGATACGTTTGAGACGTATCAGCCTTCATATGCATGATCGCTATGAAGGACAGGAGCAAGTTCAGGTCGCCAACAGACAAGGTTTGCATATTGCACACATTGGTCATTCTAATCTATCTGGCTCATCCAAACCTTTAGCTCTTAAGAATATTCTCCATGTTCCTCAAATTCGGATGAATCTCCTTTCTGTTTACCGCTTAGTTTCCGATAATCATGTCTTTGTTGAATTTCATAAACACCATTTTCTGTTAAGGATCGAACCACGAAGGCGGTGCTCCTTCACGGTAGGAGTCAAGGAGGTCTCTATCCTATTCCACTTGGTCGTGCCACATCATCATCATCATCTCATCAAGCTTGCTCCACCGTCAAGTCTTCCTCAAGTCAATGGCATCAACGGCTTGGGCATCCATCCAATAAAGTAGTCGAGTCGGTTGTTAGTTCCAATAAACTTCCATGTATCCCTAGCAATGAGTTGTCAGTGTGTGATGCGTGTCAACGCGCAAAGAGTCATCAACTACCCTATAGTTCTTCGAGTCGTGTAACCACCTCCCCTCTTGAACTTATTCATACCGATGTGTGGGGGCCAGCTTCTGTTTCCTCGGGTGGTTATAAATATTATGTCAGTTTTGTTGATGATTTTAGTCGTTTCACATGGATATATTTACTTAAGCACAAATCTGATGTTGAGCAAATTTTCTATAACTTTCAAAACCATGTTGAACGTCTCCTTAAAAACAAAATTCGTATGGTCCAATCAGATTGGGGGAGTGAATACCACCGCCTCCACGCATATTTTCAGCGCACCAGCATATCTCATCATGTCTCCTGTCCACACACCTCGCAGCAAAACGGGATTGCCGAGCGAAAACATCGTCACTTAGTAGAAACCGGCCTTGCTCTTTTAGCCCATTCTTCTGTACCTATACGGTATTGGGATGAGGCGTTTCTGACAGCCTGCTATCTTATAAATCGGATGCCTACACCTGTCCTCGATAAACAAACACCCTTGTTTCGCCTTCTTCAGATTCAACCCGATTATTCCTCTCTTCGGGTCTTTGGGTGTGCATGTTGGCCTAGTCTTCGAAAATACAACTCTCGCAAACTCGAGTTTCGTTCAAAGATGTGCGTGTTTCTTGGGTACAGCCCGTTTCACAAAGGCTATAAATGTCTTGATCGCTCCACTGGTCGTATATATATTTCACGTGATGTCGTGTTTGATGAGCGAGTGTTTACCTTTAAATCCAATGAGCATCCTGACCTTTCTTCCTTAGAAAATCCTGTTGCCTATCCTGACTCCGAGCCGGTAGTGCAGAATGCACCTCTGCGTGCGTATGACTTGTCGCTTTTACCTGGTATTCTGCCTGTTTCAGGATCTCAAACATTGCCGGATCAGCCTCCTACTGGTGCACCTGCGATCGACGTGCATGGCATCGAGCCACGCGCCCATGCACCAGCGACCGATCGCCTCCTCCCGTGCACCTCTCCGTCGCGACCGGCGGCCCATGACGATGCGGCCCACGAAGAGCCCACGCTGCACGTTTCCACTGCGTCGGGCAAGGCAGCTACTCAGCCTCCACCCGTCTTGCCTTCGTCGTCTTCTACGATGGCTGATCCTCCTCCTGCATCGACAGCTACTGCAGCTCCAGGGCCACGATCCAGTCGTGGTCGTCAGATTATTGAGAAGAAGTATACGGATGGCACGATCCGATATGATCCGAAGAAGCGTGCTTTCTTTGCCACGCCCACTACTCATCGGGATGCTCTGTCAGATCCAGCGTGGCGAACTGCTATGGAATCGGAATTTGCAGCTTTGCAGAACAACCGCACATGGGTTCTTGTTCCTCGACCTGCCGGCACGAACATTGTTAGCTGTAAGTGGATTTTTAAGGTAAAGCAACACTCTGATGGCTCTCTTGACAAGTTCAAAGCTCGGTTAGTTGCTCGAGGGTTTACTCAACAGTATGGCATTGATTATTCTGACACCTTCAGTCATGTCGTTAAACCAGCCACTGTTCGTTTGGTTCTTACACTTGCAGTCTCGCGTGGTTGGAGTTTGAGACAGATTGATGTGAGTAATGCTTTCTTGCATGGTTTCTTGGATGAGGATGTTTATATGTCCCAGCCTCCTGGTTTTGAAGATGCTGCTCGTCCCTCATTTGTGTGCAAATTGCAGAAGTCTATCTATGGGCTCAAACAGTCGCCTCGAGCATGGTACTCTCGACTTAGTGACAAGCTTCAACAGTTGGGTTTCCATCCGTCTGTTGCTGACACGTCTCTCTTTGTGTTTCATCATGAGGGTGTCACTCTTTATATGCTGGTCTATGTTGATGATATTGTTATTGTTGGGTCTTCTTCTTCTGCCGTGGATCGTTTGATACAGCAGTTATCTTCCTCCTTTCCTATCAAGGATCTCGGTACACTCAGTTACTTCCTTGGCATTGAGGCTGCTCACAATTCAGGGGGAATGATTCTATCGCAGCATAATTATGCACTTGATTTGCTTCATCGAGCTTGTATGGAGAATTGTAAGCCAGTCTCCACGCCCATGTCCTCTATTGACAAGTTGTCAGCTACTGTTGGAAAACTCTTATCTCCTGATGATGCTTTTAAGTATCGAAGTATTGTTGGAGGATTACAGTACTTAACATTGACCAGGCCTGATATTTCATTTGTTGTTAACAAGGTTTGCCAGTTTCTGTCAAGACCCACAGCTGTTCATTGGGAGGCAGTAAAGCGGATCTTGCGCTACGTTAAAGGCACTTCAAAGATCGGGCTTCAGATCAAGAGATCGCCATCCACATTGTTGAGTGTGTTTACTGATGCAGATTGGGCTGGTAATACAGATGACAGGCGGTCTACAGGGGGGGGGGGTTTGCAGTATTCCTTGGTGCTACTCTGATTTCGTGGAGCTCTCGTAAGCAGCCCACTGTATCTCGATCGAGTACTGAGGCAGAGTACAAAGCACTAGCAAATGGTGCAGCTAAAGTGACATGGGTTCAGTCGTTGTTGAAGGAACTAGGAGTTCCTCAGCCGAGAGCACCAATTTTATGGTGTGATAATTTAGGGGCTACGTATCTAACTGCCAATCCAGTATTTCATGCAAGAACAAAACATATCGAAGTGGATTTTCATTTTGTTCGAGAGAAGGTAGCCCGTGGTGCCCTCGATGTGAGATTTGTTTCCTCCGGTGATCAAGTTGCTGATGGCTTTACAAAACCTGTTAGTAGACAGATGTTGACTCGGTTGTGTCACAATCTGAATCTTGCAAGATGTTCAGATTGAGGGGGAATGTAAACCGTAGTCATTAGCATATGTTGTAGATATGGTAGTTATAGATTGACTACCAATATTGTTGAGATTGTAACCTTAATGTACAAGTTAACTCTAATATAAATATGACCGGAGCCCGACCCATGTGTCGGCGTCGCGGCCGTCTCCCCCGTCTCCGGCGGGCCCTCGTCCTCTCCTCCGCGGCTGCTGGCCGGCGTCCGCCTTCAACCCGTGTCCTCGCCTCCTGGAGCCAGCGCCGGAGTTTAGCTCCCCGCTTCAGATCCGGCGGCGTGGGCTGAAGCCCCTGCCTGTGCTGCCCCGGGTCGTGGCTGCAGACCTTGGTCCTGGCCCGACCCTCTCTGATGTGCAGGGCTATGGACCCTCCGGCAGCCCTCCACCCCCTCTGCGCCGGCGACCCTGCAGTTTCTCTCCTCTGGCGGGCTGCAAGCTCCTCGTCTGGGCAAAAGTGGTGGAGCTTGCTGCCCCTCCGAGGCGCACGGCGGGCGGCTGCCATATCGAGGTGAGTATCCCGGAGAAATCTGCTCTGGTTTGTACCAGGACGGCCATGACGGCGCAGGTGGCGTCGCTAAACCTTGTTGAAGGCGTGGTTTGGGAGATGCACCTCATGTCAGCTTCCTGTTGTGGTTCTGAGCGAAAGCTCCGCGACGACGGTGCCTGAGGGCGCCGTTTCCCTTGTTGAAGGCGTCGAATGTGAACCTCGTGCTGCTTGTCCGGTGGCGGCAATCGGGATTTCTTGGCGCCGTTCGACTTCAGCTCTTGTTGGTTGTGCAAGCTTGGCAAAATCCGTTGGGGACGGTAGCGGCATTGTCGCGAGCTTCGTGTTGTTGGTGCAGTCTCGGTTGATCGGCCCCCTTCGGCGGCGAGGTTGCCTCCCCACGTGGCGCTGGTGCTAGGCCAGAGTGCTTGGGGCTACCCCTTTGGCTGAGGTCGGGGTCAAGGTTCGTGGCATTGGTGCTAGGCCAGTCTCACTCGTTGGTCCCCGTTCGCTCCTGGTTCGCCATCTTGTGGGTAGTCGCCATGCAAGCAAAGTGGTGGTGCTGCAATCTGCAATGTCTCGGGACCGTGATGCCCTTCGACGGCGTCGGACGCACTCCTCAAAGCATTGTCCTGCCTGTCTTCCTGGTGGTGGTTGTCATGCGAGCACGCCTGATAGTGCTTCTCAAGTGCGCCTGTTTCCCACCCCCGCCCCCCTATGTGTGTTGGTGTGCGTTGTTTTTGTTTTATCTCCTCTCCGGTTCCTCCCCGTGTACTCTGGTTCATTTGAACCCATCTTGTAGAGGTTGCAAAACTTCATAGGCAACTTTGATATACTCCCTCCGTCCCAAAATAAGTGTCTCAAAGTTGTACAAAAGTGAATGTATCTATACTTGTTTCATGTCTAGATACATTCACTTTTTGACAAATCTAAGACAGTTATTTTGGACGGAGGGAGTATAAAAATTCAGGTGGGGACTTTGTCCCCCCCGGTGACCATCAAAAAAAAAAAAAAAATTGGGTACGGCAAGCCATTGATCTTAACTACGTGGCGGATAAAATACGGGTAGAGGATGTCACGACGGAGAAGCTTGCAGGCCACCGTGAAGGTGAACAAGGTGGAGATGTCGGAGCGCCCGCCACCGGACCGTCCGGCGCGCATGGGTTTTCTGGCCGGAGTGTGCTAGCGGCCATCGTGTTTGTGTTTGCCGGACATACGATCGAGGCCTTATTGGATCTGAAGCGGGGAATCGATGTTGCTGTCGTTGCAATGGCGTTGAATTTGACACGGGCAGAATCCAGCGCCGGATTTGATTCAGGACTAATCTGCAGCTTATATACAGTGCCCATGTATGGGCCAGACCAACACAAACTCAAACAGATCAATCAAGACTCCCTTAACCTTAAGCCCCATCTTACTAATAATACTATCAATACACGCATGCCATTCTCATTCCGAACAATCAGTACACTTACAATCGCTCTTTCACATTCTAAATAATCCAAAACTGTCAGTGCTTGGCAACGCAATGCAATGCACATATATAGCTCAGATCAGTCAGCACAATTTACCTACGATATGATATGATATTATGCAGGTCTCAGCTTCACACGCCGTGAAGGTCAGAAGATGTCGAGGATCTCCTGGATGAAGCCGTTGCAGAGCGGGCAGTTGCCGCGGCTGACCCAGAGCTCGCGGGAGCAGAGCCGGCAGAAGGTGTGGCCGCAGGGGATGAAGGCGGCGCCCTTGTGCCGGACCATGCACACGCAGCACACGTGCACCATCTCCTCCTCCCGCCCCTCGCCGTCCTCCTCCTCCTCCTCGTCGTCGGCCAGCTGCCGCGCGCTCTTGCCGCCGCCCCCACTGGCCTCGTCCTCCTCATCGTCCTCGTCGTCCCAGCTGTCCGTCTGCTCCAGCAGCGCCATCAGGGACATCTGCGCGGCCGGCGCCTCGTCCTGGTCTTTGCCTCCCTCGTCGCCATCCTCCTCTTCTTCGTCTTCATCCTCGTCGTCGTAGTGGTCGTCGACGACCACCGTGGGGCGGCCCGCTCGGCGCGTCCGACGGTGGGGCCGCCGCGAGTGGAGGCGACGCGGGAGAAGGTGGGCGTCTGGCGGACGGAGGTGGTGCGGGAGAAGGCCACCGTGGCCTCCCCGGGCGCGTAAATGTACTTGTTGCTGCGCGTGCTGCCGCCACCGCCAGAGCTCTTCAGGGCGCCGGGTTTCTGCGATGGGGCCGTCCATGCGTTCGCGGCGCGGCGGAGACGGAGCCTGTCGCGCAGGGGCTTCCAGCCTGATCGGCCGGCGTCGTCGTCGTCCGGGCGGTGGTAGTCGTCGGGGATCCTGAGGAACTCGCGGATGGCAGGGTCGGGCGTGGCCAGCTGCTCTGCGAGCGTCATCGATCGCCGCAGCTCCGGCCGCCGGTCCATTGATCACGCGCAGGTGTCGTTTGCCACGATCAGGTGTGCGTACGTATCCTTGGCGCGGAGGTGGAGGTGAGGAATGCCATAGTGTGTGCATGACAGCAGACCTAAAATAGGAGGAGGCCCAAATTAGGCAACGTCTCCGGCTGAATTTCCGCGTTACATTCAGTGTGACTGATACATGTCCATGTGCATTCAGTGCGTTTCAACTTTCAAGAGTCAAGACCATCAGGTCAAAAAAAAAAACTTTCAAGACCATGAAATCATAGCAAATGAACATGTGTCGATCACATCTTAGAAATCACTAAAAATGATAGCCATGATTAGTTTGTGCGTTTCGTTTCGCAAGTTTCACTAGTGGAAACACCACCTTTGGTCCCGGGTTGTAGAGGCCTTTAGGACCGGATTGCCATCCGGTACATGGCAACCGGGACTAGAGCCCCCCCCCCCCCCCCCCCCCTCTAGTCCGGGGTGGCCTACGACCCGGGACCAGAGAGCTCCACGCGGGGGCAGCACATGGCGCATGCGAGGGACCTCTAGTCCCGGGTTGTATACAACCCGGGACTAGAGATGCACCCACGTGGCGGCCTGCTGCTTTTCTCGTTTCGGTTGTAATAATTTGCAAAAAATACGGTTAATTATCTGTAAATCAGAAAAATACATATAGCATATCAAAATATTCGTAAGAGAAAGCTTTATGAGAAAGTCGGGAAATCGGAAGTCGGAACGGAAAGTCGTGAAGTCGGGAAAGTCGTGAAGTCGGGAAAGTCGGAAGTCGGGAAGTCGGGAAGTCGGGAAAGTCGACGTCACGTTTTCACGGCTTCCCGGTTTCACGTTTTCCCGGCTTCCCGGTTTCCCGGTTTCTTTTCCCGGCTTCCCGGTTTCACGTTTTCCCGGCTTCCCGTTTTCACGTTTTCCCGGTTTCCGGATTAATTTACATATAAAGATCATATATAAGAGGGACTAGAACCGTCATCTATTCGATTACATGGAGATCATGAAGCCACTACTAGAGCCCGTCATCTAATTTGATCTGGTGCCATTGTATTTTCCCTTCATGTCTAAGACATAGTTCATCAAAAAGCCCGCAATTTCCTCGCAAATTGGTCGAAAGCGGTCCTTTAGTTGCAGGTCCCTCCGCATTCGATCCATCTATAAAAGAAGGGAGATTAATATGAATTTCAATCATCATAACAGAAATTATGAATGACACTCAACACAATTGATGGTTATAAAATGAAATTGTGAATTTATTTGTTCACTTACTTCGATAAATGTCCCTGGGTTCCGCTCAGAGACTATCGTGCGAATCCACTCGCAGACGTAATATCCACACAAATTGGTCCCGGGAGGCTGCCTATCCAAGTACTACACGAGAATAGATTTCAATCAAATAATAATCAAGCATCACGATGGTATTGAAATTTGAATTAAAAGGGATGCGCGAACACCTAGCTCGTACTACTTACTTTGGGGTAAACAAAAGTAAGTTCCTCTTTAAATTGACCAGGTGTAGCATTAGCATTTCGGAAAGCTTTCCAAACCCTGCCCATCAAACAATTGAATAAATGAGTTATTAATTAGTTACTTGATATCTCAGGAATGGAAGGAAAGAGACCGATGTAATACGATAAAGATTGAAATTACCGTTTGAGCACTCCTTGGATATATTCGTGCCGCTCTTTGGGCCAGTGCAATGAGTCCAAGATTTCAACTTCTGCTCTATCGATTTGAATGATTAACAGAATGTAATGGGCGCTGCGCACGTTTATATATGTCAGTAACTAATCAGTTACACTTAACATCGAGAAAGCAAAAACCAATGTGTACAAGACAGTAAGACTCTTACCTGAAGTGGTAAGGAAACAATATCTTCCCTTTATAATTTTGGTCCCGGATGGACCTAAACAAGGTGTTCACCGTTTCCTCGTGGTGGTCACGTAGCAATTTTTCATTAACTCGGCTTGGGTCGATGAACCCAATCTCAAACACTCGGTTTCTGTCACATTCATCGCTCTTCATTCTGCATAATACCGTAGTGAGCATAATTAGAACAGGCAATGACCGAGCTAAGCTATAGACTTTATTTTAGAAAATAAATGAATTGAATCACTTACAGACAATAGGTAGTGAGATGCTCAAGTCGAGGGCGTCAAGCTGGTATAACTGATAGATTTCTTCAATAGGTATAGTTATCTCGTCTGCACCGTTGAAATGTTCATCTGTAATTTTCACCGGGATCAATATTCGACCTTCACTTGTGACATTCTTGTACCATTTATGCAGTCTTGTCATTTGTGTTGGTAGATTCTGGAGCTCATCAGGTGACACTAGATCCTTCCCGTATTCCCAGGTCCATCTAGTAGGTCCCATAAGGGGGGGATATCATCTGCATCCAGTTGAGAAAGTGAAATACCAATATCTGCAGCAAATTGCGCGCGGTAAGCGCTATCGTTCTCAAGCGCAGAGCCCATATCAGTGGCCACCTTGAGCGGGGAGATGGACTGATTTGACTGATGTCCGAGCTGGGCAACATCTCTTCTCCTTTTCCCGCCGGGTGGAATTTTCCTCATAGTCCGTACATAGTCATCTGGCCTATTTATCGAAATTTGCGATGGCTGAGTAAGGAAACTAACAGCAAATTGTGTTTGAGCTTCCGAATACTTTTCCTTTGGCTTAGGTTTTCTTTTCTCAGCCATTTCTGCAAACTGTCTTCTCGATTCTGTTTGTAGCCACACCCTGGCTTCCTCTTGAGTACACTCGACGTCGTAAGGTCTCGGGGGAGGAACCTTCGGTACTTTTGGCAGGGGCTCAAGTCGGGGTTTGGGTCGGGAACCCATGGCGGTGGTCTTCATCCCCTTTCGACCGTTAGCCTTAGTGGGCGGAGGCGGTGGAGACGGCTCAGGAGTCGGCTGACGCGGCGACGGAGTCGGCTGACGCGGCGAGTGACGCGGCGACGGATCGGCTGACGCGGCGACGGAGATCGAGAAGGCGATGGTGGCCTTGGCGGCGGTGTCCAGCCTGGAAACATGATCAATTTCTTGGGCCATAGAATGAGTCCACCCTGGACATCTCCCAGTGTCCTCTCATCATCACCTCCAGGGATGAAGTTCGAGTGATTCAAATCCGGGGTAAACTTGATCCACGCCGACACGAGCATAGCCATCTGGAATCTCATTGCCACAATACAGTTGTAGATTCACAAGGTAAAGCATAGCCGTCCGCCGCCTTCATGGTTAAGTTTCTCACTGCCTCATGTAGCTCACAAGTTTTCTTCTCAGTGATAGAATCCACGGGGTATGTTTGGTTCGATGCCTCATCAGCACCGACCGTCGTGGAAGCCACGCTGCTTTTCCGTTGAGACGGACCCTCATCTTGCAGCTGCAGCTGATGAGTTGCCCCTCGAGAAGATTGCGCGCGCCGCAATTCATCTAGTTCCGTTGTTGTTGGCTAATGATATTTTCCACTTTGCTCAACCGGTCGTGTTGCTCCTGCTCCTTCCTCCTCTTTGCTCTTTCTCGGCTTCTATAAGAGTCACGGTCCTCAGGAAACCCTTCATGCCACGTCACACCTCCCCTGCCTCGAACAGATCCTCCTTTTTCTTTAGTACCGAGGGCCTTCCACAGCTCGTCGTATTCTCTGTCGGGATAAAACCTTCCCTCACGAGCATCGGCGATTGCATCCAGAATTGTTTGCCGGGGTATAGGAGTTTCTTTCGTTTCATCAACTATTACATCGCCTGTTGCGACGTCATACTCCCCCCATGAGCAAGTATCCAATTTCTGACCCTACGGGGCCACAAATCTGTAACTGGAATGATCCCTTTTTCGCGCATAGTGGCCTCAATCCGATCCCACTTAGGCTCGGCAGTTACGTAGCCACCTCCACCCAACTGATGGTGATATATCTTCTTCGCTGCATTCAACTTATTCTTTGCCGATCTTTCCTTGGCTAGTTCTGTATCCTTGTATTGCAGAAATGCCGGCCAGTGAGCCGCTGCCTCTCTAGTGTCCCAGTGAAATCTGGAACTTTCTTTTTGTCGACCCAATCACGGTATAATCTGTTCTTCCATTTATTGAATTGTTCAGCCATCTTCTTCAGAGCCCAATGCTTGACTTTGTCCGTCATGGCTTTTGTCCTTTCGGGACTATCCAACACCGGCAGAGTGAAATGTGCCATGAGCTTCTTCCAACATATATCTTTAGTTCTCTCGGTGACATAATAATTGCCCTCTAAGTTTTTTATCTGATTCCATTCCGAAAGGCTGATCGGAACATTGTCCCTGACAACAACTCCACATTGATGCACAAACTTAGATGCGCTCTTCGGAGGCGCCAACGGTTTGCCATCTGAAGAGACTGACTCAATTCTGAAATGATCTTTTATTCCCAACCCTTTGGCATGGCCTCGTTTACTAGTTTGGGTCGATGCGGAGGTCTAAAAAGAAGAAACATTTGTTAATATATATATACAAATAAAATTTTACATCTGATCAAATAGAGGCTTAATATACCACGCCGGACTGCGAGGGTTCACCAACTGTGCTAGTTTGCCCTTGGACGCTTCGTTCCACCTCCATTCCCGGACCGGAGTCGTTCAAAAACTCGGAGCCATCTTCTTCTGCTCCAATGTGTTCATCACCATCCGCGGGTTGCCGGATATAGTCGAGCAACACATCTTCCCCTTCTCTGTTTTGGAAGGGAGGAACATCTCCATCGTCCATTGCTTAACTATTACAAAAGAAAATAAAACAATGATAGCATTAGCAGAATAATTCAATGTAGCGATACTTCATGTGTATTGTATGTGTTACCGGGAAAATGTGAAACCGGGAAGCCGGGAAGCCGGGAAAACGTGAAACCGGGAAGCCGGGAAGCCGGGAAAACGTGAAACCGGGAAACCGGGAAGCCGGGAAAACGTGAAACTGGGAAAACGTGAAAACGGGAAACCGGGGAGTCGGAAAGTCGTGAAGTCGGGAAATCGGAAAGTCGTGAAGTCGGGAATTCCGACTTCACGACTTTCCGATTTCCCGACTTCACGACTTTCTGACTTCCCGGTTTCCCGACTTCACGACTTTCCGACTTTCCGTTCGGACTTCACGACTTTCCCGACTTCACGACTTTCCCGACTTCACGACTTTCCGTTCCGACTTCCGATTTCCCGACTTCACGACTTCCCGACTCAACGACCACACGACTTTCCGACTCAACGACTTCCCGACTCAACGACTTCCCGACTTAACGACTTCGCGACTTTCCGACTACGCAAAATTTCTAACACTAAAATATTTCTACACTTAGCAAAATCTACCTAATCAAATATACTAAGATAAGTATACTACACTTAACAACAAAAAACAGTACACTAACTTAGCAAATTACACTAAGTTAATTAGCAAAAAAACTTAGGAAAAAAACTTTAGAAAAAAAGCTCACCGATGCTTGGGAGGGCGGCCGGCGGCGGCGGACTTGGCGGAGGCGGGTCGACGGCGCGGCGGCGGAGGAGGAGGTGGGCGAGGCGGTGCGGGTGGATGGCGGCGGCGGCGGAGGCGCGGGCTTGGGAGGGCGAGGTGAGGCGCGGGCGGAGGCGCGGGCGGAGAGCCGCGGGAGGCGCGGACGGACGCAGCGGAGGCGCGGGAGGCGCGGGTGGACGCGGCGGAGGGCTGGCCGGAAAATCCGGCAGCCTCACGGCGTGCGGAGGCGGCGGACGGAGGCGGCGGCGCGGGGGCGCTGTGGAGAAGAAGCTCTCTCGGGTCGTGGCTCGACCCGGGGTCAACTCCCTGGCTTATATACCAGGGGGCTTTGGTCCCGGGCAGTGCCACGGCCCAGGACAAGAGGGCACCCTTTGGTCCCGGGTGGTGCCACGACCCGGGACCAGAGGTCTTTTCGCCCAGCGCACGCAAAGAGGCCTCTGGTCCCGGGTCGTGGCACCACCCGGGACCAAAGGGTCCCTTTTTTCGTTCCAGCGCTCAAAGTTTTAAAATTTTGCGCGCGAATATTTGAATGTTAATTTAAATATGCATTTTAATAGCTTCTGCATACTTTCGAATCTGAAAAAAAATACAACATGAAAAGTGTTTGAATTTGCAACACTAATCCAAAGCAATTTTCTGTTGTTTAAATTTGCAACATTGAAAAGTGTTTCAATTTAAAAAATGCATTAACTAATATTGTTTAAATTTAAAAGACATCTCTTTATTTTAAAAACATCTTTAACAACATCCACAGACTTACATAAAAGGATACATTATTACACATTACTAACAATTACGTTACTACATAAACGGACTTGTTGCTCGGAGGCCATAGGATTAGGGGGAACGGCGGGAGGAGCCAGCCCCGTTCGCGGCCGCCCGGTTCTCGCGCGCACGTTTGCGGCGGAGGGCAAGATCCATGGAGGATGAGTCTTTCAGCGCCCAATCCAGCTCGGAAGCCACCTTCGCCTTGAGCTGGCAGGCAGTTCTGGCTCGCTGTACACGGTTGTCGTGGACGGACCGGAAGGAGGCTTCAAGGGCCTCCTGCATCTGCGGCCCGCCGCGCTCTTCCCCATGGTCGCTCCAGTCGAAGTCGTCATCATCGTCATCCTCCTCGTCGGGAGGGGCGGCGGCGACTGGTGGAGGTACGGCCGCGGATCCCCACGCCACCCCTGCGGCGTATGCATCCTCCTCCGGCACCGGAGCAGGAGGCCGGTAGCAGGGCATTCCTCTCCACGCTGGGCTCGTGGGCATACGGCGGGATAGGCTCCCGCGGTAGCGCCCAAGCACGCTCTGCCGAGCACGCTTGACCTCGTCCAGAAGGCGCTGCGGCGGGCGTGGCGGATCCATCTCGTGGAGACGATGCGTTCGTGGCTAGGAATGGTGGATTAGGGTTTACCCCGTCGGCGACAATATATAAAGACCTCAGGGCAGCGCTAGGGGAGGACACGTGGCTAGGGCAGCGCTGGGGGAGGACACGTGACTGACACGAGTCGTGACCGCAAAGCCCGCCTTTAGTCCCGGTTGGTGTTACCAACCGGGACTAAAGAAGCACACGGATCGTGTGTTTCTTTCAAGCGCTTGTGAGACGTTGGATCAGGGGTGTGTTTCTTTTGAGGGATTGTGAGCTGTTGGATCAGCACTATCACGACCACTTCGTGAGCCACTTGACCCGGTTGGTGTTACCAACCGGGACTAAAGAAGCACACGGACCCGATATATAGCATCCATCGATCATTGGCAGTACACGGGTAGCAGAGAGCAAGATTTCTGAGAGGCAGGAGTTCTAGAGTGGAGGCTGAAGGTGAACCCTCCCCTCGGTCGGATCCAAGCAGCGGCAAGGATCTCTGATGATTAGCAACATCTCCAACACTTGTTCAGACGGTTGCAGATCATCAGAGACGTCTTGCCGCTGTTTGGATCGAAGGCCGATTTGCCGTCTCACGACCACGCGATGATTTGCCGATTTGCCGGTCAGAGTGGCCACTGGAGAAGGTAGGCAACTTCGATCCGACGTGGTTCTGAAAGGGGCACTCACGAGCCACCGTCGGGCTGTATGCAGGGGAAACCGTGTGTTTTGTTTCAACTTTCAGAACACAGTTACATAAAAGGTTTAATACATTATTACACATCACCAACAACATCCCTATCTAGTGTTCATTTTGGTATACGAAGCATTCAGACTCCCGTCAAGTCCAATGGTGCCAAGGTACGCTGCCCTCTCTCCCTGATCCCCTCCTCCCCTACGTAGGTTGCATGCACCTTAGGTGTTTGATCAAATTCCCCACTATTTTTTTCAGATCTCGGGCATTTACGTCGGCGATGTCCGGACACCTGTTGGACAATAACGGCCCTGTGCGGGAATGGGCTCCGCCGGGCTGGCACTGGGAGGTGTTATCTTCCGGAACACGTAGCTTGGTGAGAAATCCGGGCGACGTCGTCGACCCGGATCTTCTTTGGTGGAGGTCGCGTGGGCCAGGGAGGTTCCAGAGGGAGCCGGCCCCCGAGGAGGTGGTACGTCGCCGTATCAGGGAGGAGGATGCGCACGTTCGTCGCTACATGTATATGTTGGATACGGTGTATACTAATACATGGCAGGTATTGTATAGGGATCCTTCTCATGTGAGTATTGGCCCTGTGATGGTTCCTGCTCTTTGGGTGAGGAGCGCTCGTGATGCACCCCGCGGCTTAGGACGAGGCAGAAGTTAGTTAAATAAAAATGGCATGGACTCCAGCTGTAACCGGATTAAATAAAGATGTAAGCGTGTGATACACACCAGCTGTAACCGGATTAAATAAAGATGTAAGCGTGATGCACTCCAGCTGTAACCGGATTAAATAAAGATATATCCTCTTGCATAGAGTCTTTTTATGTGTACTAGTTGCTATGTGAAATAATAAACTTGATTTTCGACAAAAGTTTCACAAACATTCTTCACAAAAAGTATTGTCATGTAGAAACAACTATAATAGAATGACATGATCTAAAAATTCAGCACATACATCAAAAGCTTCAGAAAGCTTGATCACATCATACTTAAACAGGGACATAATTAATACAAATAATAGTTCAGATATCCATTACAGCATAATTAAAGATACACGCATATATATGATAATAGATCAGGAGACCCAAGCACTACATAATAATAGAGATATAAAAGTGTTCGCCATTGCAAACACTACTCGTCCTCCGGATCAGAATTCCCCCAAGCAGGAGACCCATGGGGCACTGGTGGTGGTACTAGGTGACGCTGCCCATAGTTGACGATTCTAATCTGGTGGTACACCTCGTATGCAACGTACGCATCTATTGCTGCATACTCAATGTTGGTAGCGTCAAGTGGGGTCTTCTCCCAGAGTTTGTGCTGATCGTTGTGGAATTTTGTCTTCATATCAGCATACTCCTGTCGATCAAGGCGAATGCCATATTAGCCATTGAAGTCTTGTCATTCTCAAGCTTGAAAATGCGTTGGAGATCAATGTGGCAGGCAGCTGGTATCTCAATACCCCAGGTGCGCCTCATCTTGATCTTGTCATTCGTTATATCAACGCTAGCAAAATGTATGCCGCTGCGAAGAAGGAACTCCATGAGTTCTGGACAGTGCTTGTCACTACTGCAACAACAAAGTGGAACACACATGTTAAATATTGTTGCAACAAGTATATTTCGGCATGCACAAGTATGTATAATAAGAAGTGGAACACATGTTAAATACTGCTGCAACAAAGTGGACAGTTCTTTATGAGAATTTCGATCATTTTTAATTGATTGCATGTATATCACAACCAGTTTCACGTTTTCCCGGCTTTCTGGCTTC
This sequence comes from Poa pratensis, assembly GCA_947311845.1. Classification (NCBI taxonomy): domain Eukaryota; kingdom Viridiplantae; phylum Streptophyta; class Magnoliopsida; order Poales; family Poaceae; genus Poa; species Poa pratensis. The sequence goes on from CAMZMU010000020.1 coordinate 102,782,610, forward strand.
CCGGTTTCACGTTTTCCCGGCTTCACGGCTTCCCGTTTTCACGGCTTCCCGGTTTCACGTTTTCCCGGTTTCCCGTGAAGTCGGAAAGTCGTGAAGTCGGGAAGTCGGAAAGTCGTGAAGTCGGAAAGTCGTGAAGTCGGGAAAGTCGTGAAGTCGTAAAGCCGTGAAGTCGAGAAGTCGGTACGGAAAGTCGTGAAGTCGGATAGTTTTCACGTTTTCCCGGCTTCCCGGTTTCACGTTTTCCCGGCTTCCCGACTTCCCGGTTTCACGTTTTCCCGGCTTCCCGCTTCCCGGTTTCACGTTTTCTCGGCTTCCCGTTTTCACGGTTTCCCGGATTAATTTACATATAAAGATCCCATATATATAAGAGAGACTAGAACCGTCATCTATTCGATTACATGGAGATCGTCAAGCTAGCCACTATTATTCGTATTACCTTGCCCACTGGAAGACCATGACATGTTTCTTGAAACAAAGTTGGATGACGGCAACATCTCTTTGATCGGCCGTGTACTCGAGATCAAGACCCATGAACTTCTTGTTGTTGTCTTCCTCCTCTTCAAGCCAATACTCGAAATCAGAAAGAAAATCCGGCACCTTGGCGCTGTCGTTCGTGTAGACGACATTGAGATTGGTCGTGCCATGTGCGAGCACCTTCCCGTAACGAGTGATTGGATTCATGGTGGAAGGATGGGGAAGAAGAGAGGAGAGGGAGACGAACAGAAATGGCTGAGGTTACTGTAGCAATCGCGGTTCCGTGCGTTTTAATCGCTTAATTAGGAGCGCGGGAGGCAAACCGTTCGGAGCTTTAGTCCCGGGTGGTATTACGACCCGGGACTAGAGGGTCTCGCGCGAGGCGTACAGTTGCCACCACCCTCTGGTCCCGGGTTGTATTACGACCTGGGACTAGAGCTCCCTCACCACCCGGGACCAGTCGAAATCATTTGACCCGGGACTAGTGCCCCCCTCTAGTCCCGGGTCGTAAGCCACCCGGGACTAGAGGCAAAATCGGCCCTAGACGAAAGGTCTCGTTTCTAGTAGTGTTTGATGCCACATTTGACAATACGAGTCGGGTGGAGAGTGGGGCGGTGAGTTCGCGATGGGCGAGCTCTTCCACTGTCTCACGATTGCGCAACATGTCGGTGTCAAGGACGACATGGCGTATGGACTGTCGACAATGAGCACGCGAATCAGGATGTTCTGAAATTTACTATCAGCAAGCATGTGATATAGTGAATAAGTATATATTTGCCGATCAATCAATATTTGCCAACATCAAATCTTTTTTTGAGATTGCCATAATGAAATCTGACATGCCTTATTCTGTTTCACGGCGACTTTTCTCCACATGTCAATATGTAGCACGAGTGCAGACACAACTCAGGGGTCCATCATCTCTAATATCAATTAAGAATGAGAAATGATAATGTGTTTGCCTCCATATGAGTAGGGCTAGTGTTTCAGAGGCCGACGATGATGTGACGTTGCCGAAGTGACGAATGATCTTCCTCTGGCTTAAGCCCCATGTCGCAAGTTCTCCTTATTGTGATTGTAGATTAAATCGTGTGTGCTGTGCTGATATATCCAGTAGGTAATCCATGCCTGCTTGTGACGCAGAAAGAAGCTACTACCTTTCGAAATATAAATATTTTTAGCTTTTCTTATTCAGATGTATCTAGAAGCTTTTAATGTTTATTCACTCATTTTCATATTAAAATATCTAAAACATCCTATGATCGGAGAGGTAGTAGTACACGAATTAGGGGATTTATCTTTCTTGAGGGTATGTTTTGGTTTGAATTTTTGATACGTACCGGCGCGGCGCACGACCCATGCTGCCATGCATATGGTTAATAGACCGATCGATTTGTATTGGGCCCAGGCCCAACCACGAAGGCGTCGATTTGTTTGGGCTTCCCGTCTCAGAAACCGATTCAGACCCGGCCGTGTACGTACATATATCCCGCCCTGCTCTAAAAAAACATATATCCCGCCCGACGCGATCCATGAGTCGTCGTGTTTCGAACTTAAGATGGCGTCCGTGGGAGAGGATATCGCTCGAGAGATCCTGCTGAGGCTGCCGACGAGGGACCTCGCCAGCTGCAGCTGCGTCTGCAAGCTATGGCGCGGCGTCGTCCGCGACCCGACTTTCGTACCCTCCACGGTGACGCCGCACACGTCGTCTCCTGTTCCGGCGAGACCTTGCTCGTGGACGGGTTCCACGGGCGGGGCATGGGCTTCGAGCTGACCGTCCTCGACGCCTCCTCGTGGAAGCCCATCCGCCGCTTCGACGAACTGGCCGTCGGCTACAGCCCTGCCAAGGCGTGCAACGGCTTCCTCCTCCTCGCCTCCGCCGCCCTCGACATGCCGGTGTGGGTGTGCAACCCCGTTACAGGCGAGAAGCTGAAGATCCCAGCGCCACCGGAGAACAAGCAAGTCGAACGGTGCGTGTACGCCATGGGGTTCAGCGAGCCTACCCGGGTGTACAAGCTGTTCCGTATCTCCTTCCCGGGAACGGCATGGCCAAGGATGCGTGAGTGCTACGTTGACGTGTACACACTGGGCGCCGGCGATGGCCACGGCGTGTGGCGCCGGCATCCGGACCTGTTACGTGCGGAGTACAACATCCACGCACCGCCGCCGGTGCTCCTGGACGGGAAGCTGTACGTGGCGATAGAAGGACGGGAGCATGCCCTGGCGCCCGATCAAATGCTAGTGATCGACGTGGCGAGCGAGGCGCACAGCACGTACTGGCTCCCGGAGTGGTACACGGGGCCGGTCGTCCCAGCGGTGCACGCCTTCGAGCTCTCCGGGAACCTGTGCGTCGCCATACGCGTCATCGGCCGGCAGCGGGTCAATTTCTGGGTCTTGCGGTCGCTGAATGGACGGCGCCTGACTGGGAACGGCGCCACACCTTCTACCTGGACGCGGACGGCGAGTACGGCAACAAGCCGTTCTGCGCCTGGTTCGACCGCAATGACGGGATGCTGTGCTACAGGTTCGGCGATCGTCTATACAAGTACGATACCACGAAGAAGAAGAGGCAGATCAAGCACCGGATCGAGCTGCCGCCGACTCCATTTGCACCTCCGACCGTCCAACGGTGGAACGTCTATGGGGGTTTCCGTCCTAGCCTACTCTCGCCTCATCTTGCCTTCACCTCCGGGTCGTTGGTACATGAGCACCGTGAGAAACAAGAACAGTTCCAGCACACGTTGGGACATGCCCTACGACCCCAACAACAATCATCCAAGAAACGACGCTCTAGGCGCCAACCGGGTTGCAGTAAGAACCATGCCAAGAGGATTCGCCAGCCAACCCGATAATTACTCAATCAACCATCTTAGTTCAGCGAGTACTATTAATCTAGCATTTCTGCTAGTAGTTAACTAGACATTTGTACCTAAATTCAACATTGTGTTCTTGTCAGCAAGAAACGAAGCAAGAAAAGATTGTATATGCAGTCGTGGGTTACCTTCCCTTAATTATAAACCACTGCCTATGAGCCGTTGCGGGAAAACTGTGGTTGAGCACCATGGCGTGTACGCACAAGTAAAAGAAGTACCGAATTGGATCCAAGTTTAGTGCCAGAAATCAATTAAGCCTCGGGTTGGATCTCATGCTGTCATATATACGCCGCGAGGAGTTGATTGATCATCGACTGGATTCAGGAGTCGAAGATGGAATTCGTTACAAAGGAGATTTTGCGTGAGATTTTCCTCATCCGTGCAAGAGAGGGAAGCGATATAGCCAGAAGGGGAATAGAATCAGTGGGCTAGAAAATAATGGGGGAGAAAGCGCCAGGACGAACTCAGGAGTGTCTGAGCGCTGAGGCGATCAAAGAAGAGCAATTTCGGTTAGCAAGACAGACAAGTGCACCACATAGGTGGAACTATTTGCTGTTACCTCATGTGGGCAAAGCCATAGAAAGGCAGCAGCAAAAACAGTCCTGAATCCTGATCGCCAACACATTACTACAGACCCTCCATTCCAAATTATAATATGTTTTAGATTTTGTGGAATCACATTTATCTAGACATGTTTCAGTGTGTCAATTAACTCATTTTAGTTCTAGTCCACATTGAAATATCTAAAACATCCTATAATTCGTAGGGAGTTAATGTGAGCCTGAACAGATAGTCAAACTAGTCTACTACTCAGGCAGGCGTCATACAAACCATAGGGTCATCACGAAATTATAACATGTAGTAGTCGCGCAGCATTCCACAACAAGTTCACATGACAGAAAATTTATTGCCAGACGTAAAACCTCAGGACAGAGCTAACAAAGCCCCTGGAGTGCACAGCCATAGGGTCATAAGACCACAGTCAGAATGGTTTCCACATAAAGCGTGAAGAAATCGCGAGTTGGGTACACGCTAACTTTGAGGTGATACTATGACAAGTGGCGATATCAGACATGAAACAGCTAGTTCAGTAACCCTCCAAAACTCCCGCCAAGACTGGATTACCGCTCCCGCAAACAGTGTTTACTTGTCTCCCTGGTGAAAGAAAAGGATAGTGCATCAGTGTAAAAGCAATATTCCAGTTCACAGGTGCCATGCCTTGCTACTCACATCCTAGAAACGCCGAGTTCATGCATTATCCATCAGACTTCTACACAGAGTCACAGACCCAAAGACAGCAGTACACCATTATTCAAAACATAGTGAACAGAGAAGAGCAGTGGCCTTACTAAATGATAACAACAACCTTTCCCATACCTACGTGCAGATTAAAACAATGTAACCTCATACCAGAGAGAACATGACTGGCATGGGAGCATCACAATAAGTTTTTTGATGAATTTACTGATCTAGAAGATAAATTGATATTGAAATACAAGCACTGACTCAGCTATAGCTAACGGCCCTAATTATGCATGCAAGCTGATAAATTACTCTCGACCACACCATATTTGAAGTTTATGTTTGAATCCGTGTTGAGATCTACACATTTTGCAATTGTCAACAAGTTGGACGGTTAGGAAACATGTCCATAAATGACTTAATAAGTTAATATACACTATTCTCAACAAAAAATAGTTAATATACACTAACTAATTGCTTCGTCATATAAAGTATATTCTTCCTGCAAGATTTTCAACATATAAAGTTGTATTATCTTTGATGTTTAGTCACGAGATGATTATTTATGTAGTTGGCAGGCTATCCAGACTTCAAATTGTGTATCTGAAATATAAAGACCTGGTAACCATAGCGCCTACTACCATGATGAAGACTTGACATTGAGAAGAAATAAAATGAATACAATATTGAAATTTGGTACCAGACTGTTATGAACATACTGATCGTAAGTTTTAAACAACCAGCAAAAAAACTAACAGTAGGGTCAAGGGCAAGTTAGAAAGTAATTACTTCAGGATGAGCAGAGGGAACGGTTGAGACTTTAGGCGACCACTTTGGAGAACCATTGAATATGTATGAGCATTCTGTATACGCAGCCCCTATACCCACACCGGCTCCAAGTGCAACTGATGCCCAGCGGGTTGTTGGGCTACCTGTATAAAGTAACACCAAGTCAAATATGCATCATGGTTTGTACGGTGGTCAGGCGTCCTAAGTTCCAGGGGGGCACTCTGACGCCTAACTAGCATTAAGAGGATGCTTAGGCGCCTAAAGATTTTATGACATGCTTACGCCTGCAGATTTTGTGACAGTTACTCAATGGTGCCTAAAATTTCTTTCTTTTTTAACCTTTTCTTTTGGCATATGCAATTTCTGGATATTTTGTAAGTACATAAGATTAAATAATTACAAAACTTCCGCGGAAATGTATAGTTTGTTGTCATGCAAACTCAAAATAAAGTATGATCATGTTACAACCTAAACAACTTCAGATGCAAAGGAAGTAAGTAACATGAATCTATCTGTTCAAACATAAAAAACTTAAGGAAATCAAACTCATTCTGGATATAAGAGCATCTCCACTGGCGCGCGCCGGTGGAGATGCTCTAAGTAAAAGGACTCCGCATCATCCAACGGAATAAGATACAGGGAAACAGTCGAACAGATTTGCTCATAATAATTATCATAGACATCAAAAGCCCAGCCCTTCATGTCCGAGAATGAAAAGGACTCAGGACCCCACATACTGTATGTACATGCTACAATTGGCTTGCACTGTTGTTAGGGGAAAACTGGAGGTAGAGAGTTTAATAATGAGCAGAATAAGAACAAACAACATTTCATGGTTCACATCAGGAATGACCAATAAAAATCATATCACAACACTATCAATCCCTGCTAACCACATGGAATGAACACAATCAAGAACCACTCAGGAATCAGGAGGTCCATCAGTCCACTAAACACATAATATAAATCTCACATGTCCGCACACTAACAACATATGATATAAAAGCTATGGTCTGCATGGTATAATGATCTAGGGCAGAATGTGACTGAACACTAATAGGAAACAGTGGAATTTTTTAAGACCGGCTGATTAGTATTTAAGTCCTTCACATCCCACGATCTGAGTCATGCATGCACTGCTAAGGCAGCACTGTTCATTCTCCAAATAAGCAGCCAGAGGAAAACGATGAAGGGGCTTATTTCGATTTAAGAACCCAAATAAACCAAATCTGTCGACAGAGAAACTAGCAGCACAAGAAAACCCTACTCAAACCATATGGTTCGCTAATCAAAACCAGCACATAAACTAAATAGCAATTCAAACACGGCTAGCACTATTCCTCCACCGATCAACAAGGAAATAAGGATTTTCCCTGATACACACAGACATACAGTTCATTAAGCAATTCAACTATCAACAAGGAAATAAAGATTTGCATCGTTGTTAAGAGAAAACAGGAGGTAGAGTTTAATGACGAGCAGAGTAAGCACAAACAGCATTTCACAGTTCACGTTAGGAATAACCAATAAAACTCATATCAGAGCCCTAATAATCCCTGCTAACCACATGGAATAAAGACAATCAGTCCACTAAACACGTTATATTAATCTCACATGCCCTCACACTAACAACCTATATGATCTGCGTGGTATAATGATCTAGGGTAGAATGTGATTGAACACTAATAGGAAACAGTGGATTTTTTAAAGATCAGCTGCTTAGTATTCAAGTCCTTCACATCCCACAATCTGAGTCATGCATGCGCTGCTAAGGCAGCATTGCACATTCTCCAAATAAGCAGCCACAGGAGAAGGATGAATATGCTTTTTCCAATTTAAGAATCCAAATAAACCAAATCTGACCAAAGAGAAACTAGCACCACAAGAAAGCCCTACTCAAAACGATGGTTTACACATAAGTTCTGCAACCTGCTAATCAAAGCCAGCACACAAACTAGATAGAAATTAAAGGACGGCTAGCACTATTCCTACAACGATCAACAAGGAAACAGGGATTTGCCCTCTTACACACAGACACGCAGTTCATCAAGCAATTCAACTTTCCACAGCGCACGAGGCAGTTTAGAAATAGAAACCTCACGTTCAGCTAATTTTGTACCCCGAAATCACAGAGATAGCACACGAAAAATTACTCTACACCATACCAGACGAAGGAACCAATTCATAGATACCGTGCATCAACCCCCCAAAAGAGACCCTTAGCTAGTGACCCATCAGATTACACTAACCGAAATGGAGCGAGAGCACCATCACCAAACCATAGATCAACATACCAAACCAAGCAGCCGATTCACAGATACCGTGCATCGATCCCCACAGAGTATAACAAATAGCGTATAGTCCCTAGCTGGTCCCGCGCCGGATCACACCAACCGAAATGGAGCGGGAGCCGCCACACAAACCCTAGATCAACATGCGTACGGCGCCGACCCGAGACAAGGGGACGCGAGAAGAAGCAGGCGGCGCACAGAACAGATCTCATCTCGCGACAGGGGTGGGGACGGGAGGTGGAGGAGGGGCTTACGGAAGAGGATGAGGCCCCCGAAGGCGCCGGCGAGGGAGGCGTAGGCGACGCGGCGGATGGAGAGGTCGAGGCAGGCGTCCCACTTGGCGTCCAGGTCGTACCGCGGCGGGATCCCGGACCTGGCGGTGGGCGGGGAGGGCGGCTTCGGCGCGGGCGCAGCGGCGGCGGCGTTCTCGGGCGACTCCGCCATGGGTGGGGAACGGACGGAGGGTTTCGCGACAGGAGGAGGAGGGGGAGGTGGAGACGCGAATGGAAATATGGAATGGGGCGACAAAGAGAATCACGGAGGTGGTTGCGTTTGCCTTGCTGGTGCGGTGCGGTGCGGAAGGGCCGGTCCGGCGCGGTCCCGGGCCGGTCGATTTGTGCTTGGATTTCGAACGCATGTTTGAGACAAATTCGAGATTTTTTCATCACCCCTAGGTCGTTCTTAGAACGCAACTGAATTCGGTTTGCTTAAGAATACAAATATAAATAGTTTGAACCTGCATCATCTCTCTTCCCTATCGAACGACCGTGTGTGTGTGTGTCCATGTTTTGTTTATGCAAAGAAGCGGCGGAACCTCCACAAATCTCCTACTACTCAAAGCAGAGGGAGTAAAAAATGTGTTTATAGAAATCTTCAAATCAAAACTTGGACATTACAATCTTCAAATCCAGGAGCGAGGATCTCCTATCTCCGCTGTTAAACTTTTAAAACGTCTTACGTTTAGAAACAGAGCGGTTATCTGTCAAATAACAAAGATGTAGAACGTCGACCAAGTCTTGGTTATTAGTTCTCGCGGAACAAGAATAACGAACCCGGTCAACATGGGAAGAAACATAATATCAGAACATGCATGCTTTTACACCACGACAGTCGCAGTCGCTCGAATTAGAGGTGACAAAGGGGGAGTTTTGTGCACATGGTGTGGTATGATCCGTGCAATGTCTCGTGCTCATGATCAAGAGGCTCACAAGTTTTGCAAGCTTTACTACAGATTTCTTTACACCGTGATATTACAGCTAGAATATTTTTATTAGAAATTTTGAACAAAATAAAAATGGCAAAACGGTAAAGTAATGAAGAAATATAATGATAAGGGTAGAAGTTGCAATGTATTGAAAGTGGAGAAAAAGATATATCATACAACACGTCGACAACAGGATTCGAACCTGCGCAGGCAAAGCCCAACAGATTTCGAGTCTGTCTCCTTAACCACTCGGACATATCGACTATATGTTGACAGCAGGAAGATAAGTTCTATATGCAAATGTGTCAAGTAAGCTGCCCAGTCGAGAAGCACCAATCAGCAACATTTCGTGTGAAAGGATAGATCAAAATAACAACAAAATAGTTTTTATTTACACACATCTGGCTACCAAAATTCGATGGGTAAAAATATAAGCAATCACGTTCTTACACCATATCTCATGTACACGATCTCTGAATCTTGTGTACACATCCTTAGAGCATCTCTAACAGAGCCCTCAAACCGCGGAACCTTAAAACCATTTTAAGGTTCACAAACGTCGCGTTTTTTTGATGAAAACGACGTGCGCCATAGCAGTACCCTCAAAACCAAACTGTAAAACAGAATATGTTGTAGAATATTCCTTCGTCTTCTTCCTTCGTCTTTTTCTCAAATCTAATCCCCAAAATCAGCGACCGCCGCCGCTCGTACTAGTAGCTAGTGCCATCTATGGATTGATCGATCGATGTACTAGCTAGCATGAGCTAGCTTGCTCGTGCGCAGGTAGCAGCAAAAGCTGGACCGGCGGCCAGGCAGGCAGCTCCGCGTCGGCGACGGACGAAGCAGGCGGCCGGCAGGCATCACCCACAAAGCCCCCCGTGGCGCAGGCGTCGAAGCCCCAGGCGGCAGGAACGTGGGGAGGCAGTAGACAGCGGATGGCCCTGTCTCCGTCCCATCTGAAGCCCCTCGGAGCGTCGTCGGCGTGCTCGTTTTGGCGGCCTGCACGGGCAGCTCCGTCATCGGCAGACGGAATCCTTTCGTCCGGCTCGTTTTGGTGCCGCTCCAGCCGCGATGAAGACGAGTTTGGTGGTGATTCCGGTGATTTTGCTGGATTCCGGCAAGCTCCACGGCGGAAGGTCACCGGCGGATGCTGAAGACGTGGTGGAGATCACATTTTGTGAGCGTTGACCAGTTCTCAGGCACCCTCAAAGAGAACCTCAAATAGCCTCCAAATCTGCGTATTCACGGGTTGTGGCTATGAATTCCCAGTCCCCTTAAAAGTTTTACGGGTTTGACCACTTTTAAGGGCTCTATTCGGGTTTTTTTTTGCAACAAAAACTATAAACGTCCGATTTTTAAGGGTTTGACCACTTTTAAGGGCTCTGTTAGAGATACTTTTACACTGTCCACCGCGTAGTTACAGGCATTGGATTCGTGGTATCTTCAAACTAAAAGAAAAAGGTACTGGAATTTACATAATAAAACAAGCTCTCTGTATTTCCGTAAGATTGGCCTGTGACAAAATCTACACCTATCGGGAAAATTCTGACGAGTATATATACCATCTGCCGCTCCATGGTATAGCACCATAGACAGAGCCTGAGACGCACCGCTAAGCTCAACATTCTTCAACAAAAAAGAATTGGATCTAATTAGTACTACTACACACTAAATCTATCTATACTACTATTAAAAGAGCAAACATGTTGCGGATACATTAAATTTAATCCGTTCAATATCAGATCAACGAATCAGATCGTTCCAACAATGTTGAGCAGCTCAACACACCTTTTCGTTTTGTATAATTACGAAGAATTGCCACCGCTTAAAAAAACTGTTCCTTAATCCGACGCCCTCCTCGCCGCTGCCATTAACCACTGTTCGACGATTCCAGCCTTCCTGTCGCCGCATCCCCAGGGCTGGTCATGTTTTTATCCCGGATCCGCCCGCACCACGCTAATCCACCATCGCCGCCGCGCACGAGCCTCCACGCCGCCACGAGTGAGCCGGCCGCCAAGCTAGATCCGCTGGAGCGCCTGCCCGTGGCGCCACGCGACACCCGTGCTCCTCTGCAGGCTGCGCCCGCTGCTGTGAAGTCTTTGCACCGGTCGGCTGCCGCTTGGACATCCCCTGCACCCGCTGGCCGCGTCGAGCACAAACTGCTGCTCTGGTGCCGATCGTTTGTCAATTGTAAGTAAGCCCCTTTGTTCCGCTGCCTTTCTCGCATCTGCCACAAGCAATGCACCATCTACTAGAATTCTGACTACATTTATACCGTTTTTCCGCTGCACTGTCGACTACCTCAAGAAACCCACATGGTTCACTGGGCACTGGCGCGCATCAGGATAGTGCGACAGATTCGGAAAGCACTGTAAACACTTATTGTACACTGAAAATCACGCCTACAGTAGAGGTAAATTGCTCGGTAATTACATCTGGTCAAAGCCAGAGTTTCGTTGCGATTGCAATCAAGTGGAGTAGCCACTCGCATGGCTAAAGCTAAATAATTTTGAGAATTGACAATGGTGCTGGGTAGCGACTGATTCACAAATTATAAATCCTAGGACTCTTATCTTCGTTGGGAGGAGATGGTTACTTAATTTACCAAGCAATACTGGTTTTAGGGTTATCTCTTAAGAAATTTTACATCAGACAAAGAACCTAGAACATATGTGAATCAATTGACTTCTAGGAAGAAAAGTTGTTACAATTTGTGTCGGTTACCTCAATATTCGGTTGAACGGAAAAAGCAATTGTTGACGAAAAGTTTGGCAACATCAAAGCTGTAGCTATCACTTCACTTATTAATATTTTTGCGGATGAGAAACTAAAGGCAATTCTGATGGATTTCACGATTTTTTTTGCATGTTTTGATATATTAGGTCCTTCAGTTCCTGGACAATATTGTTGGTATCTTCCATCCAGTTGATTTACTCATTAGATCTCACAAGTTAGATTCTAATGTTGGGTTTGTTTCAGGGTGTCCAAATATAGAAAGTGCAAAAAGAAGTGGGTTCACTCGATCAAAATACTATGTTCTATAAGTGGGGATGGAGGTATATAATTGCAGTTAGTTATATTTTCAGTACCAATCGTAAATTATTAACAGAAGTTGACCTGAACCCATGCATACTGCTATGGATAAACTTACTTTTAACTTCAAGCTACATTTGGCCGATCAAGCTATCACTTGGCTTTCATGATCTCCCATGCCATTAGGTTTCAGGAACTTGTTTCTTCATGGGTCAATGTCTGACTACAATAATGGTTGAAATTACCCGGTAGAAATTTTCTGTTAGTCTTTCTACATAGGTTGAATTATTCCAAGGCGAGGCATGAAAATCTTGGTATTGTGAAGGGTTGAATAATCCGGGTGATCATTCAAGTAGTGTTGATTTTTCTTAGCGTATCATTCAAGAATTGTCAACTGAAGGACCATCTGAATTTTTTATGTTGGCACTTGCCTACTGACATTATTTTTTTTTTGCTCTCTGTTATAAGATTTTTCTACTATTTATAAAACTCATATTGATAAGCTTGCCGGAGAATAAAGACAGTGACAATGAGGTCCTTATATTTGATAATCCTATTGGAGAACGCAAACGAAGCCTGTACTTTGTCAGATACGATCTGCTCCTCAATTGCCTCGACATAATTGGCACCATTCTGCTGTAGATCAAGCGAAGTGGGTGTATTTTGCTTTCAGGTTCAGTTCTGCGATCTTTTAACACTCATTATGGTGCCTCAAATTGATGACACTGATTTTTCTTAATAGGTATGTAACATGAACATGTGGGGAAGCATGTGAAAATTCTCTCCAGGAGCATCACTTCCTTAGCGGGGCACTTCTGAAAGCCGAGTGATGGGACAACCAATGAGTATTCAGAATAATCCAACTTGTTATCTGAAGTCTTCACGAAAGATGTACTTGATGATACACCAGGACATGGAAAAGCATTATACGATTTACTATATCTTATAACCAACTTCCTTTTGTTTAATGCTATTGTTCTCTCTTGTGTTCTTAAGCTATTCCCACTCACATGATGGAAATGCTGCCTCTCAGAATCGTGTTGATTGAATCTCAAAAAAAAGAAAGAATCGTGCTGATTGTGGGCCTGCGCGGAATAGGCGAGTGAAGTTTGCACAATGCTGACGAAGTACACTCAGTTTTTTTTTTTTTTTGCAGTTCACTCAGCTTTGGGAGGCTTGCTTCTGCATCCTCAAGCGCCATCTACTAGGCTGGTGCTGTGGAGCCAACGGACGCACAGTCACCACATACGCCTATTTGGTGAAAATGAGGCCCGTGTCTCCGAGAGCTAGGATGCCAGCGAGCATGCCGAGCTCGAGCGCATCCTCGGGCTCTTCGGCGACCGGAGACGGAGACCGGTGAAGGAGGTAGGACGTGGGCAGAACAAGGCCGTCGAGGCGGGAGCTTAATGGCGAGGCGGTGGAGGAACACGGGGAGGCGACGGTAGGGCGAGGTGCTCATGACAGTGGGCGTGGAGGCCGACCGACGCAAACTCGGCTCACCGGGCATGGAAGCATTGAGACTATAGGAAAGGAGGAGACAATTGATTAAATTATTTATTTTGATAGGTTATTTATGCTCTTTTCTGTATACTGTACATATGTTTCACAAGAGATCAAAAGATAAATTCATCAAAAATCCAGAAAAACAAAAAATACCCTCTTCCTATAACACCATTGCTAACTGGAATGAGACAGTTGAGTACTTCACGGGAGATATTTGGTTCAATTTCAATTTATATCATGAAACAAATTTAACTGGCTTGGTAAAATAACTAAAAAAATATAAATTCAAATATGTGTTTATATTATAATAGTTTATATTATAATAAATTACGATACGTGCGTTGCACGTGCATGGCCACTAGTACCTAATAATAATAAAAGCATTAAGTCTTCTTCTCGTACGTCGTTCAAAATACCCCTAAAATTCGCAACAATTACCCACCACTGCCACCCATAAGTCGGGTACCGTTTCGATTTTTTCTTTTCCGTGTATCGCGTGATTGGTAATACGATCGCTTTGCATACCTCCACGCCTTCCACCATGCTCGACGCATCCTTCCTCCGCTTTCGCGCTGCTGCCCATGCCGACGATGGCAGCGGGAGGGCCAGCTAAAGCGACGGCGAAGCCGACGCGGAGCAGAGAGACACGTGCAAACCTCCCAAGTTACGACCCGCAGGCGCGCCCGGCCCACACACGCGATCCCTCACCGAGCGCCCAGGTCGATTTTTTCGGACACCTCGATTCAATCGAACTCCGATCCGTGCACCCGAGACACGCAAATACGACGCCGTATACTCATTAGCGGTGATATTCGTGTTAGTGCGCAGCGCTCCAGTGACGATGGCCAGCGGCGGCGGCACACTAGCCTGAGGACCACGCGTTCGAGCTGCCATGATCGGGCAACAATCGCACGGGCTGTGCGCAACTCCAAGGCAATGGTAGGGACGGAGTTGCATGCATGACGGTTGACAGATGACTCCACTGCTAGAACTGACCCCATAGCCCATAGGATTGTTCTTCTATCTTCGTAACTAGCTGGCGAGTGTTCACTTCACCATGACGAAGTTTTGGTGAGGACAACCCCATGAGAGTAGGCAAGCTGCATGCATCCGGGACTCTATCCACGTCCCCAATTTACTGGTTGCTGCACCGTGCATGTCGATCCACATCGTCGACATGAACCCCCACATTGATCCGGGGGGAAGAACCGTGCCACAGGCAGGTGATGCACAGCCTCGATGACGATGCACGTGCGCGCTCCCCAATATGCATTAAGTTTTAAATTCTGAAAACTACAAAAAAAATCTATGGAAGCGTATACACTTTTATTTAGGGGAAACCGTATACTTAAACTTTTGATGCTGATGAAGTAATAAACAAGTTACAAAACAATCAAAGCCACACGTGCACACCCTCAGATTGTTCGTCTGAATCAGCATTGATCTGAAAAACTATTTAACCTACTGCGTACCTTTTGGATGATAGTTGGCGTAATATGATGTGCCTTTTAAGTTGATTTGATTAGTTTAAAAACTCAATAAAGCAAATGGTGGGAAGGAGGATAAGCGGTTATGCGAGTGAGAAGACGTGGTAAAATAGAGCATGGGACATAAATAGAGCATGGGGTGTGTGATCTTTTTTCTCCCGTTGCAACGCACGGGCATGTGTGCTAGTATATATAAAAGTTTGTATGGCAAAGTGCATACAATTTTCAATCGCTCTCAGATCGATCATCGTCAGAATTTAAGAGGAACGAATATGGAAGTATTGCTACGGGAAATACTATATCCAAAACTAAACAAATTAACCTGAAGCAGTTGTGACATCGCCCATGCATTCATGAATGCACATGTGAGATCGACCGATCTAATTAGCTTCTCCTCATGCCAGTCCACCACCTAAATTCGGTGGCCGACTGTTTCTTGATCTCCTCCGGCGACGGGTTGAGGTCCTGGTCGAGCGCCTCGTCCATGCGCCGAAGGTAGCCATTCTGGAACATGGTGGGGTTGCCGGCGAAGCACTGCCGCAGCGCCGCCGTGGCCTTGGCGCACGCCTCCTTGTCGACGACTTGCTCGGTGCCGTCGCGGCGGCGCCTTCGCTCCCTGTCCCTGAGGGTGTCGGGTTTCCGCTGCTCTATGTAATCGGGATTGCACGCCTCCATGGCGTTTGCCAACGCCACGCCGCACCCGCCGTTGGACACGTAATAAATAGTGATCATGGCGTCGGCGAGGTGTACTGTCTCATTTGCGGCGTCCAGCGTGGAGGCGTCTAGTTTGGGCAGAGAGTTCCCCATGGATATGATCTCGATCGATTGGTTAGCTACCTACGATCGAGGAGGAGGAAGACGGCGGTGCCAGATTTATAGTATCAGTTTTTTTTTTTTTTTTGACATGAGTATCAGTTTAGTTAAATAGCTTCGGTAGGAGTACCTGAAGTCCTGAACAGAGACAACAAACTACTTGCAATCTATCTCTACTTTCCTAGCTAGTTTCGTACTTGATGCTGCGTATCAGCGTATGAATGCGTTGCACTTCGCTTGTCATGATCGACGACACTGAATAGGTTAAGGGACCAGCATGTCCAATGGCGGGCATCCACCACAGCGCTCTGTTCGCAGTGAGTCAGTGACGAACAGCAGCTGCGGCATCGAGTGTGTCCAAAGCAAACACCCTAGTAACAGTATATTATTAGGAAAGAAATTAACTCTGAAGGTAAATCTTTACACATCAATGAAAGTGCAATAAGATGCTCAGTGACCATGAGTACATATGTTTGTTTTACAACCGATTTAAACCATCGAAAACTATTCTGGCCTCATGGATAAAGTCAATTCTTTAAAAATTATCTCTGGCGAGAATGTGTCGCACCTAATCCGCTTCACCACCATTTCTTGCTCATCCTTCTTCTTCGGAAATTTTGAAGGACGAGGTGATTCCTCAAGGGCGTCACAGCACTTGCATGGCTCGTCTCCTCTCAGAACTATCTTCTGCAGGTTGGGAGATCGCTCCAGCACAGATCTTATGAATGTGAACTGCTGTTCTAGTGATCTAAAGCCAACGAATTCCAGCTCCTTCAGACGCCTGTTCTTGGAGCCTTCATAGCGCATTTCCCACCGAGGTGCCCTTCTCTCAAGGTATTTGTGTCTGGCCAACCCTGCATCGCATGGATGTTCCCATACCTGTATATGTGCGATCAGTTAATACATGTGTGATTGGAATATGAAAAACCTTCCGCTAAAATTTGTGAAAACTAAAGCTACAAATGTGAAAACAATATCACCTCAATATGTAACATTTCGATAGATGGTGCTGCTACAAGAAAGGCCATCGTCCATAAAATGTCAAATTCAACAAAGATGCCACGTATTGACAGTTTCCTTAGCTTGCTGAAAGCGGTGAAGAGTTCCTCGATTTCAGGTTGCAACCAAAGCTGATCACAGGATAAAATAAAGAATGAATAGTTTGCAAGCACAGAAAAGGTACCACATGGCAAAATAATGATAGTACTTACATTTTCTCCTTGGAAATCCAATGTGAGACTATGGATGCCGGTTACTCCATGCAGAAGCTTGCTTAATTTGAATTCACGTTGATCACATGATGAACCACAAGAGAGTTCTAGTTCCCCAAGAGATGGGACAAAACCAAAAAACAGTGGGACATGCTCCTCACATAACCAACTATTCCATGAAAACTTCTCTAATTTTGGCAGGCAGACAACCTCAATTCTCCCAAAGCGACACTTGTAGATCTCTAGAACACGGAGGTTTGAGTTTGGTGCATCAATCTTATAGAGAGAGTCATCACCAATATCACTATTCACAAGTGTCAGATGCTTCAGTTGCTTGCAGGAGTCAAACACGATATGGTGCATATCCAATTTGGCAAAGCCTACATTATGTAGAAAGAGCTTTGTGACGCTGTTGGACACACTAGGGTAGGCAATGAAATAAGAATATATTTCTTGAGCACGCTGCATCCTATTCTCCTCGCTACAGTGGTAAATATGTGTCTCGTGAAGAACTGTTAGATCCAAATCTTTCAACAAACCCCGTCGACTGCGTCACCTACCAGTTGGCCAACTTCGCACAAGAGAGTGTTGATCAAGTAGAGCTTAAGGTGCAGAGTTGAGATGGTTGATTCTCTCTGATGACCGCCCAAGAATTTCCTTGTTGCTTTGGTCAGAGACACCATAGCTAATTCCTCCATGTAATTTGGGCCAACAGAGTCACGGCATGGAATATATAGAAATTCCTTGGCATCGATGCTGATGTCAGGCAGCAACCAAGGCAGATGCATCCAACGTGTAGACAGCACACTTGTCCTTGCAGCCATACGTGAACTGAGTCTCCCCAAGATAGACAGTAAAATATCATCAGTCAGCATGCTGAGCCTATCTTCTTCCCCCAGTTGCTGCAAAGTAAATTATGTATCCATTATTTAGCTGGCACATAACTGAATTCAGAAATCCCAAACAGAAAAATAGTTACACAGTGACAAGGGCAATACTCTATCTAGCGTTTGATAAAGCTAAATACCTCCCGAGCACACTTTCTACCGGTAATTGTCTCGACCTGGTCCATTTTAGATTCATCAAGGTCGTGTAATTATGTTTGTATAAAATGTGTTATATATACTGAGCAGGTATCTCTAGATCAGTAATACAATATGTGCCAGAGGAGCTGTAAACTATCTGTTATTTTACCTCGCACGCTAAAACAGTGTACAGTTTCGAGATTAAGGATCAAGCGCTAGAAGGACCATATTAAGTTATAATGGAATGCTGAGGAATTAAACCTCCGCTGGTATATACAAAATAACAGAAGCATGAAGAGCATATCTCCACGTACGGGATTCACATTCTAAAAGGAAAAATCAGATTCAGTACTTCTCTGTTGCATAAGCACAAACGTGTTCAGGCTGTACAAGCATGGAGTATGAGTTCAAGACATTAAGAGAACTGAAAACAACGAAGTAAGAGAGAGCCGGCGCGGCGCTGAGAGACTTACTTGGTCCTGTCTCGAACTGTTATTATTGTCATTCGCCTCCATGGAGAAAATCCAATTGTTAGAGGCGATTTGACTCCCTGACGAAAACCCAACTTGCTTCGCGCTCCCTGTACTGCCGCGGCTTCTGCTGCTGTTTCTCCTCCAAGTCAAACCCTAAACCCTAATCGGAGTAGCAGGAGGAGAGGTTTGCAGCGGTTGTTCAGGAACCGAAACATACTCTGGATCAAAACCGAATGGATGAGCTTGAATCTACCACCGCTGCTACTAGGAAGAACGGGGGAAAGGAAATCGGCGACGAGGGGGGGCGTTACCTTGGCGGCGCCGGCGCCGGCGAGCGTGGTCTCCTCCTTCCGCGAGAGAGGAGGACGACGACGGCTTGATGTGGAAGCCCATAATGCTCTGTAGAGTTGTTGGGCCGAGTAGGAAATCCGAGGCCGGCCCAACCAGATCTTGTAGTGGGTTCTCAAAAAAGAAAACCTGATCTTGTAGTTCTGTTTGTATTATTTTTACGGTCAAAATTTGCGTTTTTTCGACTAAGCACTCTATAATATCTGAAAACAGATATTTGCTTTCCTTCATTGAACACTTGCAAACAGCATATTCTATAATTTATGGATGACAGATTTTGACCTGATTGATACCATAACATACTTTTTTTTAGAACGATATCTATCACTAACTAATATTACTCCCTCCGTTCACAAAAGGATGTCTCAACTTTGGCCTAAGCTAGAACAAAATTGAGACATCCTTTTGTGAACGGAAGGAGTAATGCATTTATACAGCCTATAATTCCTTGAAAATTATCTCCGGCGAGAATGTGTTGCATCTAATCCGCTTGACCACCATTTCTTGCTCATCTTTCTTCTTCGGATATTTCGAAGGACGAGGTGATTCCTTAAAGGCGTTGCAGTCGTAGCATGGCTCGTCTCCTCTTAGAAAACCTTTACTCCCTCGTAGAAGCTCTAGAGCTGGCCCCAACCAGATCTTGTAGTGGGTTCTAGAGAAAACCTTTACTCCCTCCGTCCGGAACATCCTTTTTCCGAACGGAGTGAGTAGTTCTTTTCCCATATATACTTTCGAAAAAACTAATGTTGTTCACATATACTTATTCTGGCAACACATATTTTATTTTACCTGTGCATTTTCTTCTCATATTGGAATCGTTTGGAATATTTTGAAGTCGGCTTCACTGGGTGCGGACTAGGGGTTCCAACCTCTTGTAGTTCCGTTCGGTTCGGTCTGAAACTAGGAGCTTTGAGAGAAACATTGGTACTGAGAAACTTGAACCTCAATTTACACCGCAGATTGTATGGCATCGTTTGGTAGCCAGCAGGCACTTCTGGGCTACATAGGGGCATGTTGTGGAGGGTAAGGCTAGATCACAATGTTGGCCATGTTGTGTGAGTTGTTTGGTATCCAGCATTTGGACTTAAGGTTCCAACCTCTTGTAGTTCCATTCAGTTCGAATCGAAACTAGGAGATTTGAGAGAAACATTGGCATTGGGCTAGGCAACTTGAACTATATATGATGCTTGTTTCGACTAGTACAGAGATGAACGTTGCGACAATTTTCTCATGAGTAGTAGATCCCAAAATCAGAAAATGTAGAGACATTATAGATCCACATGGATATATTTGTTGCCTTGTCAAAAATATGTTTTCTGCAAATTCTATTACTTCTATATGATGTGTTGCCATCTTAGATGATACAGATGTCACAAACAAACAACGACTCCACTGTTGTTGATGCTTTACATGCCCTAACAACCTAACCAGGTCATTTACAAGTGAAAGGTACTTACGGTTGATGTATGGATCAACTTTTCTTTCTCGTTACTCTTCTATCTTTTTTTTTGAATTTCAACACTTTATTAATCAAACCAAATCGTTATACAAGGTTTCCCGGATACAATCCGGAACAAAGTTTCTAAAAACAGAAGAAATAAACTGCTCGGCCGAGCGAGCAAGTACATGTGCCGCTTTATTACATAGACGATGAGAATGCTTGAAGGAAATGTTGGAAAAGCTGGTGCCGATGTGCTTAATATCAAGAACCACCACGCCAACCAAACTTCGATCCAGCTCTGTAGAATTCAACCGCTGAATCAAAGAAAGGCAGTCAGAGACCACCACGATCTTGTCGAAACTCTCCTCGGCAGCTAGGGATACCGTGCATGTCGCACGCTTATGATTATAAGTCGCCATAACTTATCCACCCTGAGAAGAATGTTCCGTATGTGACTCGTCTGAGCACCATGTTTTGCTCATCCTTGTAGTTTGGATATGCACTTTGTGTCGATGTACAGGGAGGCACATTAAGGGTTAAGGGGATGGCATTACATATTTTTCCAGAATTGGCACGTATTTAGAATCATCACCATTGTTTTATCTCCACAGAACTACCGCCCTCCTGCTTCTGCATCTAAAGGAACACAAAACACATACAAACAAGAGCACCTTAGAAACACGGGATCAAAGTTCCAACACACAGATCAGGCTCTCACAGAAAGGGTTCAGAATAGCCGCATATAAGATTTATGTGAGGATTGTATGAAGATTATGTTTTGACACACGGTAACATAAATGCAAATGTGTAGTCATGGTAACAAGAATCAAAACAAATCTCGGATTTTCAGCAAGCAGTCTTCATCAAAATTATCTCTGGCGAGAATTCGCCGCCTCTAATCCGCTTAACCACCATTTCTCGATCATCCTTCTTCCTTGGAAATTTCGAAGGACGGAGTGATGCATCTAGGTCATATAATTATGTTTGTATAAAATGTGTTATATATATTGAGCAGGTATCTCTAGATCATTAATGAAAACATGGAGCCCATCTACTACGATTCTGAAACGAACAGTAAAATATAAGCATGGAGTACGACTGTATGAGTTCAGGATATTAAGAGAACTGAAAACAACAAAGTAAGAGAGAGGAGGCGCGACGCTGAGAGACTTACTTGGCCCTGTCTCTGGCTCCGGGAACTGTTATTATCGTCATTCGCCTCCATGGAGAAAAATCCAATTAGGCTTCCCTGCGCACCTTGGAATCCTTCGGGCGACCGTGGACGATCGTCAGAGGCGATTTGACTCCCTGACAAAAACCCAACGCCGGAGCAAATCCAACTTGCTTCGCGCTCCCTGTACTGCCGCGGCTGCTGCTGCTGTTTATGGCACTAAGAGCCCTTCTCCTCCAAGTCAAACCCTAATCGGAGTAGCAGGAGGAGGGGTCTCTGATCCGACTCGAACTTGAGGGGTTTGCCGTGGTTGTTCAGGAACCGAAACAAACATACTCTGGATCAAAACCGAACGAATGAACTTGCATCTACCACCGCTTCTACTAGGAAGAATGGGAGGAAGGAAATTGGAGACGACGCGGGCGTTACCTTGGCGGCGCCGGCGCCGGCGAGCGTGGTTCCTCCTTCCGCGAGACAGAAGGTGGACGACGACTGGGTGTGGAAGCCCATAATGCTCTGTAGAGTCGTTGGGCCGAGTAGGAAATCCGAGGCCAGCCCAACCAGATCTTGTAGTGGGTTCTCAAAAAAGAAAAAACTGATCTTGTAGTTCTGTTCCCATATATTATTTCTACGGTCAAATTTGCTTTTTTCGACTAAGCACTCTATAATTTATTTTTACGGTCTAAGCACTCTATAATTTATTTGCTTTCTTTCATTAAACACCCATTACTATCTGCAAACAGCATACTCTATAATTTATGGATGACAGATTTTGACATACCATAACATAATTTTTTTAGAACGATACCCATCACTAACTAATACTAATACATCTCTACAGCATATCATTCCTTAAAAATTATCTCCGGCGAGAATGTGCCGCATCTAATCCGCTTGACCACCATTTCTTGCTCATCTTTCTTCTTCGGAAATTTCGAAGGACGAGGTGATTCCTTAAAGGTGTTGCAGTCGTAGCATGGCTCGTCTCCTCTTAGAACTATCTTCCGCAAGTTGGGAGATCGGTCCAGCACAGATCTTATGAATGTAAATTGTTGTTCTAGTAATTTAAAGCCAACGAATTCAAGCTCTTTCAGACGCCTGTTCTCGGAGCTGTCAAATCGCATTTCCCACTGAGGTGTCCTTCTCTCAAGGTATTCACCGGTCTGTCCAACTGTGCATCGCATGGATGTTCCCATACCTGTGTTTGTGTGATCAGTTCATTACATGTCATTAGAAACAACTTTCCACTAAAATTTGTGAAAACTAAAGCTCCATATGTGAAAAATATATCACCTTGATATGTAGTATTTCGATAGATGGTGCTGCAACAAGAAAGGCCATTGTCCATAAAATGTCAAATTCAACAAATATACCACCTATTGACAGCTTCCTCAGATTGTTGAAAGCGGTGCAGAGTTCCTCGATTTCAGGTTGCAACCAAAGCTGATCACATGATAAATAAAGAATGAATGGTTTGCAAGCACATACAAGGTACATTTAGTGAAAATATAATAGTACTTACATTTTCTCCTTCGAAATCCAATGTGAGTGTATGTACACTGGTTACTCCATGTAGGAGCTGGCTTAATTTAAATTCGCGTTGATCACATGATGATCCACATGAGAGTTCTAATTCCCCAAGAGATGGGACAAAACCAAAAGTCACTGCGGTATCATTCTCACATACCCAAGTACTCCATAAGAACTTCTCTAATTTTGGAAGGCAGACAACCTCAATTTTCTCAAAGCGACACTTGTGGATCTCTAGAACACAGAGGTTTGAGTTTGGTGCATCAATCTTGAAGAGAGATCTAGCACCAGTATCACAATTTAGAAGTATTAGATGCTTCAGTTGCTTGCAGCAGTCAAACACGACATGGTGCATGTCCAATTTGTCAAAGTCTACATTATGTAGAAAGAGCTTTGTGAGGCAGTGGGCCACTCTAGGGTAGGCACTAAAAAAAGAATCTATTTCTTGAGCACGCTGCAGCATATCCTCCTCACTACAATCCAAAATATCTGTCTCGTCAAGAATGGTGAGATCCAAATCTTTCAACAAACCCTTGTCGACTGCTTCACCTACCAGTGTGCCAACTTCGCACAAGAAAGTGTTAATCAAGTAGAGCACAAGGTGCAGACTTGAGATGGTGGATTCTCTCTGATGAACGGCCAAGAACTTCCTGGTTGCTTTGGTCAAAGACGCCATAGCTTCCTCCATGTGAGTTGCCTCAATAGGGTCAGGGCACGGAACAGATAGGAAGTCCTTGACATTGACGGTGAATTCAGGCAGCAACCAAGGAAGATGCCTCCACCGAGTAGAAAGCACACTTGTCGTAACAGCCATACCCGAACTAACTCTCCCCAAGATAGACAGTAAAATATCATCGGTCAGCGTGCTGAGCCTATCTTCGTCCTCTAGTTGCTGCAACATAAATTATGGATCCATTATTAAACTGCCAAATAACTGAATTCAGAAAACCCAAACAGAAATAGTTACAACCTGGCAAGCACAATACAACATAGAGAGTGTAAACTGATTGATAAACGAATGGCTCGTATGGACACTTGATATCGAGTCTGCAACCTTGTGCTGTCACATAACTGAATTTAGAAATCCCAAACAGCACTAGTTACACAGTGACAAGAACAATACTCTATCTAGGATAAAGGTAAATATCTCCCGAGCATACTTTCTATCGGTAACTGTCGACCAGGTGCCTTTTTTAGATTCATGAAGGTCATGTAATTATGTTTGTATAAAATGTGTTATACATATCGAGCAGGTATCATTAATACAAACATGGAGCCCATCCACTGGGAACTTGAAACAGTCAGTACCATATGTGCCGGAGGAGCTGTAAACTATCTGCTATTATACCTCGCGCGCTAAAACAGTTGTACAGTTTCGAGAATAGTTGTGAGGATCAAGCGCTAGAAGGACCATATTAAGTTATAATGTAATGCTGACAAAATTAAACCTCCACTGGTATATACAGAAGCGTGAAGATTGTATCTCCACGTATGGGATTAACATGTTCATTTTATTGATTCTAAAAGAAAAAAAATCAGATTCAGTACTTCTCTGTTGCATGAGCACAAACGTGTTCAAGCTGTACAAGCATGGAGTATGAGTTCAAGATATTAAGAGACCTGAAAACAACAAAGTAAGAGAGAGCCGACGCGGCGCTGAGAGACTTACTTGGTCCTGTCTCGAACTGTTATTATTGTCATTCGCCTCCATGGAGAAAATCCAATTGTTAGAGGCGATTTGACTCCCTGACGAAAACCCAACGCCGGAGCAAATCCAACCTGCTTCGCGCTCCCTGTACTGCCGCGGATGCTTCTGCTGCTGTTTCTCCTCCAAGTCAAACCCTAAACCCTAATCGGAGTAGCAGGAGGAGGGGTTTGCCGCGGTTGTCCAGGAACCGAATGATAGTCTGGATCAAAACCGAATGAATGAGCTTGAGTTTACCACCGCTGCTACTAGGAAGAATGGGGGAAGGAAGTCGGAGACGAGGGGGCGTTACCTTGGCGGCGCCGGCGCCGGCGAGCGTGGTCTCCTCCTTCCGCGAGACAGGTGGTGGACGACGACTGAGTGTGGAAGCCCATAATGCTATGTAGAGTAGTTGGGCCGAGTAGGAAATCCGAGGCCAGCCCAAACCAGATCTTGTAGTGGGTTCTCAAAAAAGAAAACCTGATTGTAGTTCTGTTCCCATATATATATTTTGAAAGAAGTCTATACTTTTTTTTGCATGGTAATACGATTCTCATTGATAAATAAAAGACAAGATACAAAGTACGTATACACCGATCTTACAGATCTGGAAAGATAGGATAAACCTATGTGACAAACCAACGCCTATCCATCTTCTTCGGCACCACCGTAGCAGCCACCAAAGAAAAAGTAGACAGATCACCTCTTCACCCGAGCTCGATGCGGCTCCATCGCTGAACATCAGCTTTTCGGACCTCCAAAGTAGTTTGGCATAGGACAAACCATTGCCGTTGAAAGAATCAGACCGGGGCAGCACGACCCGGACACGCCATCGAACTTCAGCACTGGCACCCCCGCACGACGACGTCGAAGTAGGGAACCAGAGCCGTCAGCCTTCAACCACGAACCCACCACATGGTACATCATCTTCCAGCTGTCACCAGTGCAGACCACCGTCTGCACGTACTCCTGGACGAATCCTCTCTGCTCCACCATGGCGTCGGAGACAACGCCGCAGCAACGGGGACAAAGCAGGAGGAAAAAACCCATCTGATGGAGTCGCCGCCGCCGCCTCGCCGACACCATCCATGAACCCTACAGCCACCGATCTGAAAGATCGGCAAGCACACAGTGCCACCAACTCCGAGACGCCGCCATGAAGGACAACGCCGGTGTGGGAGTAGAGTTGAGGCAGATTTATTTGCCCGGGCGCCGCTCCCACCACCCCAACGGCGCACCATGCCAGAAAACTCCTAACCCTAATTACCATGCAAAAAACGGGGTCCCCCTCCCTCCTGCCGCCGCAGCGGCAAGCGGAAGGAGAGGGGCCCAGCTCTTCCGCGGTGGCCTGCGCCGGCGACGGCACCGGTGGCCTGCGGCGATGGGTGGCGGCTAGGGTAGGAAAAGGAGATCGCCTCGCTGAGTCGCCGAGCGCTCGCGAGCGAAAACGTTTCACTAAGGGCATGTACAATGGTACACAATCGTCAAAGAAGTCTATACTTGTGGGGGTTATGTATACATCTTTCTATATATTTTCGAAAAAAGTAATGTTTTCACATATACTTAAATTTTCTAGCAACATATATTTTATTTTATGTGTGATTTTTCTTCTATTTTCGAATCTTTTGGAATATTTTGAAGTCAGCTTCACTCGGTGCGGGCTTGAGGTTCCAAACTTCCAACCTCTTGTAGTTTCATTCAGTTCGATTCGGAACTAGGAGCTTTGAGAGAAACATTGGCACTGTGAAACTTGAACCTTAACATACACCGACAGGAGAATGTATATGATACTTTTTTCGACTAGTGCAAAGATGAACTTTGCGACACTTTTCTCATGAGCATTAGATACCCAAATTTCAGAAAATGTGGAGGCATTATAGATCCACATGGATATATTTGTTGCCTTGTCTAAAATATATTTTCAGTAATTTATATTACTTCTACTCCGTTAATGATTTTTTGTCGTGTCAGATGATACAGATGTCACGAACAAAGAACGAGTACGCTGTTGTGATGCTTTACATGCCCTAACAACCTAACAAGGTCATTTACAAGTGAAGGTACCTACTATCGATGTATGGATCAACTTTTCTTTCTAGTTACTCTTCTAGCTCTATGCACGATCGCGCTATCTAAGCTTAAAGATTATAAGTCGCCATAACTTATCCACCCTGAGAAGAATGTGCCATATGTGACTCGTGAACACCGCGTGTTTTGCCCATCCTTGTTGTTTGGATATGCAGGCTGTGTCGATGTACATGGCGGCACGTTAAGGGGGCTAGCATTACATGTTTTCCAGAATTGACACGTATTTGGAACACTTGTATATGTTCATCACCATTGTTTTATCTCCACAGAACTACCGCCCTGCTGCTTTTGCATCTGAGGGGACACAAAAACATACAAACAAGAGCTTCTGAGAAACATGGGACCAAAGTTCCAACACACAGATCAGGCTCTCACAGAAAGAGTTCAGAATTGCCCCATATAAGATATATGTGAGGATTGTATGAGATTATGTTTTGACACACGGTCAACATAAATGCAAAGTGTAGTCATAGTAACAAGAATCAAAACAAATCTCAGATTTTCAGCGAGCAGTCTTCATCGAAAATTATCTCTGGCGAGAATATGCCGCCTCTAATCCGCTTAACCACCATTTCTCGATCATCATTCTTCCTTGGAAATTTCGAAGGACGGAGTGATGCATCTAGGGTGTTGCAGTAGCCGCATTCCCAATCTCCTCTCAGTACTATCTTCTGCAAGTTGGTAGATCGCTCCAACAAAGATCTTATAAATATAAATTGTTGTTCTAGTGTTCTAAAACCACAGAAGTCTAGAACTTTTAGCCGCCTGTTCTTGGAGCCATCGAAGCGCATTTCCCACTTAGGAGTCGGTCTGTCACCGTAGGAACCACCTCGATACTCGTCGTCGCAAGCATGTTCCCATACCTGTATATTCAGGTGAACAATTAATTATGCGTGCAATAATTGGAATATGTTTCTTCCTCTACCTGCCTCTCACAGCTCACAGAGAAACACAGAAGAGCACACTTCAGGCTGCCTCACACATGCGCACACACTGCTTAAATAGGCTGACACACGCATGCACCAGCAGCCACACTCTGGCAACACACGCACGCACTACCTCACACCACTAACACAACTAACTCCATGTATGCACGCCATGTTCAACTAACACCATGACCACGTCTTCTCCCAGGATTCTCTCCTAGATCCTGAAGACTCGGCCTTCATAACTCATGCAACGCACTGGATCACCCGATTTTACCGCATCGCACGGCCTTACGGCATCTCTCCGGACATGTTGCATCGCACAACATCTGGCATCTCACCTACACGCCCTTCCAGCTGACACTTTGCCGGCTTAGTACATCTCGCACGCAGCATCTCTAGCCGGGCTGAGACTAGACAATACCAAACTATATGCATATGGAAGGAATCAAGATTAATTCTATCCGAATCCATTTTAATTGCCCACTAAAAACCTAAAGCTCCAATTGTGAAGAAATATGGACAAAGACATCACCTGAATACATAATCTTTCGATACATGGTGCTGCTACAAGAAAGGCCGTCGTCCATAGAATGTCGAATTCAACAAAGATGCCACGCAAAGACAGCTTCTTTAGCTTGTTGAATGCGGTGCGGAGTTCCTTCACTTCAGGTTGCAACCAAAGCTGCCCAATAAATAAACATCATAAGAATGAATAGTTCTCGTTAAAAAAAAACAGTTGGCAAGCAAGGAAAGTTGATTTAGGGAAAAAAAAACAGTACTTACAATTTCTCCTTGGAAATCCAATGTGAGACTGCGTAGGCTTGTTCCACGTAGAAGCTTACTTAATTTAAATGGGCGTTCATCAGACATTGCACCACATGAGAGTTCTATTTTGTCCAGAGATGGGACACATCCAAAGGTCACTGGGACATACGCATATATCCAATCAATGCACGCGAACTTCTCCAATTTAGCGAGGCAGACCAAGTCAATTCTCTCAAAGCGACACTTGTCAATTTCTAGAAAACAAATTTTTGAGTTCGGTGCATCAATTTTAAAGATAGAGTAAGCACCAGTATCACAATGACAAAGGCTTAAATGCTTCAGTTGATAGATCTCGACTGACGTCCCCACCAACAGAACCTGATGGGTCCACCAAAATAGGCGGAAGTTACTCCTAGGGCGATCGGGAGGCGATCGTGTTTAGCTAGGGTTTTCCTCCTTGCGGGTGGTGTTTTCGACGGCGGATCGGATCTCGACGGCGAGGTTCTGATTCGTGCGGCGGTGTGGAGAGGGTGCGTCGTGTGTGGAGCTCGGGTGCTCTGCGTGCGGGAGTGTTTGCATGGCTACGCCGATCAGATCGCCGGCGAAAAGTGGAGGCTCCAGGGTGCCTTCGCGATCACCGGGGAAGTCTGGATCGGAGGAGTTAGCGACTTCGTTGTCGGCGAGGATGGGCGATCTGTTGTTGACGGACAAGGAAGCAACCGGCCTGGTCATCAAGGGTGTCGAGCCCTCTCAGATTCCAAGACCGAGATGGGCAGTTGTCGGGAAGGTATGTTCGTCCAGGAAATTGATCATCGATGCCTTGGAGAGGGCTATGTTGCGTGCTTGGGGCCTTCACAGGTCCGCCCAATTCAAGGATATTGGAGACAACAGATTCGTCGTTCGATTCTCGTCGGAAGGTGACTGGAGACATGTGATGAAGAATGGGCCGTGGCAGTTTGATCTTAGCATCATCTTGCTGAAAGAGTTTGATGGGGCAGTCCGACCCTCAGATATGGTGTTTGATTCTGCTGATATGTGGGTTAGGGTGCTGGATCTGCCGATGGATTTTATGAACAGAAGGTATGGAGAACTGATTGGCAATTGGATCGGGAGATTTATCTCGGTGGAGGTAGACGAAGATGGAATGGCATGGGGCAAAGACCTGCGCATCAGAGTGGCTATCCGAGCTGATCAACCCCTTCCGAGGGGGATTAATCTGAAGGAGTCCGCCGAAGACAAGGTGGGTAGCTGGTTTGATTTTAAGTATGAAAAGATTCCGCACTTCTGCTTTGAGTGTGGACGGCTGGTGCATGGAGATGGTCAGTGCAACGAGGAGAAAGGGGAGGTTCAACAGTGGGGCGAGTGGCTTCGTGCCTCACCTCGGAGGGGCCAGAAGGCACCGGCAGCGGTGCGGCCCTCAATGTCTGCAGGAAGCTTTGATAGTAGGAGCTCTGAGAGGGATGTTAGGCCAAGGGGAGGCCCGGTTATCCGTGATTTGCCTCCAAGAAGGAACCTAGCTCGTGACTATGAACTGTCTAGCTCTTCCCGCACTGGCGGGAGAGAGCAGCATGGTGAGAACGGCGTTGTCACTAGCCCGTGCAAGAGCTATAGGGGCAAGGCAACCGTGACTGGGGGAGGGAAGGCGAGGATGGATGGGTCCCCAAATAAGAGTAAGAAGAGTACTTTCACGAGAAGGCCGAGAACCAATGCTGGAGCAAACAAAAACGATCCTACTACGGTACCACCGGGTACTAATGGTAGGAAGCGCAACACTAAGCAAGTCTGGATGCCCATCCCGGTTCAGGTGCTGGGAGAGGGTAGCTCAGAATCGGCGGGGAAGAGGCAGAGGACAGATTCAGTGTTTAACAGAATTGAAGAGACTTCTTCAGTTTTTGACAGACTTCAAGTTCCATCGGCGGCGCCTGCGTAGCAGGGCCGCCGGGACCAATGAATATCCTATCCCTAAACTGCCGAGGATTGGGGTTGGACTCGGCAGTGGGGGAACTCCGGGACCTGATTAGGTCATACAACCCGGCGGTGGTGTTCCTGTGTGAAACCAAGATGAAAGCTGACCGCATGAAAAGGCTGATGTGGAGTCTGGGGTTTCGACAGGGGGTGGTTGTTGGTAGTAAAGGGAAGAGTGGTGGCCTTGCTCTCTGGTGGAGGGAGGAGGTAGTGGTGGCTGTTAGGCCATGGTGCCAATACTACTTGGATGCAAAGATAACACTTGGCGATGTGGTCTTTAGATTCACTGGAATCTATGGAGAGCCACGGACAGAGTTGAGGCACAAAACTTGGGACGTCCTGAGATATCTTAGGGGTCAAGATGAGCTCCCATGGCTGTGTGCTGGTGACTTCAACGAGATATCCAAGCAGAATGAACAAAAAGGTGGGAACCCGAGGAGTCTCGCTCAAATGAGCAGGTTTAACGATTGCCTGTCCGACTGCGGACTTGCTGATCTTGGCTTCTCGGGCTGCCCGTTCACATGGAATAATAGGCGCGAGGGGAATGACAACATCCAAGCAAGGCTCGATCGCGCGACTTGCAACATCGGCCTTACCCAGGTTTTCCCGTCTACTACAGTGCAACATATTGAGACGGAGGAGTCCGACCACTTCGCTTTGCTGATTCGTGTTGCTGCAATGGGGGCGAGCCCGCGGACACAGGTCTCGCAGGGGTTCCGGTTTGAAGAGATGTGGACTCGACATGATGAGTACACCCCAATGGTAGAAAATGCATGGGCTATGGCGAGCTCTGAAGATGTGGGGTTGCCTGCGCTGTGCTCTCGCCTAAAAAGCGTCTCCAAGTGCATGCAATCATGGGGACGGTCTGTCTTCGGTTTAGTTCGGAGGGAGATTAAAAGGCTTAGAGATCAACTAGCGACGGCAAGACAGTTATCCTTGATCTCGGGTTCCTCACTGGAGGTCCGGGCGATTGAGAAGGAGCTGCATGAGGTGTATGAACGAGAAGAAATTATGTACAGGCAACGAGCTCGGGTGGAGTGGCTAAAAGCGGGCGACCGCAATACTCGTTATTTTCAGAATCGAGCTTCACATAGAAGGCGCAAGAACACTATCCAAGCGCTCCGGAGAGCTGATGGTAGCAGATGCACCACGGACGTGGGCATGAGAGCACTGGCTCGGGACTTCTATGCCAATCTGTATACGTCTGAAGGTGCAACTAATATGGAGCTGATCCTTGACAAGGTGGTACCCTCGGTCACTGACATCATGAACCAGAAGCTATGCGGCCCAATTGGTGATGCGGAAATTGAGAGGGCCTTGTTTCAGATGGGGCCGACGAAAGCGCCTGGGCCGGATGGCCTTCCTGCCCTCTTTTATCAGCGGCACTGGCCACTGCTAAAAGACGCCGTGTGCGAGGCGATCAGAGATTTCTTGGTTAGGGGGTGATGGCGGATAATTTCAACGACACGGTAATAGTGTTGATTCCCAAAACTGCATCCCCGGAGTTGTTGAAGCAGTTCCGACCGATCAGTCTATGCAACGTCTTATACAAAATAGCCTCCAAGGTCATGACCAACCGACTGAAATTGATACTTCCAGTTCTGATTTCTGAAGAGCAAAGTGCGTTTGTGCCTGGACGAATGATCACGGACAACGTCCTGATTGCTTACGAGTGTGTTCATTCGATTAGAACGAGGAAGAAGAAGAAACCTTTGGGGGCGGTTAAACTAGACATGATGAAAGCCTATGATCGGGTCGAGTGGATTTTTCTGGAGGAGATGATGCGGAGAATGGGTTTTTCTGACAGATGGGTTGAGATGGTCATGCGATGTGTGACCACGGTCAGATTTGCAGTGAAGCTGAATGGTGGCATCTCGGATTCTTTTGAGCCATCGAGAGGTTTAAGGCAGGGAGACCCCCTCTCCCCGTACCCGTTCCTCTTTTGTGTTGAAGGATTCTCCACGTTGCTGAGGCATGCTCAGGAAGAAAACAGGCTGAAGGGCGTTCAATTTGGTACGGATGGGCCGCATATAACCCATCTACTTTTCGCAGACGACAGCATTGTATTCCTGGAAGCTTCGGTGGAGAGTATGAATGCACTCAAGGAGGTTTTGGCAGCATACGAATCAGCTTCGGGACAGAAAGTTAACCTAGAAAAGTCGGCCATTTTCTTTGGACCCGGTTGTAGCGCTGAGAAGAAACAGGAGTTGAAACAGACCATCGGAGTGCAGGAGGAGGCGTTGTGTGAGAAGTACCTTGGGCTGCCCACGGTAGTTGGCAGGTCCAAGGAGGGTGCATTCCAATATATAACAGAGAGATCGGGGGCCAAGGTAGGAGGGTGGAAGGGGCAAGGATTATCTATGAAAGCAAAGGAGACATTGATTAAATCGGTGTTACAGGCTACCCCAACTTACCCCATGAGTTGCTTTCGGTTTGGCAAGGCACACTGTAAAAAGCTGACATCCATAACATCAAACTTCTGGTGGGGTGCTGCCGACGGTACACGCAAAGTTCACTGGATCGCGTGGGATAAACTGTGCCTGCCGAAAGCAAAGGGAGGGATGGGCTTCAGGGATTTGGAAGCGTTCAACCAAGCATTGCTAGCTAAACACGCATGGCGTCTCCTCACTGTACCTACATCCCTATGTGCCAGAGTTCTAAAGGCTCGATACTTCAAGAATAGCAATTTGCTGAACGCCGGCTGCCCGGGTGGAGGGTCGTTCTCATGGAGGAGCATTTTGCACGGGCGAGACCTCCTCAAGACTGGCCTGATCTGGCGTATAGGCGATGGTGCGCAGGTGGATGTGTGGAAGAGCAAATGGATACCGAGGGCAGGAGCACAGCAGCCTCTCGGCAGGAGAACTGAAGCTGCTTCGGTGCCAATATCCAAGGCCTACGAGTTACTGAACTCGGATGGCTCGGGGTGGGATCGGACCAAGATCGAGCATATTTTTCATGGTTTTGATGCTCGCGACATCCTGAAAATTGCAGTGGGAGGGCCGGGAACAGAGGACTACCTAGCCTGGAATTATACGAAGAACGGAGTTTTCTCAGTTCGATCGGCATACCACTTGTGCATGCAGCTGAGGAGGCAGCGTGCAGGTGGAGCTGGGGGCTCCCAATCGACCGAAAACCACAAAGGCTGGCTGTCGCTGTGGAATGCTAATGTGCCCGGCAAAGTCAAGGTGCATGTTTGTAGACTAATGAAGAATGGGCTCGCTACAGGAGACGAACTTCAGCGAAGGAAGATAAAGCTTGGTGTAAAGTGTGTGGCATGTGCGAGGGATGAGACTGCTCTCCATCGTTTCTGGCATTGCCCACACGCCCGACATGTTTGGGATGCCATCGGGAAGAAGCTAGGCTGCTCCTTCTCAGCTCCACCTGCTAATATCCATACACAACGGGACTTGCTCAACTGGCTACTGGAGTGGCTCGGTTCGGTGCCGGAAACTGAGGTGGAGGTCACCATGATGGCAATATACCAGATGTGGCTCGCCAGGAATGACGCGAGGGATGCTGTGATGATTGAGGACCCGGCTTCTATCGCCCGGAGGAGCATCCAACTGTTGGAGGAATGGCGCAACGCCAACGAACCGGTGGCCAGGTCGCCGGCAGCGAGGCATGAACGCTGGCAGCCGCCAGAGCTCGGGTGGACCAAGATCAACGCAGATGGTGCCATGAGCAAGGACTCTGAGATCGGTGGTGGGGGTGCGGTTGCTCGCGACCATGATGGACGTTTCTTAGCCGGAGCGTGCCATTTTTTCCCCTCCCTGCTGG
This sequence comes from Poa pratensis, assembly GCA_947311845.1. Taxonomy (NCBI): domain Eukaryota; kingdom Viridiplantae; phylum Streptophyta; class Magnoliopsida; order Poales; family Poaceae; genus Poa; species Poa pratensis. The sequence continues at coordinate 102,816,726 of CAMZMU010000020.1, forward strand.
ACCCTGAGGATGCTGAGCTTCGGGCATGCCAACTGGTTCTGATGGTGAGCAAGAACCTGAAGCTGAAGAAGGTGATCCTGGAGACGGATAATCAAGGTGTAGCGGCAAAGCTGGTGAAAGGGGAAAGGGACATGTCAATTCACGGGCCGAGGATCGAAGCTATCAAGACCTCGCTACGGGAGCTTGACGAGTTCCAGGTTAGATGGGTGCGGCGGTCTGCTAACGGCGCAGCTCATGTGTTGGCTAAAGAGGGGTGCGGCCTGGCACTAAATAAAGTTTGGTATCACATGTATCCAGAGTGTTTGGAGTTTGTAATGAACAAGGATCTGTCGAGTGAGTAATAATAGGCCGCAGTTTAAATTCAAAAAAAAAAAAAAATGCTTCAGTTGCTTGCAGCAGTCAAACAGAACATGGTGCATGTCCAATCTCTCAAAGTCTGCATTGTATAGAGAGAGCTTTGTGTGAGGCAGCAGAGAACGCTAGGGTAGGCATTGAACAAAGTATATATGTCTTGTGCTCGCTGCAGCATATCTTCGTCACTACGTTTCAAAGGTTTTAACTCGTCAAGAATGGTCAAATCCAAATCCTTCAACAAGCCACTGTCAATTGCGTCAGCAGTGGACCAATTTCACACAACAAAGTGTTGATCAAGTAGAGCTTAAGTTGCAGAGTTGAGATGGTGGATTCTCTCTGGTGATCAGCCAAGAAACTCCTGGTTGCTTTGGTCAAAGACACCATAGCTAACTCCTCCATATCATTTGCCTCAATAGGTTCAGTGCATGGAACAGATAGGAAATCCTTGACATTGATGCTGACTTCAGGCAGCAACCAAGGAAGATGCCTCCACCTTGTAGAGAGCAGGCATGTCCTCACAGCCATACGTGAACTGACTCTCCCCAAGATGGACAGTAAAATATCATCAGGCATCATGCTGAGCCAATCTTTGTCCTCCAGTTGCTGCAACGTAAATTATGGCTCAATTATTTAGCTGCCACATAACTGGATTCATAAATCTCAAACAGCAAAATAGATACACATTGCCAATAACAATACTCTATCTAGAGTTCAATGAAGCCAAATATTCCCGAGCACACTTGTAATTGGGCGAGCCGGTGCCATTCAGATTATACTTATATTTGAATAATAATATTGGTTATATATATTGAGCTGATATCTCCATATCACTAATACAAATATGGAGCCCATCCATTGCAAACCTGAAAAGGTGAGTACTACCTAACACGCAAAAATACTTGTACAATTTCGAGATTAGTTTTGAGGATCAAGCGCTAGAAGTGCCATATTAACTGATGATGGAATGCTGAGCAAATTAAACCTCCACTACTACGTATATAAAGAATACAACAGACTTACTTGGCTCATCAGAGAACTGTCATTGCCGTTATTCGCCTCCATGGAGAAATCCAATGAGGCGTTAATCTGGCAGCTTCGAACCCTTCAGACGGCCGTGGACGATTACTAGAGCTGGTTGATAATGATACTCCGACAAAAACCTGGCACCCGCAAACCCGTTTCACTTCGGATCGGATGCCCTGAAAATCGCGCACGTTAGAGGCAGACTTAGAATCCAAATCGATCAACTGGACGCAGAGAAGCGGAGCTCACGTCCGTGCCGATTACCAAAAGGTGAATATGCTAGAAATTCAGCGCGGAATTGCCAAGCGAAACCAGACTCTGGCAAGGCGGTGCTCCTCCGCAGCCGCCGCCGCAGCCATCCTCTTCCTGCCGCCATCCGGCCCGTTCTCGAGGCGGCGCGCGCAGGACCGAAGAGAGGACGGCTGCGGAATCGCAGAGAGGGGGCGGCGGATGCGAACTGGGAGAGAGCCCTAGCTGGATTTGCAAATCGGATTGCCGGCGGCCAACCCATCCCGGTGGCCTGGATTCTTCACCTGTGCAAGCTTGGAGGGCGGCGGGCGGCAAGATATGGGCCCCGAAATTGGAGCTCCAATTCAAACATTTCAGAAAAAAAATAAAAAACTTTCGGTTATATTATACTGTCAGTGTGTATTCTGAGAAAAAAATTCGAATCACCAGTTTACGATTTAAAGACCTTTATGTCTTACTCTTAAAATTTATTAAATCATAAACGAGTGATCCAAATAACACGAAATTTTTTGAGAATACACAACGGAACACTTACTAAAATATTTTCAATTCTAAAATATTTGAATTTCGAACTCAAATTTTTGGCCTGTCTCTACCCTAGTGAAGGGTGGATTGAAGGGCCGTGTACGCGTGACTCTCTATGGCCAAGTTAAGCCCGACGTCCCCTATGAACCAATGGTGGGGCCTGCCCAGCGGCACCCCTAACCTCTTTTTAGTTTTTTTTAGTAAATTCATATTTGTAACATATGGCCAAATCTCATAGAAGCTTAGATTAATACAACAACTTCTAAAATAAAGACGATGGCTTGGTGGCCTCCCTTGACGTTGTGGAGCGTCTCGACACCGGTGTACCCAGACCGCGCCGCCGACACGTGAGAGGGGGTGTTACAGTATATGTGGATTGTGCTAGCCCTTTCCATCAGATCGGTCGTATGGAACAGTGGTTTGTGCATGAAGCTTGACAGCGGGCTCGCCGGGGTGGGCTTGTTCGCCTGGCCAGAGACGCGGGCTCATGAGGAAGGGGGACGGCGACTTGGGCTTGTTCGCTTCGCCGGATACGCGGGCTCGCCGGGGAGGAGGGCGGCGGGTTCTCCGAGGGGAGAGGCGAGGCGGAGGAGAAAATCGCCGGCAGACTTAGAATCCAAATCGAGTACTGACTACTGGAGTGAAGAGACTGGGGAATCGCAGAGAGCAGGAAGAACATAGGGGAGAGCTAGAACCCTAGCTGATTTTTTTTCGTTTTCTTTTCCTCCCGTCCCGTGTTCTTCAGCTGGCGCGTACCGGGCCAACTAATCCTATATCTTGATTTTTATGCATTTCGGTGGCCGGCTTTTTGAAACTTTTTTTAAAAACGAGTCAAATCGAATACAAGAAAATCCAATCGATTGAGAAATGCTGATTTTGTCTTCTAATGATGTTCATTCAGTTATCATAACATGGAGACGTAGCACCAACAATTAGCATATTATGTTTGTGTCCACGGAAAACTAATATAGGGCACGTGGCCTTAATAACACAATACTTTACTTTAAAGTTTAGAACCTTTCCACCCGTCATACTCAATAATGTGTCACACACCTTTTAAAAATTGTAGTGCCCTAAAAAAATGAATCTATTATAAAGTTCTCTTTTTCTCTGTTACTCCCTCTATTTTTATACAAGTTTTACGATACTTGGTAATTTTAACAACCGTCCATCCACTCCAATCGAACGGTGATAAAATAAGAGCTACCTGAAACTACTAGATTAAAACTACCTGAAACTACCTGAAACTACCAAATATTATTTATTTTTAATGAAAAGTAAAAGGGTGTTCAGGTAATTCGTGTCATTGACCCCACCGCCATCATCCCCATCACCAGATCGGGGCCTCCATCCCCCTCTTCTGGTTCTCTCACCCGAGGCAGAGAAATTGTAGGTGGCCGGCGACGCGGCGGCGAGCGCTCAGCCGAGGAGGCGGTGGAGACCCAGCCGTGGAACGGGCTAGGTCTAGGAGTTCGAAGCGGCTAGAGAGAGGAGGTCGCTGCAGGCACGCCTCGAAGATCTGCAGCCGCGACCACGACAGCTCGTCTGGGAGCGGGATATAGATGAGCTGGTCGAGCTTCCCCGGCCGGAGCAGGGCCAGGTCGAAGATGTCCGGTCTGTTGGTGGCCGCGATGACGAACACCGTCCCAAGTGTCATGTCTGAACTACCTGGGGAGTCAATGGACCAAACTCTAGTGCATGCTACAGCTCTTGCTTGTGGTGCTCGTGTTGTTCCTCATGAGGGCTCATTTGGTAACAGAAATCCCAGGGGGATCCCGGCCTTTTCCCGGGGTGTATTTTCCCCTAATCCGGAGGTTGGGAACAGAATCCCGGAGTTTTACACTTGGTTCTTCAGATTCCCGGCCGGGATTATTTTCCTTGGATGTTTCTCCCCCTGCAACCAAATGAGCCCTGAGGAGGCAGCTTCGCTGATCAAGGCAACATAGTGATTGATGATAAATCATGGTTCTCCTAACGCTTGTGCTGTACAGTCTCAGCTAGCTAGCGACCTGCTAGTATCAGGATGTGTGCATCCTTTGTTCTGTCAGTTTCAGCTAACCCATCTCTAGTTCCAATACTGCTTCCTGTAGTGAACAAGATTTCTTTTATTTCAAGTCTTAGAAGCACCATGATCAGTGAAGTTAATTGTACCAGCTTATTCGTGGAAACATGTGACAACCTTGATGGGCTGATAGCACTGAATGGGCACAATTTAGCTAGTACATGTTGAATACGGAGTAAATGATGTTAAAGAGAATCCAAAACTTCATTTTACATGACGCTATTTTACACAATGGAAAGAATGTCATCATAGCAACTTATATCAAGCAAACCCATCATCACAGCCCTACACTGCTAGTAGCCGAGCTTCACATTTTTTTATTTTACACCAAGGCCTCAATCAATCAAAAGCAGAGAATGAGCAGATCATAATTTGCACAGACTGGTAACAAACAAAAACTTTGACATCAATGACAGGCATCACAATAGATAGCAAGAGCTCAGAATAGCTGAAGCAAGAGATCAGCATACTATCCAATTCCATTAAACATCATCTTCTGGCTCTTTAGAGCATCTCCAGTCGGACCCCTCATAGCCAGCCCAAACGTCCGGGCGGACTGCCCGGACGGCCTTTGGGCCAAAATCGTCCGCCCAGCCGCGGCCCCCAAACTGGCCCCAAACGCCCGGGCGGTCCGACACACCCCAAACCCAGCCCATATGTGGGGAGAGTTTGGGGCGGCCCGGACGCGCCCGGACGCGTCCGCCCTCAGGTCGCTGACAACGTGGACCTACCCATCCGCACCATAAATCGGGCGGAACCCTTGCCGGCCGCGGTAGATATTTTGCACACTCCGCCGGCTCCTTCTTCTTCCTCCGTCCCTCCAGCTAGCTCCGGCGGCCCGCCCCACCATTTCGGTCGCCCCACTCGCCGGCTCAGTCTGCAGATCCTCCGATAAGATTTTGGCCATAGGATAGCTCCGTCTCGGCCGCATCTCGACGGATCTGGCCGCATTCCGCCGCCACCTCCGCCCCCGTAGCCGTCGATCTTCCCCAGCTTCTCCTCCGAGACCATGGTTTCCTGGGAAAAGGACTCGGTCGGCTCCTACCCGCTATACGAGGAGAGCACCTCGTCCGATCCGGTATGTATTGTACCCACAATTTGTGTTTTTCTCAAAGATGTGCATTTGTGTGTAGAAATTGAGTTGTATTTTGTTAAAATGTAGGATTCACACGCGTGTAGTTGCAATATCCGTGGTGTGATATCCGAGTTGAACGATTCCCTCCGAGGGAAGATGCTCATTTTGGAGGATTTGAAGTTCACAATTAAGGAAAAATAGAAGATTGAACACCATTTGGAGGTGGTTCAACGTGCAAACCAGAAGTTGGAGGAGAAATTGATTAAGGTTGAAGAAGAGAAGATGATTCTACTAGATAAGAAGATGACAAATGAGTTGAAGGTAGCGGACATTGATGACAAGTACAAGCGCAAGAAGGAGAAATGTCTAACAATGTCGAAGAACTTCAAAACATACGTCGTAAAGAAGGAGATGCTTCTTAACTATGCATTGGGAGCTATTGTTATATTAGTTGTAATTATTATTGCTATGTACGCTAGTTGTTCATGCACTAGATAGAGGTATACGTAATGCAAAACGAAGTTGCATGGGCTGCATGTAATTGGGGGTAAGAATATGAGGAGTATGGTTGTAGAGCACTACTTTTTGGGGCTGTCCGGTCGGTGTCCGCGGACACGTCCGGACGCGTCCGCGGACACTATGGGGGGCGGATTTGGGGGATGCGGTTGGAGATGCTCTTAAGTCTCTCTGCGTGTGGAATGATTATCCGCTCAAGATCATACCCCGGTCCTGGGTTCAAATCCCAGGCCACAACCTTATTTTTTGTTGCAAATAACACTATCCTCTAAATTTATGAGGAAATGACCCAACCATCAAAACACAAGCCTATGATGCATTACATAAAACTTTCGGAGTCCACCTCCTTGTACAACTCTACTACACTACACACGGTGCTCTTCACCCACACAAACAGAGTGTCATATCCACTTCTCCCTGACATGTGGATCGGCCTGGGTTCAGCAGCAGCAACCTTGGATCTAACTAAACTTTGTACAAGTAGAGCAATATCACCGGTCTTCACTGCATCCTACAGATTTACAACTCAATGATGACTGAAGTATCCGTGTTAGTTTTGAATCTCGAAATGGAATATGTGTAGCTTTTCCATCAGTAAGATATCACCTGAAAATAAAACAGAAATATGTCTATTATTATTTGAGAAGAACATGTCCAGTTCATGACAGCTTTGGCAAATTGAGATGACAAGAAAAATGAAAGCCAATTGCTTGACCAGATTATTCAGAGTCGTACCGTTCCAAGAGTAAGAAAGCTGTCGGTTATGACCAGACTATAATTGATTTTCTTGAACTTTCACTACTAGAGGTAGCATCAGATACATGCAAGACATGGAGCAACAAGATCACAAGAAAAACAAATTGAGCCAAATCGTTTTAGTGTCTCACCGTGCATCAAACTAGTATGTGCTATAGGAAAGACTAAACCAAATTACCCCAAGAGCTGACAGCATGCACAAGTCTACCGTGCAACAAAAAAGCTCCATGCTACTTCAAGATACTGATCGCACTATAGAATTTTCCTGACCGAAGAATTTAATCCTAGGAAGCAACATGGTCCAACTAGAAATTACTACAGACACTAGATTGTGCAAGGACAATGCTCTAACAGATTAGGAACCCAACGGATTCCTGAAATTCCAGCGATCCACAAATACATCTGATAAACGGAATAGGGGGACATGGCTACGATCGAGCAGGACACTGACGGCGTCACCCGGTGGGCTGGGGCGGCGTCGGGAAGGCGCGCGTCAGAGGGGAAGAGGGCAGAGGCAGTGGACCGGACGAGGGGGCGGAGGGGAGGGTGTTACCTTGGTTGATGCGGCGGGCCGGTGACCTTGGCATCGCGGCGGCGTGCGCGATCCTCCAGCCGGGAATGGGGCAGATCACTCACCCGTAGGGAGATGCCGACGGCTCCGATCGTGACTTCGTGAGGAGGGCGACGACGCCGCAGTCAGCGGGTTGTGGACGAGTGACCATAATACCCCCGAGTGATTATCTTTATTTTTCTTATAATGCTTGGACGGCTGGAATAGTTTACGGGATATAGATCGAAATCGAACGGCTAAAATAATTTAGGATGAGAACTACCTGAAACTACTGGCGGTAGTTTTCCAAGCACAGTAAAAGAGCTCCTATTTTTATTTATTTGGGTTTTGGGTTTATTCAAAGTCAACGTTTCTCAAATTTGACAAAAAAAAAAAAATAGGAAATCCATAATACCAATGAATATAGTATGAAAGTATACTTTATGATAATTGTAATAATATAGATTTTACATTGTGCATGTTTATATTTTTTCGAAATATTTGGTCAATCTTAACATTTGACTTTGACTAAACACAGAACGCGAAGTAAATAAAGACGGAGGGAGTATCTAAATATCGCTATGAGCAGACTATTAATTAGAACACTGAATGAATGGCAATAATATCAAAGTCTCGGCCACCAAGTCCAACCACATCACAATACATCAACAAAATGCCACCAAAATGAATTCAAATCAATATTTCTTCTCTAAGATTTTCTTACAAGCTTGAGGAAAGCAAACCACTTAGAAATGTAAATGCTCTTTCAGTAATTCAAAAAAAAAGTAAATGCTCTTTCAACTAGTTGTGTGGAAGCCAAAGTACAAACCCCTACGCTAGTGTTCCAGTCATTGCTCCGCCAGTCGAAATCTTCCTCGTCCGCACCACAATCGAGTGCCCGACAGCTGCACTCAGATCCCAGCCCTGGCAGACGAACCAGTCAATGTCGCCGCCCTTGTTACGGGAGTTCGGGAGTAGAAGGGGAAGAAACCTTCAACAACTTTTCTAGAGAAATAGATACTGATTTCTCGAACGACTAGGCCATATGGCACCAGGAACTGACTGCTCTGAACGTTCCTCACTACATTTTGTCTTCAGGAACCTTGGTTTCAGTGAAAGAGGACAGGCCCATTACTGAACTTCTGGTTTACCGATGGCGTCAGACACGCAAAGGGTTTACCTCGTTGGGCATGCTAGTTTGCTAGAGTTTGGAGTGTTTGCCAATAGCAATCAAATCAAGTCAGAAGCCGGTCAACATAATATTTATGTGAGACTGCATGAAAATTACTCTGAATTTATTTTCTGACAAACGGTCAACATAAGTGCAAATGTGCAGTCATAGACTCATCAAATCTCAGACGCTCAGCGGCCAGTGCTCATCGAAAACTATCTCTGGCGAGAACATGCCGCCTCTTATCCTCTCAACCACCATTTCTTCCTCTTCCTTCTTTGGAAATTGCGAAGGACGAGGTGATGCATCAAGAGCGTCACAGACCTCGCATTGCCCATCTCCTCTGAGGATTACCTTCTGCAAGTTGGGAGATCGCTCCAACATGGATCTTATAAATGCAAACTGCTGTTCCAGTGCTTTAAGCCACCGAATTCCAGCTCTTTCAGCAGCCTGTTCTCGGAGCCGTCGAAGTGCATTTCCCACTGACTCCTCCTGTCACAATAGATACCACCACCTCTCAACTTGCCCACTTCGCATGCATGTTCCCATACCTGTATTTATGTGAAAAATTGTTTACGTATGTAACTAGAGTCCAGTTCCCAACAGTTTTCCACTCAAATCTGAGAAAAAATAAAGCTCCAAATGTGGCAAAAATGAAAGAAATATGGAGAGAGACATCACCATAATAAGTAATTTTTCGACGTATGGTGCTGCTACGAGAAAGGCCGTCACCCATAAAATGTCAAATTCAACAAAGATGCCACACAAGTAAAGCTTCTTTAGCTTGTTGAATGCGGTGCGGAGTTCCTCCATTTCAGGATGCAACCAAAGCTGATCACAGGATTTAAGAGAAAAAATAATGAATAGTTTGCAAGCACATATATGATACTTTCAAGGAATATACAGCTATGTATGTTCTGTACCATGCATAAATACATCCATGACATAACTCTCACAGCTGTGAAGACATGACGAATACAAAGAAAAGAGAACCATTTAGCCAAAAATAAATAGTACTTACAATTTCTCCTTCGAAATCCAATGTTAGAGTGTGTATGCTTGTCGTTCCATGTAGAAGCTCACTTAATTTAAATGGGCGGTAACCATATGTTGCAACACATGTGAGTTCTAATTCCCCGAGAGAAGGGACAAACCCAAAGGTCAATGGGACATGCATGGATACCCAAGTAGTGCATATGAACTTCTCCAATTTTGGGAGGCAGACCAATTCGAGTCGCTCAAAGCGACAACAGTCGATTTCTAGAAAACAAAGTTGTGAGTTTGGTGCATCAATCTTAAAGACGGAGTAAGTGCCAGTATCACAACAACAAAGGCTTAGATGCTTCAGTTGCTTGCAGCAGTCAAACAGGACATGGTGCATGTCCAAATTGTTGAAGCCTGAATTTTGTAGAGAGAGCTTTGTGAGGCAGTGGAGCACACTTGGGTAGGTACGGAAGAAAGTATCTATTTCTTGAGCTCGCTGCAGCATATCCTCGTCACTACGGTCGAAAGGCTCCGTCTCATCAAGAACTGTGAGATCCAAATCTTTCAGCAAACCTTTGTCGACCACATCACCTAGCAGTGGGCCAACTTCGCCCAAGAAACTGTTGTTCAAGTAGAGCTTAAGGTGCAGACTTAAGATGATGGATTTTCTCTGCTGATCAGCCAAGAAACTCCTGGTTGCTTTAGTCCAAGACATCATACCTAATTCCTCCATATCATTTGCCTCAATAGGTTCAGTGCATGGAACAGGTAGGAAATCCTTGACATTGATGCTGACTTCAGGCAGCAACCAAGGCAGATGCCTCCACCGTGTAGAGAGCACGCATGTACTTGCAGCCATACGTAAACTGACTCTTCCCAAGATAGACAGTAAAATATCATCATGCAGCAAGCTGAGTCTGTCTTCGTCCTCCAGTTGCTGCAATGTAAATTATGGATCCATTGTTAAGCGGCCAAATAACTGAGTTCAGAAATCCCAAACAGAAAATAGTTACAGAGAGTGGAAATAACAATACTCTATCTAGAGTGTAAACTGCTCGATAAAGCCGAATGGCTCCTGAGAACAAATGCTATCTGTATCCGGGCAACCTGGTGCCATTCAGATTCATCAAGTTAATGTATTTATGTTTATCTGTAATAGGGTATATTTGAGCTGTTATTTCCAAAGAATTAATGCAAACATGGAGCCTACCCACTGCAGACCTGACCCAGTCAGTACTATTTATGTGCAACTGTGCCGGAGGAACTGTAAACTAGATATTTTTACCTCATGCGGTAGAACAGTTGTAAAGTTTCGAGATTAATTCTGAGGATCAAGCGCTAGGAGTATGCTGAAACGAAAGTCAAATCTCCACTGTTTAATCACAGACGCAATACTCTAAGCATCCACGTTCGTATACTTTCTAGATTTATTGTACTATGAGTGCAACATACAGCTCTTTGTAAAGTGGAATATTAAGAGAAGTGAAAACAACAAATATGAACAAAGGCAATGCGATCAACATGCAAGACAAGAGAGGGCAGTGTAGTGCTAAGAGTACTTGGCTCTGGCTCTGGGAACTGTTATTATCGTTATTCGCCTCCAAGGAGAAACCCAATGAGGCTTGTGGACCTTCGGATCTTTCGGGCGGCAGTGAACAATTATCATCAGTCAGCATGCTGAGTCTATCTTCATCATCCTCCACTTGCTGCAACGTAAATTATGAATCCATTATTTAGCTGTCACATAACTGAATTCGGAAACCCCAAAGAGCAAGATAGTTACACAGTAACAAGAACAATACTCTATCTAGCGTTTGAAAAAGCCAAATACCTACGGAGCACACTTGGTATCAGTAATTGGGCGACACGGTTTTGTTCAGATTAAGCAAGGACATGTAATCATGCATAAAGTGTGTTATATATTGAGCTGATATCTCTAGTAGATCATTAGTACAAACATGGATCGCACCTACTACAGACCTGAAGCATACTTCTGTATTGCTAAGAAAAAACATGTTTGTTAAATTCAAAAAAAAAACATGTTTGTTTCATTGATTCTACTACTTCTGTACTGCCAATTAAGAAAAAACATATAGCTAGTATATCACGGAATCATGAAGAACATATGTGAGCGTACGGGGCTTAAATACATGTTTGTTTGATTGATTCTAGTATCTGAGTATTGCTAAGAAAAAGCTGCTACTGACTGACATAACGCTTCATCAACAGGCCTGATAAGGCCTGATAAGGAACACACTCTAGACATCTACCCCCGTGAAGTTACAGCTCATCGCACACCAGAATACTAAGAGAAGTGATAACAACGAATTATGAACAACGCAGAGAGGGGGGACGCGGCGGTAGAATACTTACTCGGCTCTGGCTATGGGAACTTTTAATATCGTTATTCGCCTCCATGGAGAATCCAATTAGGCTTGTGCACCTTGGAATCTTTCAGACGGTCTTGGACGATTATTACAGGTGACTGATACCCTGACGGAAACCTGGCACCCATGAAGAAGAAGGAAGGAGGAACTGCCGTTTCACTTCGGACGCCCTGAAAATCGCACGCGCGCGCGCGCGTGTTAGAGGCAGACTCGGAATCCTAATCGAGCAAGGGATCAAATGGACGCAAAGAAGAGGAGCTCGTGTCCGTGCCTTACTTGGAATAGGAGGAGGGAGCCGGCGGCGAGGGCGTTGTTCACCGTGGGTGGCGCCAAAGAGAAGGGATTCATGGCTGATGGAGGGCAGGAAAGTGAAGAACAGAGGGGGAAGAGAACCCTAGCTGGATTTCCCTTTTTTTTATCTCCTCCTCTGTTTGTTTTTTTTGACAGAAAACCACACTTTATTGATCAATCTATACCTAATAATATATATATATATATAGCTGCCATCTACAACCGAAGTTGTACTTCCCTTCTGTTCCACCTGTACTGCTCGTATAATCGAGAAGTGCAAGTACCGTATTTTAGACTTAATTTTTTAACCGTTGGTCGGAATTTAGCAAATGATATACCGTTGAAAAGCTTATGAAATTCCGCATCTTATTCACCTCCCGAATTTTTCAAATTCGTTACGGTTTGAAATTAATTTTGAATCTATTCAAGTCTAAAATACGACAGCGAAGGTATTTTTCAAATAGTTTCTCAACCGCTTGTCGGAATTAAGCAAATGATACGCCGTTGGAAAGCTGTTGAAATTGCGCAACTTTGAATCTATTCAAGTCTAAAATTAAGCAAATAGTTTCAAATAGATCCTCCACTCAGCCAAAACGCCAGGGCGTCGCCGCCGTCGCCGTACCACGAGCCACCGGTGAGGACGATGCACTCCAAGTCGAAGAAGACCGCAGATCTCGGCCGCCGCCCCGCGACGGGCACCTTAACGCGATGAACGAATCCGGTCCAGCAGCATCTCCACCGCACCACCAAACCTCCAGCCGACGGAAACCACACCCAGACCCACCGCCGCGAGCCACCCTCTCCAAACACCACTCCCCAAGCCACCACGGCTGGCCGGAGTCAGCTCGCCGTAGGAGAGGAAGCTCAGCACCAACCACACCAAAACGGAACCACCCCCAGCACCACCAGCTCCCCTCGCCGCCACGGCCGGCCAGAGCACGGATGCCAGGGATGAGACCGGACAGAAACCACACGATCCAGAAGGGATCGGTGGGACAAAGATCCTCCCGCCGCGGCGGAGAGGCAGCACACCGCGTCTCTCGCCCCAGCGCCGCCGGAGCCGCACCGAGGGAAGGGGAGAGCCGCGTCTTATTTACCCTAACGCCGCGGCCGAGCCCTCCACCCGCCGCCGCCGGGGATAAAAGCACCCTATCTACAAGCCAGAGGCAGAGGAACGGGATCCCGACCTCCTCGCGCCGCCGAAGCGAGCGGAGGAGGCCAGGATCCACGCCCTCGCCGCCGGCGGAAGTGGATCGGGGAAGGAACTCCCTTTTCGCCTCTGTGTTCGCGAGAGCAACAGGGACGAAGGGATAAGGAAGGTGAATGTTCGCATGAGTAGGCGTGCTTCTATCGACACATATCTGAACTTCTTTATTAATTCGGTTGTACTGCCGAATCAGTTTTTCGTGATTAATGTTTAATAAAATAACGATAACTTTCCCATGTCCATTTAAGATCTATGACCACTCAAAATGCTCATACTGAAAATACATATTTATTATAATTACGGGTAAAACCGGTAACAAAATCTCAAAAATCGAATTCTAATTGGGTTTTTTAAGGTTAAAATTTGGTCAAACCTTTTTACCCGTTTGATAAATTATTTGTTAACTCATCCGATATCGGAATTGAGCAATTCTTGTTGCGTTGGAAGATGAAGTCAAGGACTATCGACTAAAAATGGAAATAAAAACAAAAATATATTTACAACATAATTACGAGTATTATTCAAGAAAACATGTTTATACCATACTTGTACTTTCGGAAGTGAGTCTGTACTTCCCAAATTACTTATGTGTACTTCTAGGCGGGATATTTTACTGTTTCGCTAAACCTCCCGGTGGTATGTGAAATTCTCTAACAAAAATCTGGACTTCCCTAGAAACGTATTTGAACTTCTTAGTTGATGCGTGTGTACCGCCGATGGGTATTTTTGCGATTAGTGTTCATTAATTCAGCGATAACTTTCTCATACGGTGTCTGTTTCAGATCTATGACCACTCAAAATACTCGGACTGAAAAGACACATCTTTTAAATCTAACGGTTACAAAATCTCAAAAATCGATTCATAAAAGTGGTTTTTTTGCGGTCAAAGTTCCGTCAAATCATTTTTACCCGTTTGATAAACTATTTGACAACCCATCCGACCTCTTGTTGCGTCGGAAATATGAAGTCATGTACTATCTAATGAAAAATCAAAATAAAAATAAAATAATATGTGTAGCAACATAACGTCTATTATTTACTAAAACTTATTCATACCACACTTGTACTTCCTGAAAGTAAGTTTTGTACTTCGCAGATTACTTATGTGTACTTAATGGGCATGATATTTGCTATGTCGTTAAACTTCCCGGTGGTATGTGAAACTCACAAAACAAAATATCGGTACTTTCTTGGAATCATACCTGAACTTCTCTATTGATTTGTTTATACTGCCGATCTAGTTTTCATGATTACTGTTTATTAAAATAGGGATAACTTTCTCACCGGTGTCCGATTCAGAACCAGTAGAAAAAATCTCAAAAATTGATTCGAAAGGGTTTTTTTGCGGTCAAAGGTCGTTGATAGCATTTTTACCTGTTTGATAAACTATTTGGCAACCCATCCGACTTCTGAATTGAGTGTTTTTCTTGCGTTTGAAATATGAAGTCACGGACTATCTAATAGAAAATGAAAATTAGAAAAAACATAGGGACATGTACTTCCCCTTTGGTCACCTTGTACTGCCCGTTTAACCTACCCTGTACTTCCCTCTTGTCTTTTATTCCTAAGATGATCATGTCATGTCTATGGTGGGGGCTAGTAATCCCAAGTTATAGATCATTACATTTGAGAGATTCATATCTAATTTGTTTGTAGACTTTGTTTTATCGAGGCTGAGGCGTCGTCGACCTGTACTTCCCCCTTGTTCAACATGTACTGCCATTGTAACCTATCTTGTACTTCCCTCGTCTTTTAGTATAAATCAGGGTACTGCCAAATATGAATAAGTGATCCGCCATCATATAAGAGTATTGTAATAATTGTTTTTTGCAAACTATGCAATCACCAAGAAGAAATTTGATATGGCAAAGTCTTCAATTTTATTCATATAGAAGTTGAACAGTAGTCATACACCCCTACACCCCCTCTTGGACTAAGAGACTTGCCAACGTGGGACTTAACCATTTCTTTCTTCATAGATCGCACAGTCTGGACCTGTTTTCCTCCTTAGAACGGAGAGCATGACCCACCGCGGCGCAGTTAGTTTCAATGATTAGGTTGCAGTGTGCGGCAAGAGCTCTGACGCCTAGCTAGCAGTGTGGCACTGTCAGTGGCATCCGCTTCCTTCTGCATCATCACCGGTGGCAATGGCCTTGCAGGCTGCCGACAGTGGTCGGCTATCCGGCCGCGAGCCACCCAAGTCCAGCGCTCCCAACCTCGCCCAGAGTGTATTGTTGCTCACTAGAGTGCCTGGACAGCATGAGAAAAGGTGAAATGACGTGCTATCATGTGGATTTGATGTCGTGTCAAGAACTTGAATGAAGCAAAAGATTCAAGAAAAAGTATACTCCAACAATTACACTGCAAAAGTGAAATCTAGATTAAGCAAATTCAGTTCTCATGTTCATAGTGCCAACTCTCGGGTAAAAAGTAAAACTTAGGAGCAGAGTCACATGCAGAAAATAAATAGTGTCCAACTCCCTTTGTTGTTAACTTCCCCTGATGATAAATAGGTAAAGACACTCGACTAGCGCATCTAAAATTGCATGTGTGTATTTCTTTTTTTTTTTGGTTTAGTTGCACTTCTTTCCTCATCATGCTTGTACTGCCGAAGACAACAATCGAAGAGAGTGTATTTTAGAACGTTGCAAACTGTAAGTAACTTCTATGTAAAGCTTCCAAACATGTTTATAATTATTGTCTGAACTACTGATGTCAAAACAAGGTGTACTTCTGAATTTTACTTCCAATGTATTGCAATATTGTATTACCGGAGCCGTCATAAACCAAAGAGACATGCTTGAAGAAATTTAGTTTTACTTGTGAGTATAACATCGAACAGGGACATGGCATCAAGTCACACGCAAGTAGAAACATAAAAATTAAATACCTGTAAACCGGGAGAGGAAGAATAGAGCGAACAGTGAGCGAGAGAAGTAGCAACAGCAAGAGTGATTGAGATAATAAAGCAGCAGCGGCCTGCAGCAACAAGGCCGCAAGTAGCTGATGCAGTAGCCGGAGGCGCAGGCAGCATCCGGATGCGGACATACAGATAGGTAGCGTCGTCGCACACTGGTCCTGCTCCGTCGCTGCTGTCCACGCCCGGGGAGCATGGGAGGAGCAGACATCGGCGCCCCAAGCTGAAATTTGTACTGCCATGATCAACTGTGTGTGATGTGCTGCCCGGTGGCCAAACTGAATTTAATCTTTTGTTTGACTAAAAGGCATGCGGCATTTTTCTGAGGAAAAGGGGAAATCATGTTCTCTCGTCCCCGTGCTCGCCTTTTACCACGGCCGAGGCAGGTGCGGGCAAGCTGGACTTGGGCCGGCATTTCCATTGAATGGAGGATGGCCAAGGGAGAAGCAGAAGCTGGGCGGCGTGACGGGAGGCGGAGAAAGCTGGGGGCGCGGGGAAAGCTGGGGGCGCGGGGACACCAGATGCGGAGAAAGCTGGGCGGCACGGGAGGCCGCCGGCGACGGAGAATCCGGGGCGGCGCGGGGGCCCGCGGCGGCGGAGAAGACGGGCAGCGCGGGGGCTCTGCCGGCGGCAAAGAAGCCAGGGAGGCGCGGGAGACCGTCGGAGGCGGGGAAGCTGGGCGGCGGGCGGGGAAGATGCAGGCCGCGGTGCTGGGACGCGGGGAAGATGCAGGGCGTCGGTTGGGGCGCGGCGGCGGTCCGGCTCGCACCTCCCGCCAGCGGTGGGGCAGAAGTGCGGTACGGTGGCCGACGGCCACGGCGACCCGGGCTCCTTTGCGCCGGCGTACCCGCCGTCGCTCACTCGCCCGAGTCGACGAGGAAGAAGGTGATTATGATTGGCTTTTCTAACAGCATCGTGCCCCTATGGGGAGCCACGGGTTGTAGATATATATAACCATTTTCCTATATATATACCTAATAATAAAAGCAGTAAGGTTTCTTCCCCCAATATTTCGTACGTTTTTTCATCCGTCAATCGTTTCGTTTCGTACGTCGCTGTTTCTACCGTCCGTGTTGTACATTTCCAATTCATGGCCGACTATGATTAGAATAAAAGGGAGGCCGGGTGGAATAAAAATCATCTTTGAGTCCAACAAGGACACGCTAACCCGCGGCCTTAGGCCTGGCCGGCCTGCTCCCACAAATATAATGCAAGTATCAAAGAACACGCGCGCACGATTTGCCAGCGGTAATATGCATCTAGAAATATAGACCCACGGGAACCCACGCCGTCATGACCGAGATCGACCCAATGGATTCGAGTGACCCTTGGCGGGTCAAGGGCGGATCTTTCGGCACCGTCGCCGAATCGCCGACCGAGAACGCAGGCGAGAACTCGGAGGAAGCAATCTTGCTGAGAGCCAGGCGTGAGCTCCGAGGAGACGATCTCGCCGAGAGCTGCTGATGCTCGTGAACTCACAGCTCGCGGCCAAACTCAGCCATCGCGTTGGCGAAGGCAACGCTGCCGGTGGAGGAACCGCTGATGCTAGCCAACATATAGCCCGCGGCGCGACTCAGACACCCGGTTGGCGAAGGTGACGCGCTAGCGGCGTAGCTCACAACTGTACATGTTCGTGGCCACACTGACGGGACGCGGCAATGTGCCCTCACGGCCTCACCTGCCATCGGTATAGCTCACAAACGAGTTGTAGCTGAGCTGCAGAGGACGCAGACGGCTCCATGGTCCAACTCCTCATGCACGTGCATGGTTTCTCCGGCAAGCTACCTGGCTGACTACGAGTACATCTGTACATATCCATGTGCATGTGCCTGCAAGTACAACAAAGATCCCTGCACGAGCATGCATATGTGTGTCCTTCCCACTGCCAGGAAGGCGGCCGCAGAACGCCGGCCGCCGCGACAATCATCATGGTGAAATGCCGCCGATGTCGACTCGGCTATGCGTCTCCAAGCAGAGCAGTGAACGGCAGCGGTCCCGAGGCTATGGTATTTATCGGAGAAGAATATCAATTACCTGCAGTGGTTAAAGGCAAAGTAAGCTACATGTATTGATTATTCTTTCTTTCAAAAATTCCCTTTTGGAATAGAGTCAGAAAAAGGATATCAATATTTTTGTCAAGTAATGTATGGGTTAACTTTTGGTTATGTAGATTAGATTTTGGTTCATGTCCAGATGCACAGAGAAAAAAAAATATGTTTTTTTCTATAATTATTCCTAGATGGCATGATCAATGCTAATAAACGAATTATCTCTCATAGACATACTCGATAGACTGCATATTGTTTTTACTATAAGTTTTACAAGTGCTATGTAGTAACTAAACTCATTGGCATGGGATTGGCCACATTTTGAAGCGTTGTGATCGGGTAGACACCACGGCAACCGTTAGTGAGGTGGGAGAGAGAACAACTAGCGACACTGGTAGCATGGCGTGATGAAATATAGAACGTTGGGAGAGGAGGTGGTTTATCTTGGACATGTGATTTTTTTTCTCCCATTGCAACGCACGGGCATGGTGTAATGTTTAGTAAGTTCGCTCTCCCACTCACGCCAAGAGATTGGGTACAAACCCACAACGTCGCAACAATCTAAGCATCTAACCAAAATAACGACACGCCAGCCAGCCCCAAAAGCATACCAGAGGCAGAATTTTAAAGCATTGTCTAACTGTTTCATTCATGTATATACATTTTTCACTGCTAGCTCTGCTGATAGTTGTCCCTTTTCCGATGTTCCTGCTCGCCGGTCTGTAGTCGCCTCCTCCCAAATCTCTGGAGTCGCAAATTTTGATGAACTCTCTAACTCCACACTATATTTTTCGCCGATCTATTTTTTATTTACACTAACTACCAAATGGATATAAAACGACAATTCACTCACACAATAATAATAATAATTAATATAATGACGGATAAATGACACATAAAGTTAAATTGGTAACAATTTAAATATGTTTTAACTTCATCTACTACTAGTTTCAGTATCTATTTTTATTATCACTTTATATCTGATCTAGTCAGCACTCAGTACACAAAGTATTTATCTTTCCTGCCGTGGATTTTTTTTTTGGCGTGGATTACCTGCAACACCACACTAAGCTCCATGGTTGTGCTTGAGAAGGGCATCAGTACGCCGTAGTTGAAGGGATGGACTACCGCCATGGGAAGATTTCGACACCATGCTTGCCATTGAGTTTGTCAGCTCACCAAAAACTAAGTCTGAATGTTAAAACCGACCCATCCTCGGCGAAACTATTTCAGGAACAGAGCCCAGTCTTCAGTACGAGCACAGCATGGACACATACACAAGCAGCGGCCCTGGAGCTCGAAAGTAGAGTAGCTGGCTTAACTGTCCTACGCAATCGCGCCATGGCGCCATGGAAGAAACTCCTCCCGCTGCTGCTCTGTGCCTTAACAGATGAGTACCTGTTGAGCTCTAGGATCATGACAGCGAAGCCGGAGGCCAGCATGCAAAGGGCGACTTTGCCCTGGACGCGCGCCTGCCATCCTGAGTCGGGGAAGCGTAGCAGGCACACCTGATGGCATCAACTCATGTACGGTTCGAGATGCTTGTTGTGCTCATCGTCCTCTGGCATGAGGAGGCGCCCGTAGATCATGTCGTCGCTGATTCGGGAAACGGGCCAGGGGAGGCAGCGGAGTATGAGATTCTTTTTCCTTGCCAGATGTACGCGCGCCGCACGAACAGTTCCAGATAGTTGGCGGCGAGGATGTTGGCGGAGCTGCTCGTCAAAGCTACCGTTTCCTGATCCGCTTTGAAACAAAGATGGGTTACGTTTCCTGATCAGCTTTGATAAGCTATCGTCAAAGCTCTTCAGGTCCTGCTCATCGGTGGAGCTGGTTTCCTCCGACGATGGCGTGCATGTTGCTCTAGTCGAACAATCGATCGTTTTGATGCGGGACAATCGATCGCTCTCATATTTAAAGGCAAGAAGATGCGGACTTGGGTCCGGTTAGGATACTCATCAACTAATCAAGTTTGGATCGGTTTCCTAGTCTGGTGATGCACGAGCAATGCGACGTACGAAACCACGAAACGAGCCACGTACGACAAGAAACCCGACATACGAAGAGAGAAACACTCCTTCCTTTATTATTACTAGGAAAAGTGCCCGTGCGTTGCACCGGAGGAAGACTGTTCTTTCCTAAGGGCGTGCTTGGATTTCCATGGACCTCGGAACATCCGTAAGTTTCTTATAACATTTGTCGTTTTCCACCAGGAGGAAATAAACAGTGAACCAATCCGAACCTAAGTAGAAAACAACGGAACCCTAGTGCTCCTCGTGCGTCGGCTGGTCGGGCATGCCAAGCCTGGAAATCACGAGTTCCTCCTCGTCCTCGGAAATCATGAGCATCTCCTCATCCTTGGAATGCCTCCCCGGTGTTCCATGTCATCGGTTCAAGGTCCGTGGCTCCGGATTTAGTAAAAAGGTGATAATGGTATGCTCGTCATGGACCCTAAGCGGCTTCGCTCTTCACGTCCTGCCAGGCAATGTCATTGTCA
Organism: Poa pratensis; assembly: GCA_947311845.1. Lineage (NCBI taxonomy): Eukaryota > Viridiplantae > Streptophyta > Magnoliopsida > Poales > Poaceae > Poa > Poa pratensis. The sequence goes on from CAMZMU010000020.1 coordinate 102,837,335, forward strand.
ATCTGGGGAAATCCATGAGAACCACAACAATCTCATGTTATCCATCAGAACCTCAACAATCTCATGTTCTCTTTCAGCACATCCCATAAAAACAAGAGCTTCAAAATTGGAGAATTGCAGAGATTTTCAAATTCAGTAGTCCATGTAGAGATGGTATAGTACTGTTAGAATTAATTCCTCATTAGGGAGGACAGGAACTTAAACTGATTGCAAATAGAACACCTAATGGAATCTGAGAGAGAGATTAGGGGATGCACTTACAGGAAATTGAGGTACAATCATCAGCCTGCTATTGCAGGCTTGTGGCAGAGATGGTGAAGAAGATGCAGAGGCGTCGTAGTGGTGGAGGAAGCCATGACGCCGGCAGCACCCTATGGCCGTCGGTAGACGTCGGTCTTCCAGCCCCTTAGCACAACTTTAGGATCGGGCAGTTGGGTAGATAGGCACTGTTTCTGTTAGTTTCCATACGTGCTACCTTTCTCTTTTATATCAAGTGCTGGGGCTGGGGACCGGGTCCAAAACTGTTGGTTTTAGAGGCCTCCGATCAAGGCTTCTACGTGAAAGGGTACAGGGTCAAACCCCCTGGTTTTTCTCAGGTTTGTTACCTAAGATCATATTCCAACATTCTCCCCCTTGATCGTAAGGTTAACAAACATCATAAGCCCACTCGTAATAGAAAAACATACCAAAGTAAGGTGTCATGGTGTATTGTCAAATGACGCCGGACCTCAATACTTATAGTATATCATTCTATCTTGAAATGGATTACTTAACACTTTGTGGGAGTTGGATTATTCAACGGTCCTTATTTCATAATCAAAAGGCTTTCCAGCAACCCATGCCGGCAACATGATCTTAAAATTGGGTGGTAAGCCTTCAGTGACGGATCCGTAAAACATATAAACTTATTTATATGCTTAACATCATAAGTTTGATTCTGGATTCTATCTTTCACAACACTAAACATATTGTCAATGGTTTTGGCAACACCATTTGACTTGTTGTTACTCGCATAGAAAACTGCTTGTTCATATTGCAGTATGTGGTTTAAAAATGTTGTCTACCACCATAATTTCGGGAATAAAACTTCTTGACATACAACCTGCTCTTTAACCTCTTAACATGCCACATGATAAATTGCATCATATTACTGATGCCAATAAAATCGTTCTGGAGCTTTTCCACGATATAGCTACATATGCGAGGGTGAGGATGTAACTTAACGTGGAAACTTTAATATCCACACATCTCGCAGAAACAATGTCTAAATAACCCACGATAACGAGGTTACCAGACTTCTTAATTGTGAGCATGTAAACTTTATTGCCTTGCATATTTGCAAGGCTTTTGGCGGCCTTTTGAGTGGTCCACTTATGGACTTTCTTGAATATTTGCCAATTATCCCGAACAAAATTAGGGCACGTTCATACTTGAATACTTACATTGCTTCTGACAGCCGAAGCATAAGGAACCGACATTATCTGATCAGCTCATAATGGTTCCTTGGACACTAAAGTGTCCATCTTTATTGCCCTTAACTTTATTAGCAGGTGGGACAGAGTACTGGTGCATAATATTTTCTTTCGTACTCTATCGATTTTGTCATCATAATAGAACTTATACTCCTTTTGGACATGTATCTTGGGAAACTCAGTACAAACAAAGTACTAAGCATCACCAAGATCCTTTGTCTTAACTAGAAGATAGAAATTTCTTGGCTAACCAAAAATATTCCATCTTTAAACTTACTCCCCCTCATCTTATGGTATGCGTGTCATAACGCTCGTCTTATTTCATAATTGAAATTCTTTAGGCAACATAACAACATGTTATAATAATAACACAAGCATCATAACAACTCACTGAGAAAACTCTATTGAGTCATATACATCACTAGAGACAGAAGCCCTCTAAGATGATCATTAACACACATTATCAATCACAAGGAAATTGTTGATTATCAACACTAAGTGTTGCATTAGGTATTCATTCTCAACTTACCTGATGCATATGAATGAAAATTTAATGGAGTTATCCTTAAGATTCATGTTCATATGCTTCGGGTTTCCTTGTAATCACTTTATTTAGAAGATGGAAAATGTATCCAAATCTCGATAACAATCATTTCAGTTCATAACCACAACACCGTTGGGCAGAAGGTGGAAAAGAACTTCATGAGCTGCGACACATGATCATAAAACGACGTTGGTCAGAAATATAACCATGAGCCACATGATACTGACAAACTTGCTACTTAAGTGGAGTGTGACACGTGATCATAAACAACGTTGGTTAGAAATATAACCACGAGCCACATCTTAATCAACGTTAGATTAGCAAGCTTGTCACTTTAACATTCATGTGTGCTTCATAATCCTCATAAGGGAATAAATCCACATTAACTCGATAAAACGAGTCATAACATTCTTCACTATAATCATTCATTCTCCAAAATAAGACTTCTCGTTGGTTCCATCCTACTAGGAGAATTATTACATTCAACTTTTCTCATATTTAATGAGACATTCCATTATCATTCATTCTCCAAAATAAGATTTCTCGTTGGTTCCATCCTACTTGGAGAATTAATACATTCATCTTTTCTTATATTTAATGAGACATTCCATTCTCCCCCTCGAAATGTGGTAAACATGACCACAATTTCGACGAGGTCTCATTATTCACTATCATCTTATAAGAGTGCCATGGCACATATCATTAGACAATTCAAAAGGTTGCATTACAAAGAACAAAAGGTTCATATGAATAAACAAATGTCTTCTAATGCTTTATTCTTTATTGTCCTCATAGCAAAACCCCTTAAACCCCATTTTAAATGGGTAATACATCCTTAAAATATTCCTCAATAGAGGCCAATTTAGCATATACTGAGTCGGAATTGCATTCTTTATCTCAGAGGAGATGGTATGCTTCATTATAAGGAGTGAAATCTTGTTCGATTTCTCCCACTCAACTTCCTTTTGGTCATACTTTTCATTTTCCTCAGCATAATTCAAATAAATGAAACCTATCTTGGTCCATTGCTAAAACAAAGACACCATCTTTATGAGCATCAATAATAAACATCAAACTTGAATTGTTCTAAAACAAAACAAGCTAATCTTGTTCTAATCCGTATCACCGTTGGGCTGAAAACGAAGAAGAGCACTATTCATTCAAAAATGGGACATGACAATAATCAACGTTGGTCAGAATACTGTCATATACCATACAACTTATGCTCATAAATGAAAACTCAAATCAAAACTTCTTGTTTTGACTATAGAAACTTAAATCACATAATGATCAGCAAACTCATTTGCTAAATTAATAGCCAACACTAAAACACCAGTACATGATGCATTCCAAATGTGTTATGACACATGGATTCACAAATTATCACCGATCATCTTGCATTAAACTTTGACATCATAATTTCAATAACATCATTAAAACAAGTCAAAGCTTATCATTAAAACGTTCAATGACATGATAACAAAAGTATCATTCATTTTCAAGTTCCCATCATGACATCTCACTGAGTAAACAATAGATTGACATCCTCAATGGAAATGACATTATAAACATTCTCCAAATAAAATTTGGATATTACATCATGGTCTCACTAAAAATTAAACTTTTAATAGTCAATAAATGACAACTTATGACCATGATATCACAATAAAATTCTCTAAACGTCCTTGTTCAGAGAATCATCATGCTGAGCCTTCATCACCTTCTGTCAGTGCATGTCAAAAGACATTAATGCATCTGACATAATACTTTAGCATTATGGCTCATCATTATTAGGCTGCATAGTGCGTTGCGGAAAAACGAACCACACAGCCATGAACATTTTCTTTAAGGTGGCCTCAACCCTTTAGAGATGACCACGTCATTAATAAACGCCATAAACATGGCATCAACATAAAACTTAATTCTCAATTAAAATCTCTGAACAAAATATCCAGAAACATTAGAGAGATACTCATAATTGTGCTCAAAATAAAGATCATCTCATAACATTCATAACTTATCCCTCTTAACATCTAGGCATTTTTCGATATAAACATTGCATAAAAACTCTATTTGAAAACTTTAAACCCAATAAATGCACTTAAATCTAGAAAAGCCTGAATACTTTATCATACAAATGAACCAACATCATTCTCAGATTAAATATCAATTATACTTTAATAATTCTCAACATTCATTGATATTTAAAATGATACCCATCCTTAAAACACATTGAATATTCCAAATAAAAAATCTCGTTGGTTCATTTTTATCTAGAATGACAATGTGTTTTTAGCCATATTCAGGCAGTCATTTCCTTTCAAATCAGTGCAGAATCTTAGAACTCTGAACATATATTGCATAAAAGCAAATATAACCTTAAATTTCACTGAAATAAATCAAGAAATAAACATTACTCATTTTCGGCCCAAAAGAGCACACGGCAGCCCTTTAATCTTTAATATCTCAGAGAAGGAAAGAACAGCCCGCTAGCAGATTGGGCCCAATAAGGCACCGAGGCCCATTTACATCCCCGCGTCGTTCCCAGCCGTCCGATCAAATGGACGGTCCAGAATCGCCGCGATCCGAACAAAACTGGGCGCCGGTCAAAACCTAACCCTAAACCTCATTTCATTTCTCTCCCCCGATTTCTGCGCACGGCGACGAGAGGCTAAGCCGGAGGTGACCGCGCGTCTCTGCGCCCGTTCCCTGTGGCCGGCAACCCGTACACGGCGGCGCTGTGCTCCGCTCGCCGGAGGAGCGTGCTGCGGACTAGGTCCAGCGCGCTGCTCCGTCGAGTGTGGCATGTGCGCCGCGAATCGTGGCGGTGGTGCTAGGAGGTGGTGCTCGTCGGGTTTCCCGGCGGCCATTCGAGCGACGGCGGCGAGCACGAAGGCCCGGCGTCCGTCTTCTTCCGCGCAAGCGCGTCCATCCGCACGTCCGCTCCGATGGGAGTGGAACGGCGTCGCGGCGCCATCGCCCTCGTGCAGCCACGGGCGCTGCACGGGCCCCCGGAGGGAAAAGGCGACGGCGCGGCATTCTTCTCGGTGAGATCCCGATCTTAATCTTGTGAAATTTGGGGTTCATCCGAAATGGGGATTTTGGCTAGGGTCACGGTTCGGGCAGGGGCGATTTTTCATTTTCTTGCCAATTTCGTACTCCCCTCCTTCTAATTGCTTGCTAAAACTGAATAAAAACTTCGGTTTAATCATGATTAACTTGTATAACTGGGCTCTGTCCCGAAGCAAACTTGATATGATTGATATATTAGCATGCATACATGGTCTAATCTGAGACATAAACATCACAACAATGACTAAAACTTTATCTTTAGAATTAATCCAAAGGCCATGCACATGTGCTAACAGTACAACATCAGATTATAAAACTTCCGGTTAGCACTTAAATACTTCAAAAGCATGCACATCCAGATTTAGGCTGAGGCTAAACAAGATCCCCTAATCATACTTAGGGTTCTAATGCAATCAGATCTGCTCTGATACCAATGTTAGAATTAATTCCTCATTAGGGAGGACAGGAACTTAAACTGATTGCAAATAGAACACCTAATGGAATCTGAGAGAGAGATTAGGGGATGCACTTACAGGAAATTGAGGTACAATCATCAGCCTGCTATTGCAGGCTTGTGGCAGAGATGGTGAAGAAGATGCAGAGGCGTCGTAGTGGTGGAGGAAGCCATGACGCCGGCAGCACCCTATGGCCGTCGGTAGACGTCGGTCTTCCAGCCCCTTAGCACAACTTTAGGATCGGGCAGTTGGGTAGATAGGCACTGTTTCTGTTAGTTTCCATACGTGCTACCTTTCTCTTTTATATCAAGTGCTGGGGCTGGGGACCGGGTCCAAAACTGTTGGTTTTAGAGGCCTCCGATCAAGGCTTCTACGTGAAAGGGTACAGGGTCAAACCCTCTGGTTTTTCTCAGGTTTGTTACCTAAGATCATATTCCAACAAGTACCTCCCCAAAAATTAAAGCAAACTGTTTGGTACGTCCTTCCGTCAATCTCAATCAACAACATGCCCGTTTACCTGATACTCTGTATCCAGAGTTTCAACTGACAATATATGACATATTTTGTTGTTGGCATGACTACATAAGTGGACCTGGATTTTCAGCAAAAGAATAGAGCTGCATGAATCATCATCATTGATTTATGTTAATTAGAGGGCTCATCCTAATATCAGGATCTGATCATGCCAGAGTTCTGCTATCAGATGGTGACTTCCTTTGTACCGGAGGTACTATTATTTTCGTCATCACCCCATAACAGATAAATTTGTCAAATTCAGTCAACAAAGCATTTTCATTAGATATAAACTAATATTTTCCAGCAGGAACACACAATAGTTGAAAATAGAGCAAACCATGACGGAATATACATCCACAAAGGTGTCTCTAGCTTTTTTTTTTGGTCAGATATTGCAGGCAAACTCGAACAATGTGAAGCCAACGAACAGAAGTACACGCTCAAGCTCCATCAGGGAGAAGGAAAGGATGTGTAGATTAAGAACGACAGTTATTTTTCAGAATAAAGATTGCATGCAAACCCATTACGGGCAGGAACGCCCATCTCACGCCCTTCTCTCCCATTCTCGCTCAGTCACTCGCATATGCGGCCCAAATCCTTGACCTCCAGCCCCAAAATCGACGAACAATGCTGCTCTGCTAGTCCCCACGATGCCACGGCAAGGAAGCAAGAGCAGCCCACATAATTGCATCCGAGAAAATCCTCGCCACGGTGACCCGCGCGACATCCCAGATCTCAGTTCTCCTGCTCTGCTAGTCCGCGGCACGGCACCCACAGGAGCTCGCCGACCCATACGCGTTGCAGGGGTGGGACTCTCACGAGCGTACTTTGGCAGATTCAGGGCGACGCTCCACGATGAGCTCCGCTGCCAGCGACGACACCGTCCACACGCTCTACCTCCTCCAAGTCTGTATCCGCGGGTCGCCTCGATGCAGGTCAGATCCAGCGACTGGGATCTCGCTGGCGGGAGGGATTTGCGAGGGATCAGGACAGGGAGATAAAGGGGATTTGTGAGGGATCGAGGTGGGCGTTTGTTTCCGTGAAGGGGCGGAGAAGCGCCACCGCTCGCGCGTTCAGGGGATGTGGACAGCGCTGCCGGCCGCGCGATGCAGGGGATGGGATGCTTTGACGGAGGGAGGGAGTCGAGCGAGAGGAGATAGGAGTCTGATCGTTTTGTTCAGTTAGCGGTGGCAATAGCCGTAAATATCTGAAACGAAACGGTACGATGGCATCAGTGCGTAATATGTGAATTGGTGCGAGGGTAAAACCGGAAAATAAAATGACGTACGAGAAGAAGCCTTAACACTTTTATTATTAGATATAGATATAGATTATATATATATTATATATCTATATCTATATCTATACCTAATAATAAAAGCACTAAGGTTTCTCTCTTCGTCCGTCACAATACGCCTTCGTACGTCGCCTGGGCGCTTTTTGTTTCGTTCGATTCCTTTGCCTATTTCTTCCGCGCTCCCAACTTCTCCGTATCTAGTCAAGGTGGTACTAAATTTTGTCGAGCTTATCACCGTGTTCGCTGCGTCTAGGCTACTTTTCCTATGGGCCCGCTGGAAACACTTTTGAGCCTTCATTATTTAATCGAGATAGCTGCTGGTCCAAACGTTGTCAAGCTCTTCACCGATCTGTGTACAACTTGCTCGCGATCGGTGAGGGTACGTACTCATTGGGACATGGAAATCGAATCGGAAAGGTGAGGACGTAGTACGTACAATACTCCTTTTAATATGTTTCCAGATATTCCCCAAATAATATATACATCTGTTTTTGTAACAGACGCATTGAAGTCTCGATCGATATCTCCAGCACTCGGCGTATACTCGCTCACGGTGGCCGGAAAGTGGAGGCCACGCCGGCTGCCAGCGCGCTCGTCCGCTGCCGTCAGAAAGTGGAGGCCGCTTCCACCTTCGAATCGACTGGGTTGGCGCGGCAACCGCGACGAAACTTTGCGCGAGCCGTTATCAACATTTACAACCGTGGCCATCTATTACAAGGTATATCTTCTTTTAATCAGATCCATGAAGTAGCTGCTCGCTGAACTGATTGGTTGCCCTGCCCAGCCAGCCTCCCATGGAACAACAATTATCGAAAGATTCATTGCATGCGTTGGAAATATAGCCACCTATATATCTGACCTTGCTCACTTTTGGTTTTATCTCATCACATTGGCATATATGTTATGCCATGCCTACAAATTAATTCTCTATTTAGTCTTAATAGCTCACGCTTCTACAATTTAAGTCGTCTGACACATGTGCAAACAACAAAAGCATATATGGATTTTAGATAATCAAGCCTAAAGATATTAAGCTTTTATTGCATATGTTGAAGTTAACATAAGTGATGATAAAATTCATGATTATCTTGCCTACACACGGCAAAAGAAAAATCTACCACAACATTGTAACAATAATATACAACTAATATTCTGCTCTGCCAAGCGCGACATGGGCGGCATGTTAAACAATTATCTCTATACAAAATATGCTCTTAGATTTGAAATATTCTATTTACTGTGAATCATAACCACTTCATCTCAGTAACATTTATATAATGCAATTTGTCATGCAGGCAAGCGTTTTGGGTTGCAATCTCAAGTCATGGATATCAAGGAAAAGAGATAGAGAGCGGTATGCACAGATGACCGACGAAGAAAAGAAGGAAAAACTAAAAAAACGTCGTGAAGCTTATAAGAAAAACAAACCAATTAGAAAGACGAAGAAATATGCCGATTTAGAGCCAGAGCAAAGGACAAGACGATGCGCATAAAAGAAGCAGAAATATGCAAATATGCAGCCAGAACAAAAGAAAGCTAGATTACAACAAATTCTAGCTAACCGTGAGTACAGACGCAACACACCATGCAAAGAGTCAATTGCGATGGTAAACCCTGCATATATCGAACCACAAGAAGAAGTTGGTATATCTACCTTCAATGTGTGCCAAGAAGTAAAATGATGTAAATTTATATCAAGTTATCATAGAGATATATTGTACAAAACATATGTTTGCCCTTCAAGCTGTTTTTATGCTGGAAAATAAAAATGTTCTATGCGGGTCGGTTAACTTTGCTATAAAATTTGGGTGTGTCTATCAATACTTATGTTTCTAACTCCCGTTGCAAACGCACGGGCACTTTTGCTAGTATATCTCTACTATATAATACGAGTAGTGTTTCTTCCTCCATAATTTTCGTCCGTCCGTGGTTTGGTACGTTGTCCTTCGTCTAAACATTTGTGATGATGGTGGTACGTCTAAGAAACACAATCGGATCCAATCAAACAACCATCGATCGAATTCTCAAAAAAAAAAAACATCGTTCGATCTGGTGTATCCGGAACGGAAAAAAAGTCCAGAACCTCCCGATGGAAACGAGTCCCGATCAATTTCCGCGTCTTAGAGCACGTCCTCCGATGGAAACAAGCTGTTCGGTCGGATCAATAGAATCGATCGCCGACATGTTGGCCAATATCAACCGGCACCTCCTCGCGATGGAGCTCCTAAAGGACCTCGTCGGCAAGCGTCATCACCTGTCCAACACGCTGCTGTCCGCCAGTACGTTGGATTGATGATCATCAACAGATTCCTTTCATCGTTTCAGGACCTCGCATGCATTATTATTCATTATAACAACTACATATGCACGTACATCAGTACATGTATGGCCAGGAGGTCGAGCTTTAAGAAGTAACTTCAGTGTCTTGAACAGTAACAGAGCGCACATCGCCCCATGGATTCCTAGGCCGTGGCGCGCTGCCTAACCGACAGAAAAAACCACGGCACCAGGATAGCAAAGTACACAACTGCCGCCACGGCGAAAACCCTACACAGCGACAGCAGGCCAACGAGCAAGTACTCTATGCCATTGCCACCTACAACGTTGTACATCTCGGTGCGCACGTCCATGGTGACCTCGACGACGTCCTGGCAGCGGCTAAAGAGTATCGTATATTGGTCGGCGCAAGCGATGGTCACGCTTCCCTTGCCTTTGACCTCGACCTCGAAGTCCTCGAGCTGGAAGAGGGCATCATGCCCTCGCTTGTCGGCGAGCAAAATGCAACGCCATTCTTCTCGGCCTACTCGGACTCAATGATCTCGAAATAGTCTAAAAGTGTTGGAGAAGACGATGAAGCCCATGAGCATCGGGTAGACGGCGGCCTGAAGCTGAGAGCCCTCGGGGACGTAACCAAGGTTGAATCCAAACTCATCCAACAGGATTTTGAATCGAGAATTTCTCTTATGAAAATTATATTGTAACACACATTTGTAACAAAGATTATGAAAAGCCATTAACAATCGCTAAACTGTTTAACAAGTAAAAACAATGCATGATATGTGCCTAAAAAATACTCCCGTAGCAACGCACGGATATTTAGCTAGTATTATATAAAAACATTAAGATTTCTTGTGGTACGACACTTTTGTTTCCGATTTTGCCCTCCCACCAAATCTCATACTACCGGTTCGTTTTGATTATTTACGAAACTGCCACCGCTAAGTGAACAGATTTAAGAAGTTCCTTTGTCTGTCAAGTGTCAACCTCCTACTCTGCGGCCGCTCCATTTTCGTGCTCGCCGCCGTCAGCAGGCCGCCGTTCACCACCAGCGACATGGAGAGTCGCTGAGGCCGATGCCCTTGCTGCCGGCGCGGCTGCTGCACGCGCACGCATCAAACTCGCAAACCAGGAGCTCCGACGGCGGGGTGCCAGCCGGGAAGCGGCGCAGATGTACATGGAGCGCTGCCTCTCCTCCACGATTCCCGCGTCGCCGGTTGCTCTGCTCCTCCTTGGTTCCCCCGTCAAGTACCCGTGATGGCAAACAGCAGGGCTCCCAAGGTGCGTGCATAATCGAATTGGTATTCTGCAGAAATAGTACAGTTAGAAATGAGCATCACGACAGATAAGATAAAATTGATGAGAAAAGGGGAAAGTTTATTAATCATACGATAGCACAACAAACTCACCAACGCCAAGGTGGGCTGAGACTTACATAGCGTGCAGTTCCAATTAGATTCTTCTTCTATGCATATTCAACTGCACGACGCTGATGGATTGGACACAAAATCCGCCGGTGAAGGTGCTGAGATGGAAGTTGGCGAGCTACTGTGTCCCCAGCACCTCCACGAACGCACGCGCGAGTGCGTTGCAGTGATAGCTAGCGACCAGCCTGCCTCGCCTGCTTCCGGACGGCGAGAAAGATTCGACCCTGAGACGGTGCCCCAACATGGCGATGAACTCCTCCGCCTGTCTGTCAAGTGTCAACCTCCTACTCTGCGGCCGCTCCATTTTCGTGCTCGCCGCCGTCAGCAGGCCGCCGATCACCACCAGCGACATGGAGAGGTGACGCTGGTCCCGCACTGTCCTCGACGCGCCTCTTGCCTTGCCTATTATTGAGGGTGCTCGCGCCATCGTCGCTAGATGATGACGCCCAGAATCAACAACGAAAATAATGCCGCACAAGCGGGGCGAGGCTATGGAGGGGCGGTGGCGGGGGCGTGGGAGAGAAGCTTGCCAAGCATTAGCCGTGAGCACTGGAGCGGGGCCGCCGGCACGGGCGAGCACGGCAGTGGGGATCTTAGGGAGACTGAGTGACGGGAGGAGGAGAAGAAGGGATAGTGTGTAGACTGTTGACCAACTGTTGAAAGGCAATAGATATTGACAGGATAACTCAACAAAAAAAATCACGGTCAGCTAATGTATGCAAGAAAAGAAGGAGAGTTCCATATGAAGGTTTATAAGAAAATATTGTTTACAAAAGTAATAGTTTATTATCTATACTACTATTAAAAGAGCAAACTTGTGTTGATACATTGAATCTGAGCCCTTCAATATTTGGCCAACGATTCAGATCGCTCCAATGTTTGACAACTCAACACAAATCCACTTTTGTCCGTTTTACCCTCCCACCAAATCACATAATACTGCTAATGCCATAGTACCGATTCGTTTTATTTCAACAGACCTTTCTATTTAGGCGACACACGAGGCCCGCTCGCCTCCCCGACGGGAGCTCCCTCGCCATGCCTTCCGCTCATCTTCCCGACGCGCGAGCCTTCCGCTCAACTTCCCGGCGCGCGAGCCAGAGCCCTGTCCCCTAGCGCCACCTTCAACCAGTTCCATCTCCGTCGCCACCTTCTTGCACGCACGGAGCACCTGCTTGCCGGCCGCCGCATCGCCTTCATGCCTACCGCTCCCCCAAGCGACCGCCCGGAGGGCCTTCCCGCCGGACGCTGCAGAGCCTTTCCTCCGGGCGCCGAAGCGCCTTTCCGCCGGCCGCCGCCCCGGAGCGCCTTCAGCCACCTCCGTCCCGATTCACCCGTCGCGCTAGGATTTTAGTTCGCTCAGGCTCAGGGACTAGGTAATGGGGTTCCGATCTGAAATCCCACAGCTTTCCCTGCTAGGGTCTCACCTACCATGGTGACTCCCGTTCCAGCGCATCCGACCTGGGCTCCCGGTGCCCTTCCCTCCCTTGCTACGACCCAAGCAGCAGCCGCACGCCCTGGAGATGGAGCTCCTCCTCCGCTGCGGTCTAGAGACAGGTCCCTCTCCTCCATGTATTCCTTGCCAAAAAAAATTAACCCTGCAATTTTTATTTCCTTTTATCATGTTGAATTGGTTACCAGTGCAGAACTTGGTTGTATGCATGTCGTTGTGTCGTATTTATGGTGTTATATCTTTATAGGCTTTGGTACTAATGCTTGTATGGTCGGACGATTAAATGGATTAGGCCACAAATTTGCTGGATAATCCTCTTCTCCTCCTCCCTGTTTGATTAACTTTAAATTGGTATTATGTGCGTTGGATGGGAGCCTAGCAGGAGATAAAGAAAATGCTGGAAGAAGGTAGATGGAGTGGATAGGAAAAAATTCTTGGCCTTTTACAAAAGATGTAAACTTTCAGTTCTGGTAGTTGCTCTTTTAGTTTACATGATTCTTTACTTCCATAGAAAATACTAGGCGTGTGGTTCCTGAATTGTTTGCTATCCATGTTCCTGTTTGCACTTGTCAAGAAAACTATGTAGATTTAGTTCTGCAGTTTAGTATGACGTTTCTTGTCCGAAAGGTTAAAGTAGGCCAATGATGCAATAGGTTGTTTAATTACATTCAGAGTGTATTGGTGTTGCTGCTGGTGTTGGCCTGCCAATAGGTTCTGCTGTCTCTAAATAAATCACGGATTTATGAAGCTGCTATCATGGATTTATGATGTGTTTACTCTAGCCAATACTAATAGCCAATAGGTTCTGCTGTCTCCAAATAAATCTTCTGTGTGATTTATTGTTATTACTATTTGGCTATCGCTTGTCTTCAGTCTAGACCACCTAATTAGTGTGTAATCTGGCTTCACTTCCTGCAGTTGGGAAGGGAAAGTCTCTGATTCTGTTTCATCTTGGACAAGTATCAGATCATGCATTCATTTCAGTGAATCTGTTCCAAGTTTTGCCTGATCCTCCAATTTAGGAGGAATAGTCTGTAGTTCTCAGCTCCAATCTATTTTTGGTCCCGTAGGAGTTTGAAGCAAATTAGTAGACCGTTGGTTAGGCCTTTCATCTCCTCTTCACTGTTGGTTAGACAGAAATGCAGCAAAATGGTGGTGCCGCTGTTCATCTCTCTTCACTGTCTGAGTTCATCGCCTGCCGCCAATGAGCAGAGAAGTATCTCTTTATGCTTAAATTAGCTGCTACATTCTCAGACCGTTTGTACATCACATAACTCACATACATGATTCCGAAACAGATAACTTTTCACTTATACAATTTATCCCCAGTACCGTTTCCTATTGATGTTGCTTGTGTTTTGTAGGATCCTGAAGAGTTGACTGCTATGTATGTATATTTTATAAATCAGCCAAGGTATTTAGTGTGTCCTTCCTTTTCAATTTATACACAGAACCGAATTCCAAAGTTGGTGAAATTGCTTTTACAATGATCTTTATAACCGATGTGATCGTTATCAGTCAGGGTATAGACTACACATGTATTTCTATTTTATAATTATCAAATAAAACAATACTCAGTATCATTAGAGTTGTTAGTACTTAAAGAACAGATTCTTAATTATATGAACACCATTTAGTTAGCCGATGCCATGTTTGTACATTTACAGGTTGAGTGGTAATTTTTTCTCTCTTTTCTTATTTGGAAACAACTCCTATTGACTGGATAACGAAACTGTCCCTTGGAGTACTGTTTGTATATTTAGCCCATTGGATTTTAAAGAATTTTCTTTTATTTTTCATTTCACATGGTTGCGTATTGTTGCATTTGGAAGGCCACGGTAGTATGAGTATAACATGCATGCTTGCGTTTTTTGGTTGTTTGGAACTCAGATAAGATACTTCTGTTACTGTAGCAAAAGATATTTTTTGTATCCAGTAGTTGACAAACTTCTTCCGAAGACCCTGAATGGTTAGCTCAGGGATCAAGGTTTCTTTCATTTGGTTGGTGTCTCTGTTTTTAAGTTACTAATTTTGTATTTTAACCTTTGACATGATGAGAACTCCAAATGCTGGCCATATTCCTTTTCTTTCTGAATGTATGCTTGCATCAAGTTCTTCACGTTCCCATTCTAACTTTGTACTGTACATGCATCCTATATTCGAATAGAAGCCCCACACATTCTTTGATGAATGGAATACGAGCTACTCATGCGAGACAGTGTCTTGAATCGCCGTCAGAAAGAAGTGAGATATGTCCCTGAAAAAGGGACAACTAAAAATATCTGAATATGGCGTATGTGTCTGAATTTTGCCATCTGGAGATTTACCTCATATTATTGCTTGTGGTCCTTCCATGCAACAATCTGAATCACGGAGGGAGATGCTATTGTTAATTTGACAACTATATATGGATTATAACCTTGTTTCTGTTAGCATTTGAATACAAGGTCAACAAGATTACTTACAGAACCATCGTTGACTTCTCCTGTAATTTAATGTTGCTTGTCTGAAATTTAATCCGATCTTCCTATGGTGATTGTTTCTGTCAATCTTTTGACAAGACAGGTGATGACTCAGAAGTTCATGTCGAGATTTACATTCAGCTGCATTACAAATTTTTTATTGTGCAAAAAAATTACCATTCAAATTAAAAATAATATGTATAGATCAGTCTGAACTATATTAAAAATAACTCATTTAAAGAGGAACTAAGATTGTTAGAATTTGGAAACGTGCGTTGCACGTGCACGTCAACTAGTAATTTTTAAAGTCGTTATTTTAAAATTATCACAAAAAAATTCAGACTGCATATGTACACTTAATATATACAACAAACGAGCGATCTATTATTGAGTATAATAATTTTATGTATCAAACAAATTGAGACTCACATAGTAACTTAAATAAAATCATAAATAAGTGTACTATTAATACATTATATGAATTATCCGACGATTTATGGGAGAAATTTGAGTCACATCGACGTTTTTGGCATAACGCTACACAAATTACAAGAGAACGAGGTGCTGCAAGTGTTCGAGGGGATAGTTATGCGGTTGAACAACACAGATCACGTTTTTTTCTCCCGTTACAACGCACATGCATATTAAATAAAATCATAAATAAGTGTACTATTAATACATTATATGAATTATCCGACGATTTCTGGGAGAAATTTGAGCCGCATCGACGTTTTTGGCATAAGGGAGTAAGTACACTACACAAATTACAAGAGAATGAGGTATTGCAAGTGTTGGAGTGGATGGTTATGCGGTTGAACAACGCGGATCACATTTTTTTCTCCCGTTGCAACGCACGGGCATATTTACTAGTTAACATTAATACACAGAGTTCCGCGGATACAATCCGGAACAGAATAAAAAACCTTTCTCCTCCTCTGTTCTTCAGCTGGCGCGCGTTCCGGTTCCGGGCCAAGCTTGGGCCGACCTTTTAACTTAAAAAAAAATACAGTCGAGTCGAATCAAAACGAATCCAATTGTCGAAAGTAGTATTATTCTGCCAAATCAAGCCCTGCCAAACTAACCTCCCTTAAACCTCTCCATCTATCTGCTCGGCGCCAGTACGGCGCCAAGGTTGTGCTTGTTTCGGCAACTAGACACTGGAAGGCTCCGGCGTC
Source organism: Poa pratensis (assembly GCA_947311845.1). Taxonomy (NCBI): domain Eukaryota; kingdom Viridiplantae; phylum Streptophyta; class Magnoliopsida; order Poales; family Poaceae; genus Poa; species Poa pratensis. Next base: position 102,853,485 of record CAMZMU010000020.1, read on the forward strand.
AAAGGCCTCGACACCGACCTAAGCTCGGCACTGGTTCCTACAGCCTCAACTCTGGCGCCGAGTCAGGGTGCCAGATTTGCGAATAGTTTGTTAGAGTTAGAGAAGCTTATCCAGCCGATTCCATGGGGATTCCGTCTTTTGAAGGAAAGAAACTGTTCTGAAGTCTGTTATTCAGCCGATTCCATCTTATGCCATGTGACAGCAGCGACGAGAACGGAGTGAGGGCATCGAGGGAGCCATGTGTAGTTTGCGCCCCACATTTTCTTGCTCATGAAGCATTATTTGACGTTCATCCCGTCTGTTGCACGTTGTTTGGGGCTCGTTACAGCACGGTGTTTAGATGATGATTCAACTTCACACTAGCACCACCTGCATGCTAGATAGCGCAGCTGCGTTTTTTCAAAAGCCATAAGGCAAGACGACCGCAAGAAACGAGACTAGTTACACATGTGTTAAGAGCATCTCCAATCGGGGCGTCCAAATGGCCGCCCAAAGGCCATTGGGGCGTGCCGGACACTTTTTTCTCCCCATTCGCGCCGCCCAAATCTGATTTTGATCCGACGCGGCCCAGTTTTGTGTCTGGCACGCCCAGCCCACGCCCTCAACTTGGGGCGGCTTGGGGAGGCCCCGGACACTACGAAACGGCCGCCTCCGACGCGCGGGCCACGCCTGGTAGTGAGACACGCCACGAAGCGGCGGGCGACCTAACTTCTGGTCAGCTATTAATGGCGGGCGGCGTCTCGGTTTCCTAGCCAGGCGCAGCGACGCGTCTCTTCACCTGCGGCGACGAAGCGTCTGCGCCACGGCGGCGTCAGTGCCATGCGCTCCTTTTGAAGCGTCGGCGTTAATGGTGCGGCAGGCGAGCCGTTGGCCGGCCGGAGTTAAGGCGAGCTCATCCGTTCGCCTCCCCGGCCGCTATAAAGAGCGGGTACCTCGCCGTCTTCAGCACAAACATCTCCACCCCCAACACCACCGGCGAAGAGGCGATCTCCACCCCCAAAACTCGCCATGGCCCCTGCTGGACGCACCTCAGAGGAACAGACGGCGGCCCGCCGGCGCCGGCGCGACCTTGCGCGCATGCGCGAGCGGCTGAGGGGCGGGAGCAACCACGAGGCAGGGTCGTCTGCTCCGCCTCCGCCTCCACCGGCGGCTAACTTGCTCACCGAAGCCGAGGCGCGCGAGCTCATCCGCACCAACACGCCGGTGCCGGCGAACAGCCGCCTCCCCGAGGGCTGGGAAACGAACCCAGTCCACGTCCCGGTCGCACCAAGGCTCGCCGGCCAGGCGCGCGTCGACTACGTCGCCTTGTGCATGCAATCCATGCCGCCGGAGATGCATGACGACGCCAGGTTCGAGCCGAACTCGGCGTACTGGGATGACCAGATCGAGCTGGAGTACCAGTACCGGCGGAACTCATTCTTCACCAACACCTCCGACGAGAGCTTCGCGGCGGGCATGGAGAGGGAGAGGGCTCGCTATGAGGAGGTGGAGCAGGCTCGGGCGCAAGAGCAGATCAACGCCGTGCGCAACCTCCGCCGCCGCAACCTGACGAACAAGCGGCGGAGAAGGCTGATGGTGATGATGGCGGCTCCGACTTCAGCTGGCCGCCGACGCCGGAGTGGGATCCCGGCCACATGCAGCTCGCCATCCAGGCCGACATAGCCTCCGCCGCCACCGCCACCGCCACCACCACCACCACCTCCACCGCCCAGCCTCCAGTCCCGACCTCGTCCGGCGGCTACCTCTACTGCCTCTGCTCCGGCTGCCGCCGGGGTCCTGTGCTCGCCGCCGCAAGGGCCGGCGAGTGCCCCAACTGCCGGTGCCCGGCATGCTATCCCTCGTACTAGATCTAGGTTTAGATTTGAATTTAAATGAATTATGTTTGTTTTTAATGAATTTCAATGAAATGTAAGATCTTGCGTATGAAAAAAAACGTATTTGAATGAAATCCGCCGAAGTTTCAATTTAAATTGTATTGGTTTGGGCCGCGCGAGTGGGGAGCCAGGGCGCCCAAATGCGCCAGGCCTTCCGGAAAGCGCCCAAAGGGCCTGTCCGGAAGGCCTTTGGTCGGCCATTTGGGTGCCCCGACTGGAGATGCTCTAACAAATATAAAATGGATACAACGCCCGGAAATCCATTTCGGCTCGCGGGACAACACGCTCCTACTATGGAATAACACATTTATAATGTCAAAAATTTGGACATTTATTGTTGGCACACATAGTTTTACTAAAAAAAGATATTTTGTGTGCCCCCCATAAAGAAGACAAAAAAAATGTCTTATAAGAAGTCATTTTGGAGCATCAAAATTGTCCTTTTATAGAGAGCAAAAATAATATTATTTTTCACGAAACTTTGTGTTCTAACCAAAAATATTTGAAGGTACTCTCCAAATTTTATTTCTGATTTATTATTTAAATTACATTTTAATAATGGCACTCGATACTCAAGTGAGTCAAAACATAGCGTCCACGACAACGCCCAAGTAATTGTACACTGCAACTAATAATGCAACTCTATAACACTAGGGCTCCGTTTGGTATCAACGTATTTTGAAGTATACATAGAATACTTTGATTTATGAAAATAATGAAGTATTGAATACTTTAAGGTGTTTGGATCCAATAAATAATGTTGTTTTAAAACTGAATTATTGCCTAAAATTGTAGTTTTTTTTATAGTGTTGGAGAAGGAGGTCTCACCCTCTTTTTCCCAAACTGAGAAAGGAGAGAAAACTAAAGTATTGATTTGCCAGGCAGACGAATACTTTGGTTTTAAAATAAACCAAACACTGACTTAGATCTCTTGTGATAAGACTGTGAAAAACAGAAACGGCACAATCCCCGAACACGTAAAAATATTGTGTTGTCTACATGAAAGAATGCCTCGTGAGGAGCAGGCCGATCCTAATTCCTATGCCCACCCGTGCACTTTTAAACTCGTTGCTGGTTGTGAAAACCTAGCTAGCAGCCACCGGAGAAGCTTCTGACTCGGAAATAGACCCACGAAGGAGAGACGGACCACAAGATCAGATCAGTGTGGAACGTGGTCAACTTACGGCCGCCCCTACATGGGCTTACACATAAATAAGATGGGCCTACTCGAGTTCAGGCCGAATCAACATAGAACCGGCATGGAAATGTCACACCTACACCTGACGTGGAGGTGGACATCGAGTCAGCTGGATGAGCTGGTGAGCTAGGATTGGCCCAGCTGAAGACCGACGTGGCAAAGCGAGTTGGTGGACGCGGGGCCATGTGTAAGTGTGAGGCTAGTGGTATGAATACCCAGCGTTGCGTGGTGTCGGGTATGAATCGTGTAATTGTTTCTGAACTCCTTCTCCAACCTTCGTCTGTATCTCATCCCCAAGTTCGTCTGCCCCTCACCTCCAATTCTGTGTGAAACTCTATTGAATCCTTGTGAAATAATACTACCGAGTTGAGGGACATCACAATCTGGTATCAAGAGCCTGGATCGCTGCCCGCTCGCGCTCGCAATCTCGAGATCGGACCGGTAAAATTCCACCGAGAAAGGTGTGGTGTTGCCTCGGCGACGCCGCGCGAAATCCTAATCAGGGTTCGGTCTGATGCAGAGGAGCCGCGACGGCGCCGGCGCGCCCCGCCGTTCCCTCGGCGCAGACAAATTTTGTGCTAACAAAAATGGAGGCAGTGCAGAAAACGCTGGAGGAGATGCTTACGTGTTTCACCACGATTTCGTCTGAGATCAAGGAGGTCTCCACGGAGGTGGGTGGCCTGCGGAAGCAGGTGGAGGATTTCGGTGTCGATCTGGACGGCGTCAAGCGTCGCCTTGTCGAGCATGACAAGGCCGCGACGGCACCGCTGCCGCGCGTGGAGATTCCGGCCGCGGACAAGGCTCCGATGACGGCACGGCTGGTGAACCAGCGACCACCGATTCTCACGGCGCGGGCACGACTACAGAATTCGTGTCTGCTCCGTCTTCACCAACTGAACAACAGGACGTTCAGCGGCAAGGGCATCAGGACGGCGAGCGTCAAGGGGATTATGTCGTTCGTCCACGCCGTCATGATTTTCCGCGATTCTCAGGTGATAAGCCTCTGCTCTGGGTAGATCTCAGTATGACTTACTTTGAGATGTATAAGGTTCCTGAGCATCACTGGGTGAGCACTGCTACTCTGCATCTTGATGGGCACGCGCACTGTGGTTTCAGTCATTTAAGCGCAGAAATAGGTTGATTGCTTGGGACACATTCATGCAAGCATTGGTAGAAGAATTCGGGTTAGATGAATTTGATGGACAAATGACGAAACTCTTGCAGCTCCGTCAGACAGGCACCGTAGCTGAATATCGGTTGGCATTTGAGGAGTGCATGTATCACTTAATTTCTATGGATGATTCCCTCAGTGCTCGTTGGTTTGTTATTCAGTTTGTTTTTGGATTACGTGATGACATTCGTTGTGCTGTCCGACTGCAAGCTCCAATAAGCATCACAAGAGCTGCATCCTTGGCTTGTATTCAGGAAGAAGAGCACGACCAAACTAGACCCAAATCAAGGCCTAGTGCACCAACCAAACATCCACCTGCTGCAACACCCAGTCATCACAATACTGTCGCTCGTACTGATTGGCCCAAGCGAGTTCCAACTGATGATTTTCAGAGAGAGCGTCAGTTAAGAGATTACAGAAGAGCCAATAATCTATGTTTCAAATGTGGCGATAAGTACTCCAAAGAGCATCAGTGCAAACATTCTGGTCAATTGCTGACCATTGAAGTTGGAGAATTTGGAGAAGTAATTTCAGATGATGCAGAACAGGCCTTGTTATTACTCGATGAACCAGTGGTAACTGCTAACTGTTGTCAGCTGTCTGTTGATGCTTTAGCTGGCACGGAGGGTGGGGAAACAATTCGGTTACGTGCACTGGTTGGAAATCAAGTGATGTTGTTACTGATTGATTCGGGCAGTACACATACCTTTGTCACCAGAAATTTTGCTGAACGAGCTAGCTGTTCAATCTCTGCAGCACCGGCTTTGCCTGTCAAAGTGGCAAATGGGAAGTGATGACTTCGCAAGAGCAAGTGTCTGGTCTCACTTGGTGGACACAGGGTCAAACATTCACAACCGACATGCGCATCTTAGAATTGGGAGCATATGATGCTATTCTGGGAGTCAACTGGCTGAAGCAGTTTGGCAGGATGACAGTCGATTGGGATGCGAAGTACCTATCCTTTCAGTATAAGGGCAAGGAGATTACACTGCAGGGAGTAGTACAACAACAAACTCACTCAGTGTCAGTTTTATCAGCGGATCAATTGCAGAAATGGTTGTCAGGCAATGAAGTATGGGCAATGGCCGTAGTGGATCCAATCACAATGACAGCCCAGGGGCAAGAAACAAATGTCGCACCAGATTTGGACTCTTTATTACACCAATTTCAAGATGTCTTTGAGGAGCCACGTGATTTACCACCTCAGCGAACTCTAGATCATGCAATTCATCTGGAAAGTGATGCTCAACCGGTTAACTCAAGACCGTATCGATATTCTCCGCTTCAAAAAGATGAGATTGAAAGACAAGTTCAAGAAATGTTGAATGCTGGGATTATTACTGCAAGTATGAGTCCTTTTGCCTCACCTGTGTTGTTGGTCAAAAAGAAAGACGAAACGTGGCGATTTTGTATTGATTTTCGTCGGCTAAATCTTGTGACTGTGAAAAACAAGTTTCCTCTGCCAATTGTTGACGAGTTATTGGATGAATTGGCTGGTACCAAGTTCTTTTCCAAGCTGGACCTTCGAGCAGGGTATCATCAGATTCGGATGCATCCTGAAGATGAAGCTAAAACAGCCTTCAAGACACATCACGGTCATTTTCAGTTTCGAGTAATGCCGTTTGGGCTCACAAACGCGCCGGCCACATTTCAATGCATAATGAACTCCATCTTTGCGCCATTCTTACGCAAATTTGTCATTGTCTTCTTGGATGACATTTTGGTGTATAGCAAATCATGGGCCGAACATATGGAACATCTCAAGTTGGTGCTGGAAAAACTCAGAGACACACAGTTTTATGCAAAGATGTCTAAGTGCAGTTTTGGCCAGACTAGTATCCAATATTTGGGGCACATAATTTCGGATCAAGGTGTGGCTACTGATCCTGAAAAGACAGAGGCCATGGTAATTGGCCAATCCCAACTAATGTCACTGAGTTAAGGGGAATTCTAGGAGTAACAGGCTATTATCGTAAATTTGTGGAACATTATGGCCTGCTCACAAAGCCATTAACTCAATTACTCACAAAGAAAGGGTTTCTGTGGACAGAGGAGGCAACTGAAGCTTTTATGAAACTGAAAAAGGCTATGATATCCACTCCAGTGCTAGCTCTGCCCAACTTCAATTTACCTTTCACTGTTGAAACGGATGCATGTGACACTGGAGTTGGTGCTGTCCTAACACAGAATGGACATCCTCTCGCCTACATGAGTAAAGCTTTGGGAGTGCTTAACCAGAAGCTATGTGTGTATGACAAAGAGTTTCTGGCTATCATTATGGCAATTGATAAATGGCGCCAATATCTGCAACGTGGGAAATTTACCATTGTTACAGATCACAAAAGCCTTTGCAACTTGATGCACCAACAGTTGAATTCTGAACTGCAGAAGAAAGCAATGGCTAAGCTGGCTGGCTTAAATTTTGAAATCAAATACCGCAAAGGAGCTGAAAATGGTGCAGCCGACTCTCTCTCTAGAGTGGGTCATCTCCTGGACATTCAAGCTATATCATCTTGTCAGCCAACATGGTTACAAGAGGTGCTTAACTCTTATACAAATGACAGCACCATGTTCTCTCTGCTTCAAGAGTTGGCGGTTCATTCTCCTAATGCAAAAGGGTATTATCTGGACAAGGGAGTCATTAAATACAAAGGCCGTCTTGTGATTGGTGATAATTTGGCTCTGCAAACGAAATTGATAGCATCCTTGCATGATAGTGCTGTTGGAGGACATTCTGGCATCCAAGCTTCCTACCAGCGCATAAAGCAGCTATACTATTGGTCTGGTTTAAAACAGGCAGTGGAAAATTATGTGAAACAATGCCTCGTTTGTCAACGGGCAAAACACACGCACCAGAAACCAACAGGGTTATTGCAACCACTGCCCCCTCCTTCTGCACCATGGCAAGAGATAACAATGGATTTCATTGAAGGTCTGCCTACATCCGACGGTGCTAACACCATTCTGGTTGTGGTTGATCGCCTGACTAAATACGCTCATTTTTTGCCACTAAAGCATCCATATACAGCAGCTACAGTTTCCAAGCTGTTTGTGGATAATGTGGTCAAGTTACATGGAGTTCCAGTGGCCATTATTTCTGATCGTGACAAGATTTTCACGAGCCATTTCTGGAAGGATTTGTTCAAATCTTTGGGAATCAAACTCAACTACAGCACTGCTTATCACCCACAAACAGATGGTCAAAGTGAACGTGTTAACCAATGTTTGGAGCAGTATTTACGATGTGTTGTCCAGGATAACCCGAAACATTGGAGGAAATGGTTAGGTCTGGCGGAATTCTGGTATAATTCCAGTTTTCATACAGCTTTGGGTTGTTCTCCTTTCAAAGCTTTGTACAGAACTGAACCAAATTTTGGTGGGATGCCCAATATAACTGTCGCTGATGATTCAGTTGATGGTGATGCTGCGTTGGAATATCAAGCACAAACAGAACTTCTTCGAGCTCAGCTAATCCAGGCTCAACAACGCATGAAGACTTATGCTGATAAAAATAGAGTGGAGCGACAGTTTACTGTTGGTGATCAGGTTCTTCTTAAACTGCAACCTTATGCTCAACAGTCCGTGGTCAATCGACCATATCCTAAGTTATCCTACAAGTACTTTGGGCCATATTCTGTTCTGGAGCGAGTTGGAGAAGTGGCTTACAGATTGGCATTACCCGTGGAGGCTAAAGTGCATCCAGTTTTCCATGTGTCACAACTCAAGCCGTTTACGGCTAACTATTCACCTGTTTACTCTGAATTTCCAGTGGCTGCAGATTTCACAGCGGCAAAACCAGTGCCAGTGGCCATTCTTCAGCGTCGTTTGGTGCGCAAAGGAAATGCAACTGCACCACAAGTTCTGATTCGATGGGCTCATCTTCCGGATGATATGGCAACATGGGAAGATTATTATGTGCTGAAGTCGCGTTACCCTGATGCATCTCTGTGGGAACAAGAGGAGCTGCCATTTCAAGGGGAGGCAACTGCCACACCTACACCTGACGTGGAGGTGGACATCGAGTCAGTTGGATGAGCTGGTGAGCTAGGATTGGCCCAGCTGAAGACCGACATGGCAAAGCGAGTTGGTGGACGCGGGGCTATGTGTAAGTGTGAGGCTAGTGGTATGAATACCCAGTGTTGCGTGGTGTCGGGTATGAATCGTGTAATTGTTTCTGAACTCCTTCTCCAACCTTCGTCTGTATCTCATCCTCAAGTTGGTCTGCCCCTCACCTCCAATTCTGTGTGAAACTCTATTGAATCCTTGTGAAATAATACTACCGAGTTGAGGGACATCACATGAAAGCGCTTAGAGCCCTCTGGGCAATCTGGTCAGCACGACGGAAGGCCATACATGAGGATATATTCCAAAGCCCTTTCGCCACGAACCATTTTATTCGCCATTATATTTGTGAGTATAAAGCTGCAAACACAAGGCCTGGCCGAGAACATCAACAGACTTTCAGTGAGTCTAGACGCTGGATCCCTCCCCCGCCGAGCCTTGCGAAGATCAATGTTGATGGTGCCTTATCATCTGAAACCGGAAAGTGTGCTTCCGCAGCTTTCTGTAGGGATCCACAGGGAAATTATCTGGGAGCTTCAGTCCTCGTTACACAGGGCTTGAAGGACCCAGGAGTGGCGGAAGCGCTAGCCTGCCGGGAAGGTCTGGTGCTTGCGGATGATCTTCTCATTCAGAATTGCCTAGTTGCTTCAGATTGCAAAGGGGTGGTCGAAGACATCTCACCTACTTCTATGGGCATATATGGCTCTATCACCCGGGAGATCAGCTACAGGAGTAGTCTTTTTAGTTGTTGCCGTTTTGTTCATGAACGTAGAAGCTCAAACACTCAAGCTCATAATCTCGCTAGATTCGGGCTCTCATTAGGTGTGGGTCGCCATGTTTGGCTGGGCACACCACATGATCCCATCCATGTACCTATGAACATTTTGTTAGATGAATAAAGTAGCGGAAAACCATCAAAAAAAAATAGAGCCATCCGGAACCTTCTCGATTAGATCTCTATATAATAAACTTTGCGAAGGAACCCCTAGGAAGCACTATAGTGAGATCTGGGGAATTGCTATTCCCCTGAAGATCCGTATTTTCCTATGGCAATTGGCTAGAAAACGCTTACCCTCGAATGATAATATTGCGAGGAGAAGGGGACCCTCGACGGGTAGATGTACCCTATGCGAGGAGGTGGAAGACACGAACCACATCTTTTTCTTGTGTCCACTTGCGAAGTTTATGTGGAGCGTGGTTAGGGAGCTGCTGCAATGCTCCTGGAACCCCTCGTGTTTCACAGACCTGTTTAGGCTTATTTCCTTAGAGTCGGGTCAACATAAGCGAATTCTTTGGATTTGTTGTGCGGCTTTACTTTGGTCTTTGTGGAACACTAGGAACAAATTCTCGATTGAGTGGGTGTTTCCTTCTCAACCGGCTGACGGGTTGTACAAAATGGTGATGTATATGCAGGTGTGGAGGCCAGTGGCTAGGAGGCAGGATCGGGAAGCGCCGGGGCTAGCGATTGGCAGGATCCGCTCGCTTCACGACTCCGTCCGTGTCAGACCGGACGTGCTGCCAGTACCTTAGGCTTTCTCTTGTATCTCGTTGTAGCTCGTTATGTACTGTAGCCAGCGTGCCACCGTGGACTTATGTGATATCCTGCCTGAGGCAGAGACTAGTTGTTGTATGTGGATCTTTGGCCGGATGGCTGAAAGGATCGTATGGCCACCTAGAGAGGGGGGGGGGGGTGAATAGGTGCTACTCCAATTTTTAATTCTTTTTCGATTAAGGCTTGACACAAAGGTAAATTCTCTAGATATGCAACTAAGATGAATTTACCTATATGACAAGTTAAGTCTAAACAAGATAGGCTACAAGTAGTAAATAACAAGAAAGGAGTAACCGATCGGGAAGCACGCGGAGACAAGGATGTATTCCCGAGTTCCTCCTTTTTAGGGGAGTACGTCTCGTTGGAGGGGTGTGAGTTTCAAACTCAAGACGCCACAAATGGCCTCACCCTATTCTCCGATGAACCTCGCACAAAAGCTCGGTCCACCTTCCACTATCGGAGACCTTCAAGGCGGAATCCGGAGCCCTTACAACAAGCTTGGAGCACAACCCACAAAAGGATTGGGAGCTCCCAAGCACCACAGCTTCACTACACAAAAGTAGCAAGCAAGTAAGTACAACAAGATGCCTAGGTTTTCCTAGTGGAAACCCTAGGCTCAAATCCCTCAAGTGAATGAGGGGGAAATGAAGAACCGCTTGGTGAAGATGTAGATCCGGGCCTTCTCTTTCAATCCTCCAAAGATCAACAAGTTTGGGTGGAGGGATTGGGAGATCTAATGTTTCTTGAGCTTGCAACAATGGTGTACTTCAGATCTGGGCGAGCTCCAGAGCTGGAGGTAGGTGGAGGGGTATTTATACCCCTCCAGAAAAACTAGCCGTTTTTCTGTCCACTAAGTCCGGAGACTCCGGACCGGGAGGCCGGAAACTCCGGACTGGGCGGAAACTCCGGACGGACTCCGGGGTAACTCCGGTCGCGATACAGCGGCTGCCGCCGCGATGTTCATCTTCTCAGCAGACCGGAAACTCCGGTCATGGAGTCCGGAGACTCCGGTAGGGCCGGAAACTCCGGACCTACTCCGGGGCAACTCCGGACCCAATACCGCACGCGCCGTCGTGGGAAGTTCTTCGATTCAAAAATCTTGTCTGGGGCGGAGACTCCGGACCACGGGACCGGAAACTCCGGCCGGTGCGGAGACTCCGGTGTTACTCCGGGGTAACTTCGCACCCCATACCACGACTGCCGTCCTGAGGAGCTTTTGCTCCAGAATTCCAACTTGACCGGAGACTCCGGCCACAGAGACCGGAGACTCCGGACTGGACAGGCAAATGCAAGCTTCTTTTTCTTGTCAAGTGTTTCGATGCAAAGGTAATTGTATCATTTCATTCCTGCACCACTTAACATCAAATTAAATGATTCCTAGTGTTGTTGCCTAACACACAAAACATAGGGGACATAAAATATGTCCTTTCAATCTCCCCCTTTTTGGTGTTAGATGACAACACTCGGATTTGCAATAAAGCACACAACAATTATCGACATGTACTTTTGATTTGAGAGGCTCCCCCTACATGTGTGCATCCAAGTAGTTTGCATTTGAATACAAATGCTCAACATGTAGAGGAGAGACAACTCACAAGAAATATATGGAACAATATAAATTACTCCAACATGAGACAAATCATGATATAGGGTTGAGGTGAAAAAGAACCATACCTTGTGCATAACTATGACATAGAGACCAATGCACAATAATGGAACCATACCTTGTGCATAACTATGACATAGAGACCAATGCACAATAATAGACCATAAGTAATATCATCAACCATAGGAATTATGAAATCCATAGTCTCATACCACAAATAGAACATAGTCTCACAACATAAAACCAAAGCAAATAGGTTCAAATGACATAAGATAAATGGACACAAGCGCAAATAAATGATAAACGCACGTGCTTGTGTCCGACCCATGCAAATCCCACGGTGAGAGAGCCTAATAGAACTACTTCTCCCCCTTTGGCATCGAAACACCAAAAAGGGAGAAGAGCGATGCTAACGGAACCCAAGGCGATCACTCGTCTTCTTCATCATCATCAGCATCACTGTCCTCATCATCACCACTCCCATCATCATCTTCAGCATCACTTGCTTCAACACTATCTTCTTCCTCATCACTTTCTTCTTCATAGCGCATAGGAGCCTTGCCGGTGTTGCGAGAAGAGGAGGGCATGGAGGACACCTCGGCATAATCAGACCAATGAAATGTATCCTCATTCCACTTGTCAAGAGAGATAGTTGAATCGGATGGCGGAGTTTCGGGATCACCCTCATTGCGAGGAGGAGTGGTACCACCATTGCTGATCTTGCGCATTTCCTTCATCATCTTGGCTTGGTTGGACAAGATCCTCTTGTTAGTGACATAAGTTTGATGATTTTCCTTGTGCAACCCAACACCCATACACATCATAGCCCTTTGCCACCAAGAAACTTTCTTCAACTCCTCGTTGACTCTTTGTTTGCCACCTTGATCCCAAGAGGGTGGAGTGGCATTTTTTCTTCTTGCCCTAGGAGCTTCTTGCTCCTCTATCTCTTCATAAGAGGCTTGAGTAAGGTGATGGCGGAGTACTTGAAGGGTGCCATATGTGTGTTTCTTGAAATGAGATTGATTGAGGTTGGGAATCTTCTTGAGAATGAGCTTCATGACATAGGGAGCATACATAGGATTCTTCCTCTCGTGAATAGCAATGTTGATCTCACACTTGATAAAATCCATGACATCAATCTCAAACCCTTGACAATTCGGACCTGCAAGGTATGTCTTGTGGCAATGGTACATGAGGTTGACAAGAGCTCCACGGATAGCATCCGTATTCCCGGCTTGAGGTGCAATGCTCCAACGAAACATGCGAATCAAGATGTTGTAGATGGGCTTGAGTCCTTTGGTGGTAGCAAGGGCACCCCCTCTAGCAGCAAGAGGGGCAAGGATCTTCTTATCATAGGCCACGCCTTCAACATGCATCCGGTGACCAACGGGTTCATTCACACCTTTGAACACATACCCCAAGGCTTCTCCAAATTCTGAGTAGTGTGCACTAACTTTGAGAGGCCCCGTCATCCATGTCATTTTGGTGTCCTCCTCATCTCCAAGCACAAGAGTGGCAAAGAACTGTTGGACCATGTCAATATCATAGTCTTGTTGGGTGGTGATAAGGGGCTCAAGACCAATCTTCCTAGCAACCCATAATGCATCCGCAAAGTATGTCTTCTTGGCCAACACGTCAAAGTTCAGCGGTTTTTGAGGACACACAAGAGCTTTTGGGTCCAAATTGGCATATATTTCCTTCATAATGAGCTCTTGCTCCTTTCTCCAAAAGTGACCATCGGTGGAGTTGTTTGGCATGTCATAGAAATTCTGCGCCCTCATTGTCCGAAATTCTTCCTTGTTCAACCCCTTCAAAGTGGTCAAGTTGTCAAACTTGGCCTTCTTGGCCCTTTCTTCTCGAAGGAGGGCAGCCTCTTGCCTAGCCCTTCTAGCATCAGCAGCCTGTTTCTGCTTAAGAGCACCACTCTGCACATGCTTGTCTTGTTCTTCATCATAGATCAAATAGTCTCGACCTTGGAGCTTGTTCTTCTTTGACTTCTTAATAGTCGAGGATGAGGATGAAGGACCGGGATACTTCTTGTTAGCTGTGAAACAGGAGTAGATAGGTAGCATTGAGGTAAGCATACATGTCCATGGAATTCAACGAGAGAAAAAGGTAGAGGAATTTCTTCTCAGGTTTGATCTAGACCGGAGTTTCCGGTCTCAGGGGGCGGAGATTCCGGCCACACCGGAGTCTCCGGACCAGAAGGCCGGAGTCTCCGGCCCTGATGCCAAAACTCGAATCTAGGTCAAAACTGAGGGGAAACTCACACTAGCAATTTTCTAGATAGTACATTGCCATCCTAAAGGTTCTACACCACGAATTTCTACAAGAACTACTCTCAAAACTAATCTAGGATGAAACCTAGAGAAGGAGAGAGAGTGGTACCCGAGTCCTTCATGGCGAGATCCAAACGGAGGGGAGGAAGATCCCCAACGCTTGGGAAGTGGAGGAGCCGGTGGCACGGCGGATTCCGGCGGCGGGGAGCGGCCGGAGGCGGTCTTGGAGCTTGTGGCGGCGGCTGGGGAGAGGTTGGGTCGGGGGTGTGAGAGAGTTATGATAACTCCCCACCCCGAGCCCTTAAGAATCCCAGCGAAACGACCGAGGCCGGAGTCTCCGGCCTAAAGCACCGGAGTTTCCGGTTGACCGGAGTTTCCGGGCTTTAGGGCGGAGACTTGGACAGACCGGAGTCTCCGGTGCTGAACACCGGAGTCTCCGGACCCAAAAGCTCCAAAACAGCAGATTTAAATGGAGGACATGTATGATGCAAGATGAGCACGGCTTTTAGATAAGATGGCTTAGGTTAAGAACAAAGTCACTGATGGTGAGATACACTAGGAATTGCAAGATGCAAATATAAAAGCCAATTCCAAGTGTTTTTCCCAAAACACAATAAAGGTCTAGAAACCAAATAAAATCCATGAAGATCAAATAAGATCAACTCTTCACAAAGAAGAGGGCGGTGGCCTAAGCCACCATGTATGAGTGTGTGGTGTGACACCGCGAAGATGTATCTTGGGTTCACGGCCACTACTCGTCATTTAAGCTCACAATTCATAAAATGAAAATATAGAGACAAAATGAGTTCTTGCTATCGGCATAATGGGGGGAGGGATAGTCCAATGGATTAGGACCGCACTCCCCCTATGTCCATGCCTACATCCAAACCAAATAACTATTGTCTAATATGGGTAGGTATGCAAGAAGTCCACTAAGTCCAATTGCTTATGTCCACCACATTTAGTTCTCCTCTCAACTCCTTGAATCTTGCTTCACCAAGAGGCTTTGTGAACATATCGGCGAGTTGATGCTTGGTGTTGACATACTTGATTGTAATATCACCCTTCTCAACATGATCTCGAATAAAATGATACGGATCTCAATATGCTTGGTCTTCCCATGAAGTACCGGATTGTGAGCAATTTTGATGGCACTTTCATTGTCACATAAAAGAGGCACTTTGTCACAAATGACACCATAATCCTTTAAAGTTTGCCTCATCCATAATAATTGTGCACAACAACTTCCGGCGGCAATGTATTCGGCTTCGGTGGAGGACGAGGCCACACAATTTTGCTTCTTGGAAGACCAACTCACAAGAGACCTACCAAGGAATTGGCAAGTACCCGAAGTTGATTTTCTATCCATTTTGCAACCCGCCCAATCCGCATCCGAATAACCTACAAGATCAAAGCTTGTCCCATGGGGGTACCAAAGACCATAGTTAGGAGTATCTATCAAGTATCTTAGAATCCTTTTAACCGCGGTTTCATGACTTTCCTTAGGACTTGATTGGAATCTTGCACACATACCCACACTAAACATAATATCCGGTCTAGATGCACAAAGGTAAAGTAAAGATCCAATCATAGAACGATAAAGCTTGGGATCAACTTCCTTACCCCGGATCTAAGTGTAGATCCGCCTTGGAGTCCATGGGAAACTTATATGGCTTGGCATTGTTCATATCAAATTTCTTGAGCATGTCTTGAATATACTTGGCTTGACATAAGAATGTTCCTTCTCTCCATTGGTGGATTTCAAAGCCAAGAAAATACTTCAATTCTCCCATCATGGACATCTCAAATTCCTTGGTCATTAGCTTAGAGAATTGATCACTAAATTCATGATTAGTAGAACCAAAGATAATATCATCAACATATATTTGGCATACGAAAAACTCTCCATTTATCCTTTTTGTAAAAAGGGTGGGATCGATTACCCCAATTTCAAAACCACGGTCTACTAAGAACTCCTTGAGATGATCATACCAAGCACGTGGGCTTGCTTGAGCCCATAAAGAGCCTTATGTAGTAAGTAGACATGGTTAGGAAATTTAGGGTCTTCGAAACCCGGTGGTTGTTTAACATACACAACTCATTTAGTGGACCATTTAGAAAGCACTTTTAACATCCATTTGATATAAGACAATATTATGAGTAGATGCATAGCAATTAATAAACGAATGATTCAAGTCTAGCAACGGGGGCATAGTTTCACCGTAGTCGACTCCTTCGATTTGGGTGTAGCCTTGTGCAACCAATCTTGCTTTGTTGCGAATGACTTGACCATGTGAGTCTTGCTTGTTCTTGAATATCCACTTGGTTCCAATGACATTATGTGATGTGTCTTTGGGTCTTTCAACTAATGACCATACTTTGTTGCGCTCGAAATTGTTCAATTCTTCATGCATGGCCGCAACCCAATCCATGTCTTCAAGAGCATCATATACCTTAAGAGGTTCTAAGCTAGACAAACAAGAGACATGACCACAAAAGTTAGATAATTGATTACGTGTGGACACACCCTTATTAATACTCCCAAGGATATTTCTTTGAAGTGTTGTAGATGATCCAATGTTGATGCACGCCGAATGACTCGGCGTTCTATAGCTTGACCAATTGTTTCACCAACACGAACATCTTCATCATTTCCTTCTTCTTGTTCATGGTCAACCCGAAGTGGAGTTCTTGGAGATGGGGGTTCATCATGTTCTTGTTCTCCACTAGAGTTGGGTGGGTCTTGACCATTATCTTGCTCATGTGGATGAATATCTTGATCTTGTTCTTGTATAGCTTGTTGATCAATTGTTGAGGTGGATGGTTCAACATGAGTAGAACTTGTTCCTTCTTCTTGAGTGTCAATAATAGGTTCTTCAATAGGAATAAGTTCCCCTATGCCCATAGTTCTTATGGCTTGAGATGGAGGTACATCACCTACATCATCATGATCAATATGCTCCGCTTGGGAGCCATTATCCTCGACAAACTCCACATTCATAGATTCTTCAACACATCCGGTGGATATGTTGTAGACCCTATAAGTATGGGAGTTTGCGGCATATCCAACAAGAATACCATCAAAAGTTCTAGATGCAAATTTAGCAATTGGGCAACCTTTAATGTAAACATGGCATTTGCATCCAAATACGCGAAAGTAAGAGACATTTGGCTTTTTACCGGTAAGGAGTTCATATGGTGTCTTTTTCATGAGAGGACGAAAGAAGAGCCGGTTTGAGTAGTGGCAAGCGGTATTGATGGCTTCGGCCCAAAAGTTGTATGGGGAATGAAATTCGGCCAACATAGTTCTTGCCATATCAATAAGAGTGCGGTTCTTCCTTTCGGCGACACCATTTTGTTGGGGAGTATAAGCAGCGGAATATTGGTGTTGAATGCCCTCCCCACTTAGGAAATCATCCATAGTGTAATTCTTGAACTCCGTACCATTGTCACTTCTTATTGCCAAAATCTTGGAGTCATATTGGCGTTGAACCAAGGTTGCAAAGTCAATGAATATCTTTTGAGTTTCACTCTTCCTCTTGATGTAGAAAGTCCAACAATATCTTGTATAATCATCCACAATCACCAAACAATATTTCTTGCCACCAAGACTCTCATATGTGGGAGGCCCAAAGAGATCCATATGAAGGAGCTCCAAAGGCTTCTTAGTGGAGATAATGCTCTTCTTGGGGTGATTCTTTTCATGCATCTTTCCGGCTATGCAAGCACTACAAGGACGATCTTTGGAAAAATTAACATCGGTTAGTCCTACCACGTGTCCACCCTTCACAAGAGTTTGCAAATTTCTCATACCGACATGGCCTAGCCGGCGATGCCAAAGCCAACCCTTGTCGGATTTAGCCATTAGACACGTGGCAATTTGAGTGGTCTCTTTCGAGAAATCGACCACATACAAACCGTTCACACGAAATCCAACAAAGGCTACTTTAAGAGATTGAGTGAAGAGGATGGTCACGTGGTGTTTATTAAAGATAACGGTGTAACCGACATTGCATAATTGACCAACGGAAAGTAAATTATATGAAAGGGATTCAACAAGAAGGACCTTCTCAATGGATAACTCCGGAGTGATCACTACCTTGCCATATCCCAATACCTTAAGTCTTGCATCGTTCCCGACGGTGACATGAGAGAATGTGAGTAATTGTTTCAATAGGCCCTTTACTAATTCTTTGCTTCCGGTCATGTGAGATGAACACCCACTATCAATGAGCCATGAAGATCCACCGGAAGAAAAGTCCTACAAGAATCAAGTCTTTGTTTTAGGTACCCATTGTGGAATGGGTCCTCTTTTGTTAGTCACAAGGGTCTTTGGAACCCAAATAGCATAGTGATAATCATCTCCATATGAAGTGCCAACATATTTAGCAAAAACACAACCATTTCTAGATTTCATAAGAACATATGAAGGGTTGTATTTTCCCGCAAAGTCATTGTGAGTGGCATTGCCCCTTGTGGCATCACTACTCGCAATGGTAGTCTCCTTTGCTTGTGCGGGCTTGGCCTTCTTCTTGTTCTTGTTCTTCTTTTTCTTCTTGGCAACATAACCAAGGCCCTCTTTCCCTATGTGTGGCTTTTGCGCTTGCAAGAGCTCATAAAGAGGTTTCTCACCTTGAGGGCTAGAGGCCTTGGCAAGCTCATCCTTCAACCTAGCATTTTCCTCAATGACATTTGCATGATCACAAGAAGAAGTAGAGGAGCTAGGTGGTGCATCAATTTTAGTAGATTGTATTTGAAGTTGTTCAAAAGACTTGGTGAGAGTAGAGTGTTCACTCTCCAAGGCCTTGTGAGCCTTAGTGAGCTTCTCTAGCTCATCGGTTAGTCTATTATGACCAACACCAAATACGATCTTTTGTTTCTCTAAAACTTTGTATTTAGCAATAGCATGGTCACGTTCTTTAATGATTTTAGAAAGAGTTTCATTTTGAGATTCATCAAAATTCTCAAGCTTCTCTCAAGAGAAACTCGAAGCTCATGCTCTTCCTCAATAGCCATGGTAAGGGAAGCGATCTCATTAGCATTTTCTCTTTCAAGTCTCCCCTTTTCTTCAAGGAGATCTTGTGCCATGCCATATTGATTCATAAGAATCTCAAGCCGAATCTTGCATTCACCTTGCAAGTTAGTCATCAAGAAATCCAAAGCAACATTTTCTTCCTTAACTCTAAGACTCATAAGTTCATGTATTTCATTCATAGTCTTAGAAGGAGGGGAAGATGTACCTCGGAGAGTTTGGCCATGAGACACGTAGCGGATTTGGTGGTGACATTATCATTGGGGGATTCAAAGAGAGAAGGGGTTGTCGATGAAGCAATGGCTAAAGCGGCCACTCCACTTGTGGTTGTTTCTTCTTCATCACTCTCCTCCCCGGACATATATTCTTCTCTTGCCACCA
Source organism: Poa pratensis (assembly GCA_947311845.1). NCBI lineage: Eukaryota > Viridiplantae > Streptophyta > Magnoliopsida > Poales > Poaceae > Poa > Poa pratensis. Next base: position 102,872,640 of record CAMZMU010000020.1, read on the forward strand.
ACACCTTGGTAGGTGGCTTCTTGTTGGAGATGAACTTCTTGAAGTAGGGCTTCATGGGAGAAGACCTTGAAGCTTCCTTGAGAATGAGTCTTCCTCCATGTTCTTCACGGTTCTCATAAGGGCATTGGGCAACATAGTGAATTTATCTTGACAATTGAAGCAAGTCTTCATTTTTGGGTTGCCCTCCTTGTAACCACTTGATTTGTACTTTTGATCACATGAGCTTTAGCTTTAGATGGATTCTTCCAAAAGGTCTTTGCCGCTAGAGCCACATAATCTCTATGAGCACTCATGAGTTCCTCGGGTGCCAAGTAACTTCCTTCTTCATGATCTTGGTCTTCATCTTGTTCCACCACCTTGGCCTTCAAAGCAAGTGAGGAACTCGGGCCATTCCAAGAGCACGGGCACGAGAGTCTCTAGCAATTTGGGCTTGGACCTTGTAAGATTGCATCTCTTGCATGACTTCATTTGAGGTCAAGGTGTCATAGTTGTGCTTTCCTTGGAGACTCTTCAAGTCGGCCTCTTCAAACGGCATGAGGGCATTCACATACTTCCTCTTGATGTAAGTATCATCCACATGTTTAGCACCAAGGTCTCTATATGCGGAAGCAAGAGCCTTGAGCCTTTGATACATCTCCTCATGAGTTTCATCATCTTTCTTGTAGAAGCCTTCAATTTGATTGCTCATGGCTTCATATCTATTTCTCCTCATGCTATCATTTCCAACGAACACCTCCGTGAGGGATGCCCATGCTTCCTTAGCGGTGGTGCAATCTTCGATGTGATGAATGTTCTTCTCACCCACCGCAACACGGATCACATCAAGAGCGGTGGCATTTAGTTGAGCTTCAACTTCTTCTCGCCTTGTCAAATCATTTTCATCCACCGCCTTGTATCCATCTACAATGATCTTCCAAAGACCTATGCAACCACTTTTCAAGTGAGATTTCATAGAAGATTGCCAATGAGTAAAAGAGGATGCATTAAGACTAGGTGGTGCTCCTCTTAAGTGAATAGGAGGATGAGGGATAGGTAGGTCGGGAGAGTATGCAAAAGGAACTCTAGCATGTTCTCCTTTCCCATTAGGTGTTTTAGATGGGGATTCATTTTTATTTTGGTCCACCCCCGGATCCCTTTATCCTCGTTCTCCTTTAACTCCACTTGAGGAATCTCCAGAGAAGGAGGTGATGCGGTTACCTTTGCTTCCGAGAGTTTTGCATCATTTCACGCAACTCATCCATTTTGGTTTCCATAGAGGTCTTCAAGTTAGTGAAGTCCTCCATGGAAACCGAAGTGGCCGGAAGAGCAAGAGGGTTCCCATCGGCATCGAAGGCCATATTTCTCTTAGGCGGTTAAGCCCGAATAAAGAGCCGAGGCTCTGATACCAATTGAAAGGATCGTATGGCCACCTAGAGGGGGGGGGGTGAATAGGTGCTACTCCAATTTTTAATTCTTTTTCGATTAAGGCTTGACACAAAGGTAAATTCTCTAGATATGCAACTAAGATGAATTTACCTATATGACAAGTTAAGTCTAAACAAGATAAGATACAAGTAGTAAATAACAAGAAAGGAGTAACCGATCGGGAAGCACGCGGAGACAAGGATGTATTCCCGAGTTCCTCCTTTTTAGGGGAGTACGTCTCGTTGGAGGGGTGTGAGTTTCAAACTCAAGACGCCACAAATGGCCTCACCCTATTCTCCGATGAACCTCGCACAAAAGCTCGGTCCACCTTCCACTATCGGAGACCTTCAAGGCGGAATCCGGAGCCCTTACAACAAGCTTGGAGCACAACCCACAAAAGGATTGGGAGCTCCCAAGCACCACAGCTTCACTACACAAAAGTAGCAAGCAAGTAAGTACAACAAGATGCCTAGGTTTTCCTAGTGGAAACCCTAGGCTCAAATCCCTCAAGTGAATGAGGGGGAAATGAAGAACCGCTTGGTGAAGATGTAGATCCGGGCCTTCTCCTTCAATCCTCCAAAGATCAACAAGTTTGGGTGGAGGGATTGGGAGATCTAATGTTTCTTGAGCTTGCAACAATGGTGTACTTCAGATCTGGGCGAGCTCAGAGCTGGAGGTAGGTGGAGGGGTATTTATACCCCTCCAGAAAAACTAGCCGTTTTTCTGTCCACTAAGTCCGGAGACTCCGGACCGGGAGGCCGGAAACTCCGGACTGGGCGGAAACTCCGGACTGACTCCGGGGTAACTCCGGTCGCGATACAGCGGCTGCCGCCGCGATGTTCATCTTCTCAGCAGACCGGAAACTCCGGTCTTGGAGTCCGGAAACTCCGGTAGGGCCGGAAACTCCGGACCTACTCCGGGGCAACTCCGGACCCAATACCGCACGCGCCGTCGTGGGAAGTTCTTCGATTCAAAAATCTTGTCTGGGGCGGAGACTCCGGACCACGGGACCGGAAACTCCGGCCGGTGCGGAGACTCCGGTGTTACTCCGGGGTAACTCCGCACCCCATACCGCGCTGCCGTCCTGAGGAGCTTTTGCTCCAGAATTTCAAATTGACCGGAGACTCCGGCCACAGAGACCGGAGACTCCGGACTGGACAGGCAAATGCAAGCTTCTTTTTCTTGTCAAGTGTTTCGATGCAAAGGTAATTGTATCATTTCATTCCTGCACCACTTAACATCAAATTAAATGATTCCTAGTGTTGTTGCCTAACACACAAAACATAGGGGACATAAAATATGTCCTTTCAATGGCTTTATTAATTTAAAGCTGGGCTCTGCTCGAGCCTTCCGTCTAAAAAGAAAGCGCTTAGCTAACTTTGAGTGCGGGGAAAGTCCAGAAGCTTCTGGACCTCTATTGCATGGCTTCGGGTCAGAGGATCAACCGGGACAAATCATCGATTTTCTTTAGCACGGGTTGCCCGGGAGTGGTTAGGAGAATGTCAAGGTTGCACTAGATGTTCATAGTGAGACTTTGAATGAGAAGTACCTGGGGATGCCTTCAGATGTGGGACGATCCAAGAATGGAGCTTTTAAATATATCAAGGACAGGATTTGGAGTAGAATCTAGGGCTAGTTGGAGAAGCTTTTATCGGCGGGGGGCAAAGATGTTTTGATCAAATCTGTTGTCCAAGCATTGCCAATTTTCTCCATGGCGTGTTTCAAACTGCCGAGGGGCCTATGCCTACACATAAACTCAATGGTGAGGAAATTTTGGTTGGGCAGCCGGGTGGGTGAACGGAAGCCATGTTGGGTTTCGTGGAAGGAGATGTGCAAACCCAAGCACATGGGCGGCTTGGGGTTCAGAGATTTGGAGATGTTTAACCTGGCGTTGTTGGCTCGACAAGGATGGTGTATGCTCCAGCATCCCGAGTCACTAAGTGCTAGGGTCCTAAAGGCGAGATACTACCCAGACACAAATTTGCTTGAGTCAGAGGTAGGGGCAGCCCCGTCGCAGGTCTGGAGGGCGATCCACGAGGGTGTGCAGGTACTAAAGCAGGGATTGATTCGGAGAATTGGGGATGGCGCATCCACGGACCCATGGAATGACCAATGGATCCCCCGGGATGGCACACTACGGCCACTGGCCTGCCTGGCCACTAACCCGCCAGCCAGCGTTTCTGAGTTCATTGAACCCAGTACAGCAAGTTGGAGGGAGGAGAAGCTTCGGCATTTCATGCTGCCGATGGATGTGGAGAAAATTATGGAGATACCCATATACACAAGACAACATGCCGACTTCTGGGCATGGCACTATGATCGAAGAGGGGTGTTCTCCGTGCGCTCGGCGTACAAGATGCTCGTGGCTACGAAGGATAGGAGGGAGGCATGGCTCGAGAATAGGGCTACCTCCTATAATGGCGCCGAATTAGAGAAGGAATGGTCGGCCCTCTGGCATCTTCAGGTGCCATCGAAGGTGAAGGTTTTCTTGTGGTGGCTCGCAAAGCAGTCGCTCCCGACCAATGATGTACGCCATGATAGGAGCATGGCGGATGATGACCGATGCCAGCTGTGTGGTGCCCATGACTCATGGCGCCATGCATTGCTGGATTGTACAATGTCGCGGAGTGTTTGGGCTCTGGCTGACGAGGAGGTCACGGAGCATTTGCACAACGCAGAGGAAGGAGGGGCGCGGGAGTGGCTAGCAACCATGATGACTACTCTCAGAAACGAGGACCAAGTTAGGGTTTTAGTTACCCTTTGGGCGATATTCATGAGCAACAATATCAGAGCCCGCTCTCGGTGCATGCGTTTGTGGACAACTTTGTGGCGGACCTCGAGCAACTGACACTGCCAACACCATTTCATGGTTCTTTCGAGATAATGCATCTGCAGCTGCATTATCTCTTCCTTTGTGATAAATAATCTTGTAACGGAGGCCTAACAGCTTAGCAAAAGCTTTTTTCTGCCAGGGAGTATTCAATCGCTGTTCTTCAAGATGAACTAAACTCCTCTGATCTGTTCTGATCACAAACTCTGCATGCTACAGGTAAGGTCTATAGTGATCAACTGCCAATAATATGGCCAAATATTCTTTTTCATATGTGGATAAACCACTGTTTTTGGGACCCAATGGCTTGCTGAGATATGCAATGGGATGTCCATGTTATTGCAGCACTGCACCAATACCCAGATTGCTAGCATCTGTTTCCAAAACAAATTGTTTGGTGAAGTCCGGAATAGCTAGAACTGGGGCAGTCATCAATGCCTTTTTGAGGACATTGAACGCCGTGTTGGCCACACTTGACCATTGGAACATCACATTCTTCTTCAGCAGATCAAACAATGGTCTAGCAATAATTCCAAAGTGCTCAACAAATTTTCGGTAATACCCAATTAAACCAAGGAAAGCTCTCAGTTCTTTCAGACAGGTGGGAATTTACCAATCCATGATTTCCTTAATTTTATCCGGGTCAGTTGACACTCCCTCTGCACTAATTATGTGCCCCAAATAAGCTAGGCTTTGTTGCGCAAAAGCACATTTAGAGAGCTTTACTTGCCATTTGTCCTGTTGCAAGAGTGCCAAAACTGTTTGCAGGTCCTTGGCATGCTGAGGTAGTGTGGGGCTGTAAATTAGTATGTCATCGAAGAATACTAACGCACATCTGCGCAAGACGGTTTGGAGAGTGTTGTTCATTGCGCCTTGAAATGTTGCCGGAGCTCTAGACAACCCAAACGGCATCACTTTATATTCATAGTAGCCTGAGTGAGTGTAGAATGCTGTCTTGTATTCTTCTCCAGGTGCCATGCGTATTTGGTGATATCCAGCTCGCAAATCAAGCTTGGAAAACCATTTTGCCCCTGTCAGTTCATCTATCAGTTCATCGATAATAGGCACTGGAAATTTCTGAGGTACTGTCATAGCATTAAGCCTTCTGAAATCGATGCACAGCCTCCATGTCAGATCTCTCTTCTGAACCAAGATTGCTGGCGACGCAAATGAACTAGTGCTGTGTTGTATCACTCCACTTTTGAGAAGTTCAGTAACCTGCTTCTCAATCTCATCTTTCACCGCATGAGTGTGTCTGTACGGTCGGATCTGTACTGGTTGAGCTCCTTCTATCAACTGAATCTTGTGATCACAGTTTCGTACTGGAGGTAACCCTGTAGGAGACTCGAAAACATCTGCAAATTGCTTGAGCACTTCCTGAATTTCAGCTGGTAATTCACTTTCCTGCAGCTGTTGATCTGATTGCACAACTTGAATAACCAATATTTGTTCGATATCTGCATTATTGGATATTCCCACGAATTGCTCGACACTGATCTCATGGCAGATTGGGGTTTTTGTTCCCATGCCTTGCAACTAAACTGGGAAGCCATGATCAGCTATTTTGAGCCGTTTAGTAGGCCAGTCAATGTGCATCGGGCTGTGTTTGTATAGTCTTGCCCCAGAATAACATCAAATACTCCTAGCTGGAGTAATTTAAAGTCTGTAGCGAACTCATGGCCCTAAGAAGTCCACACACATTCCTTTATCTCCTGATTGCATTGCAATTCTCTGTTATCCGCCACTGTTATCCGCCACTTTTACTCTGGTCGGATTGATGATCTCAGTACATTGTGGTAATGATGCTTTGAGACTAATCTATCTCTACTATAAAAGTATGGAGTGTCCTGTCTCCTGCTCGTCCGTCGTACGTCGTGGTTATTTTGCAAAAAGCACCCTGAAAACTCTGGGACTCAACCCGCAGTCCACACTTACCGGTTCGCATCAAACAGGCCACCGAAAACAGAGTCAACTCCTTCACCCATCGTCACCATGTACCGCTGCCGCCGCCGCCGCGCCGCCCCTCCTGTCGAGCTCTCCGCCGCCGGCCACCCGCACGCCCCCGAGCACCCTCTCCTCTCCCCCAAGAAAGTGCTGCCGCCACATACTTTTATTCCCCAAGCCGGTCATCCCCAACATCTCCCCCCAGGCCCCCACATCCAGGAGCTCAGCATCTGCCTTGCCGGCGGTAGCTGTTCTTCCATCGCAATCCAAAGGAATCCCCATCAGAGGTGAAGGAGCTTCCCTTTTTTACCGTTTCTTGATCACAACCTGCTGCGTCCTCCCGATTTCTTGACCTCTCTTCGTTTTTAGATCCAAGAGGTCCCGGCGTCCATGCGTAATCTGTGCGCCGTCCGGGGCTTGCCTATGCAACGGAATCTGTGGCTGATGCCGGTGACCGTCGTGCCGGCGGCGTCCGGTGTCGGGGCTGCCACACAACCTGACCAACGTACTACAGCAGTGGTAGTTTGGCACCACGCACCTGTGCGCGGCCAAAGAGAACGGCGGAAAGATCGCGTGCAATTCCATCCACAATCCCAAGCTGCTGTGTCGCGAGGACTAGAGGACGTATGGCGCGAGATCCAAATCATGCACCACCTCTGCCAAGGTCTTGTGCTATTCCAGGAGGATAAGGTACACACGCTGGAGAATCAGAGTTTAATCTTTCCTCCGAGTGCCGGACTTTCAGGCTATATATTTTGCATTTCAGTTTTAGCAGGAAATCGTATGTTATCTGCTGAACTGCCCTTTTATATTACCTCCGATCGGCAAAGATTGTACTAGCTCCTTTTCAGCGACAATTAAACCTGATCGGAGGGAGTACTAATCAACACGTTTTGTTGTCATAATAAAGCTCCAAATCAGTCAAAACAGAATGCTTGTGTAGATGCCCCATGGGGCCGTGATGGCGTACGTTGTGCAGGTCGGCGAGGTTGTCCATCGCAGTGACGTGAGGCTCATCTCTGTTCCTGACACGAGTAGATAAATGACCAACTTGTGCTGTACTGTTTCCTAATCTATGGCATAAATAATTATATGGCATTGGTAGGATTAAATACATGTTTGAAAAGCACTGCAGATAAAAAGAACATACACGCCTGTGTTGTTAGGCAAGATGACCATGAGTAGGAACAATGGTCATTTTTTTGGTCATTAGTCAACAGTATAAACTATCTGCTTTCAGTGTGTTACTTGCAGTAGTAACAAATTTTTGACATGCATTGCTTGATTTTAATGGAGAATTTGTTGCAAGGCCAGAGGGAAGGAGTCCAAGATTTTTCCCATAGAAAGTGATGTATACAACTCCGCCTATGAGCAAATTGAGGACATGAGGCAGCCTATAACGAGACCTCTCTCTCTCTCTAGAAGAGTGTGATCAAGCCGTGGGAAAACTTAATCGCTGCAAAAGCAAAGGCTAAAGCAAAGCAGGTCCAGCAAGTTCAAAATACTGACCAATCAATGACACAAAACTGCAGGGTAAGGCTTCTGGGTATTGGTTAGAGTAGGGTTTGATTCCCTTATTTGAATTGAAGTATTTCTGTTGTCCTGCTCTTTTTCATGGATGGTAGTTTTCTCTCGAAATTTTAGTTTATATTTTGTTTTGTAGGTTTAAGAGCTGGCTAGCTGTGAAGTTGCAGCATTGGAAGGAATAATTCGTTTCTGCACTCCAACATTATTGGTTGTGAACTAGGCTACTGTTGGTGAAACTTTCTCGTCGGAAGAGCATTATATGGAGAGAGGGGCAACAACCTACACGCACAACAGCAAACAGGTTTTAGGCTGACACCTTTCACCTTATTTATCATCATTTCATTCATGGAGTTCTTCAAATTGATTAGTCAGAAGGTATCCAGTTTGCCCTAATAAAATACTTGGGTTGAGATTAAGCATTTGAGGTTTTTCGAAAATATAAATCTACTATTTTTAGGATTCAGTTAAGATAATACCAATGATACAGTATGCCCTTTAAATCTGATATTTTGTTGTGTACATTTTAGGACATTACAAATGGCCACTCTAGGAGGCCTCTCGCCCTCAGCCTTTCTGGCTCTTGCATTTTATAGATTTCTGGTCCTTTAAACTGATTCTGCTTTCGTGAAGCTCAAGCAACTCTCTTGTAATGGCAAGTCATCTAAAACTTCTATAAGTTAAATTTCTCTGAAATCTTTGCAAGTTCCTACTAAAGGTAGCCTTTGCTCAAACGGACAGAGTTTCTATTGTAAAATTCTTTTATTATGAAGGACACCAGACTGAGATCAGAAGTTAGATAAATAACTTGATTTTCATTTTCCATTGATCTAATTAAAAATAGTAGTCGTTCAGTTGCACCCTGCAGATTATCATATGGTGCAATTAATGATGAACCATTCCGAGTCTACATTTAGAGTTTTAGTGTTTGACTGAGATAACTAAAATTGCGTCGATCTTTTTGATAACATACAGTGATTATTGGGCAGAACGAAATACAATAGTTTATCCTTAGTGTTCTGATTAATAGGCGAAGGATTGACAGTTGCTACTTCATCCTTAGTAATCACATAAAGTCATAAACATACATTTAGGCCTAGCTGCCTACAGTTTTCAAACAGTTAATGTACTATTCCTAATACTGCCACATTCAGGCAATTTTTTTTACATCTGTCATATAATAGACAAAAGCACCATTTAGCTGCCTTATTGTACCTCCATGCTTTATTTTTTGGTAGTCACGTATAGTCTTGGTAATGACAGGTTGAAGTGAAAAATGTGAGGGAAGAGCCTGCTTAAGTGGAAAATATATCATGGTAGTCTATGTGTACTGTTCTTCAAATTCTTGCAAATAATGATTCATCCATGTTTTGCTTCAACCACTGTAGGAGCTACAACAAGAAATAGATTAATGAAGATCCGTAGTAGAAATGATGCCATCAGCCAGGGTAGAGTGTACTAGGCTTCCTTCTCGTGGATATAACTAAGTATGCCATCTTAATAATCTCAACTTTCTCATGGTAACTCGAGTTTCAGCTACAAAATGTTCGTCGATACATGTGTGCAGAACCTTTTTCCATGTCGGTGATCACTTTAATATAGAATAAAAAGGGGGAATTTGTGCTATGATGTATCTTTTGCTACCCTTCAAAAACCTTTGTTGTAATGGCACATATAGATAATTATGCATGTTTGAAGTTATTCATTTATGGAAGAATCTTTTGTTATGATGTACCTTTGCTGCTCTTCAAGTCCCAATGGATCTCCGTGTTGTTTAAAACAATCCGAGTGGTGGTGAAGAGGGTGGGAGAGAAACAAGGTGAAGTCTTATTTTCTTGTGGTTTTAAATGCATGTTTGCTAAGGTATGTGTTATTTTCATAAAAAATATTTCTTTTGAATACCGCATCGGCCGACTAGGCGACTTCTTACATGAAAAAAGAAACATACAATTTCATCGATGCGCAAGAGTTGGAAAACTATTGGGCAAGCAAACAATGTGTAGTAAGAGAGGCCAGACAAGATATTGCACGGTGTTGACGTTAAAGTAGCAGTGCGAGTACATTTGTTCTAATGTTGTTGAAAACTACATGTGTTATTTTTGAAAAAAAATATTATTGGTGTAGAATTATTTGTAATTCAATAGCTAGGCATGGCAATACACAGGTCACAAGTGTACTCAAAATGGAGATTGATTGTTCACCCATTTTTTGGATGTTTTTTAAATGTTTTGGGATATAGAAAGAAGATGACACCCGTAGCAGCGCACGGGCATTCAACTAGTACCTAATATAAAAGGAAGTAAGTCTTCTTCCCGTCCGACTTTTTTCTTTCCGATTTTGCCCCTGCCAGTTTGAGTTATTTACCCACCATGCCACTCCTAAATTAAAAACGGTTCCTTAAGAAAAATCGGCTCGCAATTATCCCCAAGCCGGCCGATTTTCACGCCGGCCGCGTCGTCCTCGGCAGAGCGGAGGTTGGGCTTGGGCATGTCGAAGCCGGCGCCGGGGGGCGGCTTCTGCAGCGTCCCATTGCCGTTCGAGACCGCGGGGACGGGGGCGGGGGACGGAGCGGGCGCGGAGTAGTCGCTCGCCGCCTTCCCGCTGGAGCCGGGGGACGCGCGGCAGCGAGGTCCGGGCCGGGAGGCAGAAAGCGGCGTCTCCGGCGAGTTGTCGCCGGCGGCCGTTCGTGGAGAAGAAGATGCTGGGACCGGGCGCTCAAATTGGACGCGGGTCGCAGCTAGGGCTATAGCCGATTTGGGGATTTCGCATGCTTTACGCGACACGCCTTCACCTGCTTGGCCTCCATGGTGACGGCGTACAGCTCGGCTGCCCGGCGCGGCCACGAATTCGTCTCCAGGCAGAGGTTGTCGAGCCGGAACTTCTCCATCGGCGCCGCCTCCGAGGCCTCGGCCGCAGCCGTGGCGCTGCACACGACGGTGACTCGGCGGGGGACGCGGCCGGAGCGAGGGAGAGGAGGGTGATGGACACCATGGCGCTGGAGCGGAGGGCGCGCTTGCGCATCTGCGATAGCAAGGCGCTCAAGAAAACCATGCAGCGGGACTTCATGGTGGAAGAAGAGGACTGAACTACTAAACTGTTTTCTCAGTATCTTAAATTCAGTACACAAGCTACCGGTGAAGCGCGTTAACAACCTCATCTTGGCCTCCGGTACACTCGACTGGTGGATTGCAACTAGGTACTGAATATTATGTTGTACCAGAAACATAGCTCATGCTATTGAATTAAAAATCAGCGACAACTCCTATCTACAGGTTAATTTTTGGGGAAGTTCAATGGCTCGATTCAAGAGCTTCAGCGTTTGCATAGCGCACTGCAGGGCGAAAGTAGCGGTAGTAAACTCAGACAAACTCAGAAGGCAACGACGGGAATGGTGTAGGCTGTAGAGATGTCTGCAGAATTCAGTCTCTGCAAGCGCCACCACGGCATGGCAAGGGTCCGCTTGCATCCTGAGTAAGAGAGAAGAGAGACCGTGAATGATTCACAAGATTTGCCTCTTGTCGTGGCTTCTATGTTTACGGCAAACACGGGATTTTCCAATTAACAAGTCAAGCTCGTTGTAATTTTGTTGGGAGATGTTTATAGTTATCTAATGCCCCTGAGTTTGGAGAGCTCAATCAAGTAAAATAATTGCATACTTAATCCAATGAAACAGTCTTTAATCTTCATCAGATCGTGTACTGCTTACTCTTATTGTTGCCGGAAGGATGAAAAGGATGACCCAAGGAGAGATTTTTTTTTTTTTTTGAGGAAGAAGGAGAGAATTTTTTGTAAGTACATCATGACCATGTTTCCGATTTCAATTAAATTTAAAATTATTGGTAATTTCATTCATACTTCTGTTAATTTTATAGATTGTGGCAATGTCACGAAGATTGTATTTTGATGAACGATTAGACGTGGCTGACAGATCTGCAATGCAATGTACCTAGGAAAAATATTTGGTAGATATCTTTCTACAGTACATGGAGAGCCAATATTTTTTGGATTTCTCTCATCAAAATGTGTTTTGTTTGCCATTGTTGACATATTTTTATGTTATTATTTCTACCGCATAAAAAACAAAAACAAAAATTAGAAGGAAAAATTATATTGAGATATGTTAATTGCAGAGTGGTCATTTTTTAACTTCGCGATTTATCGAAAACCCACGGATCTTTTTGCAAGACCTCCACCAAAGAGGTACGGGAGAATCTGGAGCGTCCGTTTAAGTTGCAACGGACAGCCGAGATTAATCTGCTTTCTAAATTTTGTTTAAATAAACATAGAACACACTAAACTTTGAAAATTCATAACTTTCAACCCACAATTCCAAATTCCACAAACTTTACATCAGCGCAAAGCTCTGACCATGTAGTTTAATTTGGCATCATTACTTCTCCTTTTTGCATCTGTTTTAGTTGATCAACATACAGAGATGCATTTCAGCCGTATAATTCAACACTTGAGTTCTAAAAATGTTTTCAAAATGAATCCTTTTGTTAAATGTCAAGAAATACATCCTCTGTCCAGGGGAACCAAAGTTATAAATTTGGAAAATAATTTAACGACCCAATTAAGCCACTACCATTTTCTTCCCTTTTTAAAACGCTTCACAAATAATTCGTTACGAAATTTAAATCCAAACTGAAACTCTGGTTTTTTCTCCCGTAGCAAAGCACGGGACGGGCAGTTTGCTAGTGTTGATAAAAGATGTTGTACTACCCGAGTCCACCAACATGCGTACAGAGACTGACCATTGATCACCCCTTGCAGTTGCAAAACAGATGGAGTGCTCTCATTTTCTTGTGCTGTCATTGATAAGGCCTGAACCGAAATACAACAACAGTCAGCAGTGTCATTTTGATCATCATGCTCTTCTGTGATACCCAGTGCATCTGCCCCCATGATATCCAACAGCTCTTCCACAATATGCAATTGAATAGTTGCCGGACACTTATGTTCTTTACCCCATTTTTGACCACAAGTGAAACAGAGACCTCTTGCTCATCTATAATTTCTGAGTACCGTGAGTTTGGATGCGGTATCACTGGGCCGCCTAGCAGCTTCTTGTCCTCTTTTGTCACCAACTTCAGAAGTATAATGCGGTGAGTATGCCTTGATAGTTGGAGGCGGAAGAGCTAGCTGTTTGCCCTTGTAAGAGTTTTCTGAGTGGCGATAACCAAATGTGTTGGTACTGTCTTCTACTTCTTCCTGGAGTAGTGCCAGAGCACAAGCAGTATCCAGGTCTTGCGGTCGTTGGACGATGACCACAGCTCGTATTTCTTTCTTCAGTCCCTCGATAAACCGTGTCAAAAAATACAAAGGGTGTATGGCAGCAGAATATGCAACCAAGTTGTTCATTACAATTTCAGAACGCTCTATGTAATCTGCAACCGTATCATGTTGTTTGAGAGTGTAAAACTGTCTAATCAATAACTAGTGTCTGTCTCTACCAAAACGAGTGCACAACAATGTACAAAAAGCTGTCCAATCTAGAGTAGCTAATTTTTTTCTAACTGAATGTAACCAAACTTTAGGTGAACCAACAAAATTGAGGGTAGCCATGGGCACCCAATATGACTCATGGATGCCAAACATGCAGTAGTACTGCTCGGCCAACGACTACCACATCTTAGGATTATCCCCATCGAACATAGGGTAGGGTAATGAAGGATTAGCCTGCCCTAACTGTGCTGACAGCTGATTTGCTGAACACTCCATTTCAGAGAAGGTATTGCGAAGATGCATAGGTGTTTGGAAATTGATCGTACCCGTGACCGGGGTAGGCGTTGGGGTCGTTGGGACCCCAACGCGCTGCCCCCGGTTGAGATGAAGTTCGCCGAGGCCTTGCCCGAGGTCAGTCCCTTGCGGCGGCGGGCCGAGTAACGAAGTAGTTGCCACCGCGCGGGCGTCAGCGAGGTGAGCCGCTGCCAGACCTCCTTGCGCCGCTCCGCGTGAATCCACGAGCGGCGTCTTCTCCGCCGCCTGCTGCTGTAGCGTGTTGACGGCGGATTGAAGCGCGTCGACCCTGCTCTCCAGCCGTGGTCGCCATGCGTTGAGATCGGCGGCGATCCCGTCCAGGCGTGCGTCGATCTTGTCAGATCAGGACGCTTGCCGATCCTCGGCCGCGACGAGGAGCCCCTTCAACTGATTGAAGAGATCGACGTTGCTCATGTCTTCCGTGCCCATGGCTGCTTCCCTTTCTTCACGAACTTGCTTCTGCCGACGAGTTTCGATTATGGACTCCAGATCTCGGGTGGCGAATTTGATGGGAAGGGTGGAGGACAGCTCTGATACCAGGTGTAAGGGTCGATCTAGGTTTCTCCTCGATTACAAGCACGAATTCGATACAAGTTGCAAGCAGAAAGGTTCAGGTTCAGAGATAGAAGAAGGCTTGGGAAAGAAGCAGAGATACAGAGGAGGAAAGCCGTTCGTCGTGATCCAACAGGATGCAGTGTTCTGCGGGCGTCGTCTCCTTGTATAGCTAGCGCTGCCAGCTTGGGCCATAGTACTTGGGGTTGGGCTTCGTAGGCTGGGCCTGACGATGCTTCTGGCCCACCGTCTCGACCGTTGCTTCCCCGTCTTGGCCTTGGTCAGGTGAGGTACATGTAGGTACCCTGACACTATCATTGGTGAGGTTGATGAACTGGTGTCTTCTTTTCAGTGAACAGCCAATCGGGCGGCTCATGACTGTGTTGTTGAATCTGATTGGTTTGATGTTTGTCCAGATTTTCTTTAGTGACCTGGTGTTGAGACTCGTTTTGAAACTTGACCATAAATCTTGCGTAGCTAAAAGAGGGCTGTTTTGTAAGCTCTGACGGTCGAGCAGCTTGTCGATGCTTGTTGAATGTGCTGGAGCAGCAGCTGAGTCTGAGGTTGCGGTTCTCGGATGGAGGACAGTGACGAGTGCTCATCGCCGGTGACCAAGCCGAATTCATCGACTGAGGACAAACTGGATTCACCGAGCATGACTCGTCGGACTCCTTGGCGAGTTGAAGCAAAATAGACACTGGTGACCTCGAGGCGAAAATATAACACAAAATGAACATCCAGCGAAACTATTTCAATCCTCTAACCATAGCGCCCAACGATCGGGCGCTACACTCTACGGGGTAGCGCCCAGAAATCAGGCGCTACACATTCGGATATGTAGCGCCCGGGCGTAAGGCGCTACATACTCGGCTGTTTTTATACGTTATTAAGGCATGTACTCTTATGTAGATAGAAGAAAGGCGCAGCCCAGATGGTCACACTCGCGCGTGCGGCTGGGTAGGTCGCGGGTTTGATTCCCACTTTTGCACAACTCTTCATTTTTGTTTACTTTTTTTATTAGAACTGAGACGGGTACGGCGACGGCAGCAGGGACAGGGGCGGACGGAGAGCGGCAGGTGGCGGACGGGCGGCGGCGGCCGGAATCGGGGGCATCCTCTCGCCCAGCGCCGGCAAGGATGGGCGGACGGCGGCGGCACGAGACAGGGCCCGGCGCGGACGGAATCGGCGGTGGAGAAAAAAGAACTGCAAACCTTCATAATACTAAAAATTATGAGAACTGAGATGGTCACCCTCGTGCGTGCGGCTGGGTAGGTCGCGGGTTCGATTCCCACTTTTGCACAACTCTTCGTTTTTGTTTACTTTTTTTTAGAACTGAGACGGGTACGGCGGCGGCAGCAAGGACAAGGGCGGACGGAGAGCGGCAGGTGGCGGACGGGCGGCGGCGGCCGGAATCGGGGGCATCCTCTCGCCCAGCGCCGGCAAGGACGGGCGGACGGCGGCGGCCAGAGACAGGGCCCGGCGCGGACGGAATCGGGTGGTGGAGAAAAAAGAACTGCAAACCTTCATAATACTAAAAATTATGAGAACTGAGATGGTCACACTCGTGCATGCGGCTGGGTAGGTCGCGGGTTCGATTCCCACTTTTGCACAACTCTTCGTTTTTGTTTACTTTTTTTTAGAACTGAGACGGTACGGTGGCGGCAGCAGGGACAGGGGCGGACGGAGAGCGGCAGGTGGCGGACGGGCGGCGGCGGCCAGAATCGGGGGCATCCTCTCGCCCAGCGCCGGCAAGGACGGGCGGACGACGGCGGCCCGAGACAGGGCCCGGCGCGGACGGAATCAGGCGGTGGAGAAAAAAGAACTGCAAACCTTCATAATACTAAAAATGTGATACCTGGATTCGAACCCGTGACCTACCCGACCACACACATCTACGTGACCAACCGGGCTGCACGATTCATTCATCCATATCAGAGTAGAGCTTATAATAATGTTTCAAAACGAAAATGCCTGTAACGCCTTACGCTCGGGCGCTACCCATCCGGATGTGTAACGTCTGATCATAAGGCGCTACCCGTAGAGTGTAGCGCCCGATCGTTGGGCGCTACCCGAAAGGGTTAGAGGCTCGAAATAGTTTCGTCGGAGGTTTATTTTGTGTTAAAGTTTCGCCTCTAGGTCACCAGGATCCATTTTGCCGTTGAACGCGGAACGAATAGGATACGTGAGAGAGGAGGATTGTTTTGGCAAAGTGGTGGCCGCGTGTCATCCAGATACCCTTCTCGTCTCCCCCGACTGAAAATTGCTGCATCTTTCTGCTCCACGCGCCGCAGCCGCCTCCCGCCGGCGACCACCGTCAGACTCCCCGCGCCCACGTCCCGCTCACCAAACGATGGAGCCGCGCGCGCTCGACGACGGCAGCAACATGCCGCCGCACCAGCAGGTAATCATCCTGATCCACTAAAGCGTGGGACTTTGCTAGTAGTCTTTAATAGCTTAATGCATAATCACCAGCAGCAACAAGTCGGTGAAATGGTTCCTCGCGACTCAAGTTAGGTGTATATGGTACAGCGAGCCAAATAAATGGATGGGGTTTTCAGTGCATCTACCCTAGTGTGCTCCATTGCCTCACGAAACTCTCTCTGTACAGTCTACACAATTTAGGCTTCGACAAACTGGACCTGCACCATGTTCTGTTTGACTGCTGCAAGCAACTGGAGCATCTAAGCCTCTAACAGTGTCATACTGGTGCTAGCTCTTTGCTTAAGATTGATGCACCAAACTCAAAACTCATTGTTCTAGAACTCACCTCGTGTCGCTTTGAGAAACTAGAGGTGGTCTGCCTTCCGAAATTCTGAGAATCTCAGTTGGGATACTTGGATGTCTCCAGATATGCCATTGGTTTTGTCCTTCCCCTTGGAGAATTAGAACTCTCATATGGGGCAGTATGTGCTAAAACTGAACTTAAATTAAGTGAGTTTTTGCATTCAACCACATGCATACATACAAACAGTTTGGATTCCAAGGAGAAAATGTAAGCAGTAGCTAGTGTACTTCTGCAAAAATTTATGCGTCATGTTGTCACAGCTATCAGAGTTACATTATAGATGTTTTTATGCATAATAGAGAATAGACATAGCTGTAAATTCTGTGATAACCTCCTCTCTGTGCATGCATCCTGAACAGACAGCTTCTTCTTTGTCACAGCTATCAGAGTTACATTTATCTTCTGAACAGCTTTGGAAATATCAGCATGCAAGCCTAAATCTTACTAGTAATCAGGTCTCCTCGTTCTCAACAGGTATCCACCGTCCAGAGTCTCTCTTCCTTCTAACAACAAAGCCAGCCAAAAAGCCCACCAGCAGAGAAAGCATCACACCGCTGGGAATTCCCATGTACAACCAAATAGTTTTGGGCGCCAGATTCACAGGCTTACTGCCATTGCACAAGAATATCTCAACCATGTCATGGACTTGTCCATCATGGTTCCCAATATATACCAGGGTCAGCTTCTCCCTTGTGGCCATCAGCTTTGTGTACCCAAACTCGCTGCCACGGTACATGGATCTCTCTGGCTGAGGGAAGATTGGCATATCAGGGTGGTCTGGCCTCGTTTCCCAGCTTGGCTGATAATCTTGACCAGACATCCCAATCACAACATGTACTGGAGCACCAGGGTACACAAAGCTTGATGATGTGTTGAGGCACTTGTAGTTCTTCATGGGGCAGAATCGCTCATACCTGTGGATGTGACCCCAGAGAGCAAGCGTCACATTGTGCTTCACAAATAGTTGTTCGAGATGCTGAATCATCTGCTCCCGGTGAGCAGTGTCCCTGGTCTCATTGCTCGAGGTGTACATTGGCCGGTGGCCCTGGAACACGATGAAGGGTGTTCGACTCCGATTGACACGCTCAAGGTCCGCCTTTATGAAGTCGTGTTGAGCACTGCCCTGAGTGAAATCAGTCTCTGTGGACATGTAAACGAAATGCACAACACCAGCATCCAAGGAGTAGTAGAGATTCTGTGTGTCGGGAGCTCCAGTGCCAGTGGACAGGGAAGAATTACCAGGCATTCTAAACTTGATGCTGTATGGTATCCCACATTCGCCTCCACTATCCTTTCCGTTGTAAATATTGGCAGCCCAAGAGGGCTTCCAAGGCTGTGAAGGCCAATCATACTCGTGATTCCCAATGCATACGTGGTATGGAGTACTGGACGCAATAGGCTCAATTTGTTCAAAGAAATGATCCCATAACCAGGCATAACCTTTGGCATAGCTGATATCCCCAATATGTGAAACCAATGCAGCTCTGTCACCAATGACTTCAAGATCACGAAGGATCCACTTGACTGTCGATAAACTCTCTTGAGGTGTCCGGAAGTAGGTGTTGTAAGGAACGTAAGTTCCCAGGTCGCCAAACAGGAAGGCAATGGTCTCGTTGGCCTCAATGTCGCGAGAGATGAAGCTGTATTTCTCACTCCATCCTCCAGAGTCACTACCTACCTGTCAAAAGTAGTTCGCTGGATTAAGTAAAAGAATTCAACAGAATAATTGTACAAAATGCTCATAATGTGTGATGATTATGGATCAACATAAAGAAAATATCAAGCGCAAGAGCTGGCTTGACCTATTGAGGCAGCCTTCTTTTTTCTAGGTTTACTTTCATGTGAGACAACCAAAAACTTAAGGGGAGCATATCATGTCTGAATTCAAAAGACAATACTGCAACAGTCTACAAGGTAAAGCCTAAAATCACTCTTTGACAAGATCAAGTCAAGGTGCCAATTCTGAACGGAAAGAGCAATCAGGATTCCTTGGTACTACATCTACCATGAGAAGCAAATGACCTTATGCTCTCAAAATTAAGAAGCAAATGATAGAAGACGAGTTAACTTCAGAAAAGAACATTGTGTTCCACAGCAATTATTTGAATGATTTACTTGATCACCACACCCTTGGGACATTTGAGTGTCCACATTGTTTTCTTGAGCTATCATTGAAGATCTATCCATACCAGTGGGGTTTCAAGACATTAAAAGCAATTCATCTGAACTAAGATGCACCAATACAACATCTTGCAGACATGAAGTGGCGCACACCGGACAGAGTACAGGAAACTGGGCATTTCGAAAGTTTAAACTCAGAATCAGCTTACTGAATCTATTTTTGACACTGAACTATCAGACTATCCATAATCAAGATAATAGCATGTCTCAGAATATCCGACATGGATAGCTCTTCCCAAAATAGGTTCACCCAATTACAGTCAATGTATAGTGCAAACTAAAAGTTAAACACCTTCAGCTCGTTTCCTCCGAAACAAAAGTAATATATTTACGGATATTTGCATCTTGAATCAAAGCACTATATTGGATTCTCGAAACCTTACGCCACACATGCCACATCATTTCCCAATGTAAAATTGATCCATTAATTGATGTTTGTCCCGGATCTATTCAAAACATTGAAAAAGCTAGTAATCTGAAAGAAAAGTATACCTTGTAGAAGTACCTTCTCCCAGGCTGCAGCTCCTTCATGACGGCGTCGAACACGAACCCAGGATCCCTCCACCCAACGACGTCGTTCGCCGGGTAGCCGCACATCTGCCGCCGCTCGTACGTCCTGGGTTCCTCCGCCGGCGCCTCCTCCCACTCCTCCTCGGGCCGGCCTAGGAGCCCGTACCTCACCGCCCTCTCCCCGGCGTCGCCGCACACAAACAGCACCCGCATCTGGTCCGGCGCGTCCGTGAACGCCAGATGCACCTGCGCCGGCCGCGAGCCGTTGCCGTCGGCGCGGACGACATCGCCAGAGACGGCGGCGCGGTGGCGCGCGTCCGGGAGAGGGTCGCGGTCCTGGTCTAGGCGCGCGTTGGTGGAGCGCTCGCCGAGCGGCCACCGGAAGAGTCGGAACTGGTAGCGCGCGCGCAGGTCTGGGAGCCGCGGGAGGACGAGGGTGCCGGCGCCGGTGGCCCAGGAGGCGGAGGCGTTGAGGAAGAGGAAGCCGAGGTAGTCGAGGTCGCCGGAGGAGGGCGGGGAGTAGACGGCCACGTAGTCGAGCGGGCTCGGCGAGGGGAGGTCGGACCACCGGACTGTGATCCATTGGTCGGATCTGGTAATGGTCGCTGGGGTGGCGGTCAGCGTGGTGGCGGCATCGCCGCGGCGAGCTGGAGAAGGAGCAGGAATGGGACCACTGACAGCATTTGTTTATACTTTATACGGCTACTAAGAAGCTTGATTAGCTGAGTGCTAGGCTTTAATGAGCTCGTCTCAGAAGATTAGTCGCGTCCTATGTGCGCAGCAAGATCCACTTGCTATGGCCTATGGGCGTTTTTTTGTTGCTCCCAAGGTCCAGCTCTCTCGACTTTTAATTACTGGATTTGCTAATAAGTCTAACTCGACTGTCTTTTTAAGTCTCAGTCACTTTTTGAAATGTGCAAATTTAGTTTAGTTAAATTTAAAGTATGTAAAGGGAAAATGTCAACATCTACAATGTCAATATATAAAATAAAAATATATTTTATGATGATTCTAATAATATTGGTCTCATATTGCAGATGTTGATGTTTTTCTCTAGATATGGTTAAACTTTATAAAAAGTTTGACCTTGACAAAACTTAGAAGGAAGGGCAATTAAGACGAAGAGAGTATTTTGCGCCCTAGCGGTTGACCCCTAACTATCGAGTTCAAAGCCTGTCCATGCGCCCTAACGGCGGGATAGAGGACTCTCTGACAAGCGATTGCTATCGACCGGAGGCACATCCCCAGAAAGTGATCACATGTGCATTCTAATTAGAAGGTTATCTGCACCTCATGGACGAGTCCTAGGACTCCGGCAAGCATCGGCGTGTAGGCAACATCAAGTTCAACAAACAAAGGCCTATAAAGGAAGGATGGCAGCTGGTTAAGGTACTCTTGGGGCACAAAATGAGCAGGCACTCTGGGAGGGAGAAGGTGGACACCCTCCTCTCGCGAAGGACTGCACCGGCCGCCCTCCCCCAACCCCCGACTCACACGGTGCTCCAACAGCTGGTTAAGGTGCTCTTGGGGCACAAAATGAGCAGGCACTCTGGGAGGGAGAAGGTGGACACCCTCCTCTCGCGAGGGGCTGCACCGACCGCCCTCCCCCAACCCCCGACTCACACAGTGCTCCAACAACAAGATTGGTTCTCCAAGAGCTGTCACACCGGAAGCGCATCACGAACACCGAGATCATGTTAAAACCGTTGTAATTCTCTGTATCGACCAGAGAACTTACCCTCTACCATGACTTCAAAATAAGCATCAAATCAAACTAAGGTACACTTGTGGAGTACCTTAAATCATCGACAATAGAACAAATAAATAGAAATGTTGACATCGTCATACGTCAACCAAATATTTCATTTTGTTTTTACCTTTTTACTCGCTTTAGAACAAAATATCTCTATTTCTCTAAACCAACCTTCGTTGGCTATAAGCACCTAAATCCCCTAAAATTGATGGTTTCCAAGATAATAATATAAAAGCTAGACGCTCCAATTCCGACGAGTATATATACTTGTGATAAAAAAACAGATATTATATTTTTTCGAATCAGGAATGGTTAATGTACATGTTTGGGTGCCTAGGGCATCCCAAGCTTTGAGTTTTTTTTTCTGTTCTTTACCATTTTGTTCCCTTATATCTTGGAAGAAACTCACCCTAACAGGCTCTACCCTTGTCTTCCCCCGTTGAGCAAGTAGTAAAAAAAAAACAAAATGTCCAACACTTCGATCAAACATGATTTTTTTTTTAAAGAACAGAGACAGTTCTATAGTAGGCATCGCAAAAAACAGGCCCAGAACAAAATTTGGAAACAAACACACACTTTCACAATACGGATATGTTTTGTTTGACAGCAGCATTTAGACCTAATTTTAAAACAATTTCTTAGACTCCTTAGAACACTTATTATACGACGGACCTACTGATGCTTGACGGCAAGCTTTGGAGAAAATTTTGAGTTTTCATCAAATTTGTAAATAAGACGGTGAACAACAAGACAACAAAGGATGAATTAACAAGAGGCGTCTCTAAATATTATGGTGACCATGTGTCATATTTTTCGGTCGTCTCTTGGTCTTTCAACTGTTGACTTTCAATTACTTAATTTGAAATGTTGGATGTTTGAACCGTTTCAGGTTTTACAAACTTCATGTGACAAAGTATTTGTTACCATGTAATATAATAGATGATCTGAAGAGTATGAGAACTATGTTTGAAAAATCTAAATAGCTATTGTGTAAATTTTTTATGTGAGATAATATTGGTGACACAAACCTTAACGCTTTCTTAGAACCCATCATGTTGATTTAGTACCTTTACACGTGTTGCAAGGAGAGGATAAATCATATATTGCCTATCCATTCAGCTATTCTCTTTGATTTGTGATAGTTAAATGAAGTGTGAGATGCAGTATAAACTTTATCGCACGGAGGTAAAAATAATATTTCAGGTCATCGAAAACCATTTTCAGGCTTAGCTGATCGAGGCAGTAACTGACAAAAAGAGACACATAATCTGTTAACAGAAGAAAAAGGAAACTTTTTACGGCAGAGACATGGGTGGACGTAAATACATGAAAACTCGACACACGACAGGTACAAGGCCATCTGATCACACAGCTATTAGCGTCTGTTTCTACCCTATTGGATTCAGTTAACGGAACGACTGCCCCTCCCGCAAGCAACTAAACTGAAACGTGTGAACCCATATGTTTTACAGGAAACCGATCCGTAACTGATTTCGGCAACCGATCGACTATTCTAAAAATCTAAGCTAAACCAAGTGGGGATCGGATCGTCGCCCCCATGCATGACCGAGAAGGAGGAGACTCGACGCCTCGTCGGACTCGGTCCAGCGACGCCGGGGTTCTATTAGCCAGATACGCGTGCTAAGCAGGCGAAGGCGAAGGCGAAGGCAAGTCATCTAACGTGGTGTAAGGAGGCGGCAAGAGTGATCCCGCGTGGATACGAGGCGATGAAGACCTACTACAGCGCCGTCGGCACCGCATCGAGCGATGAAGACCTCCTTGAACGCGAACCAGCGCTTGGGTACCCCGTGTCGTTTGATCTGGCTGATGGGATGGCGCCTCGCCGCCGCCGCGGGGGCAACTGGCTGCGGCGGCTGCTGTCCTTCCTCCGATCAGATCCCGAGCCCATCCGTGCCTCCAAGGCTCTGAAAGCTGAGCACGATGAGTACCTCAGGCGGAAGATCCCACGCTCGCAAATCAGGGCCATGAATCACAAGATCGTGCTGCAATGCCTCGACTGGTACAACTCCAAGCATCCAGACAATCAGTACGTACCCGCCCCGGGCTTGGTGACCAGATTGACCGACTACAGCAGGTCCCTTTTATGGACCCACGGCAACTTCGTGGCTCGTCGTCGTCGTCGGAACCGCTCCTCCGCCGGCAGCCTCTCCTTCCTCCCCGCTCCACGAACCCTATTCTTCTTTGAGCTCTGCGATAGAGACTGCACCGGTGCCGACGAAGTCATCACGTGCACCCCCATAGATGAACCGGTCACTGAACCATACACTTTCCTTGGGTTCCCTCTTGGGTGGCGGGGTACTCGCCGTCGTGATGGTGGAGCCGACTGCGTTTGCAAGACATGCTACCGCCGGTTTCATGTCCCCATGTTGGGTCTCAAGAGGACGTGTGCATGTGGAGATAGCAAGGTGGAGAGCGTGTGTAAGATGTGTTACCTTCACTCCGATGTGCTGCATCCGATCACAGGAGGATTCGCCTTCGGCCAAGAGGACTATGCCAAGCTTTGTGGGTATTAGGGTTTAGGTAAAGATGATGGCGGTTCGAATTAATACCGCATGTAATTATTTATGTCGCTATGTATGATAAAATCGTGTCAGGTCTGTCTACTTTGACTTTGGGAATTACTTCGCCAATCATGCTTGTAAGTTCATATCTATGATTTCAAAAAAAAAAGTTCATATCTATGTTACCGTTACTAACTTTTAGACACGGACCATTGCATTCTGCGCTGATTGCGAATTCCCGACCTTTGTGGTTGCTCTGTCTAACTCCACCCCTCATATCAAGCGCTAGACTCTGCCTTGTCGGTGTTGCAACCGGCGCCACATTCGGCATTTACCGTAACCGACATCATCGTTACACCCCTCACCGCCATCTTTACTAACATCTGCACTGCACCCGTCGCCGTTCTCAAAGACATGAATCGATTACTACACTCTCCGCCGTCATCGCTGCATCTGGCGCCATGTTCATCCTTACTGCACCCGTCACCACCATATTCACTGCCATCTTCCCTGCATCCATTGTCGCCGTCAAATACATGACTACGAAGAAATAAGCTTTAGATTTCATTATACAATGATCAAAATGAATTATACAAACAAGTTTAATGGTGTCCGGTGTATTTTAGTCAAACACCAATTCAAAGATCGGCTAAAACAAAATGAGTCACTAATTCAATCCCTTTGAAAAATCGGGTGTTATATTAGAAATCATATTCTACACATACAGAAATATTATAGACTATATATATAGAAATTTTTGTTCCGAAGTAGAATGGTGTCTCCCACTGGAGTGTCTGGGACATGTCTTGTCAGGGTACCTACTGCTACGGTAGTACCTGACCTGATCGCTAACGCTGAAGCAGAGGAGGAAGCGGTGCTCGACACCCAAAGGCCAGCGAGGCCCAGGAGGCCCAACCCCAAGTTCTACGACTCGGCCTGGCAAGCGTGACTACTAAAGACAGCAGCGTAGCGCAGATGACGGTATCCAAGTTGGATCACGACGAAACGGTTCTCTCCCCGTCCTCTGCTTCTCTGCTTCCCCGTCCTTGCTCCTCTGTTCTTCCCCAAATCCTTGCTGAAATCCTTGTATCCGGATCTCTGTGTTGTTAATCCACTCGAACCCTAGAGCAATCCTTACACCTGGTATCAGAGCACTCTCACCACCCTTCCCACAAATTTTTTTCCACCAGAAACCACTCCGAGTTCTAGAGTCTATCATCGAGACTCGTCGGCAGCGGCAAGCGCGAGAAGCAACCATGGGCGCTGAAGATCTAAGCAAGGCGGAGCTCTTCAATCAATTGAAGGGGTTGCTCGTAGCGGCTGAGGATCGGCAGGCAGCTCGCACCGACAAGCTCGACGCGCGCCTAGACGGAATCGCCTCCGATCTCAACGCGTGGCGTCCGCGACTCGAGAACCGCGTTGATGCGCTTCAGTCCGCCGTCAACACGCTTCAGAAGCAAGCGGCGGCGGGCAAGGCGCCGCTCACGAATCCCCAAGCAGCGGCGCAAGGAGATCAGGCAGCGACTCACCTCGCTGACGCCCGCTCGGCGGTCGACCGCTCTCTACTGAGCGCACCGGCGGCAGGGACCGATCTCGGGCAAGGCCACGGCGATCTACGGCTACACCGGGGGCAGAGTACTGGAGCCCCAGCGGCCTCAGTGCTTACCCCGGGCACTGGAACCGACGGCACCCTCGACGGTCAAGACATCAGTGGCGTTCCGTCGACAGCCACCACCTGTTCGACGGTTTTCCTGCCCCGACACCCGGTGGCAGTGCCTGTACTGGTTGCGTCCCCGATACTGGCTCCGCCCGAGTGCGTCCTCAACACCAACACCCTTGTTGCAGCGGTGCCCCTGGCCACAATGGGCGAGTTCCCAGAAATTCGTGTGCCTACGACATTCACACACATGTCTCATATGCAACATCTTTACAATGGCAGCAAGATATTCATGCCAACTTCTGGTCAGGTAATTGCAAGTAAGGTCCCTCGTCCTATGCCCTGGCCTTCTTTCATGGGAGTTTATGCTGATGGAGTTGAGTCAAGGCCCTGGCCATGGCCATCGTTTGGGGAGATTGGCTTGTGTCAGATGAATCGAGTGGTAACTTCTGCTAGTAGATGCTCGCATTGGCTCGTTTCTTGTGTATGTGATGGTCCTGCAATGAGTTCTTCATTCACTGTTGTATGTGCTGAATGGGTACTTTCCCATGGGATTCTGAACAACAAGCTGCTGCCTCATATGATCAGTTCTCTAGTGCACATTGTTATGCTTCTTGCTGGGCTGGTTATATTTTCACTGGAGTTCTTATACAAGGCGTGATCAAAGTTTCAGTCCTGATGTTATGTTGGAGTAGTGCTCCACCTAGTTATACTGCACCACCTGAATTAGAGGCAGCAAGGGATCAAAATCGTGTTAGTGCACCACTTGCAAGACCGTTTGTGTGTGACATTGGAACACTGCAGCTGGCACAATGTTCACCATCTGAAGACAGGGCCCCATTGTCCATTTTGTCCATGTTAAGTGGTAATCGCTCAACCTCATATGGTTATATGATTAGCAATGTTCTGTGCAGCCCGTATGCTATATGGTGCTGGGATATACTGTCCACGTGGATCCAGAAGCGTTTGTCAGTTATCCGTTCTACACAGCAAGCTAACGATAAGTTTGATGCTTCTCCTGGACCTGAGCGACCTATCTCCGTAATCCTTATGAATGTGTTGGTCACAGTTTCAGTTACTTGTGTTGATTCAATTGGTTATGCTCCCAGTTTTCTCAGGGTTCATATTTTGGAAGAAGTACAGACAGCACCATATCAATGTGAAATGATTCAGTATAAGGCTATATTGTTCACAGTTGGTGCAGGTAGTTGGTCGTTGAGAAATCTGTATAAAGAGCAGCAGTCCTCTAGTTATAACATTTACATGTCTGAAGCCAAACTACTGAACGACATTTGTGGCATTCTGATGGATTATTACAGTAAGCCAATCTGTGGTATTATTGGAGTTTTGATAACCTGGCCTAGTTCAAGTGTGGACAAAGTGCTTCTCATTTTTGTCCAATCTGTTGCTCTGAAAAAAGTGGAATTATGGAGGTTTACATCTGCTATCCTGAATGAAAAATTGAGCAAACTCAACAATGCGTTGTCAACTGTTATCTTGTATTCTCTCACTGGTGTTCAGATTCAAGTTAGTCACCATGTTCACCTTGATCGTGAGAAGAGGCGCTCCCATTTATCCAGCTCGAGTTGCCTGCCACTGCTCGTACTAGTTCATTGGCCAATTGGGGCCTGCTATTTAGCTTGTCTCTCTGATCAGGAAAAGAAAATCTATAGTTCAAGTGATAGTACATCCTGTGAGAGCAATAAGCTGGAGCTTAACAACAGGGTTTCCTACATGGTGCAGCAATACACTGGTCTGAATTATTTTGGTATACAAGCTGGGCTTCACGACCTTGGCAAGAGCACTAACAGTAGCACAGCGCTGATGCAAGGAATATCAGGTGGCACTAAGGGGAGCTACAAGTTTACAGCAATAGTGTTGAGTTTCATGGGCTTCCCATCATTATATGAACCAATTCATGCTGGCTGCACTCCATCTTCTAAATGGGATGCATACTACTTAAAGAAAATGGAATCAGGCATTCTGGCCAGAGAATTATTACTCCTTCAAGAGGGTATACATGGGTCTCTGATGTTCTTGTTCTTGTCATTTGATAGACAAGCTGTCTTTCAAGGAGGGAGGTGTGCAACGATCTCCATTATCTGTTGCCTCACCCACAACAGCTACAGTGACAACCTCGACTATATGGACTCCAATGGCCTCAAGGTACTACAAGTTCCGGGAGACCCCAGTGTGTGTGATGTTGCACTTTCTGCTGCATTTCAAGAAGTTCAACTTCACATTCTTTGGGACCCCGGCGGCTCAAAGATTCTCTGCTCTACGACTACGGCTTGGGGTCAAGCCGTGTTTCAAGGAGGGAGGGGTGTCAGGGTACCTACTGCTACGGTAGTACCTGACCTGATCGCTAACGCTGAAGCAGAGGAGGAAGCGGTGCTCGACACCCAAAGGCCAGCGAGGCCCAGGAGGCCCAACCCCAAGTTCTACGACTCGGCCTGGCAAGCGTGACTACTAAAGACAGCAGCGTAGCGCAGATGACGGTATCCAAGTTGGATCACGACGAAACGGTTCTCTCCCCGTCCTCTGCTTCTCTGCTTCCCCGTCCTTGCTCCTCTGTTCTTCCCCAAATCCTTGCTGAAATCCTTGTATCCGGATCTCTGTGTTGTTAATCCACTCGAACCCTAGAGCAATCCTTACACCTCTTAATCTCAGTGTGGTTGATCATCTTCTCGGACCATCTATTGATCACTGTATTAACCGTACATAGTCAAAAAAAAAAAAAAAACATCCTGCCCTGCGAGCGGAACGAGCCGTGTGTTTGTGCGCGCGTATCAAGATACCGCTATTTCCTCTTTATAAAAGAGCTAGACCCATATGTTGGGTAGACATGGATGGGCCGGCATAAATAAATACGGAGTACATGAAGAAAGAGTTTGAAGATTTCGAAGATTTGCTCGTTTCTTTTAGACTTTATTTTGTAATCGATGTAGTCAGCTCATGTATCTCTACCATGTACTATTCACTTCTATAATATATGGTATTGATTGTTCAAAAAAAATATACAGAGTACATGAAAACACACAAGGACGTGTTCAAGGCATCGGATCACAGGTTTAATCAGCATTGGATCTCTCGTCGATCGGATTCAGTTAACCATCAGCCCCTCCCGCAAGCAACTACTAATATAATCTGAAGGATCTTATATCAAGGAAACAGAGTCCCGTAAGCCAAACTCATACCTGCTGCTCCCGTTCCCCGATCCCAAATTTCCGGCCCTTGCTCCTTCTAGCTCTCAACCCTCCATCGATGGCCAGACTTCTACTCAAGTTGGCCGCCGCCGTTGCTGTCACTGGCACCATCGCCCTCGGCGCCGCCACGGTCGTCGCTGCTGCTGCCGTTGTCAAGGTAATGATGGTTATACCCGTCGCCGTCGTGGTTGCACCCCTCGCCGCCATCGCGGGTATCCCTCCGGAGGACGTCGTTGACATGCTCTTGAGATGACATCAGCCAGCAGAGCACACCCGCCAGAAAATCCACCAGTAGATCACTCAGAATGCAGGCTCGAGCAGAGCCCTGTTTTAAATTAATAAAGCCAACTGGCGAGTCCGATACAAAGTACAACACAGACGAACAACACATATAACAATAAGGTTCCAGGCAGCACGCAGGCTACATCACAGCCACTCATAAGTGGGCAACACTCACACAGCCCAAAGGCACCTACAGAGATAGCTAGATAAAACAGGCGGCGGAACAAAGGGTCAAGGGCGCTCCCTGACGGTGTCGTGGATACGGCGAATCTCACGAATCGCGGACTCCAGCTCGCCTCGGTCCTGACGTCTAGCCACTGGCTTCCACACCTGCAGGTACATTGCCAATTTGAAGAGGCAGTCAGCCGGCTGTGAAGGAAAGATCCCTTCAATAGTGTACTTGTTCCGCGTGTTCCAGAACGTCCAGCAAAGACCCGCGCAACAAATCCAAAGGACTCTACGTGTCCGGCCCGCATAACCCTGAAGGAGCCTAAAGAGCTCCGCAAAACACGTGGGGTTCCAGGAGCAATGTAACAGTTCCCTAACTGCGCTCCAGAGGAATTTGGCTAAAACGCAGCCAAAAAAGATGTGGTTCGAGTCCTCATGCTCACCACATAGCACGCAAAGCCCGTTAGAGGGGCCCTTGCGGCGAGCGATATTATCGCTAGACGGGAGGCGCTTCCGCACCAGCTGCCAAAGGAAGATCCTAACTTTGAGGGGCACCGCAATCCCCTAGATCTGGGAGTAGTGCTTGTGCGGAGATCCGTGGCAGAGCTTCCGGTATAGGGATTTCACCGAGAAGTTACCGGACGGTTCGAGCGTCCAAGTGAGCTCATCTGGCCCATCCTCCAGGCGAGTATCCATGGTAACCCTCCGCAACTCGCCCCAGGCCGGCAGATCAGCCTGGCCAAGTGTCCGGCGGAAGTGGATATCCCACCCTCCGGCGCGCAGTGCAGTAGCCACCGAGATACCGGGGTCAGAGGTCACCTCATAGAGTGTGAGATCCTGGCTCAGGGCTTAACATGATTGATAGAATACTCATATCAATAAGTTGCAACTTTTTTTCCGGAAGCTCATCTGGAAGGAACTCCGAGGTTAAGCGTGCTTGGCCCGGAGCACTCCAAGGATGGGTGACCGACCGGGAACTGGTTCCTGGGTGCGCACGAGTGAGGACAAAGTGCGCAGAAAAGACTAGTGTTGATCTGTGGGGCCAGTCTGGAGATCCTAGAGAGCTGCCAGGGGTGACAGGCCCGGCCCGGGGGTGGCCGGGGTGTTACAATTTGGTATCAGAGCCGACCCTCGCGGTAACCCGGGCGTGTGCGGGTCAGTGGGCGGACATGTTGGAGCATGTGCCGGCACTGGGCGCACAGACAGGTGCCAAGAGGGGAAGTTCCTGAACTGGGGGCTGACCGACGAGGGCGTCGGTCTTCTAAGGGGGGAAGGATGTGAGATCCTGGCTCAGGGCTTAACAGGATTGATAGAATACTCATATCAATAAGTTGCAACTTCTTTTCCGGAAGCTCATCTGGAAGGAACTCCGAGGTTAAGCGTGCTTGGCCCGGAGCACTCCAAGGATGGGCGACCGACCGGGAACTGGTTCCCGGGTGCGCACGAGTGAGGACAAAGTGCGCAGAAAAGACTAGTGTTGATCTGTGGGGCCAGTCTGGAGATCCTAGAGAGCTGCCAGGGGTGACAGGCCCGGCCCGGGGGTGGCCGGGGTGTTACATAGAGGGAGGGGAATCTGGTACACAGGGACCCCGACCCTTGCCACCAATCGATCCAGAACCTCGTGGACCTACCATTTCTGACAGAGTGCCTAGCTCCCAAGCATAGCACCTCCTTCACCTTTTGAAGGGCATTCCAGAATTGGGACCCAGGGTTATGGGAGTCCACAAGGATATCCTTTGAACGCAGATATTTTCTTCTAATGATATCCGCCCATAACCCCGGTCGGTTGGTCAGCAGCTTCCACACCCATTTAGCCATAAGGCAAGTGTTCATGAGTTTGGTATCTCGGATCCCAAGACCCCCCAAAGCTCTCGGTTGGCACACTGCTGACCACCGGACCCAATGGTATTTGCGTCTAACTCCGTTACTTTCCCAAAAGAAACGGGATCTATGCCTATCCATAGACTGGTGCACCCCATCACCAAGGAGGTAGACCCCCATTGCGTGAAGGGGGAGGCTGGATAGACACGCGTCGGTCAAGGTAAGCCTGGCGGCCGAAGACATGAGTTTGCCGAACCAAGGGTCCGCCCGTTTACCCACCTTCGCCGTCATGGGGTCCCAAGCTCCTCCGAAGAGCGCATGGTCACTAATGGGGAGGCCCAAGTACGTGAAGGGGAAATGCCCACGCTTACAGTTAAGCATGTCCGCAATCCTCTGCTGTTCCCCCTCATCAATCCCAATCGCTAGCACCTCACTCTTGTGGAAGTTAATTCTCAGCCCCGACATGTTCTCAAAGCACATGAGGATGAACTTGAGATTGGCAATTGCCAAGTCTTCCGGCTGGATCATGATGATTGTATCATCTGCATATTGCAGGTGAGACAACCCTCCGGGGATAAGGTGGGGAATAACTCCCTGGATATGCCCGGCTCTCCTTGCCGCATCAAGGATAGCAACAAGGGCTTCGACCACAAAGTCGAAGAGGAGAGGGGAGAGAGGATCCCCTTGGCGAACCCCCCGGCCATTACGGAAGAAGTTGCCCATATCACCATTAATGGTGATAGCAGTCTGGCCCCCAGAGACCAAACTAAGCGCCCTATGAACCCAGCCTGGGTCAAAGCCTACGCGTAACAGGACCACCCTGAGGAAAGCCCAGTTAACCCGATCGTAAGCTTTCTCAAAGTCTAATTTGAGGAATACTCCTCGGAGTTTCTTAGACCTGGTCTCGTGAACTATCTCCACCAGTAGATCTACTTTCTTTGCGTGTCCGTGCGACTTTTACCATGTAACTAACGTACTGAGTTTGCTTATTTGGCCACAATTTGCATTACCGACCTTATGTTAAAATCATTATTTTGTCCGAGGCAAAGCACAGATGCACAGGCAATTTCCTGGTACACTCAAATAGCTCTAACAAAACACCCCTTCCGCCACCGGGTGCTAATTATCAGAAAGTGCAAAACCAGAATATATTTGGTACTCCATCTTAATAGTAAAGATTATTTTATGGTCAAAATACAGCTAAGTAATCTGTGTATACCACATAAGAAATATCCAGAAGAAAACGTCTCCAAAAAGATTCAGTACCTCTTCTAGAGTTAAGTGTCTCAATAGATTCTTTTTCTTCAAAAGAAAATCATATGTGATCGAGATTATTTTATGGTCAAAATACAGCTAAGTACTCTGTATATACCACATAAGAAATATCCAGAACAAAACGTCTCCAAAAAGATTCAGTACCTCTTCTAGAGTTAAATATCAGTTTACAATCAGCCTTCTTTCTCAATAGATTCTCATTAAAATCATATGTGATCATGTACAATACTTCAAACTATGCTAGCAATCGTGGGATATACGTGGGGGCGAGACATCAAGAAATGCATGTTGTAAGTGTGGTGCGACGGTGATTAATTTGAAGCGTAATGGTATGGGACGTCGACCGACGGCTTTCAGTATCTCCTGCATGCAGCCGTATCCAGCTAGCTAGATATTGTTAGCCAGACAAGTGCTTATGGTAGGGGTGTCTCCAACGGAAAGTGTTATTTGCTCCCGAGCTCCAGTGCTCCTTCCATTTAAAAAATTCTAACATTACATTTTTAAGTTTCAAAAAATTATGAAAAAAAATCACGGGTGTAGCCAATGGTGTATCCCATAAATGTGCAAAATTTCAGTTTGAAATACTTTATATTATGGGATATACAAAAATAACAAAATCTGGTAAAACTTAGAGATTGGAAAATAGACATTTAAATCCATAATTTGTCATTTTTGTATAACTCAAAATACAAAGTATTTGGAGTTAAATTTTTACACGTTCGTAGCATATACTATTGGCTACATCCGGGGATTTTTTTTCAGAATTCTTTGAATCTCATAAAAATGATTTTTGATTTTTTTTTAAATTGGAGGGATCATTTGTGCCCGGGAGTAAAAAGTCAATAATGAATCCTCCAATTTTAAAAATTAGAAAATCATATTTATAAGTTTAAAAAAATTCTGAAAAAAATTCTGGGTGTAGCCAATAGTATATTCCACGAACGTGTAAAATATCAACACCAAATACTTTGTATTTTGGGCTATACAAAAATGACAAATTGTGGATCTAAATAAGCCTATTTTCAAATCTATAAGTTTTAACAGATTTTGTTCCCATAATATAACTTATTTCAAGCTGAAATTTCGCACCTTTAAGGGATACACCATTGGCTACATCCGTGATTTTTTTCATAATTTTTTGAAACTCACAAATATAATTTTTGATTTTTTTTAATGGAGGGTGCACTGGAGCTCGGGAGCAAATAACACTTCCCCCTCCAACAGCTAATATGTGCACTCCGGTGGAAACACTAGGTCACTTATCAAATACTGTGGACATGTGTATGCATCCCTTTATTCAATGGGAAAAAAGTCCGGCCTATGGTGTGCCTCGTGCCTGGCCTCTTGGATCGGGCCGTTTCACGACTGGGCCAAATATTTAGAAAAAGATCAACACCTATAATATAAAATATATGCTATTAGAATCATATATTGTTATATTATATGCAGTTGGTATTATGGATGTTGATTTTTCCTTTATTCTTGATCAAACTTGACAAAGTCTAACTTTTACTAAACCTAGAACGCGAAGTAAATATAATTAGAGAGTATTCGACATCCATGAAGAATGAAGATTGTGCCTATTTAGTCCTCACCGTCACTGAATCATTGGCTCAAAAACTTATAGCATGTTTGTAGTTATTTCAAAATGTGAAAGCCAACTTCACATGTAATAAATTATTCTTAATGCACTATAATTCTAACAGATGTGACCAACCCGTTTGTCACGCTATGAGACTTAAGATACGTTCATACGTACCTACGATCTTGCGAAATCACTAGAAAAGGGAAACTCCTGCAAAGGTCACCTTGCACGCTCTCGTCGTGCCACTCGGCGCATTTTTCTTTGTGCGGTCCCTCGCGGTTCTCTGCATGTCACTAGTACAGAACGACACATCGGATACCCCTCTATGGCAACGGCATGAGTTAGGCGACGGTAAATCGCGACATCCCCGCGTGCCCGCACTGGGCCGTAAAGCAGGCCCACAACATCGGCAATGGGTGAATAGTGGAATATATGTTGGCAACGGAGTTTGGTTTAACTCCGTTACCGATGTGTGCTCATCGCACACGGACAGTTTCGTAATCTCCGTTGCCATTAGAAGCAGCCCGACAGCCAGCCTATAAGAACCTACTATGCCCTTCACTCTCACTCTCACTCTCACTCTCACTCTCACTCACTTCCAACCCTAGCCGCCGCACAGTCACCTCTCTCTCCACTTTCTCGCATGGCTTCCACCGTCGGTGCTGGTAGATCCGGCCATCGCGGCCGTGACCGCGGCCGCGGCCGTGGCCGCCCCACCCTCCGGGCCTTCAGACAGCAGCAGCGTCAGCTGGTGTTGCGGGACGAGCTTGCGGAACAGGCCGCCGCCGATCCGTCCCCCGCAGGCCGGTCCCGCAGCCTTGGCGCTCGTCCGCACGGCGAAGGCTTCGGCCGCACCCGCTCATTTGGCCACCATTGCAGCTACCGCGAGATCCGCCAGGCGATGTACCCCGGCCGCCATCCGTCTTCCTCCTCCTCCTCGTCCTCGTCCTCCGACGAGGAGGAAGAGGAAGAGGAAGAGGAGGAGGATCGTGATCTGGAGATCGCTTGCCAACTCTCCCGCGCCGATTTCGAGCGCGAGGACGCCAAGCGTCGTCAGGTCGAGGCCGATCTGGAGGCGGCGGTCCTCCTCTCCGAGGCGTTGACCCAGGTCGAACGCGCCGAGGAGGCGGTCTACCAATCTGACATCCGAGCCGCCATAGCCCTATATTTGGTCCACGGCGAGGGCAAGGCGCCGCCAGGGGAGGCCGGCGCTAGCTCCGTCGCCGGCGGCGACGCTAAGCGAGCCCGCCTCGCCTAATGTAAGACCCCAGTTCAGTTGGATAGCTGTTTTCTAGTTGTAAGTAGCTAATTGTTTATCCATAGATTTGCTCTGTTTTTAGTAGGCATTGTTTACACATAGATTTTAGCTGTTTTCTAGTTGTAAGTAGCTAATTGTTTATCCATAGATTTGCTCTGTTTTAGTAGGCATTGTTTACACATAGATTTTAACTGTTTTCTAGTTGTAAGTAGCTAATTGTTTATCCATAGATTTGCTCTGTTTTTAGTAGGCATTGTTTACACATAGATTTTAGCTGTTTTCTAGTTGTAAGTAGCTAATTGTTTATCTATAGATTTGCTCTGTTTTTAGTAGGCATTGTTTACACATAGATTTTAACTGTTTTCTAGTTGTAATTGCTAATTGTTTATCCATAGATTTGCTCTGTTTTTAGTAGGCATTGTTTACACATAGATTTTACCTGTTTTCTAGTTGTAAGTAGCTAATTGTTTATCCATAGATTTGCTCTATTTTTAGTAGGCATTGTTTATACATAGATTTTAACTGTTTTCTAGTTGTAAGTAGCTAATTGTTTATCCATGGATATGCTCTGTTTTTAGTAGGCATTGTTTCCACATAGATTTTAGCTGTTTTCTAATTGTAAATAGCTAATTGTTTATCCATGGATATGCTCTGTTTTTAGTAGGCATTTGCTCTGATTTTAGCTTTGTTTCTGTTATGCCGATGATTAAAATTAGGTGACACCGTGTGATCTGGGGGTGGCGCTAGTGATCCTTGTGATATGCACAAATACACATCGATCTTGTGCATCCTACTTGTCTCGCTTGCTCCATCCCTGAAATTTGTGTGTCCAATCTACCTATATATGAGGCATTGTTTAGTCTATGTTCTAGTTGTAATTAGTTCTATATTTTCTGTAATGCCGATGAAGAAGCATATGTCTTGTGTATAGAGATGAAGGAGCTTACATTTTGATTTTTTTCATCTCCTTTAGGGCGAGGAGGAAACCTGGAGACTATGCGGGGACCGTGAAGATGTAGGAGCGGGGCTCCGTCCACACGGTCCACTGAAGCCGGCGCCTCCAGGAGCAAGACTTTTGTGTAGTACTAAATAGGTAGAAGAAGACGACCACGCAATGAAGCTGGGCGAAGAGTAATGTGAAGAACCGGCGGCCGTCAAGCAGGAACCACAGGGCTCCGTCGACGGTGCAGCAGGCGTCACCGGTTTTTTTTTTGTTTCCTTTAGCCCTCATTACAAACGGTCAAAAACTAATCTCCGTATCTGATGTAAAGACTAAAGGCAACGGTTATATATTTGCCCGTTGCTAAACTTATTGCAAACGATAAAAATCTCCGTTGCCATTGTGAGGCTTCACATCAGTGACAGAGGCGGGGACACGGACCCTTTCTCCGTTGCCGAAGGGGTTTTTGGCCCGTTTCCGATGTGTCGTTCTGTACTAGTGTGTACTCCAAGTGTCGCAACGATAATAAAGTGGGATGGGGATGAGATAGAAAGGGATACGAGATGTAGGAGTAGAGTTTTCCCTTTTATTTTCAAAACTGAAATTTCAAAATGAAATATCTTGATGTTCATCCAAATTATAAACGGTTTCACTTTTGAACTCCTCTCGTCGAGATCTTCAAAACTAGATGCCATGTTGATAGGTTTTGACAAAAAAAAAATTGTACTCCCAAAATTTGAATGCATGTACTTCGGGTCCGGCACCACTGAGAGGGCCGACAGAACCATGCCCTAGCCCGAAGCACCGGCCCGCGCTGGCCCTGCTTGCGAGAGGACAAACGATCCCACCGCCGCTGACACCGACAGGGCTTTGCACGGCCGTGCCCTCTGGCGTCGAGGGAGGAGGAGAGGAGAGGGAAAGGGCTGGCGGCGGCGATCTAAATCGCCCTCCCCATCGCCACACGGGGGGCAAGGGAGGGGAGCGGTTCGCTCGCAGTGGTTTACTTCACATCATGAAAGATAGAGGTATGAAAAATAAGACAAACGTGAGAGGATCTCTTCCAACATGGTACAAGTGGGCACATATGTCCGCTATAGCTTAACACAAACTATACTCGCAAAAATCCAACATTTTTGCCCAAATTCGGCTCATTGCCTTCAAAATCAGGCGTCCTCTAATCGGGCATTACCTCAATATGTAACATCTCGGCAGAAGTTGGCTCGAGGGCAGTCCTAGCTAAGTGTGACTGAATGAGATGTGAAGTATTATGTGTTTGGTTGTTGTAGACTTTGAAGTAGTTGTCTCGCTGGTGAATGTTCGTTAAACTCGGTCGATGCCACTACTACTAGTACTACTTGGTTTTTGCTGTTTATGCAGCATCTACTGTGAAGTACTACACTTAATTTGAGATTTCGGTAAACTGGACTTTTTTATGTTGACTGGATGAGACTAGACGTAGATGGGGGAAATATTAACATTGGCAAATACGGCCTCTTCAAATGTGCAGTACCGTTTTGCGTTGAGTGCAACAAGTAGACCGGCGCAAAAAAAAAAAAGGGAAAAATCTTGTAATCATCCGGGGGATCGCGCCCTCACGTCCCCCGCCTCCTGCTTCCAACACGTGTCCCGAAAGACAGCGACGGGCAGGTCCACACGTCCAACCTTATCTCCAGCCCGATCCTTCTCCTCCACTTGATTCGTTATTCCCCACGACACCACCACCGCGCCTTGCTACTCCTACCGGAGCGCCGCTCAGCTTCTCCCGTGGTTTGGCGTCTGTCCTCTCTCCAACCACCACCGCCTCGCCCTCCTGCGCCGGTTGTCGCCCTGCCCCAACCTCCCGCGCCGGCCGTCGCTCGATCCCGTGCTGCTTGTTCCGGATGGAGGCGGCGACAACGACCTCCCACCGCGTCCTGCTGCTTTGGCTTGCTGCTGCCGTGAGATGCGAGGTCGGCGGCCATTTTGCTGCACACCCCCGTGACCGCGAGCGGCGACGGCGGCGGTGCATCCGCGTGCTGCAACCGCGGTGACAGCAGGCGGCGACAGCGTGCTGCAACCCCGGTGACAGCGGGCGGCGACGGCGTGCTGCAAAAGACACATGTCGATGCTACCACAAGAATACATCGATGCTACCGCGGCAGGTGGCGGAGCTGCCGTCTTCTCCGGCGACGGCGGTGGTGCTGCCATAGGAGGGGAGGTGTGCTACCATGGACACAAGTCGATGCTACCGCAAGCATACATCAATGCTACCGACGGCAGGTGGCGGAGCTGGCGTCTTCTCCGACGACGGCGGTGGTGCTGCCATAGGAAGGGAGGTGTGCTACCATGGTGGCACCGTGGTGCTGCAAAGGCGACACGGTGGAGCTACCAGGCAAAGGCGGTGCTGCTGTCAGGGTGGCAGGCGGTTTTGATACCAGCGGCATATGCGGATGCTACTATGGGCACATGTTGATGCTACCTCAAGCATACATCGATGCTACCGGTGGCAACTGGCGGAGCTGGCGTCTTCTCCGGCGACGGCGGTGGTGCTGGGCCACGGCGGTGGTGCTGCCATAGGAGGGGAGGTGTGCTACCATGGGAGGCGACGACACCTTCTCCGGCGACTACTCTTGCTCCGGCGACTTCTCCGGCTCCGACGACTTCTCCGGCGACAGCGCCTTCTCCGGTGATGGTTGGCGGAGCAACGGGGGACGGGAAGGTTCTGCACAGCGCCATGTGTGAGAGGCTTTTTTGGAGGATTTTTCATGTGCGTAGCGGCCTTTATTTCTCTTGTTTACTGGTCAACGGGACGGACACGTGTCGGCCTCTCCACCCGGGGGATCGGGCAGAAAGATCCCCGGGGGACGCCTAGTCCTGTCCAAAAAAATGCAAGAATTCAGAGAGAAACACAAATAAATAGACGGAGAAATTGGTAAGAAGTAGCCTGATAATTTCAGCATGCTTGCCGACAAAAGTTGTTAATCTCAAACGAAAGCAACATTACACTTAAACACCAACAATTATTTGGCCAACGATACATGACTTGGTAAACCTTATTCATCAAAAATTACTTTCGGCGAAAATCTGCCATCTCTAATTCGCTTGACAACCATTTGGTGATCATCCTTCTTGGGGAATTTTGATGGTACATCAAGAGCTTCACACATGTCGCATTGCTCATCTCCTTTCAAAACTATCTTCTGCAAGTTGGG
The DNA here is from genome assembly GCA_947311845.1 of Poa pratensis. NCBI lineage: Eukaryota > Viridiplantae > Streptophyta > Magnoliopsida > Poales > Poaceae > Poa > Poa pratensis. Next base: position 102,911,788 of record CAMZMU010000020.1, read on the forward strand.
AGATCGCTCCAGCATGGATCTTATAAACGTGAACTGTTGTTCTAGTGACCTAAAGCCAGCGAATTCTAGCTCTTTCAATAGCCAGTTCTTTGAATCGTTGAAGTCCATCTCCCAGTGAGGAGTCTTCCTTACATAGAAGAACCGCTCCTCTCTGCCCTCCTCACCCCAATCGCAAGGATGATCCCATACCTGTATTATGGTGAAAAGATCATTACACATGTAGTTAGATATCAGAATTAAATAACATTCGGCTAAAATTGAAGGGTACAACTGCATCACCTCAATATGTAACATCTCGACAGAAGGTGCGGCCACAAGAAATGCCGCCGTCCACAGAATGTCAAATTCAACAAAGATACCACGGACACGCAGCTTCCTTAGGTTGTTGAGAGATGTGCAGAGTTGCTTCATTTCTGGTCGCATCCAGAGCTGATCAGAAAATAAATAAAACAAGAATGAATCATTCACAAGTCCAGAAATAAGATTATCAAAGAATTACAACTATGATTATTCCCTGTGATGTAACTCTGATAGCTGTGACATCATAACGAATACAGAAAAGAAATGTGATCATTTTGTGAAAATAAACTACGACTCACGTTTTCTCCTTGGAAATCCAATGTGAGCGCATATCATGTATGCATGTGGTCCCATGTAGAAGCTCACTTAATTTAAGTGCAGGTTGCACGTATGATGTACCACATGAGAGTTCTAATTCCCCAAGAGACGGGACAAAACCAAAAGCTAAGGGGACACATCGAGATACCCAAGTATCCCAGCTGAACTTCTCCAATTTCGGAAGGCATGCCACCTCAAGTGTCTGAAAGCGACACTTGATCAGTTCTAGGACACGGAGTTTTGAGTTTGCTGCATCAATCTTAAATAGAGACCACACACCAGTATCACAATGACAGAGGCTTAGATACTTCAGTTCCTTGCAGCAGTCAAACAGGACATGGTGCATGTCCAATTTCTCAAAGCCTAAATTGTGTTGAGAGTCTTGTGAGGCAGTGGAGCACACTTGGGTAGGCACCGAAGAAACCATCTATTTCTTTGGCACGTTGTAGCATAATCATGTCACTGCAGTCGTATGGATCTGTCTCATCAAGAACGGCGAGATCAAAATCTTTCAACAGACCACTGTCGATCGCGTCACCTACAAGTGGGCCGACTTCAGACAAGAAAGTGTTGATCAAATAAAGTTTAAGGTGCAGACTTGATATGGTGAATTCTCTATGTTGATTATCCAAGAAACTCCCGGTTGCTTTGGTTACAGACTCCATAGCTGCATCCATATCATTTGCCTCGATAGGTTTCGGGTGTGGAACAGACAGGAAATCTTTGACATCGATGCTGATATCGGGCAGCAACCAAGGAAGGTGCCTCCACCGCGTAGACAATGCACTTGTCCTTGCAGCAGTTCTTATATGGAGTCTCCCTAATATGAGTAACATGGCAGTCGTTTGCCTTCCGATTAGTGAGAAAAGAATTGACCCAGTTTATAAGGACAACCGGGTCTAAAAACCATACAATCTGTACAAAAGAATGACACAAACGAAGCGACCCGCCGCCCACACGACCCAAGTCGACAAACGCCACAACACACACCACCTGCTCTGGGGCCGCCGCCCGGCGTAACAACCAGATCGACCTTCGCATTGCCCGAAAGTGATCCAGTCATGGTCGGCGAACCCTCTGCCCACGCAGTATTCATCCAGATTGCCACCAAAACCGCCTGTTCCGGGGCCGCCGCCCCGGTGTAGCAACCAGATCGACCTTCGCATTGCCCGAAAACGATCCAGTCGGGTCGACGAACCCTCTGCCCAAGCAGTCTTCATCCAGGTCGCCACCCAAACCCACACTAAACAACGGTTCTGCCTCATAGAACCGTCGTAGTGTGGAAGATCGAGGCCGCCGCCTCGACGCACCACCACCTTCCGGAGCCGTCGCCCCGACATCCACCGCCCACGACCACACGCCATTCTGCACATCCGTCGCGAAACCGTTGCACCGCGCTGGCCAAGGGCTCCAAAGCAGCGCCTCCAACAAGGTAGTGACGAGACCGTCACCGCTGCCCGCTCACGAAGGAGCAAAGGTTTTCACCTGGATAACTTGGAACCACCACGCGTTAGACGAGGTCGAAAAGCTCCACGACGACGCAATCAAGAAAGGGAACGACGCCCGAGGGCGCCGTCGTCGTCGGCACTGACCGAAGTCCATGCGAGCTTTCGCCTGGAGTTCAACCCGACCGCAAAGCTTCGGGAGCAGCAGGATGGCTTCCCGGCCATGTCGTCAACCACCGAGCTCCACCGCATGCCGCAGCAGCCGCGGCACCACCTTCCACAGCCGCTGCCATGGCCATGCCCGCTTCAGCCGCTCCGCCGGAGTAGCCGCCACTGTCCGGGGCCGCCGCCCCGGCTTCCACGCCGCCCGGACACCGGAGCACGGCGGCAGGAGAGGCCATCTCCTGCCTCCGCGCCGGAGTCTCCGCCACCTCCTCCTTGCAGCTCGAAGCCCACCTAGCTCCACCGCGCTGGACCACTCCATGCCCTGCTCACCTCCACGCACGGGCCTACCGCTGCAGCCCGCACCACAGCAACCACTTGGAGCCCGAGGAACTCCCCAAGCCGGCGACGCGCCCGACCACCACCGGCGCCAAGGCCCAGGCAGCGCGCCCCGCATCGCCCACCGCCGCTCCTCCCTCCATCGCCGGACGCCCCGAAACAGCGCGCCAAGCCCATCGGGCGCGCAGCTCCATCTTCTCCGCTGCAGGCGACGGCACCACCGCCTCCGCAACGCCGCCTGCAGCAAGCACGCCAGCAGGTACATCCCCCCAGGCCCGCCGGCCTGGCTTCCTGCGCCCCCGACCGCCGCCGCCCCCACGGGCCGGTCACCTCCATCCGCGACGAGGACCACCCCCTCCGTCCACCGTTTTTGGCAGTGGAGGGGTGCCGCCACCGCCGCGGACGAGGCCGGCGGCGGCAGCGGCAGACGTGTTGCAGGCGAGAGGGCTGGCGGCGCGCTGTATAGTCGCCCCTGGCGTCGCCTGGGGGGTGCGACGCGAGGGGAAGGGGTTAGTCTCCCTAATATGGACAGCAAAATATCATCCGTAAGCATGCTTAGCCTGTCTTCCTCTTTTGGCTGCTGCTACAGAATTATAGACCCATTAGTTACTGAATGGTCAAATCACTGATTCAAATTCAGTAGTATACTTTTGTTATGGATTTGTAAAGTTGTTATGATTTTTTATATAAATTCAGAGACTTTACAACTAAAATTCAGTAATTCAGAGATTTTTTAAACTAAATTCACTAATCAGTCAGTATCGTAATTATATGCTTGGTAATATTATTATTTTGTAGCTCAAAGTTATCGTATCCACCGCTCGAATAGATAGAATAGTTGACCCAGTTTATAAGGGAAACCGGGTCCAAAAATCGTACAAGCTATACAGTGCTTGGTAGTAATATTTAATTTTTAGTTATGGATCCATCTAGTACCAACATTTTCTATAGATGAAGATTTATGATATTAAATGTGCAAAAGAAGATGGTAGGAGTTTTGAAGGAACAGCTAGCCTCAGAAATTCACATGATCTGTAACTAGACTCACTCATTCAGAATGTGTACTATTTAATTTTTACTCAGAAAACTCTTACATCGATTTGGCTGTGTGCACCATTGCGATTTAACTAGGTGGAGAGCATCAAGTGCTGTTTTTTAGATATGCTCGTCACAATCTTAGAGAAATTAAGCCGACTTGTTGCAGGTGATTATGGCCATAGATATTCAGAACTTGAAAATCCCTCGTTCGGACCTGGCGGATGATTACCTGGTGCGGCGGCATTGTTGCTGCCATCGTGAAGGACGTAGGCGCGAGAGAGGCGTGGAGGACGAGACGCGCGCGACGCGGCTCTAGCCTCTAGGGTTTGGTTGGGGCCGCGGGGATACGGAAGTCAGCAGTGGTCGCCGGCAGGAGGTCGCGGCGGCGCGTGGGGCGGTGCGATGCGGCGGCGGCGGCTTGAGCACCGGAGCAGAAAGTGCAGCTGGCTGACATGCGGGCCCATTGTTGCCAATAAAGCGTCCGACTCTGTTTTCTTGTCGTCAAATATGATCACCCTGTTTTAAAGTTCTGTTTACAAGCAGAGAATTATACTGTCGTATAATTACCTTGTACGATCTTCAGTCTCACTCTTTCCACTGAATAAAAAACATAGTAACAAGGTGCTTTGTAATGTGGTTCTGCTCTCCTGGCAGGCTCGATCACGCCGAGAGGTGTAATCTGTCACCTCTAACGAATGGTGTCCAGGGTCAGTTAGTTAGCCCAAGTTAGTTAAGCTGGTGTCCTCCAGCACAGTCTCTCTGTTAGTCGCAGTGTCACCTGAATCACACATTATCCTAATTCAAGGGTAGCTAACAGTCTAATACCATACTGATGCGTTTGTAATTTTCTTGTTTTTTGGGGTGTTTTCTGTAAAAAAGAGGACAGCTGTCCCGTGTCTGGAGGTTTCCAGTGTAAGCGTTGTAATCTCTGCCAAGTAATCCAGATACGTGTACATTCAAAAAAAAAAAAAACATCTCTTCAGCATGCAGGCATGTTAATCAGAGCTGCACATTCAAGACTGACGGTAAAATATGACAGGACATATGGGAGAACATACAACATAGCCTCGAAATATTTTTTACATACAAGCAGCCTTTCATCACGCCTTAAATACCAAACATTTTTTGGCCTGAGAGAGATATTATTCAACAAAAAATATTTGGGGCGAGAATATGCCACCTCTAATCCGCCTTATGACCATTTCTTGATCATCCTTCTCGGGGAACTTTGAAGGCGCGCCAAGAGCTGCACATGAGTCACACTCCTCATCATCTTTCAGAACTATTTTCTGCAGGTTTGGAGATCGCTCCAACACAGATCTTATGAATGTGAACTGTTGTTCTAGTGACCTAAAGCCAACGAATTCTAGCTCTTTCAATAGCCAGTTCTTGCAGTTGTCGAATTCCATCTCCCACTGAGGATTCCTTCTCTCAGAGTTGGTACGTCGTCTATCCTCGTCATCCAAGTGTTCCACGTCGCATGCATGTTCCCATACCTATTTGGATGAAAAAATGGTACATATGTAGTTAGATTTCAGTGTTTTGTCAAAAGCTAAAGCTCTAAATGTGCAGAACAAAAGAAAGGCAACATAATAATTTACAGCTTTTCAGTCACCTCAATCTGTAGCATCTCGATACATGGTGCCGCCACAAGAAAGGCCATCGTCCATAAAATGTCAAATTCAACAAAGATACCCCGCATGGACAGCTTCCTTAGCTTCCTGAAAGCTGTGCAGAGTTGCTTCATTTCTGGTTGCATCCAAAGCTGATCAAAAGATAAACCAAAAGAAGAATGAATAATTTGCAAGCACGGAGAGGAGGTTAATCACAGGTTTACAGCTATGACTATCCTCTATTATGCATAAAAACATCTACTCCGTATAATATAACTTTGATAGCAACAACATAAGGAATAAGACTTTGCAAAAGTAAACTACTACTTACACTTTCTCCTTGGAAATCAAAACTGAGAGTATGTATGCCTGTGGTTGCATGTAGAAGGTCACTTAATTTAGTTCCACTTTTAGCACATACTGCACCACATGAGAGTTGCAATTCTCCAAGCGACGGGACAAAACCAATGGCCAATGGCAGATCTGGAGACATCCAAGTATCCCAGCTGAGCTTCTCCAATATCGGAAGGCAGACCACCTCAAGTCTCTCAAAACGACACAAGGTGAGTTCTAGAACACTGAGTACTGAGTTTGGTGCATCAATCTTAAACAAAGAGCTATCACCAGTATCACAGTGGTAGAGGCTTAGATGCTTCAGTTGCTTGCAGCAGTCAAACAGAATATGGTGCAGGTCCAGTTTGTTGAAGCCTAAATTGTGTAGAGAGAGCTTTGTGAGGCAATGGAGCACACTAGGGTATGCACTGATAAAACCATCCATTTCTTTGGATCGCTGTACCATATACACCTCACTAGAGTCACGAGGAACCCTTTCATCAAGAATGGCGAGATCCAAATCTTTAAGCAAACCAGTGCCGATCGTGTCACCTACCAGCCAGCCAACTTTGCACAAGAACTCTGCTGATCAGCCAAGAAACTCCTGGTTGCATTGGTCAAAGACACTATAGCTTCCTCCATATCATTTGTGTGGATAGGGTGAGGGCATGGAACAGATAGGAAATCCTTGACATCAATGCTGAGTTCAGGCAGCAACCAAGGCAGATGCCTCCACCGTGTAGAGAGCACACTTGTCTTTGCAGCTATTCTTACATGGACTCTCCCCAAGATAGACAGTAAAAGATCGTCCGTCAGCATGCTGAGTCGATCTTCCTCCTCTGACTGCTTCTGCAGAATTATAGGTCCATTTAGTTACTTGTACAGCTAAAATCATTAATTCAATTTCTTTAATAGTATACTTTAGTTAAGGATTCATACTGTTACAGTATTTACTTAACAAAATTCAGAGAACCTGCAACCAAATTCAGTATTTTTCGAGAATCTGCAACTAGCTAGATTCAATAATAGTTCAGAATTTTGTAATTGATATGCTTAAGTAGTAGAATAGTAGTAATTTACAGCGCATTTATCAAGTTAAAGACCCATCTAGGAGCAGTATTCCTGACGAAGGGAATTAAAAAACAGTGGCAAGAACTTGTTCTGCAGCAAAAGAGAAATCCTTGTGTGATGAATTGTTTTGAATAATTCGTCAGGTTTGTTGCAGGCAGGTGTGGGTGAAGCGACTAAGAAGAAGTAGCAGAGCCCTCGCTGGGAGACCTGATGGATTACCTGCTGGTGCGGCGCCGGCATGTTGCAGCCGTCGTCGAGCGCGCGCAGATCTGCGGTTTGGCGCGGTGGGCCCCGGGATTGGGGAGGCGCAAGGACGCGCGTGCGGTGGTCTCCGGCGGGAGGCCGCGGCGGGCCGGGTGGAGGAGGGATAGTGCGATGCGGCGGCTCGAGCACTGGAGCAGAAACTGCGGGAATCTTCAGTCGGGGAAGACGAGGAGGGTTATCTGGATGACACGTGGGCCCGTTGTTTGTCTCTCACGTCGACGTTTCCGCACACAACTGGTCCTGGTCCTGGTCGTCAATCCGAGCTGGTCCTGGTCGACAATCAACCAACCGTTTGTGCACATTGTACTATGGGCGATACAAATATGACAAAATCTGATAAAATTTAGACAGTTGAAAATATGCTACTTAGATGCACACTTTTGTCATTTTTGTGTAGCTCAGAATATAATGTATTTGAAATTGATATTTTGCACGATTGTGGGATGCAACATTGGCCACATCCAAAGGTTTTTTTTCATAATTTTTTGAATCTCATAAATATGATTCTCGAATTTTTGAAAGCTCGAGATCGGGAGACTAAAATCTCCACTCACAGTTTTTTATCTTGCGAGTTTGCCATTTCTATACTAGTGAAGCATCCATATGAGCTTTTGCTGGATCTTCTCGAAAGACACGCAAATCCGCGAGCTGTGAGCTATCGTTTTACTGTAGATACTACAGTGTTGACCAGTACCGGCCGGTCTTTTGCAAAAACAACCCTGAATTTTCCGAGAATTGCGATTAGGTCCTTCCATACATATACCAACCACTAGCCCTAAATATCCATTCCTCCTCATTTCCCCACCGCACACCTCCCCGGCCGCCGGCGCCGCTCTCCAGCCCGGCCGTCCGCGCCGCTCGCCGCCGACTTCCACGCGCGGCTCTCCCGCTCCCTGCTCGCCGGACATCCCTTCTCCTCCCTCCTGGACGACTCCTCCAAGTCCGAGACCTGGTTCGTCCACGCCCTCAACAGCGCCATCTCGGGCTCCTTCGACGGCATCCCGCACGGGATCTCCGACGACTCCGCCTCCATCAACTACCTCCTCGGCCTCGACTCTGCTCCAGGTCCGGCCGACGAAGACCAGCGCGCCAACAAGCAGAAGCTCGCCGCCGCGGACGCGGGGACGGTGTCGTTGTCCTCACGAGCGCTTCTTCTCCCATGGTACGCGTCCTCCTCCACCCCTTTTTTTTTGTTTGTCTGAGTAGCTTTGCTTGCTGCTGCAGTTTGCTTCCTGCAGCGTGTTGCTCACCGTGGAGTAGCAGTAATTGATGTGCTTTAACTGAATTACTCCTGCTTGCTGCTGTTAAAATTGTTCAAATTTGTTCAATGATAAGTACTCGTGCTTGCTCACCGTGGATTACAAATTTGCTTGCTTGCCTGGAGTACAATTATTCAAGCAAGTGGAGTACTTCTGCTTCTGCTACTCTGAGTACAAATTTGCTTGAATAGAAATTTGTGTGTATAAATTTTGTGTGTAGTGGAGTGGAATTGATTACTCCATGAATAACTGCACTGTATTTTGCTGTAGTTCAAGAATTTGAGAATTGCTTTGCTGTAGTTGAAGAATTGGAGTAGTGCATGAATAAAGAGTTAGCTGAAACATTTGATGCACACTCTTTACATGAATCTTCCATGGACAAAAATTAGCCAGTCTGTTATTTAAATCGCTTAGACTTTTTATGTTGATGATAATTTGCTGCTGTTTATGCAGCTTTGACATGGATTTGAGCAAGCACAAGAGTCACAGGAACATGATTTCGAGGAGAGAGACCCAGGTTGGTTTGCTGATGGAGAAAGTTATCTCTTTTGTTAATAGTTTATCAGCGACCTTGTGTCTGATGCTTAGTTCTCCACTGATGGTTAGCAGCATTCAGAAAAACTTATTGTTTCCAGGTTAGGTGGATATGTAATGAATGCTGTGGCAGTATAGGGAATGACGGTGGTACGATTTAATACTGGTGAGGCTACTATCGATGAGATTCTCCTTTTCTTTCTTCTCTATACAATGGTTGGCGCATTTACCTTTATTTGTTGTGTTCTTGCGGCTGCCAAATTACTATTCTTGCACTGCCTTTGCTTCTTCATCACAAGCCCTCTGCATATTTCTTTATCGTTACAATTTTAAATTGTTGGCTGAAGTAGCGGATATTGAAATATTACTTTTAAGTTCTAAATCTAAATTCAAAAATTGACACATGGATCACAATGTGCTAATTTTAACATTGAAATCCATTATATAACCAAGCTTCTGTTTCTGTAGCAGCTGTATAATTTTGCCTTGCATTTTTGAACCTGGCTAGACAATTTTTGAGTAGTGTTGATGGATCAGTTTCTGTAATTAGTGTTGTGTTGACTATGTATTCAACATTTAGTAGTACTAAAGTAACTAAAGCATTTAGCTTTGCTCCTATATATAATTCATGTGCTACTACTATGTGTTTTGTCGTCTGCACTTGCTTATGGCTTTTGAATCCATGTCATACATGGTTCTTGTGGGGTCTGAAATACATGCACATGGTTTTTATTTGAAGGTAAGACATGTTTTTGCAGTAGAAAATTAAGGGCGCAAGTATAGTTGTGATGATAATGACATGGCTGCAAGGATCTATCATTTTGTGTAAATTGTTTCTATTTGTACATATTTTTTGTGTTCTTTAAACTGAACTCAATCACAAGAATACGAGGGAAGCTAATGAGCCGTACACGCAGGAAACATACATATCTCAGATGTCTTCTTTCACTTGGTTTTTCTGAGTCCTTGGTTTCTGTCATTCCCGTTGCGGGAGAGGCGCTGCAGTATCGATCCATTGATTTAGACAAATTACATACTTACTTATCGAGCCGTCTTTACATTGCTGTAATGCAGTCACTAAATATAGAAAGTATCGTAATTGCCTGTAAAATAATCATTTAGTTCTCTAAAACAAGTAGCATGCTTATCTTTTTCAGGGGGACGTGCGTTCCTGCTTCCGGAGGAGCACAACTTCTACCAAAAAGGTATATTCCCAAATCCCAATCCATGCTCTCCTCATAGTTGACTGCTGTCGGCTGCTCTTTCTGTTCTTCCCTCCCCGCCATAGGAAGTGATTTGGTCATTTCATGTTTCTTTACGGCTGGGCTTTCTTTCCTTTTCAGGTTCCCACAGGTTTCTTTACAGTGTTAGGACACAAAGACGGAAACAAGTAATGCATGGCCATTTCATTCAGTATCACAACCCAGAGTTGTTTGCCTATATATCAATAGCTAGCAGCAGTTTTTCGGTCCTTTACCAATTGCTCGATCTTAAGCAACCAAGAACAGAGAAAATGAGTGATACAAGAAGAACATTATATTTTTCAGGTTGCTTGGCCAGATTCACAAAATTTCATTTAGTTTTATTTCATCATAGATGCCACTTACGTCTCAGTTCTTCTGCTTCCAAGTATGTAACTGATTGTGGTTGAGTGTTAAAATCATGTTAAATATGACATAACCATTCCACTTCCCTGATCAAGTGATTGTCCCTATGTTTGTTCACTTCTTTACTTCTAAACTACTCCTCCTGTTCCTGTTTATAAGGTCTATATACAGTTGGTGGATGTCTATTACCTTCAGGTTAAAGCATTTAGCAAATAGAGTGACCGTTGAGAATTCCATCTAAATAAACTAATTTTGTATTCTCCTGCTTCGTACTTATAATAAATCTGATGTGTACCCTTTTCTACTATGGTTTTATTAAGCAGGTTCAAATAATTATTGAACCATTGATGCTAATACTCAACTATATGTACTACCAACTTCAGAGAGATCTGGTACATGCCTATTTATAAATTATCTTCAGGCTACAACAGATGTTCATGTATGGTTACCAAGATGCTAAATGTAGGATTTTCTTGCTTCAAATTAGAAGATCAGATTTATTTACCGTAATTACTTGCTGTGATTGAAAGTTCTGCAAGTTGGGCTAAAATTAAAAGGTATTTCATTGTCGCTGACCATTTCTAATATACTTCCTTGCTGGCTCTACTACAGGTGTGCTATTGTTGTTGGGACTTTTGGCTGTATTTATTTGATGGATATGCTTCGGCAGAATATTTTGTTCCCTTGGTATATATTGAAATGAAACAAATTACTTACATTCTAGAAGATGTCTTGGCTAATTGTTCTCTGAATTTGTCCAGGTGCTTGCTTTTATTTTGTTGTTTTTCATATTGTTGGGACTCCCATTCATTTAGTTTATTGGCTTTCATGAAACACTTGCAAAAGATATTATTCATTATTGAGTATGCAAGCATCCAATTTACTTGATAGTTAATATTTAATATGTGTTTACATGGTTTTGTACTCAGGACAGCGGACATTGTGAAAGGAGCTTATATTTAGTTAGCTGTTACTGTTGATTAATGTTCTTATTCTCTTTCGCATATTCGGACGAAATTAAAGTATATTTCTACAGCTACACTGCTAGCTAGATCAGACCTGAACTTGGTAACAAAATTGCATTGTCCAACACCTTGATCTTTGCCGGATATTTTCAACTTCTTATGTGTTTACATGGTTTTGTACTCAGGACAGCGGACATTGTGAAAGGAGCTTATATTTAGTTAGCTGTTACTGTTGATTAATGTTCTTATTCTCTTTCGCATATTCGGATGAAATTAGAGTATATTTCTATAGCTACACTGCTAGCTAGATCAGACCTGAACTTGGTAAATAAATTGCATTGTCCAACACCTTGATCTTTGCCGGATATTTTCAACTTCTTATGTGACAAGTTAGGCTTCCGTTTATTCACCGTGATTGATTATTTCAAGTTTCAACTTACCATTCACAGTTATCTACTAACTTATTTGCAATTATGGAGTTGAGTGATTATTAAGCATCTGTAATATTATATAGATGGTTGGTCCGCTATCTATATATGATATATGCGCGCTATCGTTTTGGAATTGTAATGATATGTTTAATGAAGCAAATCAACTATTCCTGGCCGCTTGATGTATCTATGGTTTCTTATGTGGCCTTATCTGATCATGTAGTTTCAATGCATTTCTTATATATTTGATCCCTACTGTGAAGTCCAAATAAGATTCAGATTTATAGCCAATTATTACTACTTGAAAGCGTACTTGCACTCATTAGCATTTTGTTTTCTTACCAGTGTTTATAACCTGGAAATTGCATCGCCATTGTTATGTAGCTTCCAATGACAAGAGCATCAGCCGGAAACTTAGAGCTACTTCTCTTTCATCTATCCATGAAGATGTTCTTCTCCTTTTAATTTCACTGCCTAAAATTCTCGCAAAGAGCGCGGCGTGACGCCGCGCCGAAATTCAACTAGTCTTGACTTAATTCTCTGCTTGTAAATAGAGCTATGAAATTTCAGCCTCGTAAAATTCTTTTCGGTGTCTTTTTTGTTAACCAAAAAACGCTGTCAGAGCGAACCAATTAAATCGCATGTGCCAAGTAATCATCATTATTTATTTCAAGAGCGAACCGATTTAATATCTCGAAAGTAAGTCAGTCCCTGTGATCAAACGAGTTGCAGATTGACAAAAAAAGAATGGCGAATTGGTTCATCGTAATAGAATCATGTTCTGACGTAATTAGATGTGCATCATCATGCTAACAAGGGAGCAGTACATTATCCGAGAACCCTACAAAAACATGGAGCACTCCAGTACATCATTATGCTAATTAATCCTCTCGATCAGCTAGACATCCAGAGCCGCGATCAGTAAAGTGTCCAGACCCCATCGGGCGTGCCCCAGAACGCGTCGGCCGGAGAAGTGTAGACATCCGGTGGCGACGTGTAGGCGGCCGCCAACCCCCACAGGGCGTCCTCCAAGTCGTCGTCGAGGCACGGCGGAGGCATGTACGTCGACAGAAGCTCGTACCGTCCTCCGTCGGTTGGATCCCACGTCTTGTAGCCGAACGGCGAGATGAGCTCGTTATCCCCGAGCCATACCGTCGCGGGTTCTCGTTCTCGTTCTGGGCAGGGAAAGCCGTCGTCGTTCAGCGTCGCGGTTTCTTGTTCTAGGCATGGCAAGCCATTCGTGTCGTCATTCTTGGACGCCGGACGATCGGCATGGAGTAGGCGGCTGTCCTCTGTTTCGGCACCGTCGATTTTGTCAGCTTCTTTTGCCGCCGTCGGCACGGCACGCTCGACTACTTGGTTGAAGTTTTGGCGCCGGGAGGCTGGCGGAGCCTCCGGGTGACCGGCGGATGCCTTCCATTTGCAGGACCCCGCCGTGGTCGTGCAGGAAGCGGCGTTGCTGGCGGCGATCCGTGGGTGGAGGTGCTGCCGGTCGTGGGGACGGAAAGCGGCTTGATCCATCCTTACCAAAGAACGAACTGGTCGAGCAAACACAAACTTTATGGATCGGCGAAAGGCTGGCGGCGAATTGCCGGGGACTGATGATGAACTGAATTTTGGTGGTGTCTGGCATCGATCGGAGCTCCTTTTATGATGGTCTTGGGGAATTTTGCATGGTAATTCGAGACCAAGACGAACTCGGATTCCGATTTCTGCTGGATGCATAGAGAGAGAGAGGTGCATTGCACCATACGACGATGTGTGTTGTTCTACCAACACGGAATCGATCGGTTTTGTGAAAAGGCGGTTTCACTTTCCGAACAAGCCAAGGCCAACTTCGTGAGGGCAGACGTAGGTGCTCTGTGTCGCCAAGTGATAGACTTACAGTTTAGTTCTATTTCGCATGTACCACGTACAGCTAATGAGGCTGCACATGCGTGTGCAAAGCAAGCTAGTGAATCTAGACGTAGATGCTTATGGGTTAATTATGTCCCATCATTCCTGAGTGGATGTATGCATCAATCATGTACTTCTGATGAGTAATAGTAATAGTATGTGAGTTTCAAAAAAAAAAAGCCAAGGCCGGGCCGGTACAAGTTGACCTGAATTCTGATGCAACAAAATCTCTTGTCTGAATTCTGGTGCAACAAAATCGTTGGGAAAATAACTATGCACATGCTGGGACAACTATTTCTTGACATCAAACATCACCTGAACATGGAATTCAATGATTATAGTGTTGAGTTTTGCCCTCGGGCTTGTAATAAAACTGCTGGTGATTGTTTAGCAGCTTTGGGTATGAGTATGGACCAGAACAACCAATCTCTGTGGTTGTCGGAATTCCCAGCAGATGTAATCTGTCTTGTGGCCGGCGAGTCAGCCGTGTCTTAATGGAATGCTTGCGTTCCCGTAAAAAAAAACATAAACATTACCACGCCCAACACGAAAATTCAACTACAAAACGCACGCGTAGAATAGTAACCCGTCACATGAAACAAAAAAATCCAATATTTATATGAAATCAAATCTTGGTGTAGGCAGTGCAACATGAAAAAACACTACAAATTGTTAAATATTTAACCATTGACCTCTCACGATCATCACCACTACTATTAAAAGAGCGAGAGGGTGGTTGATCCAAGCGATCTGGGCTCTTCAATCACAATCCAACGACCCACAACCTCCCAATGATGACCAGCTCATCATATTCACTCCCACGCCCGAAAAAAAGAAAAATCGGCCGGCTCGCGTGAGATCGTGGCCACGGTTAGGCTGTTAGCATGATGCACGTCCCCGTCCATCGCTCCAACCAGGAAACCACCGGCCCGACTACACCAGCCCGACGAGACGCCATGCTTTTCGCCGGAGCACGAGACGAAAGCGACGACGCCGCGGATCCGTCACCGAGCCGGAGACGGGGTCGATGCGGCTGGCCAGTGGCCCCACGTAGCCGCCGACATGCCTCCACGCCGTGGCGCTGTTCCCACGTTGCCGTGTTCCAGGACGCCGCCGCCCGCCACCTCTGCGCCCTGCCAGTCGTGAGGACGCCGCCTCCAGTCACATGCACCCAGCTCGAAGGCGGACTGCTCCATCAAGGCTCCAAGGCGGCGGACTACTCCTCCAAGGCGGCCTGCTCCTGCACGACGGTCGCTGCACACGTCCCCGCGCGCCACCATCCTCTACGTCCCCATGCTGCACTCACGTAGCCGTCCTGCCCGTAGCGAGGACGCCATCGCCCTGCACCTTCCAACCAACCGCACAACCCCCTGCCCTGTACGCACGCGAGCCCTGCATCCAAATCCATGTGTCCCTGCTCCTCAAGCAAGCACGCGAGTCCTGGACCTGCACGCCGCCGCCGCACTCCCCCTGCCCGCCGCCGCCGCCGCACTGCCCTGCACGCTGGCGCTGCATTGGGCGGGCGCTTGCAGGCGAGCCCGCTGCCTTGCATGCTGTGCTGCGCCAGCGGCCGCCCTGACGTGCCTCGACGTCTTCCTGATCCTCCGTCTTCGACGACCTGGAGGTGCTTGATCAAATGCTACTTTGATCTTAATTGTTCAGTACATGCTGATGTCTTTTGTATGGAACGTCCAAATGTAGTTGAAGATACATTGACAACCGAGGAACAATGAACTGCAGATGAACGATGCAAAAGGGGCGGTACATAATGGTACCTTGCAGATTTTGGTGAGTTTACTGCAGATTGTCGATTAAGTATTTTAAATTTCATTTGACTACTGAATGTTTATTTCCGCAATTAAGTATTTTTTCCCAGTGCAGTTTACTGAATTGACAGTGGGTAGACAAAATCAGCTATATCAGTTGTTATAATTTGACTATAAATATGTCACCTTGGTTGTACACCAATTCATCTTGGCTTTGTGAATCTGACCAAATCTGGGAAGGTTTCTGAATTGATAGAATGGTTTAGGTGACTAACTCTTTTGACTAATCGTATGGTCCCTTTTGTGCAGGTAGCATACAGAAGCCATCACTCTCATATTTTTTTGTAGACGACAGTGTATCACTCATGTTTTTGAACTCACACCGTTATTCTGCCACGACAAAAAATGACAACGATTAAGCGAAGGCGTGCACCTTATTACGTTGAATGGTGGTTGAGTGATGGCTACGTGTTGGTGAACCCCAAGAGGAAGGTTATGATGTAGACAGCAGAAGTTTTCCCTTGAGAAATCTACCCAAGGTTATCAATCCAGTAGGACTTGACGATCTATCGGAAGGTTGTTGATGTTGACTCCCCCTGGCGCTAGGGAGCTTGCACCAACGTGGAATCTGCACAGACACAAACCAGAACTTTGCCCAACACGAAACAGAGAGGTTGTCAATCTCTCCGGTCTTGCAGAAACAAAGGGTTAAACGTATGGTGTGGAAAACAGCAGGAAACACAGCAAGTAACAGGAAACAGATGATTGCAGCAGGTTGTGTAAACAGTATGAGGAAATTGGACCAGGGTCCACAGTTCACTAGTGGTGTCTCTCTCAGAACAGATAACTAGCATGTTGGGTAAACAAATTACAGCTGGGCAATTGACAAATAGAGAGGGCATAACAATGCAATACATGCCAAGATGTCTACTATGAAATCTAGTTGGGCATTACAACAAAGTACATAGACCGTTATTCCAACAACATCTATGCCTAAATAATCCACCTTCAAGGCAGCATCCGCATCCTGTTCAGTATTAAGTTGCTAACAACAGATTATTGCATGAAGTAAAGTGTGTAATGTAATCAATACAAGTTCCCTTGGACACTGCACCAATGTTTTATCCCTAGTAGCAACAACACATCTACCATCTTAGACCTTTCTGTCACTGATCCAGATATCTAGAGACTGAACCCACTATCTAGCATAAATACCCCCTCTTGGAGTCACAAGCATCTACTTGGACAAAGCATCTACTAGCAACGGAGAGCATGCAAGATCCAGAGCACATAGATAAACAACTTGAATAAACATGGTATCAATATTCATCGGATCCCTGCAAACACAACATCTAGCATTACAATAAGATGATCTTGATCATGTTAGGCAGCTCACAAGATCTAAACATGGAGGCACAAGGTAGAGAGACAACCATCTAGCTACTGCTATGGACCCGTAGTCCAGGGGTGGACTACTCACGCATCACTCCGGAGGCAGGCATGGTGATGTAGAGCCCTCCGGTGATGATCTCCCCTCCGGCAGGGTGCCGGGAAGAGCTTCAGAACTCCTCCGATCTGAGATTGACGATGACGGCCGCGACGGAACTTTTCGTGGAATATGATCGACCGTAATAGGGTTTTCGCGTCGCGGAGAATATATAGGCGAAGAGGCGGCGTCGGTGGCCGAGGGGGCCACCACGCCATAGGGGGGCGCGGGCCCACCCTGGGCCGCGCCCTAGTGTGGCGTGGCCCCCTGGTGGGTCTGCTCCGACTCCCCTTTGGACTCCGTGATCTCCTCGTGATATTATTGACGATGTCTTTTGTTTCGTCCAATTCCGAGAATATTTCCTTAATAGATTTTCTGAAACCAAAAACAGCAGAAAATAGGGAACTGACACTGTGGCATCTTGTTAATAGGTTAGTCCCAGAAAATGCATAAAAATGATATAAAGTGTAACCAAAACATGTAGCAATTGATATAATAACAGCATGGAACATCAAAAATTATAGATACGTTTGAGACGTATCAAGCATCCCCAAGCTTAGTTCCTGCTCGTTCTCGAGTAGGTAAACGATAAAAACAGATAATTTTTGAAGTGACATGCTACCAACACAATCTTTGATCAAATAACAATGTAATGCACATGATCTGAATGAAGTGATCCAAGCCAATGGTCTATAGTTTGCAAGCAAGTAAATAAAGAGTAAACATAAGTGATCACACAAGTGCAAACTTTCATGAATAATACTATAAAACATTTAGAGATATAATAGTCTAACATAATAGTTAGCTCACAGCAGCATTAATTCTCAACATGAAAGTGTTTGTATCAACACAAAGGAAGATAATAGCTTCAGCTTTTGCTTCAACTTTCAACATGTATATCATATAGATAATGTCAATGCAAAGAATATGATCAACCAAACACAAAGTTATGTAAAAACTGTTATACTGGAGTTGACAATGATGTTTGCTTAAGTAGACAGAAAGAAGTGGGAAAACTGACTCAACATAAAAGTAAAAGAATGACCATTCGCAGAGGGAAGCAGGGATTAACATCATGTGCTAGAGCTGTAGTTCCCGAAGGCATATAGAGAGCATAAAATATTGTTTTGTAAGATAATGGTGTATACAGGTGTCAACAAATCAAATAGCAGGTACTTGTCATCTTTCATGGCTAACTAACTTTTAGAGCGGTTCCGAGAGTTTTTAGGACTGCACTTGCAACAAGCACTTATTGGTGACACTCCTCCCAACCATTTACTTTCCACAAACCATGGCTAACCGAATCCTCGGGTGCCCACCAACATTCACCATGGAGGAGTGTCTATTTATTTATTTATAGGATGGACTAACCAGCTCTTTAATGCAAAATAAAAGGTGGAGAAGCAGATGAAGCTGCCAATCCTTGTAAATTAATTAGCATGGAAGATGACAAATCTCACTACTACGTCCTTATGAGCTTTTCAAGTAGTGACACAAAAAGGAAATGTAACAGTTTTGAGTAGTTAGTAGATAGCACATGAAGAAATTTACTTGGAATGGTGAAAACACCACATAATAGGTAGGTATGGTGGACACAGGTGGCATGGATTTGGCTCAAGGTTTTTCATTTTTTTAGATTTATTTATTTATTGGACTGACAAGTGGGTCCCACTGTCTGTTTAGTGTCAAGCCAGCCACGTCACCTTACATGTGGGCCAGACATGTCAGAACGACGGTCTAAATCGTCTCAGCGTGCGATTTGGGTTTTCTGCGAAAATCTAAGAAAAATGTGGTAGATAAATGCGATTTTGACAACGACTGGTACCAATTGGTAAATTTGGTTAGAAATGTGGTATGTTTACGCTATTATCTCTTTGTGGCTCCATCTAGAACCTCACTTAATTTAAACCCCCGATGATAAACTGCTCTACCATTTGATAGTTTCAGTTCCCCGAGAGACGGGACACAACCAAAAGACAAGGGTACATATGCAGACAACCAAGTACTCCATTCGAGCCTCTCCAGTTTCGGAAGACAGACCAACTCAAGCCTCTCAAAGCGACACGTATTGATCTCTACAACACTGAGTTTTGAGTTTGGTGCATCTATCTTACAAGCAGTGCGACACCCAGTATCAGAATGAAAGAGGCTTAGATGTTTGAGTTGCTCGCAGCAGTCAGACAAGAGATGGTTGATGTCCAATTTGGCAAAGCATAAATTGTATGGGCAGAGCCTTGTGAGGCAACGGAGCACAGAAGGGTAGGCAGTGAAAAAACCATCTATCTCTTGGGCTCGCTGTATCATCTCTTTCTCGGTATGCTCGAGAGGGCATGTCTCGTCGTCAACGGTGAGATCCAAATCTTTCAACAAACCACCGTTGATTGCATCGCCTAGCAGTGCGCCAACATCGCACAAGAAATTATTGTTGATCAAGTACAGCTGAAGGTGCAGCCTTGAAATGGTGGATCCTTCCCGTGTTCTAGCCAAGAAACTGCAAGGTGGCTGTTGTTAACGATGTCATGGCTTGATCCATATCGTTTTCCTCGGCGGGGTCACGGCACGGACCAGACAGGAATTCCCTGACATCGATGCTGATCTCAGGCAGCAACCAAGGCAGATGCGTCCACCGCGTGGAGAGCATGCTTGTCCTTGCGGCCATACGTGAACCGAGTCTGCCCAAGTTCGACAGTAAGATATCGTCAGTCAGCATGCTAAGACGATCTTCCCCCTTTGGCTGCTGCTACAGAATAGTGGATCATTTAGTTAGTTTCTGAATAGCTAAAATAACAAACTCAGATTCTGACATTGGATACATACTCAGAATCCAATGTTTAATCAAGGATCCATATAGTTGCAGCATTTATTTAACTATAAATTCAGAGAAAACGAAGAATATAGTTGGAGTAGCTAATTGGGTCTATAATCACCATAAATTCAGAGAAAACGAAAGCTGAATTATATGGATCTATAGAGTTGCAACAGCTTAAGTCCAATGTCAGGAGTATGTATGCTTGTGGCTCCATCTAGAACCTCACTAAAGTTTAGTCAAGCATCCATATAGTTTTAGTATTAATTTATTTGCAGCCAAATTCAGTAATGCGGAGAACCTGCAACAAACTCCTCTAATAATTCAGTATTTGTAACTTAGATGCTTCCTAATAATGTTCCGTGCAGTTATAAGTTAAAGATCCATCTCGGAACAGTATTTCTGTCGACGATGATTTCATGATATCGAATGTAAAAAAAGAGTGGCCCGGATTGATGTTTCTCTTTGATTATTTGTTCTGACTGTGTGTGTATCTTTGAGGTGGAGACTGCAGAGGAATAATATATCCATGCAAGAAACTATTAATGACTAGCAAAGCCCCAAGCCGGAGTGGATCAGGATTACCTGCTGCTCCGGCGGCATGTTGCCGCCG
The DNA here is from genome assembly GCA_947311845.1 of Poa pratensis. Taxonomy (NCBI): domain Eukaryota; kingdom Viridiplantae; phylum Streptophyta; class Magnoliopsida; order Poales; family Poaceae; genus Poa; species Poa pratensis. Next base: position 102,932,034 of record CAMZMU010000020.1, read on the forward strand.
TCGTCGAGCTTGCGCGGCTCCATGGTTTGGCGGGCGGGACGTGGGCGCGGGGAGGCGGACGGTGGTCGCCGGCGGGAGGCGGCTGCGGCGCGTGGGGCGGAGGAGGAGGGGGCAGTGCGATGCGGCGGCTGGAGCAGAAAGCTGCAGGAATTTTCAGTCGGGGAAGCCAAGAAGGGGTAGCTGGATGACACGTGGGCCCTGATGGAGGGATAATAACCCGGTAGGCCCATGAAGAGGGAAACGTGATCCGCCAGGAGGGAGGCCCGGTCAGGCCAGTTCGCCCTCAGCACGGGCCGGGTTATGTTTCTGGGCCGGCATCTTGGCGGTGACCCGGCTAAGGAAGGTGATATTCTGGAAGGTACAAGAGGCGGTTCAAGAGCGGTTCAAGACTTGGAGTGCACGAAGAATAAAGGAGCTAGGATAGGACTTGGAGTTCGGGTAGAACCCGGCTCTATTGTGTACGCGGTCAGAGGGCCCGGTATCTATATAAACCGGCCCCTGAGCCATAGCTAGCAAGACTTTCATAACCCCAAGCTTTAGGCGAGAGAACCATCGAGAGACATACAAGCTTTGTAACCTAGATCGAGATCCGGCTCTGTTGTCGTAGCCGGGTTATCGAGATCGAGATTAATAATAAGATAGCAGGAAGTAGGTCTTTATCTCCAATGGAGAGGCCGAACCTGGGTAAACCTGTGTCCCCTGCAATGCTAAACAATCTCCCAGACGCCAGTGTCGCCTTGCCCAAAAACTCAAGCTACCCCAAAGTAGCATCTGCCGTGTTATCTACCCCACGACAGTTGGCGCCGTCTGTGGGAATCGCGGCCAAAGGTGTCACCATCATGGGAGAAGCAAGGAGAGGGGCCGAAAACTTTGTTTTTGGCCAGATCACAGTCAATGAGCAAGGAGAATCCATCGTCGATGATTTTGGCTGGGGGCCGGAATCTGATCTACTTGAATCAGGTGATGTTATTCCAATTGGCAAATTTAATGTTTTTGTGGGCATGATTACAACTAGATCTGCTAGTGATGGAGATTATGAATCTGTGTCAGGAGCCGCCACAATTGTTCAATCTGATGGAGAGGAATCAGTTGGCACAGCTGAAGTTGAGAGGTCCTGAACACGCTGGAGGAACGGCTGGATGACCCGGCAGAAATCCCGGGTGACGCGGTGGAACAAGCCGGGTCGGAATCAATCTTGCCCCTGTTTGAAGGCCGGTTTGGGTATGATGCAGAAGAAGAAGATGATGAGGAACAAGAGTCAAGTCCAAGCCCGGTTCGTAGGGTAGCGGTGTACACCGCGCCTTCGTCCAGCATGCAACCATCACCATCAGCTGTTGTTCCACCGGCCTTTACCCCGGGTCAACAGCAGCTGCCCCCAATTCTGGAGTTGGCAGAACAGAGAGTTGATGGAGAGCCGGCTTCGGTCTCAGAGGAAAGCGAGGGTACGGCAAGATACAGAAACAGTTTTGGGTTCCTGCATAACCGGGCCCAAGGAGAGGAAAGAAGTAACACAGCAGCTGCCCCGGCCTTGTTTAACAATGGCCTGGTCTTAGATCCATCAGCACTTACAAGGTTGGTTACTCCAGAAAACGCAGCAGTTAGAGCAATGGAATTGGATACAGCACGCCGAGCGTTGGAGCAGATGCGCAGGGACGCCGAGGCAGAGAGGCAAGAAATAGAAGCAAGAAAGAGGCAAATAGAGGATGAGGAAAATCGTCTCAATGAGATGACCAGGGCGCACCGGAGGAGGCACCAGAGCCGGCTGGCCCCTGGAGAAAACGCTATAAACCCAGCAGTACTGTTTAGGACCCCAGAAGATCCAGTTGGTGTCACCCAGGTGGCTCCAGTTGTAAGGGCAGATGTAGAACCAGATAGAGGAACAGGAGCAGCTGGGGTTGCAGTGGCAACGGCGCCGGGTCTTCTCGCTGGGGTAGCCAGGGGAAATCCGGGTCTGCCGCCCAGACACCAAGGTTTCACACGCCGGCGGGTCACTATTCAAATCCGGCGGATAACGTGTATGCAGCAACTTTGGCGCTTGATCGTATTCCATTGGGAGACACGCCAGCGGAGATTGAAGCCCGGCGTGCCATTGACATGTTACGCACTGCAGTTGTCCAGCAAACTCAGTATTCAAGGGAGAAAAGTGCATTGCATTCCACAACGTATCGTAGCAAGAGTCGCAATGGAGGTAACCCGCCATTGGCCGGGCCTGTAGCGGCACAGCAGCAAAACCCGCCCCAGCAAAATCAAAATCAAAACAATCAGCAGCATCAACCCGCCCCAGCAATTTCCATAGCTCAGCAGATAGTCAATAGATCACGCGCGGGGAGAAGTGCGGGCAATGCAAACCCGGTAGTACCTGCAGCAGGAGTACCACAAGGAGGACCGGGTCCTGCACCAGCCGCGTCTGCAAGCTCACCCGGTAATATCAATATTTCGGCAAGTTCTTCTAGTTTAGCCGGGCCAAAATGTCTTTCAGATTCCATTAGAGCAGAGCCTTTCCCTGAGAAGTTCAAGGAGCCAAGCAAGATATCCAATTATGAGCCCAGCATGGACCCGGCCAGCTGGTTGAGCAGTTATGAGATGGCAATGTGTATACGCAATGCCACAGAGAATGTTTGTGCCAAGTACATGTATTTGATGATGAGCGATGGAGCAGCGAAGTTGTGGTTTAAAAATCTACCAGAGAAGTCCATTAATTCTGGGATGAGTTGAAGGCGGTTTTCACCAAGCACTTTCAGGGTACGTGCAAGCGTTTGTTTTCCATTGAGGATCTTGATCGTTGTATACAGAAAAAAGGCGAGTCAGCACGTCATTGGATGGGCCGGGTCACGGAGATCCTGCACTCTTCATCTGGTATTGAGCCCAAGGATGCAATTTCATCAATGGAGAAAACTTGTAAGTATGCACCACTTGTCCAGAAGCTGGGTCGCATGAAGGAAGGGCACCGGGTTAAGCCGGTCACCATGGCAGAGTTGATGGATGCTTGCAATAGGCATGCAGCCACTGACAAACTCAGGATGAGCCTGAGGAGGAAAGGGGAAAGGCACGGCAAATAATGGTGGAAGGAACAATAATGGCTCAGGAAACAACAATAACAACAATCAGAATCAGCATAAGCGAGGTCATAATGATGGAAGTTCAGAGTTAGTAGCAAACACCAATACCGGGTTTCAGAGGCAAAGGATGGACGGGAACTACCAGGAAAACAGAGGTTATCAGGAAAATAGAGGTTACCAGGACAACAGGGGTTATCAGGGGAACAGTGGAAATCACAATAGTGGAGGTAGTTACCAGGGAACACGCCCAATGAGTACTGAGGAAGCTTTTAGGATGCCGTGTCCTCGCCATAGCAAGATGGGCAGACCATCCAATCATTCATTGGCACAGTGTGTGGATTTGAATAGGTGGAAAAATAATGAGGTGCAGAGAGCTCTGCAGGGAGCAAACAGAAGTGGAGGACCCGGCCAGGGTGGTAACCCGGCTGCGGGGCCTCTAACAGGAGCAAATGCGGTACCCACTGGAAACCCGGGTCAGGGTCAGAACCAGAACACGAGTAACCAAGGAGGATTTTCACAGCAGCCAAGGCAACTTGGTCAGTATCACATTTATACCAGTGGCACAACAAAAAGAGAGAGAAAGATAGTCAAAAGGGCGGTTAATACAGTGGCTGCTGGAATTCCAAGGTATTTGAGGTGGTCAGAGCATGCAATTACTTGGAGCAGAGCAGATCATCCAGAGGTGGTGGAGCACCCGGGCCTGCTTGCGCTAGTTGTTGCTCCTCAAGTTCATGGCTTCGAGTTGAAAAAGGTTTTGATGGACGGTGGCAGTAGCATCAATATTTTGTACTGGGACACGTTTGTGCGCATGGGTCTGAAGGAGTCACAGTTGCAGAAAACGTCAACAATTTTTCACGGTATAGTTCCGGGAAAATCAGCCACACCAGAGGGTAAAATTTCATTGGAGGTAGCTTTTGGCGAGTCTATCCATAACTTCAGATCAGAGTGGCTCACGTTTGAGGTGGTAAAGTTTCCAAGTCCATATCATGCATTGTTGGGAAGGCCGGCTTATGCCAAGTTCATGGCAAGGCCGTGTTATGTGTATCTCCAGTTGAAAATGCCGGGTCCCAATGGGATCATCACTGTTCATGGTAACAGGGAAATAGCAGCAGAGTGTGATGAAGGGGATGCAGCCCTGGCAGAGCAAACGTGTGCAAGAGAGGAGTTGAAAGCTTACAGATCAAATGTTGACCCACAGGATAACACGGCGCTCAAGAAGCCAATGACAGAAGATGATAGGGCAAAGTTTAAAGCAGCAAAGGACACAAAGATGGTGGATTTTGTGCCTGGGGATTCCTCCAAGCAGTTCGCCATAGGGACAAACTTAACTGACAAATAGGAAAGCGCGCTCATCGAGTTCATCCGTGAGAATCGGGATGTTTTTGCGTGGACACCTAGTGACATGCCAGGCATTCCAACTGAACTCGCTGAGCACCGTTTACATGTTGATCCCAAGGCTAGGCCGGTAAAACAAGGTTTGAGAAAAATGAATGCAGAAAGGAGAAAAGCAATTGGAGAGGAGATAGCCCGGCTTTGGAGGCCGGCTTTATCATGGAAGTGTTTCATCCAGAGTGGTTAGCTAACCCGGTTTTGGTTCTGAAAAAGAATAATGAGTGGAGGATGTGTATTGATTTCACGAGCTTGAACAAGCATTGTCCCAAGGATCCGTTCGCACTGCCGCGCATTGATCAAATTGTGGATGCGTTGCAGGTAGCGAGCTCTTGTGTTTTCTGGATGCGTATTCAGGTTATCATCAGATCAAACTTAACAAGGAAGATTGGGAGAAGACGTCGTTTATCACCCCCTTTGGTGCTTTTTGTTACAAGACCATGACTTTTGGGTTGAAGAATGCAGGAGCAACTTATCAGAGGTGTATCCAGAATTGTTTTCATGATCAGATTGGGCGCAATGTGCACGCTTATGTTGATGATGTGGTTATCAAGTCAGAAAAAGCCGGGTCATTTATTAATGACCTTGCAGAGACATTCAAGAATCTGAGAGAGTACAAGATGAAGCTTAATCCTACGAAGTGTGTGTTTGGGGTTCCAGCGGGCAAGTTACTTGGTTTCATTGTGTCAGAGCGTGGAATTGAGGCAAACCCGGAAAAAATTCGTGCAATCCAGAGTTTGAAAAGGCCAGAGGAGTTGGCTGATGTTCAGAAGCTGACAGGCTGTGTGGCTGCGTTGAGCCGGTTTATTTCCCGGCTTGGAGAAAAAGCTATTCCGTTGTATAAGCTGTTGAAGAAGACAGATAACTTTGTGTGGAATCAAGAGGCAGATGAGGCCTTTGAGGCCTTGAAGAAGCAGTTGTCAAAGCGCCAGTTTTAGCGGCGCCGGGTCCCAAGGAACCCATGCTTTTGTATGTTGCAGCCGGGCCTCAAGCTGTGAGTGCCGTGGTGGTGGTTGAGCGAAAAGAGGAAGGAAAAGAGAACCCGGTACAAAGGCCGGTCTATTATGTCAGCGAGGTCCTATCAGAAGCAAAGCAGAGATACCCACATTGGCAGAAGCTAGTGTTTGGTGTTTTCATGGCTAGTAGAAAGTTGAAGCCGTATTTTCAGGAGCATCCAATTACGGTGGTCAGTTCTATTCCCTTAGCAGATATCATCAGAAACTCCGAAGCTACAGGAAGAATTGCCAAGTGGGCAATTGAAATGGGGGATTATCACATTGATTATGTGCCTCGCACAGCTATCAAGTCTCAGGCGTTGGCAGATTTTCTTAATGATTGGACACAGTTGAATGCACCACCTCTCACCCCGAGTCTCAAATCTTGGGTTATGCATTTTGACGGGTCTAAACAAGAGCAAGGTTCAGGAGCTGGAGTGGTGTTAACTTCTCCCAAAGGTGACAAGTTGAGTTATGTTTTGCAAATTCACTTTGATTGTACCAATAATGTGGCAGAGTATGAGGCCTTGTTACATGGTTTGCGTATGGCAAAGGAGATGAACATCAAGCGTATTAAGTGCTATGGGGATTCAGATCTTGTGGCGCAGCAAGTTTCAGGAACTTGGGACAGAAAAGATGCAACTATGGCGGCTTACAGGCGAGAGGTGGATAGAGTAGCTGGGTTCTTCTCAGGCTATCAGTGGATCACATTGACCGCAGGAAAAACGATGCTGCAGATGCTTTGTCAAGACTCGGCTCACGCAGAGAGCCGGTTCCACCTAACGTTTTCTTGGACGAGCTATGGGCTCCATCAGTCAAGTCCCAGGATGAGGAAGAGTTGGTAGACCCGGATTCGCAGCTGGTGGCTGTAACCCGGGAAATTCCAGAGTGGACAGAACCGTATCTTGCATATCTTTTGAGAGGGGTTGCCCCAGCAGGAAGTCATAGCCCGGCAGATCGTGCGCGGTGCAAGGCCTATGTGGTCATAGATGGTGAGTTATATAAGAGAAGTGTTTCAGGGGTATATCAGAGATGTGTGTCTGGAAAGGAGGGCCGGCAAATTTGAAGGAAATTCACGAGGGAGATTGTGGTCATCATGCTTCAACTAGGTCCTTGGTTGCAAAAGCTTTCAGGCACGGTTTCTTTTGGCTCACAGCCCAGGCAGATGCAGAGCGCTTGGTGAATAGATGTGATGGATGTCAAAGGTATGCAAGACAGATTCATGTGCCGGCTCAGGAGTTGAGAACAATACCTTTGACTTGGCCCTTTGCAGTTTGGGGGCTTGATATGGTGGGTCCTTTCAGCATGTCTCCTTGTAAGAAAACCCACCTCCTCGTTGCCATTGACAAGTTTACCAAGTGGGTTGAGGTCATGCCTGTTACAAATTGTGAGGCGGCAACAGCAGTGAAGTTTCTGAAGCAGATCATACACAGGTTTGGGTATCCCCATAGTATTATCACAGACAATGGTACTAATATGTCCTTGGGAGAGATGGCAAAGTTTTGTGGAAACAATGGTATACGTTTGGATGTTGCTTCTGTGGCTCATCCTCAGGCCAATGGGCAAGTTGAACGAGCTAACCAGGAGTTACTCAGAGGATTGAAACCACGTCTCCGGGTCCCGTGTCTCAGAGCCGCCGGAGCGTGGGTGGAGGAATTGCCATCAGTTGTTTGGGGAATCAATACAACACCAAACAGATCCACAAAGATGACCCCTTTCTTCATGGTGTATGGGGCAGAGGCAGTTTTGCCAAGTGATATTATTCATGACTCGCCTCGCGTGGCGGCTTACGTGGAGACAGAAAATGAGAAGACCCGGCAGGATTCTGTTGACCTGCTGGAGGAGAATAGAGAGCAAGCATTGGAAAGATCAGCAATTTATCAGCAAGATTTGAGGCGGTATCACAGCCGCCGGGTTAAAACTCGCACCTTCCAGGAAGGTGATCTAGTGTTGCGATGGGTGCAGTCCAAGGAAGGGATGCACAAGTTATCTCCTCCTTGGGAAGGGCCCTTCATCATAAGCAAGAAATTGAACAATGGTTCATACTATTTGGTGGACGCTAGAGAGAAATCAGAGACAGTCAATGACTCAACACACTCTACCTTTTCTATGGAAGAGCGTGAGAGGCCGTGGAACATTGCGCAGCTGCGCCCATATTATACTTAGCATGAAAAAGATGTATCAGATGTAACACATGATGTAACAGGCAGCAGGTTTCAGACGCGCTCTTTTCCTTACCAGGGTACCTAAGGGGACTGGAAGGTTTTTAATGAGGCGGCTTGCTGACCTAACCTTTTCTATCAATAAAGTGAAGGTTGAACAGAAATTTGTCTTGTCTCAGTTATGTTTCAGTTTTATAAGCCGGTTATTTTTCTTTGTTCTATATGTATTGTGGCAGTTCTGGGTCAAGCTTGGTCCTGGGGGCTTGTCATTGAGATAGCTAAAGTTATTTCCCCAGGACCCGGCTCATAAGTATCCCCGGGTTTCAGTTTTGGTTGCAGTTGTTTAAGTTTTTTATTTTTGAGGATGCCCAGAGAGTGCGTCCCACCAGTATTTTGGATCAATGGGGTACTGAGGCATAAGCCCTTTACTTTATAAACATTGATCCAGGTCTTGGGGGCTCTTACTGCAAAAAGTCTGTAGCTGCAATCCCAAGACCCGGCTTTTATGCCACTAGTATTCTTGGTTATCTTGCTGTGTAGCTGATGTGACTCGCACTTATATGGCCTGATTGCACACCTGGAAACTCAATCAACCATGAAGCCCATTGGGACTTGGTTTGACCCTGTTTTTCTCAGAGAAGTTGCGCCAGGATATCCATGCGAAAGCCGGCTCACAGTTAAAGAAACCAAAAGGGTCATCAAAACCACAGAAGATAAGCAATTGGATATTTCATGTCATGTGATTCCACATAGTTTCACCAAAGTTTAAAACAAGTGCAAAAGCACACATCACAGGCATGGTATCAGAATAGCTAAGTTATTACAATAAGTGCCCAAGGGCCAAATGATATAAGTTTTCTAGCAGAGACACAGCATCTGCATAAGTTAAGAGCCGGCTTCTGGAGCCGGGTTAGTGGAAGGAGTTGTAGCTGGGGTGCCATCTTTGGCGCTTGCCGAGTCATCCTTGGCCGTCTCTGCTTCTGCTTCCCGGGTCTTGGGGGCTCCATCAGTGCGCCAGGTGACAAGTTGAAGGGACTGGAAGTAGTGTTCATCTTCATCTTCCACTGGTGCACGCGCTGGAGGTGGCACAGTGGGAGTTGAGGAGCTTGGCGCAGCAGAAGCACTTGGAGCAGTTTTATCACCAGCAACAGATTCCTTGTAGCTTTGTAGCAGGTCGATGCGTTGAGGCTCGTCGTCCACAATTTCTTTATTCGCCTCGTTGTAGCCATACTGGATGGTGTTAAGCTTCAGATTGTTGGCAATTTGGGTAGCCACGAACCGGGTCTGCTTCATAACCCGGCTGTAGGTCTTCCTGTCAAAAGGAGTGCCATCTGCATTGTACTCAGGAAAGCCCGATGCCAGAGGAGCCGGGTCAAGTTGGGGATAGTAAGCTTTAGCCAAAGCTAGGCTGCGCATGGCCCCGGCCCTGCATGCAGATTTCTTCAGCAGGTGAATCCAGCCAGGCATTGTGGACAAATGGCCCAGCACTTCAGTGTAAGTGCTGGGCGGGTTTTCCCAGTTTCTTGCAGCCTTGATGACCTCGCAACTCCCAAAGTATAATTGGCGGACCAGTGTATACATGCATTTGACTTTCTCAGTTGCGGTCTTGCGGATGTTGCCATCACGTGCACCTGCAAAAGGGAAACAGTGTCAGGCATAGTTTACATGCCAAGCTTGGAACAGACGAAAATTTACCGGGTTTTGAGAGTATTGTGCTTACCAACAAGGGAGGCAACCATGGCAGTAATCATCTTCTTCAGGCGGGTCAGCTCGCTGGTAGCTGTATTCAATTTCTGTTGGAGGCTGGTCAGCTGCTCTTGAAAGTTTTCTTCATGCTCTTGCATGTCCCGCTTCAAGTCTGAGTTCTCCTGAGTCAAGGCAGTTATTTTTTCTTCCAGGGCTTGAAGTTTGTTTGCCCCTTCAGCCCGGGTCTCAGTCTCAGCTTTTAAGGCTCCTTGTAGCCGGGCCACTTCTTCATTGGCTTGGTTCACATGTTCCTGTTAAAAAAAAAGTGCACAGTTTAGCCTCAAGTTACTAAGGAATTATTAGCCTGGAACTTGGGGGCTACAAAGTTTCAAAAGTTTGCAACAGACAAGTAAAGCCCCAGGTTGCCGCAAGCGTGCTAACCCGGTGCTTGGGGGCTACACGGGTGAAAGTTTTAAAATTGTTCAAGTGATTAGTCCCAGGTTGCTGTGGACAGCTAACCCGGCACTTGGGGGCTACAGTGTTGAAAAGTTTTTGTAAAGGATGTTGGCGTTTCAAGCACCAAGTTTTTCAACAAGTGATAAATTTGGAGCTTGGGGGCTAGGCAGAGTATGGTTATGCAAGAAGTAAGAAGGTAAGTAAAGTTAAAAGCACACCTGGTACCGTTTCTGAAGCAGAGAGACAAGCTCAGTCTCCAAGTTCTTATGATGAGCAAGGCGAGAAAAGTATTCCTCGCACAGAGCCGGTGTGGACATGGAGTTCAGAGTCGCCAGATCCAAAGAAGCAACCGGGTCCTTGCCCTTTGCAGAGGGATCCACCTTGATTTCTGGTGCTGTGACCTTGGCAATAGCAGTGGACACGCCAGGAGCCGGGCCTTGCTTAGACCCGGTGATCTGGACTTCTGGGTCAACTTCTTTGGTTCCAGACCCATGCCCGGGTGATTGCGCGTCTGGGCTTGGTTTTGGAGCAGCTGGCGGGCTTGGTGGTGTGGTTACACGTTCTCTGCGCCAGATTCTTCTTTTTGCTCCTCAACATGTACTTCCATTTGGGAAGGTTCAGCTGGCAGGTGGAGGAGAGCAGCTGGAGAAGATTCCGGGTCTTCCTCCACAATAGCTTTGGCACTGAAGCGAAAGAGGTGAATTTAGTTACAGAAAAGATTAAAGTGTTGAAAAATGAAAAGAAAGGAGAGTAATCCTAACCCGGTATTGATGAGGAAATCCTCGGGCGTGCTAGCCGCGTCCGAGGAAGAATCTGATAAACGAGAACGTTTAGGAACCCGGATTTTGCCAGCCAAAGGGTACTTTTTGCTGGGCGTCTTCTGGATCGATTTGGCCCAGCTTGATAAAGAACATGGAGGGATACCTGTGCTCAGTGACATGGCTTGCGAAGACCGGGTCCGCGGTTTTGTTTGCTTCAGCTTCTTTTCAAGTTCCTTTTCCTGTGTTGTATTTGAGTTTGAGATGAGTTCATCATGCAAGTTGAGGAACGAGAAAATGGCACCTTTGCAATTGCAGCCCGGGTCCTCTTTTGAGGAGTGGGTGCAGCAGTTTGTGGACCCGGCAATACGTCCGGAGCCGGGTCATTGGGGCCTGGAATGAGAAGAGCCGGGTTATCAGTAGAATTGTCCTTTTTGGGGACTTCGTTGTTAATCAGCTCGAGGAAGAGCCGGCCTACGGAGTCTGGCTCACCTTCTTCTTCTTCTTCATCTTGATCATCACTTTCTGTGTCCTCCTCAGCAGAGGACGTAGGGGTGTAATCTGCACTCCACCACTTGGGGTCCTGACAAAAAGAAGAATATCAGTAAGATAGTTTGCAAGAAATACCGGGTTACAGTTAAAGAAGTGAGTAGATGACAAGTTGTACCGTAGGAGGTTTGTTCTTGGTGCTGAAAGGGGCGAGCCCGTTCATAGCAATATCAGTCTTCTTTTCGCCAAGGAGCCTCTTGGCGTTCTTCACGATTTGGTCATCCAGCAGTGTGATTTCTGAGTAACGCATGTCGTCAGTGGTCTCTTCTGTGTATTCATGGAAGAGCCGGGTCCTGATGCTGAGGGGCTGGATGAACCAGCCGATCCAGCACTTGACCAGGTCAGTCCCCCTGAGTCCATGTGCGAGCAGGGCTTTGGCCCGGCGGAGCGTGGGCTCGAGCTTGACCCGGTCTGCGTCTGGGCGTAGCTGTTCATCTTTGCTTCGTAGGTCATGCCCGAGTTCAGAAAAGCCGGGTAACGAGCATCATCTGACTCGGGTGAAGTGTCTTTGAAATAGAAATATGTGTTTTGCCATCCCTTTGGATGGCTGGCAAGAGCAAGAGCCGGGAAATCACATTCCCTCCGGCGCTGGATCGCCACTCCACCGTAAGGGCCAAGGTTGTCTTTGCGGGATGGGTTGCAGTAGAAAAATTCTAGGAAAAGTTCAAGGCTGGGGGCTATTTGCAAGTAATCCTCGCAGAAAACTACAAAGTTGCTTATGTTGAGAATGGAGTTGGGGCCTATGTCTTGTGGCCTAAGACGTAGTATTTTAAGACCCGGCGAAAGAACAGGGAACCCGGTGGGCGGAAACCGCGCAGGACATGATCTAAGAAGGCTACCACTTCACCTTCCTTGGGGTTTGGGCGGATCTCCTCTCCAGGGGCGCGCCACTGGATCTCGTTCTGAGCCGGGAGTTCGCCCCGGTTCACGAAAGACTGAAGGGTGGTCTTGGTCGCACTGGACCTTGTCCAGTTCACTGGAGCGGCTGCGGGAGCCGCGGATCCAGATGCACCAGCAGCAGTACCAGAAGGTTTCTTTGCGAGCTTTTTGGCCGCACGGGGCCCTCCAGATTTTATCTTCTCCTTCGTCATGGATTTCAGCTCTGGAGGAGGACAGAGCGCAACAATGGCGTTATGAACCCTAGTTTGGATGCGGAAGTGAATAATGAAATACGGAGCCAATCTAGAAGAAATAAAGGTTGGAATCGGATGAGCGGAATGGATAAAAGTAAGAATCGAGGTTACCTTGGAGATTGACGAGATTGAAGAGCGCGATTGAAGATCGGAGTTCCGGCGGCTGCGGTGGCAGTGACGCGAGCGTGAGGTAGGGGATGAACGTGAGAATGGGGAAATTTACTCTGGGGGTCGTGGCCAGATATTTATAGCCACGGTGAAAACCCTAGGGGTATTGCGGTAAAAATGAGCGGATAAGATAAGCATCTTCTCCGGGAAGCCAGCGACAAACAGACAGGACAAAAGGAATATTCTTTGACTCCAGTTATGACTAGCAAGTGGTCCAGTTGAGTTGAGATTTTCGCTAAGTGTTGGGTGAGAGACCCGGAGACATATGACCTAGTATGAGAAAGCCGGGTTACGGTATGACCCGCCAAGAAGAGCTGGCCCAGTTAAGCAGAAAGATAAAATAGTGCATTATATGTATTTGTTGTTTTTGTATTTCAGGCGGTTAACCCGGCAAGCCAGGGTACCAGCATTGATCAAGGAAGCGACACAAGTTGGAAGCAAAGCATGGCAACCTGGTTACCTGGTTAACCTGGGGGCTACTGATGGAGGGATAATAACCCGGTAGGCCCATGAAGAGGGAAACGTGATCCGCCAGGAGGGAGGCCCGGTCAGGCCAGTTCGCCCTCAGCACGGGCCGGGTTATGTTTCTGGGCCGGCATCTTGGCGGTGACCCGGTTAAGGAAGGTGATATTCTGGAAGGTACAAGAGGCGGTTCAAGAGGCGGTTCAAGACTTGGAGTGCACGAAGATAAAGGAGCTAGGATAGGACTTGGAGTTCGGGTAGAACCCGGCTCTATTGTGTACGCGGTCAGAGGGCCCGGTATCTATATAAACCGGCCCCTGAGCCATGGCTAGCAAGACTTTCGCAACCCCCAAGCTTTAGGCGAGAGAACCATCGAGACATACAATCCCTGTAACCTAGATCGAGATCGGCTCTGTTGTCGTAGCCGGGTCATCGAGATCGAGATCAATAATAAGATAGCAGGAAGTAGGTCTTTATCTCCAATGGAGAGGCCGAACCTGGGTAAACCTTTGTCCCTTGCCGTGCTAAACAATCTCCCAGACGCCAGTGTCGCCTTGCCCAAAAACTTAAGCTACCCGAAAGTAACATCTGCCGTGTTATCTACCCCACGACAGGCCCCACTTTGCCGAACCAATCTTCCCCTGGCACGTATCCGTTCCGCGTTCAACTCGCCAAGGAGTCACGGGCTTGGTCTCATTCCCACCGGCGACGACTTGTCCTCCGTTGAGAACCTCAGCCTCAGCTTCAACCCAAGCATCGACAAGCTGCTCGACCGTCAGAGCTTACAAAACAACCTTCTTTTAGCTACGCAAAACACATAGATTTATGGTCCAGTTTCATAACCAGTCTTTCTGCCTAATTTCATGAGTGCACACCACAAGCTTTATTAAATTGATAACATCGTACAATCAGTCGTGAGCACAACAAAAAAGACTGAAAAGATTTCCCTCAACAACAAAAAAAAGACAACAGCTCATCAATCTCGCCAATGACAGGGACCATAACAGATCTATGGGCAGTTCTTACCTCCCACAAACGCACTAGCTCTTCGCAATCAGACGCACAAGTAATTATCCTAAAAGCCAACGCTTCAATCGTCAGGGGGTCAATTATGTCATGATAGCATCGACACCAAGCACTCTTAACCCCGTCGCCACTGGCTCTAATACAGTAGCGCCGTCAGAATTTAGCTTGACCAAGGCAAACCCGACTCATCTCTAATACAAGCTCCAATAAACTCAAGCCAAATATATAGGGGCTGAAAAAAATACTTCGTCAATGCACAGCAAGCTTAAACATGACAGAAGCAGATTTGTACCAGAGCAGTAACATGCACGATATGAACCATGCAAGGCAAAGACAACACAAGCAGTGACATGCACGATGCATCCCAGAAAAACATGGAATTCACAGCATAGAGTGCATGCGTAACATGAAAGCCAAGATGAACTCTGAAAGAACATGCATAGAAAATCTACTACGACTGGAGTACCAGGCACCAACTGTAAAACATTCATCCCAGAGATATAAGCTAAGCTAAGGGACCATTCGCATTTAACCTTCTCCCAGCGGTTCACACAGCAAAAGGTAGTACGGACTCCCTAGTTGATAAGTTTAGATGCAAATTCCACAAAGCAACTTGCAGTCTTGTTTCTTGCGCACGCGAATCCTAGAACCCAGATAGAACCATTAACAGAAACTACAGAGTTCGTTAATTCCTCTCAAAAGTACTCTTCTTCAGCGGGGACAGCCGGTGGTAACCAAGACATGGACGACAGGAAATGGCCTCACTTCTTGCCCTTGCCTGCGATGTTGAGCTGCTGGAGCCCAAGGAGCAGGTCGCTAGAGTCAAGGAACACCTTGTTGTTGGAGCTTGCGATGGTATGGGCGATCTCCCTGGCAGCTTCAATCTGTCTCAGAGCGACGAAAGCAGGGTTGTTGGCGATGGCCTGGCCTATCAGCTCTGCACTCTTAGCCTCTCCCTGTTCAGATATAAAAAGAAACATCAGTGTTTGGATGAGGTGCTCTCATAACTCAGCAAACGAAATGAACAAAATTATCAGTGATTGGGTTCAGGTGCTCTTAACTAAGCAAATGAAACATATAAAACTACTAGTGTTTGGACCAGGTGCTCTCGAACTAAACAATGAAACATGTAAAACTACTAATTGTTTGGATCAGGTGATCTCAAACTCAACAAACGAAATGTACAAAACTACAAGTGTTTGGTTCAGGTGCCCTCAAACTGAACAAAGAAACATATAAATTTACCAGTGTTTGGATCAGGTGATCTCAAACTCAACAAACAAAATGTACAGAACTACCAGTGTTTGGTTCAGGTGCTCATAAACTAAGCAATTGGAACATATAAAACTACTAGTGTTAGGCTAAAGTGCCCCTAACTCAACAAATGTAGTGAAATATATGAAGCCGTGAAGAAAAAAAACACTAGTAATATGCCTCTAGTAAACCACTATCAGCCTGATATCACAATCATTGCAAGTAGGTGAAGTCTGGAACTATGTTCAGTCGTATAATCATACCACTGAAGTCTTAAACCATGGACATACCAAATAGGTGACGTCTGCAACTATTTTAAGTCTTATGAACAACATAGCACTGAAAGCCCGACAGTAGGAACATAGCAAGTAGGTAAAGTCTAAAACTGTGTTCAGTCATATTAACAACATACCACTGGAAGTATGAATCTATCAACATAGAAATAGGTGTCACATGAAAATTATCCATCATAAACTCAACAAATGATATGCACCAAACTATCAGAGTTAGGCTCAAGTTTTCCCAAACTCCACAAATGTAATGGAACACATGAAGCTATAAAGACACAAGGAATACTGTGAACATGCCTCTAGTACATATAACTGAGACTGCAAACAGGGCAAGTAGGTTCAGCCATATGAAAACCTCTATCTAGTTTTACCTGTGCCCTGATAATTGCACTTTTCTTGTCTTGCTCAGCCTTCTCAACAATGAACTTGGCACGCTCAGCTTCCTGCGCAGCAACCTGTTTGGCTTCAATGGCATGAGTGAACTCTTTGCCGAAGCTGAGGCTGGTAATGGACACATCATCCAGAGCAATGTTGAAATTCTTGGCCCTCTCTGTCAGAATCTTCCTGATCTCCCTGCTCACAGCCTGCCAATACATAAAGAAGTCATTCAAGTATTCGAAGCAAGAAAAGCTATTTTACACTATAGCATAAAAACATGTGTAAACACAACAAACATGATGAACTGGACCAAATGGTACCTCTCTCTGTGTGATAAGCTGACTGGCATTGTATTGTGCAACCACAGCTTTGAGTGTTTCATGAATGATTGAAGGCAAAACTCTCTCATTGTAGTTCTCCCCCAGGGTCCTGTACATAGTTGGTAGTTTCTCTGGCATGGGTCGCGTAAGGACACGAAGACCAATTTTCACCTGTACAAGTTATCAAGTGGGCATTAGATATAAGAAAGGACCCTCTGTGCAAATATAAGTTTTAAGCAGAAGTGAGAAAGAAGATAGCTGCATCTACATTTGTACACACATGATCACAATAAATTCACATGGTCAGCAAGATTTAGCGTGTTTCAGTACACAGTGAATTTTCTTAATTGGCGATGGCAACATATAATGATGAAGAATGAATCTTACTTGCAACTATTGTTAACATATTAAAAGCAATTGAGTTAAAATGTGTATTAACAGGAAACAAATAATGATGAAGCAACAATATCACAAAGCATATAAGTTAAACTGCTTTACAAAGCAGTAGCCATGGATTAAAAGCAAACAAGGTTAACTGTTCCACAGAGCAGTGGACATGAGTGCTGTATGATTTCATAGATAAGCTTCAGGGGTGCATTAAACCTAAATTATTGAAACGAGAAAAAAACAAGTTCTCCAATGGCAGGTAAGCCATAACCCAGACCAAATTGGTAAACAGTCAAAACTGTCCTCCAGATTACTAAGACGACCTTGCACGCTACAATTAGAGATGAGACCCAGAAATGACACTGCCCAAACAACAAACAGGTACCAGACCACATCCATCCGTCCGTCCAAATTTCTCATCACTTGAACACACCCACCCAATCCCCGTACAATCTAAAATCGCAGACCAGCGAGTCAAAGCAGACCCCTTGGGGTTCCAAAGATTTAGCAGCACAATCGCACGTCAAGCAGTAAATCGGTGCCAGGGGAAGGATTGGGGGAAGAATAGGTTTTACCATCTGCAGATCCCTGCTCCCGGAGGTGCTCTCGACAAGGTTGGGTCGGGCGCGGACGTCGTAGATGATGGGCCTCTCCATCAGCGGGAACAAGAAGTGCGTCCCCTCGGGGTAGACCTGCGACGGGAGGCAACAACCCACGGAGATCAGACGCGGAATCCGACGGATCGAGCTGTCGCGAGGGAAGCCATGAATCCGAAGCGAGATGAGGGGGGAGGGGAGACGGGTCCGAGGGCTGACCTTGTCCTTGATGCCCTCGAGGCGGTTGAAGACGATGGCGCGGTGGCCTCCCTCGACGTTGTAGAGCGTCTTGGCGCCGGCGAACCAGACCGCGCCGCCGGCCAGCGCCAGCTTGAGCATGGTGCCCGCCCCCGACGGCGCCTTGAGCTTGTTCATCTCGCCGGAGGCGCGGGGTCGCCGGAGACGCGGGCGATTTGGGGGTTTAGCTAGGGTTTTCGCCGGAGAAAGCGGGGAGAGGCGATTTGGGCGGAGGTGGAAGAGAAGAGAGATTGGGTTGAAGGAGAAGGGTGGGGTGTTAAGTGGGTCGGGCTGGGAGATCTGGATCGTCGGATGTTGGATGGACGGCTGGGATGGGGAGGCGCGGCTCGTTTCTTTCCTCCGCTGCAAGAAAAGGAAATAGCAGCGCTGGCGGCGCTGGCTTCCGGTGCAAGATGGCCTTCGGTGCGCCTGACTCCTGGGTCCCACACTGTTATGGGTGGGAGGTTTCCCTCGCGTGACTGATCGACCTGCGTTCGGGAACTGGTGCACGACCGTTGCTTAGGGAAATTCCAACCGGCCGATGTAAATGGACACGAATTTTATCAGAACTTTTGACAATTTGGGTGGTTAACTGGACAGATGCTCAAGCCCATGTGCGAGTTTGCTACTGAATTCAAAGCAGCAACCTATTCTGTCTGTCCAACACCATTTTTTTCTAAGCATTTCATTAAAAAAGAAAATTGAGATTACATTTAAAATATACAACATATAAAGACCAAAAAACTCTAGCGCTCCACGTCGTCGTCGTCCTCTGGTGGTGGCGGTGGAGTTGCCGTCTCATTGACCGCTGGTGGGGACGATGGAGATTTCGGCACGTTCACCAGCGCCTCGACCGGAGATGCCTCCCTGTCGGAGTCCACGGGATGCAAACCACCTTACATCTGTACCCGCCAATCGCCGCTCCCATGGTATGGTATCGATGGGAGCTACCTGCTCAGGCCGCCTCAGCATCACGCGCATATTTGCGTCAGAGAGCGTGTGTCGTGGTCCTATCTACGCGGACGGCTTGCTCCGTCTCGGCCTCCTCTGTCGCGGTCGCAGCTACGTGGGTAGAGGCCATGAATCTGGCCGCCCTCTGGCCGTTCAGTTCGATGTGGGCCGCCCGCATCGTTTCCATGACAGATCCGTCCTCGTCGTCGGTGGCTACCTCCGGCCTACCGGTGGGAACAGGCGCGGTGACCCCTGCGACCTCAGCGCCGTATACTTCCTCCTCGGCGTCGAACACGCCGTTGTCGGCTTCCTCTAGTGTCATCCTCGCCTGATCCGGCAGTTGTGGCCAAGCCGGCTATGAAATCATGTCGGCACATGCCGGACTCATAAAAAAAGTTATATGCCATACAGTAACTAATATTTGTATCACATCTATATTTGCCGACATTTTTTTTTGCGAAACACAGTACAAACGCAGACACTCACATACACGTGCACACACTCACCCCTATGAACGCATATACGCACACCCTACCTCTACGAGCACCTCCGAAATACTGAGCCGGCGGGTTGAGTGTTGAGATTGACAAAGTCACCATAGGCGCCTCGCTATTGACGGGAACGTCGCCTCCCACTGAAGAATATTCCGCCTAAATGAGAAACACCAGTGTCACAGGCAAGTTCTCACATTTCGTTTTGTTTTGCAAACCCTTCGCCGCTCACAGACTAGGCCTGGGCGTATGTCGAGTCGGGCACGGATTTGGATCAGCCCTACAAAAATATGATGTTTAATTAGGAGCAAAGCCCGAACTTGAAAAAATCCCAACATTTTTACTCAATTTACAACCCCAACCTGAGCATAAACCTGGAGGCCGACCCTAGCCCGAGCAGAAATTTACAATAGTAAATAGCAGTCAACAACAACTACAGATTAGTTAATCAACACGTCAGTGGTAAACAACATCAATAAACAACAACATAATCCCTTCAAATGCTAAGTTCCCTAGATTTCTAGGCTCCTTTGCTTCCACCTCATCCTCCCCTTATTCCCTACGTGGCCGGTTTGGTGAGATAGATATGGTCGTTGGCTTGGAGTGATTTACTGCACGACTACATGACTACATGTCTGAAATTTGAGATAAAATTTCCACAAAATATATGTGCGTAGATTACATTCCCGTGATTTGTTTTGAATTTCGTCATCTATAGCTTGTTAATTTTGGACCGATGTTTGTACTATTTATAGATAAATTTTGTCAAATTCGTCGCACTCGTTCAACTGTTTGAAATTTCCTTCAATGAGTAGATCCATCTAGCCATTCCCAACAACTTTTATGTTGTAACTTTTTTATTTCGACGGACATATACATAATTTTATATTGTACGTGTATATCCGCTCCCGCCGGAAACTTCACCGCTCACGCACCTCCAACCGCTGCCTCCGCCGCCGAACTGCCGTCGCGCCAGGACGCTATTCCATTTGCCGCTCCTCATGTGCCTGTCTGGTAGACAATTTTTTTCGAGGTCACTTAGTCAAGTGACGAGAGAGTACATTAAGCACACTATATAACCAAACGTCCGTATTTGCGTCTCTCCGGATATAGACAAAAATCAATACATTCAAACGAACATAGTGCAGAATATGGCTTAGACCACGGCCACGTTTCTCCTTAGCCAGCCTCTGGCAAGTCACAGATGCAATACGTATGAGTAACGATGCGTTTGGTCATCTCATCCTTGGAACAATGATTTTGTTAACTACTAGATATGGAGTTTTGCAAAAACAAAATCATACGTATAGATTGAGACGATTGTCATTTTAGCTAGCAACTATAAGAGCTTTTTTGAAGTTGTTGTATTCGATACACCGATGATATGGGTACATGATACAAATGATACAGATTCTTACTATAAAGTATCAGTTCTAAATGGTTGGCTAAGTGGTAAACTTTGAATACATTTTCCTTTAATCGCATAATTGAGTTGCTTTCTTTCACAATATATATTTATAGTAGGATCATGATTGCTCAAGCAATTTAATTTAGTGGCAATCAATAGTTAGATTGTTAGCCCCTTCAAATGATATTAGAGAATAATAGAGATTAGCTTTCTATGTATAGCTTTGTTCTGGAAATGAATGACATCTCATTTGAATAGTTAATCCATTCAAATGATAGGAGGGGTTATCACAAAAACAAATACTAATATGGATAGGCTATCATTTTAGAATGTTTTACTTCTTTGGTTGTCCCATTTATTTTCGATTTATGTTAATTTCAGCTCCTTTTGATTATGTTCTCAATCCATTCACGTGTACTAGATTTTTTTCATGTTACAAAATAATCTGCACCGCCTTCAGCTTCGATGCCATCCAAGTCAGGTAGGTAGGTAAATAAGACAAGCAATTCATGGAGGTGACAATCCAGAAGACACTTGTTATTATGAAAAAAAAATCATTGGTATTATTATTAGCATGTTGAATCCATAGTTCCATGCGGACGTTAGAATATTATCCATTTTATTATTCTTTTTAGTTTAGTATATTAAATTGTTTTGGAAAAATTATTGCAGATGAAACTATAAACATTTCCTGATATTGTGCTACCATTTTTTGAGTAATTATTGTTCTGCACTATAATTTATGAGTTTGAAATCTTTTTTGTCATAAACTTTGTGCTGAACATTAGACTTATAGCACTCACAAGCTTGATATAATGACCGGAAATAACATAATCGGTCTATCTGTCAAACTGGAAAACAAAACAAAAAGTTAAAACGCTTCATTCAAAGGCACAAGAGCAATAAAAAGGAACAAACCAATTAATCGAAACAACAAAAGCGGGTGTGAAACGCACGCCCTTACCTTTTAGTGACAACTATAGAAGGAACAAACATAAACTATAACAGAAAACACTCAGACATCAAGCAAATATTTCATAACAAGTCCAAAGTTTCACATAGTGCATACTACATGTGTTTTCAGCTTGCACAACACGAGACAACGAGCAGATTACATAAGCATTTTGTACTTCAAGTTCATAGGTCCAAACTAAATATAACTCGGGAGGTGGAAGAGAGATTGGGTTGAAGGAAAAGGGTGGGGTGGGGTGTTAAGTGGGTCGGTATGGGTGATCTGGGCCATCGGATCTCGAACGGACGGCTGGAAAATGGGGAGATGGGTCTCGTTTCTTTCCTCCACTGCAAGAAAAGGAAATGACAGCGCTGGCGCTAGCTTCCGGTGCAAGATGGTCATTTTGTGCCCAACTAGCTGACTCCCGGGTCCCGCACCACACCTCCTTGGGTGACTGGATTGCGCCAGACGGGCTGACTCTCGGGTCCCACACGTATAATGTTGGACATTTCTCTTGCATGACTGGATTGCGCCTGCGGCTGACTCCGGGGTCCCACTCCAATACGCTTCGGTCGGTTGAGATCGGTCGATTCGAACCGGCAATAAATACGATCCAATAGCAACGAACTAGAAAATCCCCCCAGATCTCCATCCATTTTCATCCCTGTCCTTCGTCGGAAACGCCGTAACCATGCGTCTGAGCGAGGGGATGTGAACAGCAATGATAGCGAGGTACACATGCGTGCAACAACCACCATTCGAGATTTGCATGAACAATATTTTATCGATTTGGGCGCGCTTCTGGTGTTTGGTCAATTTTGTTCATATACAGCCCTCGGGTCATTGAATTATCAAGGAATCGGGAGACACAGTACGAATGCGTATGTATTTTGTTATAACTAATTTTTTTTTCATCGCGCATTGTGTGTTTTTAGTTTTTTTTGGAGATTCATTTTATTACCTTTTTATAACTCATTATTGTTATGAAGGTTAGTGTTTAATTGATAAGCCAATTGCATTAGGATAAAGTAGAAGAGATCAAAAATTAATATGGATGTAGTCACGAGTTTTAGGTTTTCTCGATGCTCTTGATCATGTATACCTTTTGGAGAAGTAGTTAATAAATAGATGCTTAGTGGTAGTGTACGTGGTACTGTCTCATGCACCATTTCTTATATTATTGCACTATTAGTCTTTGTGTCTGGCGGCTGATGATAGAAATAATGGATTGGATGAAGTAGTAACTTAAGTGAGATTTCTCAAATTGTAGTTAACCCCTCGCTAGGTGTACCGTATTAGAAGTATCACCTTCTAGTTTATATATATAGTTTACAGTCTCCTAGAAAGATCCACATGAGTTTACGATCAATACTGAAAAGCTATTCACATATGCAGTTATGTTGCATCTATGTAATACAATTATACATTTAAGATACTTGATTACTCTAGAGGAGTATACCAAAATATCTTCAAAAGTTGTTAACCAGATTCTTCCAAAAACCTTCTTGGTATTATATACATTTTGTGTTCAAAGATATATGAATAATTATATTTATTAAAACATATTCCATACAAATATAACATCACGAGTTTAGTTAGAAGTTTTTATAGAAAAGTGCAATATTTAAATATCTAAAATGTAAATATAACTACTTATAACCCAAACAAAATAATGCACATTCTGAACAAATGACCCACTTGCAACCAATTAATTTTGGTCGGATGAAAAATACCACCACAACCCGATAGTTGAGTATCTCATGAAAAGCTGATTCACATGTACTCCCCCTAAAACTACACTGCCAAAGTGTCCAAGCAAACATCCTGCACCACTCCATGAGGCACATTTTTTAAAACATCACCCATCACGTCCATCTACTTCCTTGGAGCATGCCCAATGGCAACGGATATATAGCCCCAACCTAGCTACGACCATGTAGATTCGACTTAACATGGAAGCCACTGTGGAGCAAAAGCGGATGTTTCATATGTGCCCGTGTTGCTTCTGCGAGCTCTAGTTCTTTGGGAGGAGTGAGAGTGGGCGGCGAGCTAGGTGGAGCTATTGGTTTGTCCAGGGTGTGGATTGCCGGGGTTCGGGAGAAATCCCTGTCAACTCTTGTCGGCACCGACGCGATGACGCCTGCGGGCACCACCATCCTTCTTGAAGGGCGTCGGGTGTACCCTTTTCCACTCCCCTCCGTGTATCAGGAGAAATCCTAGGATCCGTCTGGGCAACAGCGTCGTCATCGTCGCACTCCTTCTTGAAGGTGTTGCTTGGTATGCGACAATTCGGCGGCATAGGAGTGTGGAGGAATTCTCCGGAGGGCGCAACGAATGTGGGTCATCTATGCTTTCGTCGATCTGGTGTTGTTGGCATTAGTTTCTTTTTTCTTTCTTTTGTGTTTCTTCTTGGGCTTGCTTGTGTTGTTCGCCCCAGCATTATGAAGTTGTATTGGATGGTTGCTATATTAATATAGCGGGGCGCAAGCCTGTTTCGAGGAGAGTGTGGCCCAGTGAAAAAGTTGGAGAGACCGAGAGAGCCATGGATATTTGGGCTGGCTCATTTTCACCCGCGCCTCCATGCATGGTGTCGGCATTACCTAACAAAGGCGGATATCCAACAGACACGGAGGAGAAGGTTCTGCCATGACGAGCATCGATTGTGGCCTTATTAGGAAGAGCCAAATTTATGAAGGCAAGGAGCCGGAGTCGGCAGAAAAAAATCAGGTTGAAGCGAGTAGTTTTATTTGGGTGGGGAGAAGTATTGTACTGTCCATGGGGAAGTAAGCATGGGAGGGAAAGGTGAGGAGAGATAATGGGATATATACTCCCTCCGTTTTTGAATATAAAATGTTTTAGGTGTTTATGTTTACTAGGTGCGGCCAAATGAGTGAACATACACATTAAAACATGTCTAAATATATATAGATATATGTGAATTTTGAAAAAATTAAAACATCTTAATCTTATATTTAGAAACGGATGGAGTATTACCTAATAAGAAAGGAAAAAGGTGGGTCCGGTCAACAATAGCTTGCGCTAGAAAGAAAATTGCATAGTGGTCGGTTTGTTGCTGTGTTCTGGCATCGATATATGAGACCACACCATATGCATAAGCCTTACTAAACGTGCCCTTACGTATTTCCTACAACAACACTTTCCAACCAAAAAACTAAACCATTTAACCATCCTCTACCAACACGGTAAGACGGTAGCAAGATTCAAGGGAAGTGTAAAGAAGTTGTTGAGTTGACAACAATATGTAAAGAAATCTCAAGTTTACATGATAAAAACATGCATACTGAATAAAACATTAACGTACATCCATCATTCTTCAGGTTTCATATATATTCTCTAGATGTCTCACAACACAATCCCATCAATTTAGTGTAATTTGGTTTATCATCGAGAAGATATGTATCACAACACTTGTTTTGAGTAGAAATAAGTGATATTATTTTTACTTTACTTTTATGCCCCTCAAATACGGACATATTTTGAATGTTTCCAATCATATGCCGACGGAAATGAGGTGGAACCAATATGCATACATGCATTGAGAATTCATGACACCTGACTTTGCATATTGAAGAATATTAAGTGAGTACCATAGTACTCCCTCCGTTTACAATTACTTTGTGTTCTAGGTTTATTCAAAGTCAAACTTCGTCAAGTTTGACCAAATATATAGGAAAACAAATATAGTTACAATAAACTATAAACATCATCAGAATCTTCATAAGATATATTTGCATATTATATATATTTAGTATTATAAATGTTGATATTTTTTGGTATATACTTGGTCAAACTTTGAAAAGTTTGACTTTGAAAAACCCCAGAATGCGAAGTAAATAAAAATGGAGGGAGTAGGTGGGTGCATTTATTTTCTTCTGCTTTAATAGCGCGACTTTGTCAAATTTGCACCTTTTTCACATTTATGTATTTTGTTGTTTCGTATGCATGCTGAGTTGTCGACATTTGTGATAAATAAGGGGGTGTATTGATATTGACAACTATTTCTTTAGAGGAGCGTTTCAATTGTATTAAATGCATTCTCCATGTATCCTTACATCACAATCCTCATCAATATCCAGTTGATTTATTAGACGTAAAATAAGTTGGCAATGTAAAAGGTAATTCTGTAACTTCTTGGGAATATTAAACGGGTGAATCGACATCATCAACAACGTGTCATTGAAAGCTGAAAAGAATTATGAGGTTAGTTTTATCGATGGGGCAATCTTTTTTTTGGAAAGGTAAGACTTGATGGATACCTGAACTTGAGCCTATAGCTTTGTGAAATTCTATAAAGAGTCCACAACAATATACACCTTGTTAAGGCACCGGGAAATAAAATATGTAAATTTAAGAAATAAATAAATTTAAATAAGATATCAATATGGATAATTTTTTATTGTACTCATTTGACCTACAATATAGGGACCTTCGTGTGTTTTCCTTTATTTTGCACTTTTGGGTTATTCTAGTTCGCAGGGGTAAACGCAAAATGATCAAAACTAAAAGGACAAACAAGAAATTTCCCTTCCATTTAGGTGTGCATACTCAATACATAAATAAAATACTCCCTCCATTCAGATTCTACATTCTGGTTCAAAATTTGTTCGGAATTAGTCTACATCCTGACTGGGCCCCACCTCGGTAATTAGGACGGGAAAGAGTCAACACACCTTGCATGCATCGGTTTGCTTATTTCCATGCATGTACAACAGTAGTTAAGCTTTGTTTAACCAATGGGTGCTTTGTTTCTTGTGAGACCACAATTGTGATGCTTTTCTTGTGAGACCACAATTGTGATGCATGGTGGGTTTGCAAAAGTAATACTAATAAATGATAGCTAATTTGTCTGAATTTTTTAAAAATATAGACTAAATCAGAATTGAGGGAGTATCCAGCAAACCTTTAATTAGATGGCAACACTTGTCCCACACGTATAGTGTAGGTGGCACTCATGCAGAACCAATTAATACCACCTATAGGTCTTCGGCTATAAATAAGCCATGGAGAGGTTTGGAAATACCCCCAAAACATTTCATTATTATCAAGAAACGAGGAGAAGCTCAGAAGAGGAGACTTCGATGGAAGGAACTTCTATGCACCATGGTAAGTTTTACTATTTCTATTACATGTCAGGTTTATTCTTACAATTGAGTCGATTCATATTGAACTTCATCTAGAAATCTTGTGTCAAGCTCCAAAGTAATTCATATCAGATCTTCTTATATATAAAACCCTTACCTACTAAACTAGTATCCTACTAGTAGGTAAATCACAGCCTTTAAGCAGTACAGATCTATTAAATGTAGCATGTAATATATACACACCATTCTTCAATTTGCACATACATATTCAAGACTACCCCCATCATAATCTCATCAGTATCAATATCAATACATCCCCTCTTTAAGATGAAGAAATCAAATAGTCTCCTCTTCTGGTGCAGTTGTGTCTATACTCGAGAAAATATGTTTCACAATACTTTTTTGGGTGGAATTTTTGATATTATGTTTGCTTTATGCCCCTCATACTAAGGGTAAATTTTTAATGTTCCTAACCATATGCCGACACAAATGGGGTGGAACAAATATTCATGCATGCATTGGAATTAATTCCGGGTGATTTTGCATATTGGAGAATATTAACTGAGTACCAAAATAGGTGGGTGGATTTATTTTATTCTCCTTTAATAGAGGTGACCATTGTTTGTGCAATCGATTTCCATAAATAATATCTGAATTTCAAGCATGTGTATATGCGCAGGTAGTAATTGTACCTATCCAGCTAGTGCAGAGAATAAGTTTGGTGGAACAACATTATATGTTTGTAGACAAGCCTACAACCAGTTTGTGACACATTAGCTGCTCACATGATCAAAACTAAGAAAACTTGTTAATTTACAACGCTGGCTTTTAGACTATCTAACTGTTGTATTGCCAATATGGACACATACCATTGGTCTGTTGCGGGTCTTTGCTGATTCATCCTATGTTTATGCAGTTTCTCTTGTAACCATGATATTATTAGAGATGTAGCACTATTAGTACGGAGTTAATGGTGGATGCTCCTTGTAGTTTCTCTTGACATGCTTGTAGACGGTATGCCAAGTCTGAAACATATAGTGGCACTGTAAATTGTATCTTCCAGAAAATTTCTTGGTTATTTCACCGCCTGAATCTGGGCAGCCAAGTTTTGTTTGTCCTAATTTATTAACATCTGCAATATATGAGATCAAATTCATGCATTGCCTCAGCTATTTGATGCATCCCACCTCAGCCAGCTAAGAGTTTATCATTGGCGCTTAGTTAAAATTTGATAGTTAGCTATATTTGGCATCTTGGATGCTTTTTATATCATGCAAAATATACCTGAGGTTCTTCTTTATGTATATTTGCTGGTGATGTTCTCAAACACCTTGCCATGACCAAGCCAGTGAGCTAATTACTTGGAAGCATTCTGTGTCTTTAGTTCATTTAATCAGATTTGATGGATGGTTAAGGTGATCAGTAGTATCCTTTCATTCTTCTTGTCTCATTTTCCCAATCAAATAAAAACAGCATGGTGGTTGAAACCAACTCGCTGCAAATGTTCAGAACGTTGAATGTGGTTGGTACCGTACATTGTTGATCTTCCACGAAACGGTTTTTTTCTAATTTTAAATGGTGCGTGAAACAAACTTCTGTTTTTTCCTTCAGACTGGCTCCAGCACTGCAATGAATGACCTCATAAGTAGTACTGTACTTCTTGGCAGGATGTCAGCCACCTCCTTAAACTTCATTCTTCTTGTCTGATTCTCCCAATGAAATAAGAACACTCAAGCTTAGATGGTGGCACTGTCCAATACACATGTTTGTGCATTGGATTCCTATAAATAATATCAGACGGTATGCCAAGTCTGAAACATATGTAGCGGCACTGTAAATTGTGTCTTCCAGAAATTTTCTTGGTTATTTCCTAGTAAGTTGCATTTTAAATTTTCACCGCCTGAATCTGGGCAGCCATTTTTCTTTCTCTTAGTAACTTGAGGAGAGCAATGCCGATCGAACCGGAGGAGGCCATGTCGAGAGTACAAGATACTACTGTCCTGTGTTACTTTGTGATGAACAGGGAACTACTGGACTCCCTTATTATATAGGCTGGCGCGTTGTACAGAGCAGAGTGTCTCCTTCTCGTCGGCTGTAACATGTACTAGAGATTTGATCTTTCATTTATTTATTTTCGTGGAACGTACTGATTTGTCAGATGCAAGACTCCTCTGTCACGAAACTTCTAGCTTTGCATGGTGGTTGTTGAAACAAACTCTGCACTCTCTCTTCGGCTGTAAGCCTGTAACATGTAGATATTTCATTTTTTTGGGGGTGTAATGTACTGATTTGATCGGATGCAAGGCTCCTCTCTCACACAAAACTTCCAGTTTTGCATGGTGGTTGAAAGAAACTGTATTTATAATTGCACACGCACGCAAGGCAGCTACGAAGCTTACTATTTTTTGTGCAGCGTGAAAGCTCAGAATCTCGTTGCATGTGGTAATCTGCCACAAAACCGTTTGTTCTACTTTTATATGGTTGTTGAAACAAACTGCGCAAATGTGTTCACGATTCACAATGCACACACACGCAATGCAGTTTAATAACCTAAACCAAAGGAGACAAGGTAGTTACGAAGCTTATATATTACTCGGTGATGATGCCGTGGCAAAGAAGACCCAATTGTGTGTACATCAAATACTAGCTAAACATGCCAGTACTGATCATGGACGATTCGTGTACGTTCCAAACGAAACAGTTCATGTACACTTCTCATTCATAGGGGCAAACACACTCAGCCCTATCATCACTACAGAAAACCAGTTATTTCCGACGGCCAAAAACCGTCGGCAAAAGATCAATAACCGTCGGCATATAAGTATGCCGACGGCTGCCGGTCGGCATAGAGGACCTAGACCGTCGGCAAACTAGAGCCGTCGGTATACAACAGTTTGCCGACGGTTATATTGAGCCGTCGGCGTGAAAAAGTTGTCGGAAATAAGTAACAGACGGTGAAGTTTGACAGCGTCGGCTTAGTTGGCCGTCGGCATACGCACACACGTGTAAAAATCTGGAGCAATCAAGACGGCCTAAACACTGTCTTTGCCGACGGCAAACATTTTTACGAGAACAAAAAAAACCATAATTTCATAAAGTCAGTTTACAGGCAAACATTTTACCAGGACCAAAAACAAATCATGGAAACAAATAGGCAGAGAGTGACCACTAGTACAGAACAGGGAGAGAAACCATGACACCGGTGGCAACACCAGCAGTGTAAGTTTCAGGTTGCCGGCATAGTCAAGTGGCTCCAGGACACCGGAGCAGCAATGGCATGGTGTCGCCCGTCCGTTGAGAGGTGTTGGAGCACGCCTCGCCAGATGCAATCCCTCCGGAAGGCCATCACCCTGCACAACACATACAAATATAATCTTTACAGTCTGCTTTCTCACATGAGCTCAGATATGAAGCAAATGTGTTGGCATACGCTATTAATTAACCACACGAGCAGAGTTGGAGGGAGTAATATTACCACTTGATGGTGGTGCATGTCCATCCAGGGGCACCTCGACCAAAGGTAGTCCACAGTTACACAAGAAGAAATTTCGCCATAGACCACGATCTTCCACCGAGACCGTGGTCTATAGCGGTTTTTGGCCACAAAATTTCGCCTTTTTTGTGGGCGATGGTAGCAACGACCACGGATTCTCAAAGACATGGTCTATGGCACCTATAGCCCACGATCTTTCTGAATTTTCATGGTTGAAAGCTGTTTTTGGGGTTATGAGGCACCTATCGCCCACGATCTTCCTGAAATTTCGTGATTAGAATCTACGTTTCTCGATGAGTCTCTTGCTTGCAAGTCTCTATACCTTACTATTTATTTCTTCTATCGGTGGTTTCTTCGACCCAAATTTCGTTCCAAGAGCAAATATGGGTCATGCATTCTAATGGAGGGGTTGCAACGTCTGCCTGTGAGAAGACGATAGGCTTCAGACTCAAGCGACCAAGTAACCCACTACCGCAAGCAAATTAATCTTATGAAACATTTGTTTTGTTCTCTACACCAGCCCGAGCAGTTTTAGATGTACGCATTGCTGCCTATTGCACAAAGGAGGTCACCAGTAGTTGAACCTTTGAAGCATCAAACATCCAGACTGATAAGGAGGTCCCCACATTTTTTTCGAGTTTTTCCTCATTAGAACTAAAATGTGGGGAAATAGTTCAATATTTTTTTTGCAATTTAAGATTTTCCAATATTACAAATCTCGATCTATTTTCCCCACATTTATCTCAAATGTTTCAGTGAACTGCAAAATTTTGATTTTTTTTCTAGAATACACCCTCGAATGATGTTTTAGCTTTTATATAAAAGGTGTGCCAAGGGGCGAGATGATTACAACGCCACCATGGCTAAAACCACACTGCAATAGGGGTGACAACTCAAAGGTTGAATGGTTTGAGAGATTAAAAAAAGAAATCTTGTGAGAGAAAAAAGGGCTAGCATGGATCTTGATGCATCTATGTAGCTATAGATGTACCTGAGTGCCTGCTCAGAAAAATTGCTCTAGGAAAATCAACTCCCAATAACAAAAAGTTTATAGTCCGTATGCCAAGAGAGAGCCAATAAGGGACCCACATGGAAGTTAATTTGTACCTTACCATTGCTTCTCTCGATACATTTTGAACTACTAGTATAGTAGTATGCCTACGCATTTCGGGGTGTGCAACTGAATCATGAGTTCATCACACACAAAAAAACTTCATGTACGCAGTCTAATCGCCGAGCAACACAATGGAGCATCTCAGTATCTCACGCAAGAGGAACCTTCGTGTGTTGAGCACGCTGCAGCTTCCCTATATATTGCGCCCACCACCGCGCCGAATGATCACCACTCCATCAGCTCTCCAACGCTGCAACGCAAGCAATGGCAACACTCCTCTCCCTCCTCCTGCTCGCCCTCATCACCACCCCCGGCTCTTCCACCGCCGCTCCTCCGCCGCCCACCTCCACCCCCGGCTGTTCCACCGCCGCTCCTCCGTCACCCACCTCCACCCCCGGCTCTTCCACCGCCGCTCCTCCGCCACCCACCTCCACCCCCGGCTTTTCCACCGCCGCTCCTCCGTCACTCACCTCCACCCCCGGCTCTTCCACCGCCGCTCCTCCGCCACCCATCTCCACCCCCGGCTCTTCCACCGCCGCTCCTCCGCCACCCACCTCCACTCGCTCCTACGTCGCCGCCACTACTCCGCCGGTCGCCGTCCGCGACGCCTCGGCCCCAGCGCGTACGACGAAGTGGAAGAGTCAGTGCTGCGCTCCCTTCTGCTGCGGAGAGTGCTGCAAGGTGGCCACCTCCGCACGCTCCTACGTCGCCGCCACTACTCCGCCGGTCGCCGTCCGCGACGCCTCGGCCCCAGCGCGTACGACGAAGTGGAAGAGTCGGTGCTGCGCTCCCTTCTGCTGCGGAGAGTGCTGCAAGGTCGCCTTTACCGCCATGGCTCCTCCGCCGCTGCCCGGCTCTGCTTCCTCCGCCGGGGCGACTCCTCCGCTCGCGGTCTCCGCTTCCTCGGCTGCGACGGCAGCGGCAGGGGCCGTCACCGGCATCTCCACCTCCGCCGACTGAGGAGTGAGGACTGACTCGAAGACTCGTCTGCTCTTATGGTTTGTCTCGAGTGACAAGTACTGCACTGTGTTCCTTTATAATCTGAGCCTATGTTCTTGGAATATAAGACCAATCTAATCTGAACTCTTTCGAACATCTCGATGCTGTTGGAGTCTCTGGTGTATTATGATTGCGTGGAATAAGAAAACATTCAAACTGACGAACTCTGTTCTTAAGAACTCGCAGAACGGTTTTTAAAAGAGAATTCGATCAGTTACTAGTAAATCTAATCGCACCTTTTGGGCCAGCAATATTTACGGTCCTACAGACGAGTCTGAGCGCGGCGATTTTTGTGCGTGAAGAAATTCACGAAATTCAGTTACGTTCCACAATCGATAGGTTCAGGGCATGGATCAGATAGGAAATCCTTGACGTCGATGGTGAGTTCAGGCAGCAACCAAGGGAGGTGCCTCCACCGTGACGAGAGCGCACTTGTCTTTACAGCCATGCATGAACTGACTCTCCCCAAGATAGACAGTAGAATATCATCCATCAGCATGCTGAGCCTATCTTCCTCTTCCTTGGGTCGCAGCAGAATGATAGATCCATTTAGTTGCTGAACGATCAAATTCACAAATTCAGAATTTATAACATATAATTCAGTTATGCTCGATGTGGTCCGTATAGTTTTTCTGAAGGGCGATCCATTTTGTTACACTAGATTTAAGTAAATTCAGAGGATTTGTATCTGAATCAGTAGTTCAGACAATTAGTAATTAGGTTCATAGAATCAAAAGTTGGAACAGTTTTAATGTCGTCATTGATCCATTTAGCTGCAGCATTTTGTTCAAGTTGAGACTTTCATAATAATGATTGCGGAACAAAGATAGAGTTATGCAAGAAAAAGTGGTAAGAATAATGTATCCAGCTCAAGTGTTCAGTTGCATGTTCAAAAAAAGTGTTCAGTTGGCTTATTCTGCAACACTAAAACATGCTTGAGTGACATAGCAGAAAATTATTACTTATGAATCTAGTGTTGAATGTGCACCTGATCTGAGCATAATTAAGCCGATTACTTGTGAATCTAGTGTTGACATGTGCACCTGATCTTAGCATAGGTATGAATCTACTGCGAGTAACTGCGGGCGAACCGACTACAGATTAGCAAGCGCCCGGTGGGGGAGCGTGGGTGGGTTACCTTGTGCGGATGAGGCGTTGTCGCTGCCATCATCGTCGAGACTAGAATATCATCTGCCGGCAGGCCGAGCCTATCTTCCTCGTCCTTTGATCGCTGCAGAATTATGGATAACTTAATTCACTAGTTCAGAATGTATAACTTACAGTATAATTTAGTCATGCTATGGATCCATTTAGTTGAGAACTGAGTGCTAGCTCAGTGGCAGGGGCAGCTGAGTGTGCGCCCAGCTGACACGGGTTCTAGTCCCAGCTGCGCGTGCTCGAGAAAATCGAGTCCCATCTGTGTGTGCTCGAATAAACCAGGTATCTCACCTACCTACCAACGTATGACCAAGGGAGGAATCATTCCCCCGGTGGCAACGTTTTTGGATCCATTTAGTTACAGTAGTTTTAACTAGGGAGAATTTGTAACCGAGTTCAGTAGTTCAGGCAATGAGTGACCAATTCACTTATTCAGAGTTTGTAATAACAATTTTATTATCTTGGATCCATTAAGTTACAGATTTTCTTCGAGACGAACAAAGATAGAGTTATAC
Organism: Poa pratensis; assembly: GCA_947311845.1. NCBI lineage: Eukaryota > Viridiplantae > Streptophyta > Magnoliopsida > Poales > Poaceae > Poa > Poa pratensis. The sequence continues at coordinate 102,965,522 of CAMZMU010000020.1, forward strand.
TACAAGAAACAGTGGCATATGACCATATGTATCCGGTGTGCCAGGCGCAAATAATCTTAGGGCATCTCATTAAAGACAAATATTAGGGCAACTAAACCACATTGTTATTGTGAAAATAGTCTCGAATCTACCACGAGTAATTGTGGCCGGATCGAGTAAGAACGGATGGATTACCTTGTGCGTCGTCATTGGTTAGCGCGCGGGCGTGGGCCTGGAGGAGGATCGCGCGCGTGGCTCTACGGTTTGGTGGGGGCGGAACCCGTGTCGCGAGGATGGAGGCAGGACGCACGCGGTAGCCGCTGCACGACCGGGACGCAGCGGCGGCGGCGCGTGGGCGGAGGAGGGCAGGGTGTGATGGTGGAAGAGCCAAGGCGAGCGGAGTCGGATGACACGTGGGCCGCCTATAGGGCCTATTGCCCAAACGATTTTTTATTTTTTTTGGAAGGGTCGACTGGACTCAATTTGGGGAGCTCCTATTCAATACCCTAAGCACTTGTTAAACATAGTTTTGCCCAGTACCACGTGTTATGGGCCTGGCACATTAGTTGGGTTCCATTTTAGTTGTTTTTTTAGTATGAGTAAAATTTTGAAATAAAAAAAAGCTCCCAGATTTTCAAAATGGTCATCATTTAAAAAAAAAATCAAGCATTTCAAAAATGGTTCATGATTTCGAAAATGGTTCATGAATTTGAAAATAGTTCATGCATTAATTATTTTTCAGAATATTAAAAAGTTCATGAATTTGAAAAATGGTTTGCAAATTTAAAAAATGTTCATGATTTCGAAAATGGTTCGTGAATTTGAAAACAGTTCATGAATTCAAAAATTCTTGAATTTCAAAAAAGGTCATGAATTTTTAAAATGGTTCACGAATTTGGAAAAAATGTTCACGAACCATTTTTAAAATCTGAACATTTTTTAAGTTTGAACAATTTTCAAATCATGAACCATTTTTAAATCTGACCATTTTTAAAATTTTAGCATTTTATCAAAATTATGAACCATTTTCAAAATCTGGGAATTTTAAAAAAGGCAAAAACCAGAAGAACCATTCAGAAAACCGAAATAGGAAAAAAACACCAGAAAAAATAGTTGCTAAACCGTTCAGGAAAATCTATATGGGCCAGTCCAACAAGAGCGATCTGTGGATTGTTTAGTGTGGGAGAAATGCTGCTAACCATTGCAACGGGCGTAGAATAGGATTTCCCCACAATTTGTTCCATCTTCGGTCTTCAGCTCGCGAGCGGGCCACATCGGCCACGGAGCTGGAGCGGTCGGCCCTCCAGCCCAGCACGCAACGACAATGCACCTGCAAAGCAGCCTATCTTAGTTACTCGAAAAACTGTGGAGAATACAACTGTTCAATCATACCTTACCAGCTTTTGCACTTAAATCGGAACGGAGGGAGTATGCAAAATCACATGTTGATTTGAAGTGTCTCAGAGAAGTGTCCATACGACAAAGCTTCGTTTGTTCTTTTGTTTTGTGGATAATAAAGATTAAATGACACCTACTGGCGGGATTTTATCGATAACACAATTATTATGTGCATGTTCTGCTTTGTTCTCATGAGTGATCAATTGTATTCCTAAATAGACGCCAACTCAGCACAATCGTCCATACTCATCATCAGTTTGATAATAATTTGTCATAAAACAAGGAAACCAACATGTGGTTGCATAGTTAATAGGCTGAGGCAGACTATTTTTTCAGTTGTAGGCAACATTTTCATGGATAGCGAGGCGTTTGTGATGACTTCAGATGTTCATAAGGGTAGAGTTTATGTGGATTGGTGTATGTGCATATATGTAAGCGTGTGTGTATCTCTCTTGTAGCTCCTTGTAGCAATAACAACAAGCTGAAAAGTATTGCAATAACAACAAGCTCGTCTCTCTTGTAGCTCCTTGCAACTTCTTTATATATGAACGTGCAAGTGTATCTCTACGGCCGTCGCCAATGTCCTTGACAAGATTTGCCCCCCGATGATAACTTTGCTAACTATAGAGGATTGGTAGATCGAGTAATTTTACTTGACCGGTTTTTGTGGATCGTTGTAGGTTGCCTGAAATAGGAGAAGTTAACGGTGGTGATAGATTTGAACGGATGGGGGTAAGCAAACTCAGACATCGAGGGTACGTGGCGTCGTTGAACATCATACAAAACTGGCGGCTGGGTGGAAGGGGGGGGGGGGGGGGTCATGATCAACGTGCCCTACATGTTCACATGAGCGTAAAAGATTATGTACCCACTCATCAATGACAAGACTAAGAAGAAGTTTGCATTCGTCGCAAACAAGGACCTTGATGCCACGCTCTGTGATCCCATCGCCAAATCCCAGCTTCTCGAGGAGTATGGCGGCAAGCTCAAGCTATATAGCTTGTTGTAACTTTCTTATTTCACAAAGGGAAAACAATGATGGCTCATATGTGCCCCCTTATACATGTTTTGATGAGACAATCCAACATGATTTCAGATAGATTTCATATGAAATCTTAGTATAACTTGCAACTTGTATACGAAAATGAGAGAGGCATCAATGGATCCGAGGATCCAAAGTGAACATCATATACACGCATCCTTTTGATCCGTTCAACACGCACTCGATCTTTTTCCAAAATGTAAGGACTATACATGCGGTCCAAAGTCAAATATTTTAAAAGTTACAAAGTTTATGAAAAAAACATATGTTATATACCAAATAAATTCAATTTAAAAAGATATCCGACGAGGCGAATACGGGAAGCAGGCAGGCCTTTTGTCATGAGCTAAGAAGTGCGGGTGGTGCAGAGCACTCAGAGTGGTAGGCATGTGCCACTGTTTCGCCAAGGATGACTGAAGCGGCCAAGGACAGCGCGAAAAGAACTTAATATATATAACTAGTGTTCGCCATCATAAAAAGTGGCAATAAGCTACGGATCGTAGGTGGAATTGGCCATATATAACTCATAAGTAATGCGCAACGAGGTCGCCATTGTTTTGTTGAATTGGCTGATGACATTGCCGAGCCCCAGTAACCATGCAGTACACATGAATGCCCAAAGCAGATGTACAACAAGTTCAATGGTGTTCAACTGAGCAGAGAACAATGGAAACGACTACAGTATAAAAGAAGAGGGCTAGGTGTTGATTTGACCTAATACCTGACCCACAACCATGGTGGCTTATTCTTGACTAGAGTCAAAGGAAGGAAAGCAGGACTCGAGCCGTCTGGCACAGGTCGGTCTAGGATCTTTTTAGTTTCAGTATGGTTCAAGTTTTCGCACGATTGGGGATTTCTAGGAGTCTAGGACTACCACAATGTCAATCATTTCCTTAGTAGAATAACAACACTAGTCCACATGAGAAACACAAACCATGTTGTGCAATTTCGGCCTAATCACCACCCCCGGCTCTTCCACCCCCGCTCCTCGGCCACCCATCTCCACCCCCGGCTCTTCACAAATCTCTTTGACACATTCTTGGCAGACAACTAGTTTCAGTAAGTACGGTTGCATGTATGTCTCACCCGCTCCACTCTTCCGTTCCATTCTTGGCTGAGCCTTCGCCGTCGACAGCTAGCTGCACTGATCCTTGATGCGCTGCAGGTGGAACTGCATCTGAACCGGCGACTGCTCCTCTACTGCCAGTCATAAGTCGATCAACAAATTTCGGATCGATTCGCTCAAAGTCAAAAAGGAACCAATAAAACACCATGTCGTCAAGATCTTCCTATTCAACCACTCATGTGGCAAGTTTTGTACCATAAGTGTATGGTGTTGAATGTATAGTTCAATTTTTTCTGGTGCAAAGTAGAATTTACGTTTTTTGCGAAAAGGTATACTGATATATTAATAATCAGTTCCGTCAAACAAATATTAATAATCATTAGCAGACGTACTTTGTGTGTAATGTAATATCTTTTTCATTGATGCCAATATGAGTTGATATTGATGCATATGATCAATGGCGAGTGCAATGTTGATTACCATGATTACAATCCAATATCTTGATCCGCTAACAGCTATTTCACTTTTTGTATTCAATCTAGTGCAAGAAAACTATGCCAAACAATGATAATTAGTGAATGAGCGGGCAACCCTCAACCTGAACTCCTGGTTGGGTAGGACATGTGGCTAGAGGGCAATGATCAGAGACGTCCGAACCCCACCAGTTGACGCCATTGATGCCTCTCATCTGAAGAAGCACCATCATCAGGAACGCCATTGCAGCAGTGCCGGTGTCCATGGCGACAGAGAAGAGTATGCTGTACTTTGCCCACCATTCTTTGCGTCTCCGGAAGATGACATAGTTAAAAATAAATCCCACCACAAACCAAGACACGTAGTTAACTGCTCTCGCTGGAAGCATGTGAGCACCTGGCATGAAGAGAACAGGCACAAGGATGAGCTTGATCCACTTCTTCTCGGGGAACCGACGAGCAAGGAGCCACACAGGTATCGGTGCAATGAGGCCGATCAAGAAGAACCAAGTCAGCTTTGAGTATACACACGTCAAAAACATTCGCTTTGGTCCAATAAGACCCCATACAACCATATCGTTGTAAAGCATCTTGCTGTGGGGGCATACCCATGGACTTCCTCTAGGCAACAGCTCTAGGCGGCACAAATCCTCGACGGTGGAAAATAACCACCATGTCACTGCAAAGTCTGAGCTCGTCGCCACGAATGAACCAACGAGCTGTCCGTATGTACATATTTAGTCAAATTTGAGTAATATACCAAGCAATGAAATGAAAAGCACAAAACATTGCTGGATCAAAAGTAAAAATGACTTCCATATTTAGATGACCGACCACTTTCTCTATTGACTACTGTCTAGCCTAGCTGTAGTTTTAGCGGTCGTCAGGGAAAAATGGCATGCGAGCAACTCAGGTAGTACTGCCTGCCTAGACCATCTGGCATCTCTTCTTCTTATCCCGTTACTACTTTGGAGCTTTTGGTCTGAACTAGGTGGCTAGCCTGTTGGGGCGCCAAGTTCGGCTTCAAGCTTTGTCAGATCGTGAGGACGGATGAAGCATGCATACACTATTACACTCGTGAGTAGATAACCATTTTCACATGTATAAGACTAGACCGACGAGGCAGGATCCTCATGGCATTTCATTAAAGGAGAATGGTTCAGCGTCACCGAAATTGTGTGTAGGAGTACTTAAACTCGGTTGGGTGGGAAGGTATCAACCCCTTCCACCACTTGGTTGTGCCTTAATTAGTCTGCCATTTTTACATGCATGTTCTCTACATGACAGTAGTACACGACATGTGCAGCATAATGATCACAATTGGGGTTTAGTAAACATTCAAATAATATATTGAGAATGGAAAACCCGACATTCCCCTATCTCGAACTATGAACTTGGCTGCAAATAAAGCTCACACTTCTACTATGCTTATGCACATAGGCTCAGTAAGGGCTCTTAACTAATCGCAACTCACAAGATACTGGGTAGGTATCATCGATCAGGGAATAAAGTGTATGAAAACTGGCACCTATGCATAATCAGGCAAACGATTTAACAAAAGTAAAATGCGAAAGTAGATAAACTTTATGTTTTCTTTTTTTTTGTTAATTACCAGAGCAAAGAACATTTCTCTCGGAGGAATCTTCATATAAACTCCAAGCTTGAAGGTTGAAAGAATACCGAGAGTAGATTCAATACACAATGCATTGTACAAATAAAAAACCATGTTGGCCAATGGTCGTCCAGGGTACAAGTATCCAATGACGATATGTGCAAATAGACGAACGGATGGCTCCTACGAAACAAAAAAACACATCAAAATATTGCAAGAAGTCAAAACATAGATTAAATGGCAGAGTTGTCACCGTAACTATTCAAAGTAGAAAATTTCAAAAGTGAATTTTTTTTATTATGAGTAAATATTCACTAATCATTAGTGTTGTGCTATTATGCACGCAAGTGCGAATAAGTTACACTACGGGAGAGCAGAGCTTTGCCGTGTGTCTGGCTCTTTGCCGTGTGCTGGATGTCGGGCACACGGCAAAGATTTCTTTGCCGTGTGTCGACACACGGCAAAGAAAAGCACACGACAAAGACAGAAAAAACACACGGCAAAGTGAGGCACACGGTAAAGATTAATCAAAACACACGGCAAAGTAAAGCACACGGCAAAGAGAAGAGAGCAAACGGAAACGCAAACGGCGGAGTCAAAGCAAAGCACACGGCAAAGCAAAACACACGGCAAAGATATTTTTCAAAATAGAAAAATATCCCCATATTTGGCGTAGTGTGTGATAAAGTCCCCATATTTGGCACATAGGTGTGTTTTGGTATGGGCAGCAATGTTACCGAAATGAGTTTTTTCAAATTATTTATATAAATATTATTTTTTAATTTTTAAGTGCCGAAAATAACTTTTTTTTAAAGCAAGTACACAAAATATGGTGCAAAATAGAAACCATCTAATTTCACACAAATTAGTCCACATTCGATGTACACAAGAATTATTCTCTGTAATAGTCACTGCTAAATAATCAAAGACAATAAGAAAATACAAAACAAAAACAAAAGACCAAAACAAATCTTTGCCGTGTGCAACACACGGCAAAGAATCTACGCATTCTGATTGGCCAGATAAGTCTCTCGCGGATCACAACTCTAACCCGTTGGCTGATTCATCTGCATGATCCAACGGCTCGCAGAATCTCAAAGAAAGCACACAATCCATGTATTCGTGTTTTGATTGGTCGAGGCCAGCTGAAGGCATATATTTTTACTCGTTCGATCCCCTTCCTTATCCTCAACTCTATCCTCTAGCCCCATCAAAAAAAAAACTCTATCCTCTAGCTCACGCAGCTCTCATCCTGTCGCTCACGCTGCTCCTCTCCTCTGCCGACCTAGACCGCGTCGCCGCCGGCTGCCTTCCACCACTGCTCTCCGCCCGCGCCATCTCCGCCTTCCCCGAAGCCAGAGTCATCGCCTCCCAGGTTGTCTCCTTCTCTTTCACCAGCGCCGGCGCCGCCGTCCCGACGCCTTCCAGCGACGCCTAACTCTGCCTCCTCGCCTAGGACGGGCGCGAGGAGGAGGAGGCGGTTCTTGCCGTCAAGACATCGTGCTCAGATATTTCCTGCGGGCCGGCTTCTTCTCCGGCAGTGGCGGCGGCGGCTTCTTCTCCGAGGCGGCGGCGGCGGCTTCTTCTCCGGCCGCGCGGCGGCAGGGTGGCTTCTTCTCCGGCGGCACGGCGGCGGGGTGGCTTCTTCTCCGGCGGCGCGGCGGCGGCTCCTTCTCGGAGGCGGCTTCGTCTCCGGCAGCGCGGCGCCGGGGTTCCTCGACATCGTGGTCTGCCGTGGAAGGAGGATTCTGGCCGTCGGTGCCCGCTGCTCTGCCGTGGACATCGGGACGAGGGGATTTTTTTTTGATGAAATCATTCCTCTTTGCCGTGTGTAACCTGCGGGACCCACTTGCCAGACGAGCGCCGTCTCCGTCCGTCGTCGTCGTCAAGTTGCGGTGGGGGCCACCTGGAGCTCTTTCCCGTGCAATTCTCCCCGTGTGCTCTTTGCCGTGTGCAACACACGGCGAAGGCTTTGCCGTGTGTTTTTGGGCCTTTACCGTGTGCTTTTGGCACACGGCAAAGTGCAGCTCTCCCGTAGTGTTACTACACCTGCCCCATTTTTAATCGCTGCACTGGACTTTCGGTTTGATCTTTTTATTACATAGGAAGTCGACAAGATCATAAGGGAATGTATATCAAAAGTATTTTGATGTTGACATGACGTAACATTTTGCAAGTAAAACAAGACTGTAAAACCTATATATATGGACATGATTTTCTGATGTTGACATGACATATATTTGAGTCAATACGAGCGTAATATTTGTACACTAAACAAAAACTCTGATGTAATAAAAACCTAGGGTGCAAAATAAGCTAATCAGAACTCATGAGCACAATAGCTTTATACTAATATGATTTTATTTTATTTGATAAGACCGATCCCAATGATACTTTGCTTCAAGATTCATTTATTATCTTCCTGACATAAAACAAGTTGAAACTGTATATAAATGTAGTAAAAACTCCTTGCTAAAAATCCCTCCGTTCAATATTAGTTGTTGCTGAAACACATGTATCTAGACGTACTGAATACATATGTTTCAATAACAACTAATATGGAATGGAGAAAGTATATGATTCCATTTTATTTCTGGTACGTATATTCCCTTAGGATGACATCTTCCTGTATTAGAAGAAAAAATGCATGAGGCGTGCTAGCGTTTGCCATGCGACGTCATTTGTTACCAAGTGTGAAAGAGATTTCCTGATGTGATCGCAAGAGATTGAGAGTTCAGAAAGATACCTGGCAAACAGTGGCACGAAGTGCTGCTAATGGGGGCACTAACAGAAGTACAAGAAAGCATGCAAAATAACTCCCCAGTAAGGAAGCTGAAGTTCATTTCCAAACCCTTCACATGTAAACAATGCCAGACCTATCATTGATATTGTAAGAAGAATAAACCACCACAATGGAATGCTTCTATATTTGTTCATCATTTGCACATGAACATCACGATTTGCTCTGCCCTCAATTGATTGGTTTATTTGATTCCAAAATGACCTACACACATAAAAAATTTGGCTCAGGGAAAATATATTTTACCTCCTATATTGTAAGAAAAATTCATGATAAACTATGGTTTAGCCACTGCATGTTAAATATGGGTAAATAAAATTCCAGAAAATTAACGTAATGGTTAGCATAGTATCATAAACTAGCAATATATGATGCTAGCATAAAACTGGACAAAAATCAAAATCGAGTATAGGAACCAGGAACATACAACACTAGTATAGAATGATACTAAGGACACCCCGTTATGATGGCACCAAGAGCTTATGTTGCCAAGGGTTTCTCCCCGCTCGGCGGCTGAAGAGACACGTGGGCAGGCTTGACTGTTTTTGTACTTGGTTAACTATAGTGCTCGGGCCAGATTCCAACTATTCATTTATGTACGGCAAATCAAATATGTTTACATATATTGGAACTATAGTAACATATATTGGAACTCAAATGAATTATGCACAACTCTAGATTGAATTATGCTTAACTTTTGTACCATCGTGGCTATAGTATATTGGAACTAAAATGAACTATGCACTACTCAAGATTGAAAATACACCCATCTAGCACACCACATATCCTAGTTGTTAAAAGTTTCATATATAGCTATAAGTAACCAAAAAATGCAATATATGTACGTAATATATAGTAACATAGTAATGGGTGGTGGTACCTATTTGCATGCTCAAATGGAAGGTTAACCTTTTCAAACGAACACAGTAAGTATAATGTGGAATAAAACACAAAAATGAAGTATTGAAACTATGCAAATTAAAAACATTATTTTAATCATAGGGAATTTAATAAATTATATACAAAAGGAAATCATGCATGTTTATTTTCTTACCTGGCATGAGAAAGTACAATACTAGTAAGAGATGCTGCTAGAGCTGCAAATTCAAATCCAATAGAGCAGGCCCGCGTAATACTCAAGTACAACTCTGAATAACTTTTATACCCTTCTTGCTTAAACTGAAAATTAGTTCCATCCAAAACCCTGGACATGTTATATCTACCTCCGTAGACATCATATACTTCCGAACTGATAATAGGAAAGTTCTTCGCCTTAAATGAATTCGTCCAGTAAGCAATAGGGATGACAACATACATGAATATCATAAATCCAACCATTGTATTGGCAATGGCAAAGAAAGGGAAGTAAATAGGGTTTCCCGTGAAGCTGGTTGCTGTTGACCAATCAAGGCCAAATGAACCAATCCCAAAACCGCTAAAGCCAGAGCCAAGTTGTTGTGCAATGATAGACTTTTTCCAAATTAGGCAGACTAACGACACTGTACTAACAGAGGGGAAGAAGTAGCCCGGAACGATGTAGTACGAAAAACTAATGACGAAAACCATGAAGAAAAACTGGATTCTTGATAACCCTGGATTTGATTTTTCATCCTTCTCGTGAAATGCCCTACAGTTTAGTCAATATGACAAAGGTATTAGGACACAATGCGAACACATGACTAAACAAATAGCCCAATTTAATGTTATTACAAACCTGAACATTGTTACATCCGATAGTACTTCGGGCCACCACATCTCTGAGCGGTTCACAAAGAACTTGATGAAGAAACCAACAAATCCAAACGCAATGTTCTATGGAAATATCAGAAATTATGTAAGAAAGTATTAGTCTATTAGACAAGACATAAACTAAACATGATCTTTTCTTGCTGGTCCCTTATCTTTTTGGAAATGTCGATAACTGAAGATATGGAAACAGGGTACTTCATTCAGGATTTTAAATGGATTCCTATAAATAAAATCCTACGATAGATAGTCCAAAACTTTCGAAGGAAGTTTGGTGCTTACATTTGTCGTTAGTAGAAGCAAAAAGAACGCTACCGGATGAATAGATATCCTGAAATAGGCCCTTGTGGCAGCCAAAATATTTGTTGCTGGAGGCGTTCCTAGTCCAGAAGTGAAGATCATCGTACTCAGTATATGTTCCTTTATGCTGAAGGGCCCTGGATTTAGGGAAAGCTTAATTCTGGTCCCTGGAACCCTCATGACGTTGGTTGGCAGTACATGTGCCATGAGCTTCCCGATAGAGTAGCACAATATTGTAACTGCAAAATCTGGGATATCAACTGGGTTCTGTCTAAAGCCAGTCAATACACTCACTAAAGACATGATGATGCAGCCAATTATCCCAATGACCCATACTCTGAATGTCAGTGTAGGGAGTGTTGGATCATCTGTTGTGGGTACAGTCAACCTGACTTGCTCTATCGGAGATTGGTCTTCATAAATTTCAAAAGATCAAGCATGGAAAATACATTAGCAACACAGGCATAATCGCAGCTTACAAAGGCATATACACAACTTCATAAAGTTTAAAAAGATCATCCGCCTAAATCGAAACTATGTACACTAAGTAGTGTGACCAGTCTCTACAGACTGTTGTAGTCGGCATTTACATGTGTGTTGGTCCAAAGAAAAACACTGTTAGCGTATATGGTAAAAAATATTTGACCTCTCAAGGAAAAAATAGAGACTCATTTTAATGATTGATGGAAAAAGATCTTACAAATTATTTGTATGTACCGAACAAGAATGAAAACTGACAAGGTTGCACAACTCATAAGTATTAATCGTTAGTCCCGTGTGAATTCAGGCAGTGCCAAAGAAGCACAATGTCTAGGTGCAATCTGATTATCTGATGGATTTTGAAAGAGCTCCACTCTATAGCCTTTTTCGGTCACTCGACCAACGTATACAATCTTATTACTATCGCTCGTGTGTAAAAAACATGCATGGCTTTGGGCTGTCCTTTTTTTGCTATTCAGAATACCTCGTGATTAGCATATTTGAGGACTTCGGTGCAAAAATAAATAAAAGATATTGGGCACTAATATTCTCTATACCATGGTTCCGAAAAATTGCGAACTATAGTAACGCAAACGTGCAAATCAAGGAAACAATGCATCAAGATATACCTTCTCGGATAATTCATTAATCCAATAATGCCCGTGTTAAAATACAAGTACTACCGTGTGTCCTAACTCAAATAATGTTTGAACAAATTTATAGAAACCAATATCAATATCTATGACACCATAAGAACAATCCCAAATACTGAAAAGCCTGATTTACCTTTTTCATTGCCAACTTAGATTGTGTCTCATAAATTGTTGATTTTGATTAGATAATAATGGAAGAGATATGGACATGTATTACTTCCTTCGTTCCGGTTTATATGGATTACTAGACCGTCCACGGCGACAAAGGCGTGTAGGGATTGGTTGAGAGAGAAAAAAACGACCAGAAATATTAGCCAATAGAGCAACGCAGTTTAATTCCGTGATTAGGCCAATTAATGCATGGTTCACTAAATCATCACCTTTGATTGGCTCATTCCAAGGAGAAAGAGGGCCAGCACATCGATTAATTAGGTCAATTAATGATTACATGCCTTATTCCTGGCTAGTTTTGGACCATACTATAGATTACATGCCTTTTTAGGAGCCCAGAATACCGATACAGACGGAGTAGTACAATTGAGGTGTTTGTCTAAAAGAAATATTATCCAATATCTTATCATAAATCTCAACAACCTAATATGCAGACATATCAAGGAAATAAATAAATGTGTGAAAAAAGGTTCCAAATTGACCTGGTCGCCTATATTAAAGGAGAATAAAATAAATTCACCCAGCTATTTTGGTATTCAGTTAATATTCTCCAATATGCAAAATCACCCGGAATTAATTCCAGTGCATGCATGTTTGTTTCACCCCATTTGCGTTGGCATATGGTTGGGAACATAAAAAATTTGCCCTTATTATGAGGGGCATAAAAGTAAATTAGCAACCATAATATCGCAACAATTCCACCCAAAATTATAGTGAACCATATTTTATCAAGTATAGACATAACTCAATTTCAAAAAAAAAAGTATAGACATAACTCCACCAGAAGAGGAGACTAGTTGATTTCTTCATCTCAAAGAGGGGGAGTACGTAGTAGAGATACCAGTTTAGTAAGTAAGGTTTTTTTAAGAAGAACTGATATCAATTACTTTGGAGCTTGACACAGGATTTCTAGATGAAGTTCAAGATTTGTAGATGAAGTTCAATATGAGTCCGCTCAACTGTAAGAATAAACCTGACACGTAATAGAAATAGTAAAACTTACCATGGTGCATAGAAGTTCCTTCCATCGAAGTCTCCTCTTCTGAGCTTCTCCTTTTCGTTCTTCGCTTCTTGATAATGAAATTTTCTGGGGTATTTCCAAACCTCTCCATGGCTTATTTATATCCGAAGACCCATAGGTGTGGCATTAATTGGTTTTGCATCAGTGCCACCTACACTATACCTATGGGACAAGTGTTACACACGAAAAAACAAAATACACAGATATGAAAAAGGCATTTATCACAGATGTTGACAACTCAGCATGTACAAGAAACAACAAAATACATAAATATGAAAAATGTGCACATTTGACAGAGTTGCCCTATTAAAGCAAAAAAAAAAGAATGCATCCACCTACTAATAAAGGCTGGACGCGGCTCGAACTTGTGTCTTGGAGCTTGAGGCGAACGAAGCAACCACTGGGCTAGCTCTGTTTTTGTGGTATTGTACTGATATGAATTTATAAGATGTGATTTTCGCGTTTGCTTCACACACTCAGAGTCTCAGAGAGCAGCGGATGGGCGTGTCGCGTATGGTGGCGGCGCTCGTCCCTAACCTAGCTGCCGCTCAGGCGATCAGGAAGCGATGCCCTTGTTCCACCAAACTCCACCGGCGAAAGAGCTGGGCCCCACTCCTTCCGCTTGCCGCTCCGGCGGCAGGAGGGAGGGGGACCCCGTTTTTGCATGGTAGTTAGGGTTAGGAATATGGTTCGTCGTTGGGGTGGTGGGAGCGGCGTCCGGGCAAATAAATTTGTCTCAACTCTACTCCCACACCGGCGTTGTCCTTCATGGCAGCGTCTCGGAGTTGGTGGCATTGTGTGCTTGCCGATCTTTCAGATCGGTTGCTATAGGGTCCATGGATGTTGTCGGCGAGGCAGCGGCGGCGACTCCATCAGATGGGTTTTTCCTCCTGTTCTGTCCCCGTTGCTACGGCGTTGTCTCTGGCGCCATGGTGGAGCAGAGAGGATTCGTCCAGGAGTATGTGCAGACAGTGGTCTGCACTGGTGACAGCTGGAAGATGGTGCATCTTGTGCTGGGTTCGTGGTTGGAGGCTGACGGTTCTGGTTCCCTTCTTTGACGTCGTCGTGCGGGGGTGCCAGTGCTAAAGTTCGATGTCGTGTTTGGGGTCATGCTACCCCGGTCTGATTCTTTCAACGACAATGGCAAACTACTTTGGAGGTCCGAAAAGCTGATGATCAGCGATGGAGCCGTGTCGAGCTCGGGTGAAGAGGTGATATGTCTATTTTTTCTTTGGTGGCTGCTACGGTGGTGCCGAAGAAGATGGATAGGCGTTGGTTTGTCACATAGGTTTATCCTATCTTTCCTGATCTGTAAGATCGATGTGTACGTATTTTGTAGCTCGTCTTTTATTTATCAATGAGAATCGTATTACCATGAAAAAAAAAGCAGCAGATGGAGCAAAACATACATAAACATAAGGCACCCAGGATTTCCAGCGTTTTTTGACTCACTAACAATAGAAATTGAACACCAAATCATTCGAATTTAATTATAAGAAAATAATAACATGAAATTGAACTATTGATGAACCCATTTTCATAAAAAACTTGATAATTTAATCACATTTATAAACCAAAAAAATACATGCAATCGTCTACATCTCCGGCTTCTTCTTCCTGTCTATGACCATGGCGTGAGTGGCTAGGAGACCGGAACGGAATCGAGTTGGTCGCAGGCCAGGGCGGAGCAATCGGCTGGAGTAGTGGGACCGGAGAACCACTGGAGGGTGGTGGGGTGGGGGCGAGGCATGGCCGGCGGCGTCGCGTTCTTTGCCTGCTTTGCTCGCTGCCTCTGTGTTCGTGTTCGGTGGATGGGATCGCACAAAACGATGTCTCCTTCGCTCCTACTCCCTCCGTATCAAAATATAAGACTTTCTAACCTTTGCATGCATACATGTATGTAGACATGATTTAGTGCAAGATTCTAGAAAGTTTTATATTTTGATACAGAGGGAGTAAGAAACATGCTTTTCGGGCTGGACCGAGCCGATCAAGGCTCGGCCCGAGCTAGCTGCGGTCCAGAATTCCCAGCTCTCGGCTCGATCCAAACTGCCGGCGGGCCGAGCCTAACTCGGGCCGAGCCTGCAAAAGCCCGAGCCAAGCGTCTAGGCATACCTACTATGGTACTCACTTAATATTCTTCAATAGGGAAAGTCAGGTGGCATGAATTCTCAGTGCATGTATGCATATTGGTTCCACACCTCTAGTGGGTAGTGGGAGTATCCAAAACAATGAAATCAACATGGACATAATTATTATTAATCATGCTAAGAACATCATTTATCCTACCCATAGGTTTCTTCATGGTAGAATCAGCACAATGAACACTCAAGTGACAATCATCTAGTGGTGCTAAATTAAGAATATCATATAACTTTTCAGGCATAACCGAAACACTAGCACCATGCACCATGGGTATTATTTTTACCAAACCCTTACCCTATTGATTAATACCCACTGGGTATGCGGGTGATGGGTACCCATTACCAACCGTACAAGAGAGATGAGCTTATTGTTTTGCAATTTCCTTTTGAGAAATACAATACAAATACGCAGACACTAACATATATGCACATACACTCATCCACACACCCGACCCCTATGCATACGGACTGAACCGTGACTTGAAATTGGAAGTCTTCACAAACACCTTGCTACCGAGGGAAACGTTGCCTACAACTGAAAAGATACCTGTCTCAGCCTATTAACCATGCAACCACATGTTGGTTTCCTTGTCTCATGAGAACAAGGCAGAGCATGCACATAATAATTGTGTTATGGATAAAATTCCGCCACTAGGTTTCATTTAATCTTTATTAACCACAAAACGCTAGAACAAGCGAAGCTTTGTGGTATGGACACTTCTCCCACACACATCAAATCGACATGTGATTTTGCATAGCTAAAAGAGGCTGCTTCGCAGGTGAATTGTCGTTGCGTGCTGGGCTGGAGGGCCGACCGGTCCGGCTAGCCGAGTTGGCCCCGCTCGCGAGCTGAACACCGAAGAAGGAACAAAAAGAAAAACAATCGTCCGACTCCGCTTGCCCCGTCTCGTCTTCTCCGGCTCTCCCACGCCGCCGCCGCATCGCGCCTTGCCCTCTTCCGCCCACGCGCTGCCGCCGCTGCGTCCCGGTCGTTCGGCGACTACCGCGTGCGTGCTTCCTCCCTCCTTACGATCCTCCTCCAGGCCCACGCCCGCGCGCTCACCAATGACGCCGCACAAGGTAATCCACCCGTTCTTACTCGATCCGCCCACAATTACTCGTAGTGGATTCGAAACTATGTTCACAATGACAGTGTGGCTTAGTTACCCTAAGATTTTTCTTTGAGATGCCCTAAGATTATTTGCGCCTGGCACACCGGGTACATATGCCACTCAGCCACTGTATAACTCTATCTTTGTTCGTCTCGAAGAAAAGCTGTAGCTAAATGGATCCAAGATAATAAAATTATCATTGCATACTCTGAATAACTGAAATTGGTCACTCAACTACTGAACTCGGATACAAATTCTCCCTTGTTAAAACTACTGTAACGAAATGGATCCATAGCTTGAGTAAAATATATAAGTTATACATTCTGAATTAATGAATTTAGTTATCAATGCCTCGTCCGCACAAGGTAGCCCACCCACTCCCCTACCCAGGCACTTGCTAATCCTTAATCGGTTCGGCCAAGCACACTGCCCTAAGTTTTTAAGATGCCATACGATTAGTTGCACCAGGCACACTGGATACATACATATAGATCGTTCCGCTGTTTCTTTTATCACTCTCTCTATTTCGCATTCGTCAATATTGCAAAAGGTCTCATCTCAAAGAAAAAGCTGTAGCTAAATGGATCCAAGATAATAAAATTATTACAGATTCTTAATTGGTAAACTTGGTTACTAATCGTCTGTACTAGTGAAATCAGTTAAAAATTCCCTGAATCTAGTTGAAACTAATGTAACTAAATGGGTCCATAGCATGACTAAAGTATAAGTCGTACATTCTGAGTTAGTGGATTTAGTTATCCAGTGATTAAATGGATCCAGAATTCTGCAGCGATCAAAGGATGAGGAAGGTGATATTCTACCATCGGCGATGGCAGTGACAATGTCTCCTCCACGCAAGGTAACCCACCCTCTCCCCCGCAGGCGCTATCTAATCCTTGATCGGTTCCGCCACAGTTACTCGCGGTAGATTCAAACCTATGTTCGTAACAAATCGGCTTAGTTGCGCTGAGATCAGGTGTACATGCCAACACTGGATTCCCATGTAAGAGTTTTTCGTTGCGTCACCCAGAGCATCTATTAGTGTTGCACAATAATACAACTGAACACGCTAGATACATATAATTTGTGCCACTGTTTCTTTTATAACTCGATCCTTTTTTCCACATTCAATTTAATATTATAAAGTCTTAACTCAGAACAAAACGTTGTGGCCAACTGGATCCATGCCTAAATTTTAAAATTATTGCAAATTCTGAAGCAGTGAACTTTGCTATTAATTGTCCGAACTACTGAATTCAGATATAAATTTTCTGAATTTAATTTTGAATACTGTAACTAAACGACTACAGAACACAACTAGAATGTTCACATGTTATAAATTCTGAATTATTGAGTTTAGTTGTTCTGTTACTAAATGGATGCATCATTCTGCAGCGACCAAAGGAGGAGGAAGATAGGCTCAGCATGCTGATGGATGATATTCTACTGTCTATCTTGGGGAGAGTCAGTTCACGTATGGCTGTAAGGACAAGTGCGCTCTCGACACGGTGGAGGCACCTCCCTTGGTTGCTGCCTGAACTCACCATTGATGTCAAGGATTTCCTATCTGGTCCATGCCCTGAACCTATCAAGGCCAGTGATATGGAGGAAGCTATGACGTCTTTAACCAAAGCCACCAGGAGCTTCTTGGCTAGTGAACAGAGAGAATCCAGCGTCTCAAGTCTGGATCTTAGGCTCTACCTGATCAACACGTTCCTGAGGGAAGTTGGAGCACTGGTAGGTGACGCGATCGACAGTGGTCTCTTGAAAGATTTTGATCTTGCCGTTCTTGATGAGACAGATCCTCGTGACTGTAGTGACGAGAATATGCTACAGCGTGCCAAAGAAATAGATGGGTTTTTCAGTGCGTACCCAAGTCTGCCACACTGCCTCACACGACTCTTTCTACAGAATGTGAACTTTGAAAAAGTGGACATGCATCATATCCTGTTTGACTGTTGCAAGCAACTGGAGCATCTAAGCCTCTATCAGTGTGATACTGGTTTATGGTCTCTGTTCAAGATTGATGCACCAAACTCAAAACTTAGTGAGCTGGAACTCATCAAGTGTCGCTTTGGGAGACTTGAGGTGGTCTGTCTTCCGAAATTGGAGAAGCTCAGCTGGGATACTTGGGTATCTTGGTCTGTCCCCTTAGCTTTTGGTCTTGTCCCTTCTCTTGGGGAGTTAGAACTTTCGTGCCGTGCAATATCTGCTCAACACGAATTTGAGTTAAGCGAGCTGCTGCACAGGACCACAAGCATACATACTCTCACATTGGATTTTCAAGGAGAAAATGTAAGTTGTAGTTTATTTCTCAGAGTGGTCACATTTTTTTGTATCTGTTTTGTTGTCAGACCTATCAGAGTTACATCATAGGAAATAATCATAGCTGTAAAATCTTTGGTAACCTCATCTTTCTGCTTGCGAATTATTCATTCTTATTTGTGTATCATTTGATCAGCTTTGGATACTACCTGAAATGAAGCAACTCAGCACAGCTTTCAATAAGCTAAGGAAGCTTTATCTGCGTGGTATTTTTGTCGAATTTGACATTTTGTGGACGTTAGCCTTTCTTGCAGCCGCACCTTCTATCGAGATGCTACAGATTGAGGTGATGCAGTTGTCCCCTTTTTCCTCAATTGTGTCTTATTTCTTTTCTTCTCCACATTTAGAGCTTTTGTTTTTCTCGCAAGTTTTGCAGGTTTGGGAACATCCATGTGATGTGGACGATGACCGAGAGGGTTCGTCCTTCTCTGAAAGAAGGACTCCTCATTGGGAGATGGACTTTCACGGCTCCAAGAACTTGCCTTTGAAAGAGCTAGAATTCATTGGCTTTAAATCTCTAGAACACCAGTTTACATTTATAAGATCCGTGCTGCAGCGATCTCCCAACTTGCAGAAGATAGTTCTGAAAGGAGAGGAACAATGTGACTACTGCGCCGCCTTTAATGTACCATCAAAATTCCCGAAGAAGGATGAGCAAGAAATGGTTGCCGGGCGAATTAGAGATGGCATATTCTCGACGCAAATTATTTTTGATGAATAAGTTGTAATGAGGCATTGTATCTCAGGCCAAATAATTATTTATTTGTAATTTGCAACATATTTTTTTGGCATTATTATTTCTGAGTATAACGATAGCCTGTAAGGACAGGATTCAGTATTAAACTGTAATAACATCATAATTATTTCTGAGTATTATTAATTTGCTTTCGCCGCAAATTCAGTATTAAGTTGTAACATCATTTTTATTTCTGGATAAATCTACTGGTTAAAGGGCAGGACCTGTACTTTACTGCTCAAGGTGCCCTGAAAATCCAATATTATGCAACTTTTAATACTGTATTTGTGATGCATGTGCCATGAACCACAAGTAACCTTGTTTACTCTGCAGCAGTGCAAAATTCTCCTCGGAAAACATTTTCTATTGGAGATGAACAATGATGTGTGTTCATCTGCTGTTCTTGATGAATCGCAGGCCTACAAATGCAGTAGGATGGCGGGGGATGTGATTGCTGGAGGAACAGGGACGGGGAGCACCAACGATGCAGACTTGCCTTCTTGGCCAATGTGCCTGAGCCTGAAGAAACTTCAGGGAGGCTATAACATTTCTCATTTTTTGCTTGTAGGCACACCTCGCTAAAAACTTGAGAGAGCTTGTTAGGAAGCACGGCGATGATGAAGTTGTAGCGAAGGACTGACAAAACACAAGGGCTGATAAAGATATGCTGCCAAACTCTGGTTGTGATCCAGGATTGGGAGCATGGTCTGAGCTCCATCTTCATCGAGGTGCAAACTGACCAAGTGAGCATACAATTTCGACCTAATTTCAGTTTACAAGCACATTCATATACAGTTCAGTTATCTGAAAAAATACACCTTATTAGAATTAAAATAATACATTGGTGTTCTAACACCGATTGGTATGTAATTCACATTTATTTTCTGACATCATCAGACAGAGTACATCTTGACGGTAACGCCCGATACAACGTTCCATGTGTTAGGGCATCTCCAGCCGTTCGGCCCCCCCAGGTTTCGATCCGGCGCCTTTTTGTCTTAGCGCCGGCCGTCTCCAAAACCTGGGGGGGGGGGGGGGGGGGGGGCGAACTCACCAGCCGTTCGGCGGCCCAGGAAACGCCACAGTTCATATCATTTGAAACGCCTTCTTCCCGCCCCAAAATATAGCCCGAGTTCGGCGATCACGGCAGCCACAGTTGGGCAATATTACAAAAAACGCCACAGTTGGGCGATCAAATAGTCTCGATCAAGCCACAGTCGGGCGATCCATGGCCACATGCGGCGTTCTGCTGATGCACAGATCAGATAGAGGCCGGCGACGGCACAGCAGTGTCGGCGGTGTCCAGGTCGATCGGCGTGGTGGTCGGAGCCGGCGCAGAGCTCGGGGCAGCAGTGTCGGCGGCGTCCAGGTCGATCTGCGCCGTGGACGGAGGCTGGGCAGGCGGTGTCTCGGCTGGACTGGCCGAGCTCGTCTCGGTCGTCTCCGTCGGGGTGCCGTACGTGTTGTCTGTCGGGGTGTCGTAGGTAGTGTCCGACGGAGCCGTGCTGATGTCGCTGAGGATGTGCCGGCGCTGCGCCATGTACCATGTCCTCAGCTCGGGGTCCATCGCGTCCGGATCGGCCCCCGTGAGGAAGGCGAGGTCGTGGTTCCTCTTCTTCGCCACGGTGCCGGTCCTGAGGAGCTCGATCTTGACCTTGGAGTTGGCCATGAGCGCCGACCACCTCTTCGCGTTGATGTCCTCCCTCTTGCCGGCGTTGGCCTTTGCGTCGGCGAGACAGGCCTGGATGGACGCCTGGAGCATTGCCGCTGCCGGCTCGGCGTCCCTCGCCGCCTTGGCTTTCTTGTGACCCATCGGTGGACGGCCATCAGACGCACCAGCAACCGCCGCGCCCGGGACGTACTCCTTGCCCTTGGCAAGCCCACGGCGTGTCTCCGCCCACTTCTCGCACCCCTCGATGACGACGAAGACGTGGAGGTACTTGAAGTCGGTCTTCTCGTCCTCCTTGTATGCCTCGAGCATCCGGACGATCTACATGGCGGCAGGACCGGCACAAATGAGCTACACGGCGGCGCAAAGAAAGGAATCACGGCGGAAATTCTCACCTCCATCTCGCGGTTGGCGCCGCTCTTCGGCCTGTGCGTCACCTCCTCTTGTATGCCGTGCCACTTGTTGCAGGCGGCCTGGATGTTCTGCCAATGGTTGGCCATGGCCTTCTGGCCGCGATTGATGACGCAAGAGGCGTAGTCGGGGTCGATCATCCGGCGCTCGTCGTACTCCGTCTTGATGCGCTTCCAATAGTTGTCCAGGGCCTGGTTCGCGCCGATGATCGAGTCGCAGCTGATCACCTTCCATGACTCGGCGAGCAGGATATCCTCCCTGCACGTCCACTTGATGCGCGGCTCGACGGGCGGCTTCGGCGCCGTCTTGGTCGGCCCCTTCCTGGGACGGCGGCCTCCTCCGCCATCATTGGCCGGGTCCTCTTCTTCCTGCGTAGGCGCCGTCGCGTCTCCTTCTTCCGCCTCCGCCTCCGCCTCCGCATCCTCTATGCCGGCGCCAGACGCACCTTGACCGTAATCCCCGCCGCCCTGCGAGAAGAACTCCACACCGCCCTGCGAGAGGAAGCCCGGGCACGCCGCCGCCGCCACCGAGCCGGTGGTGATGATCTCCTCCATGAAGGGGCCGGTATCTTGGCCCAACAGGGACTGCGCGGCGAAGGGGAGGGAACGGCGCAGCGATGGCGAAGTTGCGTAGCCCGGGGAGCCGACATACATCATCGGCGCATGGTGGGGGAAGGTGGTGTTGGGGTTGAAGCCACCATGGTCAGCGTCGGCGTACCCGGGGGAGTACTGGGGGGCGCGATCCAGCGTGGCGACGGCGAGGCGACGGAGTTCTGGCTCCAGCCGGCGAACTGCGAAGGACGAGGAGAGAAGCCCGCGACCCTGCGCTTGGCCGGCGCCGGAGTTGGCAGCTCCTCCAGCTCCTCCACCTCTTCTTCCTCGTCGACGGCCTGGGCCTCGGCCTCCGCCGCCAGGTGCGCGGACAGCTCCCTCTGCCGCTGCGCCTTCTCCCTCGTCCGGCGCTGAAGGTTCTCTTGTTTCAGGCGCGCCTCCTCGGCGATCCAGGCGGCGTTGCTCATGCCCGGCGGCTTCTCCTTCGGCGCCCTCGGCTTCCGCGGCTTCTTGCCGATCATAGAGGCGCCGACCATGGAGGCGGAGGAGGAGGTGGCAACGGCGACGGCGCGGGGGCCTGTGAATCGGGCGGGAGCCATGGCGGCCAGATCTGTGCAAATGGCGGGAACGGGGCGGGGGAGAGGTATATGTGGGGGGAAAAATGGAGGGAAGGGCCAAATTATGGAGGGAAATCGCATTCCCTCGCCGACAAGCCTGGCCCGCGGACGCCTTTTGCCCCCCAGGCCGAACCCAGCAGCTGGGTTTGGGCTGGGTTCGCCGGCGCGAAACGGCGCTAAATCGACTTCTGGGGGGCCGGCTGGTGGATTTTCGTTACCGCCGGCGCTAAAAAGGCCTCCTGGGGGGCTCGGGGGAGGGGGGGGGGGGGGACGGCTGGAGATGGCCTTAAAATAGAGACTATGAGATCAGTACAATGTCCAAACCCCATCGGGCGTGCCCCAGAACGCGTCGGCCGGAGAAGCGTAGAGATCAGGCGACGACGTGTAGGCGGCCGCCAACCCCCACAGGGCGTCCTCCAGGTCGTCGTCGAGGCACGGCAGAGGCATGTACGTCGACAGAAGCTCGTACCGTCCTCCGTCGGTTGGATCCCACGTCTTTTATCCGAACGGCGAGATGCGCTCGTTAAACTCAAATGTAGATCCCCAGTCGCGCTCTTCGACGATCGCCTCTTCATCGTTGTCGTCAATGACAATGGGCCGCGCCAACGTGTTGCCGCCGTTCTTATCCTTGATGAACGTTAACGCTTCGTCTCCGAGTCCAGCAAGTTCGTCGGGCGAAGCCACGGCCGCCACAACGTGCTCGTCTCCCTGAGCGGCACGCTGCCGTGAGACGCTCCGAGCCGCCAACACTGGGTGGTCAGCCGCCGGTGCCTTCCTCTTGGTGCCGGAGACAGACACCGTCGACTCTGGCGCGGCGGCAGGGCGTCCATTGGCGGCCTCGTTATGGCGTACTTGGCCGCCGATCGTTGGTCGGCGGTGGAGGTTCGTGCCCTGCGCCTGCGGACGGAAGCCGAGCGGCGCACCGGCCTGAGGATTAACTTCACCGGACCTGTGAGCCATCGATCTAGACTCGAGCAGAGAAGCAATATTGAAACGAACTGGTTGATCGTAGTTTTTTCTTGGTGGCATCGATCGGTTTGTGTTACTTTTATCTTTGCGGCGGGACAGGAGTAAGATGCTGAGACGAACACGGACTCTATCGAGAGAAAGTACTCTCTCATTGTTGGACTCGGATTAGGCGGGCAAATGATGTCCGTACAAAGGTCGAAGCAACGGGGTGCTTTACACAGTTTTTTCTGTTAGTATTTCTTTTCTGTTTCTTCTTGCGTTTTTCAAAAACTGTTTTTTCATCTGAACATTTTTCAAAATATGTTTTTGTTCAAAATCTGAATAATTTCAAAAGCCGACCATTTTACAAATCTAAGTATTTTTTCAAATCTAACTTTTCTCAATCACGCAATTCTTCAAATCTTAATTATTTTTAAATTATTTTTTATAAATCTGAACATAGTTACAAATATATATTTTCTAAAATATATGAACATTTTTTGAATCCATGGTTTTTTCTTAATAAAATGAAAATAATTTTCATCCCATGAATATTTTTTCAACATCGTGAACATTTATTTACCATATAATTTTTTAACTACGTGAACATTTTTTAATATGTAAATATTTTTGAACATTTAAACAATCTTTTAACCTTGAACAACATTATTAAAATTCCATATTTTTTCAAACATTGAATATTTTTCAAATCGTGAAAGCTTTTATTAAGAGAAAAATAAAGGAATACGAAATAGAAAATTAAATAAAAAATAAAAAGAGAGAAACCGAAAAAGAGTGAAAAAAAGGAAAAAGAAATATCTGCCAAATGGACTGGTCCGTTATGGGATCTTTCATGCAACACAAGTTGATTCTGTGTAAAAAGTGGCAAATAGCATTTGCGGAATCAATGCCCGGGAGGTTTGGCATTTCCTTTGCCGGCAAAGCGAGCGATTCGTTCCTGCGCACCCTACATGGGTTGGTTCTTAGGTTCCTCTCTTTGGTTTCTGGTTGTTTCTTTTCAGGTTTTACCTGGTTTTTTTAGTTCATTTTTTCTATTCTTTTCTTTAATGTTTATTTTTTCCTTTTTCTTATTTTTTAGTTTTATTTTTTGTTTCTTTTCCGTTGCTCAAATAAGATAAATTTGAGATATTTTTGTTCAAATACAAAAATATTTATATTTTAAAATCATCCAAATACTATAAATATTATACGGGAAAATCATTCAAATAACATAGATTTTCTTATGGAAAAATTGTACAAATAACGTAAACTTTTTTATTGAAAAAATCGATAAAATAACATAAATTTTTAATTTTGAAAATATTTCTTAAATTTAAATTTTCATATTTGAAAATAGTTCAAGTAAGATAAATATATTTATTAGTTTTTTATGTGTGAATTTGTTACAACGAATTTGTTTTTTATTTTACTCTTTTACTGTGAAAACAGAGAAAAAAGAAAGTACTTGTTGTTATTGGGCCGCATTTGGATCGCCCATGAGGAAAAGCCTGCATGCAGGGCTGTAATTAAAACTCGAAACTCGTGGGTTAAACGAGTAGCTCGGAACTCAACTCGGTTTGACTTGAACTCGTTGCTAAATTAGTCGAGCAGGGTTTTTATTTAAGACATTAAACGAGTTCGAGTTAAACGAGTTGAGTTACCGAGTACTCGTTTAGCTCGTTTAACTCGATAAAAAATGTCACTACTTGTATTCTTCTCTTTGTGAACATTTTTTCATGATTATTACAGTTTAATGACTAGATATTACTTGCTCGTGCCATATTGTCATTTATTGTGGTGATAATTGCATCATAAATAATCAAATTAGAAACAATTATATATGAAAGCTATTATAATGTATCTTAATAGTTTTATTGAGCAAAACGAGTTAACCGAGAAAACTCCTGAGTTTTGTGAGCCGAGCCGAGTTCCAATTCTAAACTCGTTTGTTAAACGAATTGAGTTGAGCGGACTCGTTTGTTGACCAAGCTTTACCGAGTCAAGCCGAGCGGACTCGTTTGTTGACCGAGCTTTACCGAGTTGAGCCGAGCCGGTTTGGCTCGAATTCTAGGCTTACCTGCGGGCAGGAGAGAATCACTCCTCTAGTCCCGACGCCTGAAGAAACAGAGATGGGCCGAACTGCCGAAGCCCGCCACACACATGGTTTCCATCTTATCCACCATGCACACATGCAACTAGCGAGCGATTTATACTTGCGCCGAGTCAAGCTGCCAAGTGATTGCGCCAATGTTATCGAGAGCATCAAAGCGGGGGAAATGCTGGGATCATATTACCAGATAGTCCGAAAGATTAAGGCGTCGAAGAGGGGCATTGATTCTTTCGTGTTTGCTCATGAGGGACGTCGATCAAATGGCGATGCACATGAACTAGCTAGAGGTTCTTTACACTCTAGCTCAGGCCGACATGTTTGACTCCAAAATACACCTTATTGAGCGTAAACATTATGATTTAAGAAAACAAAGGGTGGGATTCTCAACAAAAGAGCACGCACACGTCGTCTTTGTTTGCCTTGGCAACATCCGGAGAGACGTCGCGGAAGCACTGCCGAAAAGGAAAGCGAACATCATAGGATAAACACATGCGCATGCTGCAAGACTAGTTCTTCATCCATAAAAAGATAATTAAGGATAGAGGTAGAGAAAGGAAGAAAGACATGCTAAATTAGCAATCCAAAAGGAGTACCACTTTTAGAGTTGACGGTAGTACCGATCGAGTAATCCCATAAGGTCAAACTCGGCCATCACACACGATTTATGATTCCATCCCTATCCATGGGTGGGCGATGGCACTGAAGATCGTAGATGGTTAGAAAAATCGTTGAATCCCGCGATACGAGCTAGGCGCATGGGAGTAGAAACTAGCATCTACACGAAGTCGTTGAATCCTGTGACTATGAGCACCACTCCGGTCAGTTCAGTATTATTTTCTTTTGACTATAAACTCACATCCGGATTTTCATGTTAAACCTGAAGAAAATATCCATCTGATCCGAAAAGGTTGTCGCCAGTTGTACTACGAACTTGTACCATCTCAGTTATTTTCCAGCGACACATAAAACAGGTCGGAGGGAGTAGTAAATATATTTTTAGAGATAATTTGTGAAATAAAAAAAATATTTCCACATTTTGGACATTTTTAAAATTTTAATTTCTTCAAATCTGAACATTTCACTTCACATAAAAATATTTTGAAATATGAACAATTTGAATATTTTTTCAATGTGAACACTTTTCCAATTTGAACTTTTTTAAATCTGTTTTTTTTTTCAATTTGATCATTTTCAAAGATGATCATTTTTAGTTTAAATTGTTTCCAAAAATATTACTGAAAATTTGAACATTTTCCAAATCTGAACGTTTTCAAAAAAGTTCACGAATTCAAAAATTGGTTTACAAAATTTGAAAAGTGAGGAAAAAGGAGAGAGGAAACCAACAAAAAAGCATTTGAACGGAAAGGTGGAGCCAGTTATAAACCGAACAAGTTTGAAAACTTTGGACCAAACCATTCGAATTGGACTCAAACTAGGGTCTTGGGTGTGAAACTAAGCCCTTTCCTTGCACGGGAAGTTCAGTCGCCTCTTATATACATCCGGGGTGACGGCTGGTAAAATAACAACATGCAATCGCAAAACAAATCTACAAACCTTTATCTCTTAAACTAGTTGTGTGCTTCTTGTTCGTCGGTGTTCTTTTTATTGGAGAGCTTCGATATATGATCATGGGGGCGGGTGAACCGACCTAAGGCAGCCCATCACTGCCGTGGGCCCAAACGGGGTCCTGCCCGGGCGTGTGGGGGTTTTCGGGTCATTAAAAGCGCTTGCCGGATTGTCTTACGTATCGCGCTTCCAGCGATCCTCCTTGGACGATGTGTCCTGCGTATCGCGCTCAACGCCGCGGTTACATGTGATTTGTTAGTGTGTGAATAGATAGCAACTATGTCATTGTTTATCCGTAGAGTTCTAATAATGAAAAAAATATTGTCATGAAAACGATGACATAAAGCTGATGCCGGATCGTGTTTTACATTTCAAATGGATCCATAGACCAGAAATTTCACAGGGGCACAGCTCTCTTCGTGCTGGTTACAACAAGAAAAAACGTGTTAAATCAGTTTCTCTCCAATTGCCTACAAAGCACTTACTAGGATATGTGTAATAGACCTCACCAAAATCCAGTAAATTTGTTTTTTTATCACAGATTCCTAGAGTCGTTTTATCACACAGGTCAAAATGCTCGATCTATTCATCCAGTGAGGCAACTAACTATGAGTCGGCACTTTCAGTCACATCAAAGATTTAACTAACTTGCTTGAAGCTCATGGGAAAAACATGCTCTGCAGAAGGGCGAGGCGGCAACGCGAGGGCATCGCACTCCTCACAGGGCTCATCTCTCAGAACTATTTTTTGCAAGTTGCGCGCTCGCTCCAGCATGGCCCTTACAAATGCCACCTGCTGTTTCAGCGGCCTAAAACAGACAAATTGAAGCTCTCGCAGTAGCAGGTTTTTGGAGCCGCGGAAGTCCATCTCCCACTGAGGGCTCCGTCTTTCTGGGTAGGTCTGTGTTCTGTTTACTCTGCTATCGCCATCTAACTCGCATGCATGCTCCCATACCTGCAAGATTATGAATATCATATAAGAGAGCAACACTTACGACAATAGTTTTTTCACCTGAATTTGTAATATTTCAACAGATGGGGCTGCCACAAGAAGGGCCATCGTCCACACAAGGTCGAATTCAACAAATATACCATGTATAGACAACATCCTTAGGTTCCTGAATACGTAGCTGAGTTGCTTCATTTCAGGTTCCATCCAAGGCTGATCACGGGATAAATAATTCTAGAATAAGTGTCATAGGATTGACAAACTATTGAAAAACTATAGTTGAACGATTATTAGACACAACCACTGACTTATTGATAAAATGTATGAAACTACACTGAATGAAAAAAGTTCCATTATTGGAAATGACTTGATCACATGGGACACAAAAATTTGTAAGAAACCCAACATTTTGGTTGCAGATGGGCTGAAAAAGTTTCACTTCAACAGAACTTTGTTCTAGGACATCATTGGAAGTGTCTCAGACTGATGTGCTGTTGTATCACTGATTAGAACACTGCTTAGTCAAAATATAGCTTTCTTACCCATTTACAGAAAAAATTCACTAAAGATTTACCTCCGCGATGGTTTGTACCAAATAATTGTGACTTTACTAATGAAAGCAATAAAATATACTTTGCAAATGCATAGATGGAAGCTATAAAACAATGACGTACTATGTCGTTCCCTATCATACAAAAGCAGATAGATAATATCACTGGGATAACTGTGAAATTTCGAAAATATAAAAATTGAACCAGTACTTACATTTTCGCCTAAAAAATCCAATGTTAGAGTATGTATGCCTGTAGTTCCATCTAGAAGATCACTCAGTTTAAATACACGCTGGGCAAGGTGGAAATCAATTGCAATATGTAACTCTCCAAGAGAGAGGACAAAACCAAAATACAAGGGGGACTCATCAGAAATCCACCTATGCCAATGGAGCTTCTCCAGTTTTGGAACGCAGTCCAACTCAATTCTCTCAAAGCCAAACGTGTAAAGCTCCAGAACACTGAGTTTTGAGTTTGGTGCGTCTATCTTCCACGGAGAGCAGAGACCAGTATCACAATGGAAGAGCCTTAGATGCTTCAGTTGTGTGCAACGTTCAAACAGGAGATGGCATGTCCGGCTCAAGAAAACTCACGTAACATAGATGGAGTTTTGTGAGGCACTGGAACAGACTCGGGTAGGCAGTGAAAAAACTAACCATGCCTTTGGCAAGCTGTAGCATATGCATGGGAGAATAGTCTTCGTCTTCATCGAGGATGGGGAGGTCCAAATCTTTCAGCAAACCCACCTCAATCGCGTCGCATACTGGTGGGCCAATGTTGATTGAGAAGTCGTCAATCCAGTAGAGCGTAAGCTGCAGACATGTGACAACGGATTCTCTCCTATGTGTAGCAAATAAACTCTTGGTCGCTGCGGTTACAGTGAGCATCGCGTCATGGATAACGTTAGCTGCAATAGGCTCTGACCCGGGACTAGATATGAAATCATCGACATCAATGTCGAGCTCGGGCAGCAACCAGGGCAGCAGCCTCCACCGTTTTGACAGCGCGCTGAGACGATCTTCCCCCACTGATTGCTATATACAAAAAATTGTAGATCAATTAATGCATTTATCTAATAGCTAGGTTCAGAAATTCATAACGGCCAAACGGAGTTGCATACCGGATAATAGTGTTTTTTAACTATTTCTCAACTGAAATTTGCAATGGAGAGAACAACAATCAACGCAGGCCAGGGGTGCAAAGAGAAGAAAATAACACGTACTTGTTCTTGCGGACAGTCATCATTATTCAACTCCATGAAGATCCCTGAGGGGTTTCCGCAGCGTCGGGTGTTCTTTTGTTGAGTTCTAAGGGCAGTCGATTCTGCCGTTCGATTAGATGGACTAAGACGAGAAGCAAATCCAACATCGGAGTTTGAGAGGACTCTGATCCAACTCTGTCTCCGTCGTGTGAGTTAGAAAGTTCAATGAATCACTGCAAGATCGGACTCTGATCCGCCGGCCAGGACGCTGCTTCATTGGCCGGCTGCCTTCCAGAAACGAAGAGCCTATTCTGCTCTGTGCACTAGTGGGCCCAATAGAAGCTCCGAAATTGGCCCCACCTTGCCGTGCTGCTGCTGTGATTTTTTTCAACTCCTTTAAATCACCTAAAAATTGTTAAAGATATTCTATACAGTTTTCACTGTTTGTATTTTGAATAAATAGTTTAGAAAAAATAAGTTTAGTTTTCTTTTCTCTGAATAAAGTAAAAAATGGTATCCTCCCACGCTCCTAGGTCCAGCGTTTTGGTTACCAGATACCGCCAAAAAAATTCGAAGTTTTTGAAAAGTTTGAATGTGGACGAAAACATTCGGTAAATGGGTATACTGGAAATAAAAAAAAAATTAATTTTTGAATTTTGGTTTTCAAATTTATCCGTTAACCTGTCGTATTTCCGGTAACCCGGAACCCTGACCCCGTCAATAATGTTTTTCTACCTGTAACCAAAACCTTGCTCACGTCTCACTCTTTCATTCTCGCCCACAACTCCACTCCGTACGATACACGAAGTGCATCAAGAAGGCCACGGAGTTCCAAAAATACTAACCTTCACGGACACCATCCTTTTCCTAACCAATTCGCACGAAAAGTTGATATACGGTGATGTATGGAAGCCGTGTTGGGAAATTGAAACCACCTCTCAAGTCTCAACTATAACAACAAGGCAATATATGCTGATATACATTGTTGTCGTATCTGGTTCCTACTTCAATTCAGTAGCGTTTACTCCGACCTCTATTGGCATCGGAGCAGGAGAGGAATCTGGATCGGAGAGACGACGAGAAGTGTGTGAGCTCATAATTTACATGAGTGAGTGGACATGGCCGGCTTGTGGAGAGGCGCATGACAAGATCACGGGGCGGCAATACACTCTCGGCCCAAAATATTCCATTCGGCATGGAAAAATTGTTTTCCTTTTGTGTGCATATCGCAAACCATCGAAGCTTATCATGAAATGTAGTTTATTTTGTTTACCTTTTGCATGCATACCACAAATTGTTCTTTCTTAGTGAAATGGAAGTAGTATAACGCGCTATTAGATACTCCTACACACTAGCATTGCGGCCCTCGCAATTGCGAGTGCATAGTACGTCTTAAGTGTGTGCAAATTGTATGGAACTAAACTTGTGATTTGGTAATATTTATATCGCACAGTTAGAAAGTAGAACAATTCTATAGGCATTGAAAATATTATGCCAAATAATATTTCTATGCCAATTCCGCGGGCTTGAGTGGATAGAGGCAGGTCGGCCTGTGTACCGGCGCATGGTCGTTTTTGTGAACTTGGTTTGGGAAACGTATCATTTGTTTAAAAATTCCGTTTGACGGTTGGTGTACACCCTTGGCCTTATTATTTTACACTAGCACAATACCCGTGCGATGCAACGGGTCATCAAATGATACTCATAAAAGAAAAAAAAAATTAGTCTTCAGTTTACTTGGGAAATTGATTTTTTCAGATCGAGAGACGTCGTCGTCGTGTCGATCTTCAGGTGTTTGGTAAGTACCGAGACGTCACAGCCTTGCACATGGGCGTTTCTTTATCTCACCCGGCCGAACCGATCCTCGATAGAACAATCTGATTGAATCCTCGATCGATCCGATTTGCACGAGCCTTTTCCTATCTCGCCCGGTGACATCGATTTGCATGTTGGAGTTTTATTTCTCGGTCTTTCTGATTTGACGGTAAATGACCGATCCGATTCACACATTGGACTTTGAAATTATTTTACTGTGATTCTATTGGATGCAGACATAGTAAGAAATGATTAAATGATTTTGTATGGCAGATAAACAATGGGATGCACTATTGCTTGACAATATCTAAACAACAATGAACTGAAAGGTTGCACGTGCACTAAAGCCAGAAGGTGATCTCACTGCTCGTCCTTTGTTTAGGAGATCATTTCCTTGAATTATCTCGTCCCATTGATTATGTTATGTTTTATCCGGCCGTGTCGTGCTTGACATGGTCGCTACTTTCGTTGAAAAAAAATGAATGTTAATTGGGCCTGTGCTCCAGCCCGTTCTAGTGCACAACCCGGTATCAGCAAGCAGCCCATGGTTCAGGAACGAAGGCAGGCAGTGGAATCCGTCGATCGATCGCCGATTTTTCACCCTTTTTTTTACCGATCGGGATCGTGCTTTGCTTGATGTTGTGGTTTTTATACCGATCGCGACCGCTTTGACGTACGCGTACCATGTCGGTAAGCTATATATTATATAGTAGAGATCAGGAACCCAATATGTGTATATTTACAACACTTGTTATAACAGAGGCACGAACAACCAATGGGAGTTTGCCACGTGGTTCAACAAGGGAGCTCTATTACTAGTGAGTTTAGAGATTAGAGGGATATGTCGTGACATCACATAGTACATCGATTTTGATGGCAATGTCCGATACAAGTGTTATGGTATAAACCATGCATGAGGTCATCAGTAAAGTGTCCAAACCCCATCGGGCGTGCCCCCGAACGCGTCAGCCGGAGAAGCGTAGAGATCAGGCGACGTGGAGGTGGCCGCCAACCCCCATAGGGCGTCCTCCAGGTCGTCGTCGAGGCACGGCGGAGGCATGTACGTCGACAGAAGCTCGTACCGTCCTCCGTCGGTCGGGTCCCACGTCTTGTATCCGAACGGCGAGATGAGCTCGTTATGACACTCAAATGCATATCCCCAGTCGCGCTCTTCGACGATCGCCTCTTCATCGTTGTCGTCAATGACAATGGGCCGCGCCGACGTGTCGCCGCCGTTCTTGACCTCCACCTGGGCGGCTACGTGTGTCGTCGCGTCCTTGATGAAAGCCTCATCGGGCGAGCCATGGCGCGCTCGATTTCTCCAGCGGGACGTGCGAGCGCGCCCTCGTCTCCCTGGGCGGCACGCTGCCGTGAGACGATCCGGGCCGCCAGGACTGGGTGGTTAGCGGGCACCTTTCTCTTGGTGCCGGAGACGGACACCGTCGATTCTGGCGCGGCGGCAGGGTGAACGACGGCGATCGTTGGTCGTCGGTGGAAGTGCGTGCCGTGCCCCGTCGGATTGAAGCCGAGCGGTGCACCGGCCTGAGGATGAACTTCACCGGACCTGTGAGCCATCGATCTAGACTTGAGCAGCGGAGCAGAGGAACAATATTGAAACGAACTGGCCATCGATCGGTATGTGTCCCTTCCCTTTTATCTTCGCGGCGTGGCGGGAGTAAGATGTTGAGACGAACACGGACTCTATCGAGAGAAAGTACTCTGATTGTTGGACTCGGATTAGGGGGCGAAGGATGTGCGTACAAACGTCTAAAGCAACGCGGAGCTCCTATATGCCGCCCTTTGCGGCGCGGCACCGGCTCCCGCACCCATGGGCGCTCTGCTGGGCCGGCTCGTTTCTTTACACAGTCTTTTTTTGTTAGTATTTCTATTTTGTTTCTTTTTGGGTTTTCCAAGATCTGATTTTTTTAATCCAAACATTTTCCAAAATATGATTATTTGTTAAAAAAATTGAATAATTTTTGAAATCGGAATTTTTTTCAAATCTAAGTATTTTTAAGACCTAAAGATTTTTCAATTGGTACATATTTTTTACAAATTTGAACATTCTTTTTGAATCCACGGACTTTTTTTAAACAAATGAAAATATTTTTTATCCCATGAAAGTTTTATGAACGACACGAACTTTTTTCAAAAAAAAGGCAAACATTTTTTTAGCATTTGAACAATGTCTTAACTTTGCCAACTATATTAAAAATCAATATTATTTCAAATTTGCACATTTTTAATATCATGAAGAATCTTAAGAGAAAAATTAAAGGAGTAAGAAATATAAAATTAAATCAATAGAAAAATAAAAAGAGAAAGAAAACAGAAAAAACATAGAAGAAAAAAGGAAAAAGAAATATCTGCCAAATGGGTATGGGATCCTCCCGTGGCCCGAGTTAAAGGCCGCAAATAGAATTTGCTGAAGCAATGGGATGGAGGTCTGGCATTTCCTATTTACCACGTAACACTGGAGCGATTTTCTCCCGCGCACCCTCCATAGGCTAGCCCATAGGTTGCCCCCTCCGATTTTTGGCCCTTTTTTTTGTGTTTTATCAGGTTTTCTATTTCTTTTTCCTTTCCTTTACTTTTTTATTTTCTATTTCCTTATTATCAGCTTTTTTTTCTCTTGCCCAAATAAGATAAGTGTGAGAATTTTTTGTTCAAATTACATAAATACCCATATTTAGTTTTTCAAAATATAAATATTCATATTGAAAAATTGTTCAAATAACGTAAATTTTATTTTCAAAAAATCATACAAATAAGCTAAATGTTTGTTTTGAAAATTTGTTCAAATAACATAAATGTTCATATGTGCAAATCTTTCAAATAAGATAGTAGTTTATTTTTTATGTTTGAACTTTTTTACATCAAATATGTTCTTTTCTTTTATTACTTTACTATGAAAAAGAAAAGAAAATTTAAAAATATAAAAAATACACCTGTTACTGGGCTGCATTGGTAGCACCATGAGGAAAAACCTGCAGGCGGGAGCGCATCACTCCTGGGTAGGTCGACAAATAAGATCTCTCGGGAGGTTCAGTTCGACGCATTTAACGTGGCCTATAGCGCCGACGCCTTAAGAAAAAAAAAAACGATGACCTGAAGCACACCACACACACATGGTTTCCATCGTCTCTGCCACGCACACATGGCACTAACGAGGAATTTATACTTGCGTCGAGTCAAGCTGGCAAGTGACTACACCAATATTATCTGAAGGACCAAAGCGGTGGAAATGCTGGGATCATATGACCTGATAGTCCAAAAGATTAAGCTGTAGAAGAGGGGCTTTGATTCTTTCAAATTTTCTCTTGAGGGACGTCGACCAAATGGTGATGCACGTGACCTAGCTAGAGGTTCTTTATGACTCCAAAATCCACCCGATGGTGTGCGTGTAGGGTGAAGCTCCCGTTAGGGTAAGGTAGGGCTTCCGCCCTACATTGATTTTGGCAAAAAAGATCGCATATATATAGTATTTTTCGAATGTATATACAATATATGTTAGTATGTGCTCGTTTGGCCAAAAAAAAAAAGAAAGAAAATGGCCAATTGGGCTGGTTAAGAGCGGCCTCGGCCCAAGATGGGCCTTGCTGCGCTACTGCGGGGTAGCCTGAGGGCCTTACAGGCACAAGAACGAAATCAATAGAAAAAGAGTTCCCTTTGCAAAGTAAGCTATGGTTCTATCTCGCGCGGGTGACCACACGTGGCACGTCCTAATGCTCCATGTTTTCCGTTTGCAAAGGAAACCCTTTTGCTAGTGGCACCCACAAGAACGCTTTATTCGACCACGACTCATCCCTGGTCGCATTCTCCCGGCCCCCTCTCGTTCGTTTCGAGATTGAGTCGCCACTCGCTAGCAGTACATAAATGAAAAGATCGAGCCGCCAGAACTGCATGTTTGCACGACCTCGTTTGGTTCAACAACCCTTGACTAGCGGCTCTGCTGGAGAGTGGAGACTGAAGGGGGCGATCGCCGTCGACGGGCAGCAGCAGTGTAGGGTTCTTCCCTGTCGCAGGGCGGAGATGCGACCTCCAGCATCCAGCAAGTAAGTTATGGTTTTTCCCAAAACAATTAGTGGCCTGGTACTGCTCGGCTAGGCTCCTTTACAATGAAGGTTTCATCGTGGAGATGTACAGAAAGTGAAGGGTCTTGCAGCATCAAATGGGGAGGTAAGTTTCTGTATTTTGTGATGAATTAGATGAGGTTTTAAATGTGTGAATTGTGAGATACTCCCCCTTTGATGCTAAGGGTCTCAAGGGTCTATTTTTGATGAATTAGTAGGTAAACTGACAAAAAATCTAGATTACATTCTGAATTTTGTGATGAATTAGCAGGTAAATTGACAAATTACTCATTGTATGTTCGTAGTTTATATTTTGATTTAAATATGTTGCTATTACCATTGTACAAAATAGTGATGGTTAATATTGACCCGGACTTTTGATTCTCGGGTGCAACGCACCTTGATATGCGAGAATAATATTTAGAAAATGAAAACATTGTTAAAAAATTCTGAAATTTGGTACACTCAAAGATTACCATGACTTTTACTCGTGTGATTTTTTATCATAAATAATTCTCGTTGACTTCTGAGCAGAAAATTTAAATTTCTGACGAATATAGCGTGTATATCGCGCTAATTTAACCAAATCTTTTACCTAGGGCGGAATAAAATTATTTTTCGGCGAACTTTTTGTACGAGTACAATACTTAGTAATGTTGCCCCGACTGTTATTTTCGGAACTTCTTAAACCTTTTTGAATTTTTTAAATTATTTTCGCATATCAGGTTATATGGTATCCAGATTCTCCAATGCATTTTCTTGGTTAATATCACATAATTAAACATTAATTATTTTGTATCAATTTTTTTTCGCGTTAGAGTTCGCCCAATCTCAATTTTTTCCGGAAGGGATCTTTATGGAGCAGAGGAGGAGATCGACAATGCGGCAGCTTGAGGCCGGAGGTGAAGAAGATGATGACCATTCCGGTGATTGGGGGCGACTTGGCTCGATTCCTTTGACGAAGTAACCCAAGGAGATGTAGCGGAGCTATTTGGCAAGGTTTGGGCACTCGGAGAAGACTTAAACAGCGGGAACACCAAGCATGCCGGCGGCGGCGTGAACCGAACAACGATTGCAGTTATCATGGGCAGGTCATGGCTGCACTTCAGGGAGGCCGTCTGATTCAGCATGTCTCTTGAGATTAAACTATCGTACCACTTCCCACCCCGTCCTATTTTTGAACGAATTCATGCAGTACATTGCTGGAAGGCGTCGTCCTCCACCCAGGCAGAGCACTGCCGCCGAGCTGTGCGTGCAAGGCAGTGACACGCAGCACGGCGAGCTCGGCCTGAAAAGTGCATCCCGCCACCACCACGCACGCGACACTTGCCGGAGTAGAGGCCATGACCACCCGCCGGCGCAACAAGGCGCGAGAGCCGCAGCCGCGTCCACCCGCGACGGTGTTCTGGTGCCGGCGCGACAAGACGCAAGAGGAGTGATACGTCTCCAACGTATCCATAATTTATGTTGTTCCATGCTTATATTATACCATTTGCTACATGTTTTATATACACTTCGTATCACTTTTATGCATTTTCTGGGACTAACCTATTAACAAGATGACACAGTGCCAGTTCCCTGTTTTCTGCTGTTTTTGGTTTCAGAAAGTTACTTCTGGAAATATTCTCGGAATTGCACGAAACAAAAGGCCAAGTCCCTATTTTTCCAGCACGTACACGGAGTCCGAAGGAGAGACGAAGGGGAGCCACGAGGTGGCCAAACCACCTGGCGGCGCGGCAGTGGGCCCAGCCGCGCCTGCCTGTGGTTTGGGCCCCTCGGGGGTCCGCCGACATCGCCCCTTCGCCTATTTATTCCCCGAGACGTGAAAACCCTAAAACACCGAGCCTTTCATCCAGAACATATTCGCTGCCGCCGCCGTCGTCAACCCTAACTCGGGGGGTTTCTGAAGCTCTTCCCGGCACCCTGCCGGAGAGGGGAATCATCACCGGAGGGCTCTACATCGCCATGCCCGCCTCCGGAGTGATGCGTGAGTAGTTCATCCTTGGACTATGGGTCCATAGCAGTAGCTAGATGGTTGTCTTCTCCACTTGTGCCATCATGTTTAGATCTTGTGAGCTGCCTATCATGATCAAGATCATCTTATTGTAATGCTACATGTTGTGTTTGCTGGGATCTGACTTATATTGATACCTATGTGGAGCTGAATATTATATTATCATGTCTATGTCATTTGTGATCTTGCATGCTCTCCGTTACTTGTTGAAGACTTGGCCAAGTGAATACTTGTAACTCCAAGAGGGGGTATTTATGCATGATAGTTGGGTTCAACCTCTA
This sequence comes from Poa pratensis, assembly GCA_947311845.1. Lineage (NCBI taxonomy): Eukaryota > Viridiplantae > Streptophyta > Magnoliopsida > Poales > Poaceae > Poa > Poa pratensis. The sequence goes on from CAMZMU010000020.1 coordinate 103,003,335, forward strand.
TTTAATCTGGGATAGTGACAGCCAATTCTAAGTTTGTAGATGTGTTGTTGCCACTAGGGTAAAACAGCAATGCTTTATTCAAGGATGAATGTATTGTTTACATTACGCACATTACTTAATGCAATTGTCTGTTTCTTGCAACTTAATACTGGAAGGGGTACGGATGTTAACCGGAAAGTGGATTATTTAGGCATAGATGCATGCTGGATAGCGGTCTATGTATTTTGTCGTAATGCCCAAATGAATCTCATAGTAGACACCACAGCTCACACATGCATGTTATATGCACTTATCAATTGTCAATTGCCCAGCTGTAATTTGTTTACCCAGCATGTTAGTTATCTTATTGGAGAGACACCACTAGTGAACTGTGGACTGATACGTCCAAAACGTATCTATAATTTTTGATTGTTTCATGCCATTTTTATGCTTTTAGCACTTGTTTTATATTAAGTTTATTATTTATTTGGACTAATCTACTAATAGTTGCAAAAGTGCACAATGTTCTTGTTTTACTCTTTGATGTGTAGAAATTATCAAGAATACAAGAGGAAACCTTGTTGGAGTCGAATTGGGACTTTCCTGAAATCTGTCTGAGAACTTTTTACGAAGATTGCCAGTTTGACCCTCGAAGATGACGTTATATGGAGACATGGCTGTTACGAAAGTTGTCACAATTTTCCATACGAAGATTTTCCATACAATTTTACGAAGATTTTTCCTGTAGGCCTGGTTTGGTGGAACCCTGAAAGGGGGTGACGGAAATCCGAGAAGATATATAAAGGGAGGAAACCTAATTCGTGGAGGACTCCTCCACCCACGAATTTCAGCCACCAAAAGCCACGTTTTTGCCTTCCCCATGGATGCCATCTCCATTGGGGAGGGCTCCCAAGAAGCCATGAAGGAGGGAGGCTAAGGGGCGGCGCTCCCCAAGCTTGCCGGCGGCGGGGAAAGGAGTTCCCCGCACCGCCGGCGCCGCCGCTGCCCTTCTCCGCCGTCTTCACCGACATCTCCATCACCATCTCCTCCTTGTATTTACATCATGTTTCCGTAGTTTATTTGTCTTTTGATTGCTTAATTGAATGCATGAGGTTCATTAGAGTTGTATGTCTATATGGTGCTGTCCTTTGGTGTCCATTATATTTGTGCGCGCATGGATCAAACACCCTAGGGTTGGTAGTATTTGTAACGAAGCGGGGGAAGTTCTGCCGGAGTGACAGAAACCTGAGAACGCGAACCGATTAGTTGCACGTATGGGAGTAAGAGGACCTTGAACTTAAGGCTATGGTTGGGGAAACCTTAATGCATTGTTAGTATTTGCGGATGCTTTCTAACAATCCAATCATATAGTACTTGTAATCCCAAGTAGTGGAGTGCATGTATATTTAGCCTCTCCCACATAGAAAACTGCATCGAAGACAATGAACCAAGTACCTTCACTAATTAATCTTGGACAAAGCCACCACAATTACCACCACTTTTCCACACTCATGGTACTGTTAGTATATGGTTACTTAGTGTATTTTATTGCTGCAGCACTAACATTTACTTTCTTGTATTTATTATCTTGCAAAACTACCTCTCATACCCGTATTGCTACCGTAGTTTTATTTTCTAGATAATGCAAACGTTTAGTGTGCGTAGAGTTGTATCAGTGGTTGATAGAACTTGAGAGAATACTTATCCTACCTTTAGCTCCTCGTTGGGTTCGACACTCTTACTTATCGAAAAGGCTACACGCGATCCCCTATACTTGTGGGTTATCAAGACCTTTTCTGGCGCCGTTGCCGGGGAGCCATAGCGTAGGTTAATGTTCTTGTGTGCACTTGTTTGCTTTATCTCTAAGTAGTTTTTATTTTCAGTATTAAGTTGTTCTTTATCTTACTATGGATAGGGAATGCGAATTACAAAAAAAATTAGGTGTAGTTGTTATCTAAAAACGTTTTCAAAAAGAAAAGTGATTGGAAAGATGAGTAATGGTTAAATGGGGGTCGACCTTGAACACTTGTGTTCATGCCTATGAAACCAAAACAAATCTTTCCATGGAAGCTTTTCATTAAAAACATGTAAATATTGTGTATATACCTCTGTACATAAAAATAAAATGCTAATTATAGTCTTAGTTAATTGAAAGTTGATAGTTTTACTTTGCTGTCCAGAAACAGATTTTCTGTGCTCCACCGTATTAAATGTTTAAAATCACCAGAACGTGATCTTGATCTGAAATTTCTTGAGTGCAAAGTGATGCTTATTAGCTTTCTTTCATTAGACTAACTTTTTCTGATTTAAGGTACGTAGATAGGTCGAAAAATTCGATCTTTACTGACTGTTCTGTTTAGACAGATTTTGTGCTTCTCTGTAAATAAAATCGTGATAAATCTCAGAATAGTATTTTGACTTGAAAATTTTTGTGCATAAACCTGAGATTATTATCTTTCTTTCATTAGACTAAAGTTTTTCGATTTGAGCTACTTAACTATCTCGTTGAATGCCATCTTTACGGACTGTTCAGTTTTGACAGATTTCTTTGTTTATTCAATATTGTACTTGGTGTTGTTAGTTTCATTAGTTTTTCGACGGACAACGGAAATCATGAACACCTTAGTATATACAGTGGCTAATGTTGAGTAAAAATTATAAAACTTGTCAATGCTTGAACATGAGTGGATTTTATTTAATGAGTACTAACCCTACTAATGAGTTTTGTGAAGTTTTATGTGGATGTAGCTTATAAGATCTAATCAATATGGTGATATGAGATGAATAAGAAGACGCAAGAGCTCAAGCTTGGGGATGTGTAGGTGCATCCCAAGAACATATTCAAGAAGATACAATCATCTAAGCTTGGGGATGCCCGAGTCATCCCCCTATTCATCAACTAACATGAGGTTGTCTCGTTCATACTCTATATTACCCGTCCACATGATATGTATTGTCTTAACTTGTATTATAATTGCTTTTATATGTCTTGGTTTTACCTTCTTTAGTTTTATTAGGCTCCTTATTTGGTTTCGATTGCTTCTTTACTTTCACTTATAAATTCAAAATAACAAAAATATTTTCTTTTGTTTTGCTTCTTTGTTTGGTTCTTTATTTTAATTTTATTTGGGTTTTACTTTTGATTTTTATTTAGAGTTTTCCTTGCTGTAGCTAGCATGTTTAGGTCTTGCTTAGCCTCTGGTTTCTTAGTTTATCAAAAATAAAGTACCAAGTTTTATCCATTTAGCTTAGTTGATACATATGTAAAAAGTGATTTTCTGTTTTCGGTATCTACTGCTTATTGCGCGATTTTTCATATTTTACTGGAAGCTCTAAAAATCACGAAAAAATTACTGATGTTGTAGCACCTAATCCTCTGCATGTACAAAAATTGGCTAAAATTTCGGGCATGTTTAAGTGCACCTAAAAATTGCGTTTTCCAGCTGCTGTTTTTCTGGACAGATTCTGACTTTTGTTGCAAGAGTGGCCTCTTTTCGTTTTCATTTGATTTTTAATGGTTCTTACCTTTCATTTATAAGTTGGCCATTTAAGCAACCTTTCTGTAACTTAAAAACAAAATTTTATTTGGTTTAATAGTAGCACTTGGGAAATATTATCTATTGTACTAATGTCTAACCGCAGAAAAGAATGGGAAAGTTTTTGTGTTGAAGTTTTTTCACAGAGAATGAAGGAACACCAAACTATGGAATATTGAAGAATTACCAAAGTCATAAGCTTGGGGATGTCCCCGCATCCCTCTTCATCAATAACCCCACGGTTTGCAAACCTTTAAACTTTGTTTTTTGAGCAACATAGGAACTTAACTAAACTTGAAGCGGCTGTATTTTATTATCTATTTATCTTAGCATCAAACACCAGTTACATTAATAAGTGGATCGTCACATATTTTATTTATCCTCTGTTTTCAATGTTTACTTGGTTAATGGATTACTTGTTGAAACTTAAAAATGATGTGTGAATAATACTGTTTAGTAGTTTATGTTTTCTTATGGTTAGTCTCAACTAGCTAATAGTGCATATTATGTTATTTTGATATCAACATGCATTGTCCTGTTCATAAGATGGTATGGTATTGTGGTATCCTCCTCTGAATAATTCACTTGAATCGACTTGGCACATGCTCACACATGTTATGACTGAAAAATAAAAGTCAATTAAGCCTTGATGATCTATTTTGCCTCAGAGTTTTAGTATCGTTTTTATGCCTCCGTTAATTTTATTTTGTCGCAAGCATGATTATGACCGTTATCGCTCTCGTGGTTGTCGCTTCCCAGTCTATTGCTAGCCTTCACTTGTACTGAGCGGGAATGCTGCTCGTGCATCCAAATCCTTAAAACCAAGTTATCCCAAAGAGTCCACCAAAAAATTCCTATGCATGGTATTTCAAGCCATTCCAAGTAAATTTGCATGTGCTACCTTTAAAACCTTCAAAATATTTCTCTTTTTGTGTCAATGTTTACTAGCTCATGAGGAATTAGTGTGGTTATTCTTTATTCTATTTGTCAAATGGACTTTTACACCTGGACTAGTGGCATATACATCCGCTTATCCAATAACTTGCAAAAAGAGCTGGCAACGGGGTGCCCAGTCCCAATTAATTACAACTTTAACCAATTAATTCTCTTCACACTTTTGCCCTGATTCATCAGTAAGCAATGACAAACAGTGAAATACCTGAATGTGTGTAAACCAAAGAGAAAGAGGGATGATCTGCCTTGCTGGTAGAAATAACGTCCTTCATGGGAGCCGCTCTTAAAAGTCCGTTTGACAGGTAGAATACTGTTCTCACCCGCTACCATTCGTTGACAATTAACAAACACCTCTCAAAACATTTTTACCTCTGTTTTTAAAAAAAAAGCTCTAGCACGTGTTAATCCCTGCTTCCCTCTGCGAAGGGCCAATCTTTTATTTTTATGTTGAGTCACCATCCTTTCTTTGAGCACTTCTTCGAGAGCATAGCTGTCGTTCTTAGTGTAATGTGCTTGTCCCAGAATACGATTAATTGAGGTATAACCATGATGCTTTTATCTTTGATATCTCTATATCTAGTCTTCACTTGAACTTCAGAGGTGCCTTGGCATTTATGTTTTGCTCCACAATTAAGGGCAAGCGAGATACCACTCTATCATGCTTTATTATGGTCATTACAATCTTGTTGATGTTTATAAATTTCATGTTATAAGCTCTTAGTTCGTTGATACTTTTCATTAGGAAACATGATTGCTAAGTTTTATTATCCATACATCATGCAATTGTTAAAGACCTGATCATAGCATTTACAATCAAAAATTATTTTGTTATCATTTACCTACTCGAGGACGAGCAGGAATTAAGCTTGGGGATGTTGATACGTCCAAAACGTATCTATAATTTTTGATTGTTTCATGCCATTTTTATGCTTTTAGCACTTGTTTTATATTAAGTTTATTATTTATTTGGACTAACCTACTAATAGTTGCAAAAGTGCACAATGTTCTTGTTTTACTCTTTGATGTGTAGAAATTATCAAGAATACAAGAGGAAACCTTGTTGGAGTCGAATTGGGACTTTCCTGAAATCTGTCTGAGAACTTTTTACGAAGATTGCCAGTTTGACCCTCGAAGATGACGTTATATGGAGACCTGGCTGTTACGAAAGTTGTCACAATTTTC